>OZ010792.1:554356972-555556972 GCA_963932465.1 Maratus speciosus
GAGAAAAGCAAAACATCTTTCAGAAAAGGCTTTCAAAGGTGGCGTTTTGAACCGAATTTCCGAACGCGAAAGTGGGGGAAGAGAAAGAAAATTGTTGTCACGAGACAACAATCAATTTTAACTCAAGATGTAATTAATTTAAAGAAAAGAATCTATTGTATTACAAATCACTTCAATAACCAAACCTTATTCTTTTAAGTAGAGTTTGGCTGAATATTCGGTTTCATTTTCGTTTTCAGTCCAAAATCCTAGTTTCGGCGAAAATATTGCCGAATATTCGGTATTACTATAACTGCCCCATCCCTAACCTCCCTCAAACGGCACTCCCATCCAAAGAGCCGCACATTCTATATATTCACATACAAGGGGATAAATCTAGAAGGTATTACTAATATTGATTAAATTCGTTATTTTTAAAGGAAATTATTTTTTAATATTTTTTATGTTTATTGCAACTTATATTTAATTAATTTTATTTCAGTCAAATTATTTTTTAATTAATAATTATGTACTGCCGTTTCTACGCAAAACATTATTCAGATAACATGCGTATATGTATGTTTATGTTACTTACTTTGAATTTATTTTTAAAACAGTTTCGCTTTCGTTTTCAGTCGAAACTAAGGAATGTAACCGAAATTCGATTTCTTTCGAACACTATTTTTATGTTTGTAAATGAGCAGAAATTTTCGCATTATTGAACGTTAAAAAATGTTTTTTTGGAACCGCTTTAAGGATTTACACGTAATCATAACTTATAAATTTCGGAAAATCTAGTTTTTATTTTAGCGGCTTTATCAACGGAATTAAGACTTCTTTATGTGGCCAGAAACTGGAATAGACCAATCTATGTAAGTAAAAAATAAATAAAAAAAATACAATAAGCATTCTATTATAATTATAACATAAAATTGAAACTAGTTTTTTCTCAAAATTGCATTTTTAAATAGATGACCACGACACGATTACTTTAATAATACTGAATTGTTTCGCTTCTACTTTTTTTCTTATATAATTATCCAGTGCATTAAGGATTTTTTTTTTCCAATCATTAAAAATCAGTATTTTTGTACGATAAAAGTTAAATACCCTCTTCAAATAATCAGCATTTAAAAAAAAAAAAAAAGAGCTTTTCATAATTTTCACCCTTTGTCTCGTCTAGTCACTAAAATAAGTCATATTTAATTAAAAATTAGTTTATTTTAATTTCAGATAAGCCAAATTTAAACTACAATGGTCGTCGCAACTCACACGCACAAAAAAAAAAAAAAAAAAAAAAAAAAAAAAAAAAGCACCAAAAGAGCGGCAATAGCTTCAAATATATTTGCATTTTTAAAAAGTAAAATGTATCAAAATTATATTTAAACATTGTATTACAAAATAAAGCAGGCGAACTGTGAGTAAGATTTTAACACTTTCTATAAAATTAAGTCTATATTTTAGAAATATTTTGAGAACTAAGAAAAAAAAGACATCTTTTAGGAAGTGTACACAAAAAATAGAAGTTAAAAATATAATTTCCCGAGGTGATATTTTAAATATACGAATGCATCCAATGCTCATAGACTTTATTTTAGTGAGGGGAAATCGGAATGGAAAAAAATTGAAAAGAAGAATAACACGTTTTTTCCTACCGCAATTAATCTTATATGTGTTCATTATTTTGCAGTTATTTTTTAACTCGATATTTTGAAAAAAAAGAAATGTATCTAAAAAATGATCAGGTTTGTTGGCAAAGTTATTCTTTCGTTTTCACCTTAATGGGAAATTTTAAAAATTTGATGTATGTATCAATGAAAGTTATTTAATAATGTCGTGAAAAGTTTTGGGCTGCTAAAAAGATGAAGAACAATTAAGAATTCACACTGAAGAGGAATTTTGTGTAATACACCTCTTCTATTGTTACACAAAACAGTTTAAAACTGCTATAACAGTTGCTTAATTCAATATTTTATTTTTTCGTTTTTAACGATGCTTTGTTCGCAGATGCCTGTACGTCGAGCATGTGTTGTGTGTTAATTAGTATTTTATGGGAAAATACCTACATATCCTATTTCTATTTTCTCCAGAAAGATAGAGAGCTCCAGAATATGGTATAATTAAAAAAAAGTGTCACATCTGGTATTACTACAGAAACCACTGGGTATCTATAGGTCCAACCCCTCCGAAATGGTAATTTGTCTTCTTAGGAACTCCCACGTTATTGACTAACAGCATTGAAAACTGAACACAAACACATCTGCGCTTCGCTTTATTTATGTTCATCCATTCTTTTGTAAAACGACTTTTACAATTTTAGTGGTTTATCTATTTATTTTAATTACATATGTATTGTTCAATTTATGTGTTCAATTTAATGGTGTTTGAAGTTTAAAAAGATTAAGCAGATCTGGTTTAAAAGAAAAAAAAAAGTTTTTAGATATTGTCTTTTTCGGATGCTAAAAATATTATCGAATTTTTAAATAGATATGAAAAATTAACATTTTCTTCTTTCAAAAGCAAAATGTACATAAGTTTCCATTGCAAAATCTTGTGAAGAATTAGTCTTGGCGGTCTAACACTTATATTATAATTAAGAAATTATGGAATGCTCCACTTTAGTAGAATTAAAGCATCAGGTTGTGTGTGTATTTGTGGGGAGTGTGCGTGTGTGTGTGGGGGGGGGGGGGAGGGGGGGTTACTATTACAAAAACACGATACTACTTTTTTTAAAGTTATTTTTGCAGAGGCACTGAAAAAAAATCTGACCAAGTGACCAAGAGCGCCATGATTACAAAAACACGATATTAGTTTTTTTCAGCGTTATTTTTGCAGAGGCGCTGAAAAAATCTGACCAAGGGCGCCATGATTACAAAAGCATGATATTAGTTTTTTGAAAGTTATTTTTACAGGGGCGCTGAAATATCTCACCAAGAGCGCCATGATTACGAAAACACGACATTAGTTTTTTGAAAGTTATTTTTACAGAGGCGCCGAAAATAAATCTGACCAAGGGCGCCATGACTACAAGAACACGATATTAGTTTTTGGAAATTTATTTTTACAAAGGCGCTGAGAAAAATCTAACCTAGGGCACCATGATTACAAAAACACGATATTAGTTTGTTTTTTTTTTAAGTTATTTTTACAGAGGCGCTGAAAAAATCTGACCAAGAGCTCCATGATTACAAAATTACAATATTAGTTTTTTGAAAGTTATTTTTACAGAGGCGCTGAAAATAAATCTGACCAAGGGCGTCATGATTACAAAATTACGATATTAGTTTTTTAAAAGTTATTTTTACAGAGAGGCGCTGAAAAAAAAATCTGTCCAAGGGCGCCATGATTAAAAAAACACGATAATAGCTTTTTGAAAGGCATTTTTTACAGAGGCGCTGAAAAATATCTGACCAAAGACGCCATGCTTACAAAAACACGATATTAGTTTTTTTAACTTATTTTTACAGAGGCGCTGAAAAAATCTGACCAAGGGTGCCATAATTGCAAAAACACTATATAGTTTTTGGAATTTATTTTTACAGAGGCGCTGAAAAAATCTCTCTAAGGGCGCCATGATTAGAAAAACACGATAACAGTTTTTTGAAAAGCATTTTTACAGAGGCGCTGAAAAAAATCGGACCAAGGGCGCCATGATTATAAAAACACGATATAGTTTTTGGAATTTATTTTTACAGAGGCGCTGAAAAAAAATATTTCCAAGGGCGCCATGATTAGAGAAACACGATGATAGTTTTTTGAAAGGGATTTTTACAGAGGCGCTGAAAAACAATTTGACTAAGTACGCCGTGATTAAAAAACACGATATAAAGTTTTTAGAATTTATTTTTACAGAGGCGCTGAAAAAAATCTCTCCAAGGGCGTCATGATTAGAAAAACACGATTATAGTTTTTTGAAAAGCATTTTTACAGAGGTGCTGAAAAAAATCTCACAAAGGGCGCCATGATTACAAAAACACAATATTAGTTTTTTTGAAATTTATTTTTACAGAGGCGTTGAAAAAATCTGACCAAGGGCGCCGTGATTAAAAAACACTATATTAAGTTTTTAAAATTTATTTTTACAGAGGCGCTGAAAAAAATCTCTCCAAGGACGCCATGATTAGAAAAACACGATAATAGTGTTTTGAAAAGCATTTTTTACAGAGGCGCTGAAAAGAATCTGACCAAGGGCGCCATGATTACAAAAACACAATATTAGTTTTTTTTTAATTTATTTTTACAGAGGCGTTGAAAAAATCTGACCAAGGGCGCCATTATTACGAAAACACGATATTAGTTTTTTTTAAACTTATTTTTACAGAGGCGCTAAAAAAAATCTGTCCAAGGGCGCCATGATTAGAGAAACTCGATGATAGTTTTTTGAAAGGGAGTTTTACAGAGGCGCTGAAAAAAAAATCTGACTAAGGGTGCCGTGATTAAAAAACACGTTATAGTTTTTGAAATTTATTTTTACAGAGGATCTAAAAAAATCTCTCCAAGGGCGCCATGATTATAAAAACACGATAATAGTTTTTTGAAAAGCATTTTTACAGAGGCGCTGAAAAAAATACAACCAAGGACGCCATGATTACAAAAACACGATATTTGTATCTTGAAATTTATTTTTACAGAGGCGTTGAAAAAATCTGACCAAGGGCGCCATTATTACGAAAACACGATATTAGTTTTTTTTTAAACTTATTTTTACAGAGACGCTAAAAAAATCTGTCCAAGGGCGCCATGATTAGAGAAACACGATGATAGTTTTTTGAAAGGGATTTTTACAGAGGCACTGAAAAAAAATCTGACTAAGGGCGCCGTGATTAAAAAACACGATATTAAGTTTTTGAAAGTTATTTTTACAGAGGCGCTTGAAAAAATCTGACCAAGGTCGCCTTGATTACAAAACACGATATTAGTTTTTTGAAAGTTATTTTTATAGAAACGCTTTAAAAAAATCTGACCAAGGGCGCCGTGATTACCAAAGACGCCTCTGACAAAGGAACCAAATGAAATGAAAATGAAAATCTCGTGTTTTAAATTGGCATTCCTCTTTTTTTTTCTTTTGTACTTTCACAAAAAAACTGAAATATCAAACTACCGGGCAGCCACCCAAGGCGCTAAATATTTGACAGAAAATATACTAAATACGTCATTAATACCAATCTTAATTTATGCGGAAGCTACTATTCTTCGGGGTACTGAATAAAATCTGCCCCAGGGCGCCATGACTATCAAAGTCTCTGTTAATGAATCCATTTAAAATGAGAATATGTTTCTTATACAGTGTTTCGTCGTTTATACTTGCACAAAAGGCAGAAATAGAAAAATACCTGACAACACCAGGGGCGCTAAATACTTAGACGCAGAAAATATGCAAACGTATTAGACGCAGACTTATTAGACACTTTTTAGAAGCATTCTTAAAACAGAACTTATTTAAGCGTATATCTAAATAAGTGAGTACTTAATATTATTTTTCTTAGAATTTATCATTAGTACAGGCTTTGAAACAAAGTCTGTTCCTGGATACCATATGTAACAATGGCATGTCTGATTGTCGATAACTTATGTTATCTCGAAATTGGTTTATCTAATTGTCTTTGATCACACATGATTTGCTTATGCTATATACTTTAAAAAATAAAAAGCATTACTTTTTAATTTTCCAAATGAAAATCTTTGAAAATTTTATGCCTTTCAGAATGCATGCTTTATAAAAAAAAAAAAAAAAAGTGACAATGGGCGCACCGGGCATTTGCCTCGTTGCCCGGTGGGCCAGTACGACCCTGGTATAACTTCAAAAATACGGCATCGTTGGGACTGAGACTAGGCCGGATTTTTGAAGGAATATTCAAAGTAGTAACTTGGAATATCAAAAGTAGTTCTATATTCTTAATGGTGCCTTTAGCCATAATTTAATTCATTATTAAGTGATAATTATGTAAGAAAAAGAGAAAATTAAATATAAGAAAACCTTACTTTAATTGATATTTTCTATGTTAAAAAAAAAAAAAAAATCTAATAAAGAATGAAATTATTTCTTCTGTTGTAATTTCGGAAACATCGATGTCAACTTTGTTTGCTTCAATTTTTTTGGTCGTTCTTTAACAACTTTTTTTTTTTTTTTTTTTTTTTTTTTTTTTTTTTTTTTTATACAAATGAAGAATGTTTATTTCGGAAATACAGTCTTGTTTCTCTAAAGCATACGTTAATTCTCCAATCAAATTTATGCATTTTTCTAGTGATACCTTTTCTTCTGCCGGTTGTTCATCCTCGTTTTCTGGTCTGCTACTAGCATTATCGGCGGTTCTATTTTGCACAGCGTCAATGATCTCGCTGTCCGTTAAATTGTTCGCTCTGGATGCATTTTCTTCATTGCTTAGCCAATCATCTATATCCCTATTTTCGACACTTAATGCATTTTCAGACTTTGCATGCTCAATTAGCTCATTAAGGCAAATTTGAAAGCCTGAAAATTCTTCCTCATCATTGATGTCGCCGTTGCCGAAAATTCTTTCTGGCATATATTGTGCCATGCATTCGCCAAAGTTGTTCCTGTTTCTAAGCAACAGAGCAGCTCCCAGAAAATTTGTTCAGAAAATAATCGCCTCTGGCAAATGAAAAAGTAAAATGTCAAATATTCCTTTTTTTTTTCATTTTTATTTTCGATCTTGAAGGTTTTAATTCATAACGAATTGCTATTTTTTTTTCTCCTATAACTTGAAAGTATAAAAGAAAAAGAAAGGGAAAAGATGGTTTTGATGCCGGATTTTTGAAGTTGCCGGATTTCTGAATACCGGATATTTGAAGTTATACTGTATAATCATTTAAGCATGTAAAACTGTGCAGAAAATAATGATTAACTGAAGTACTTAATTTCTGCAGCGTATTTATATTTTAAGGGGCTCCGGAGGTCAAAATTCTCAAAAAAGGTATTTTTTATTTTTCTATCTAGTAAAATAATACGAAGTTAAGTAAATTAAATAAAGGAAACCGCGTATTTCTACAATGATTACATCAGCAGATATAAAGATTTTTTTGCTGTACTATTAGCTCTGTCCTGACCGTAACTGAAACTTTAAATCCATTTATCTCAGAACGGAATTTGTCATGTTTAAAATAATATATGTCCAAACTTTCTTGCAAATTACAGCTCTGAAATTCTGTACAGAGATTTTATGTTGTGTTTTTAATAAACTGTCTTCGGGATTTTCACTTTCATGTGAAAACTTTTAAAATATGAAAAACAGCTCTCAAAAATCTTTTTTTTTTTACTTTTAAATTTATTATAATTTTTTTAATAATTTTTTAATATAAATCCTGAAGACCCAATTATAACAAGAAACCTTTTCTGCACACAATAGTGCAAAAGTAATCAAATCGGTCAGGCGTTTCATGAGTTATATAAAAAACAAGTAATATAAAAATTTTGTTTTTAAAGTCAATTCCTACTTAGGCCATCAAAGAAAAATTTAATATCATATAATCCCTTAAGCTAATGTTAGTTTTTGTTGCATTAAAATATCTCAATTTGTTGATTTTCTATAAGCAAGTAGGTTTACATTGGAACTCTATGGGAATTTGGCGAAATATTAGAGATATCGCCATGTTGGCGTCACATTTGGCGACTCATTTTGGTCGCCAAATTTGGCGATATATCGCCAAGTTGGCGACTACTTTGGCGGTATTTGGCAACAGAACAGGGTCCCCCCTATGGTAACCCATTAATGAAAATACTTTCATTGACCTTCAATAACCAATGGCCGCCATTTTGTCTCCCATGCAAAACTAAAATTAATTAATTAAAAATTAATTCATTAATTAATATTTGAAAAAACTGTATCAATTGTCATCCAGTACAAGTTAAAAAAAATTTATTTCAACTTGATAGGATGAATAATGAGTATTTTATTAACGATTGAAAATTTGAACAAGATAAATATATAAATATATAAATATATAAATATAGGGAGAGTGTGAGCTAATAGTAGGAATTGAATGAATAAATAACTTTAAAATTTTTAACTTTTAATTTTTTTAGGAATGAAATTTGAAAGTTTTCAAAAACGTTTTATCTGAAAATTAGTCTGTAAAGAAAGATACGTTGCAGAAAATAAAAATAATTAAAATATGCCTAAATATAAAGATGATAAAATTTTGACCCTCAGACGCCCTCTTAATACTTAAACTTATAATTAAATTTATGCCAGTTTCACTCTCTCCAATTTAGTATGCACGCACTATTTGCAATTTTAGTATGCACGCATTATTTGCAATTTTAGTATGCACGCGATACGCAGTGTAGTTTATATCTAAAACTTTGCACCATTAAATGAAGGAGAAAACGGACAGATTAATTTTTCCAAAACCGAAAAAAAGTTATTTTAAAATTCACTAAACGAGTCGGAGAATTTGGTTTTTGACATTAGAAATTCTAATTATGTACATTAAGGATTAATAAATCGAAGCATGCACAAGATGATCATAGAAATGTTAGCGGATATATGAGGAGCTAGCGACCGCAGTGTACATTCAATTGAAATAAAATTTGAGATTTAGGTATTTTAAACTATGCGATCGAAAATGAGTTGAGGAACGGTTACGTTTACAGTTACAAATTATCTAAAATTTCAAACAGCAATTCTGAGTTTATTGCATCGTAATGCAATGTACGCAATGAAAAATCCTAAATTGTTTTCAAACAGCATCGAAAGCAATGGAAATGACGACTAAGAACAAGCGGAAAAAAAGCTGTACTAATAATAAATTGAGGCATGCAGATCAAAAGAAACCAAAATTGATTCAAATTATAAAACTTTCAAGTTGCCATCTTCCCAGACGATGATACATTACATGCAGGAAACTGTAGACAGGAATTAATCATGTATCAATGACATAAAGAAAATGCAGAATGTCACGTTTAGTGTTTTTCATGCAGAACACATAAATAGATTTGATGTACATACATTGGATTCTAAATATCACACAAAACAGAAGTCCGGATGACCTCGTCTGCATCAAAACGCGAAATGACGGTAGATGACAATGCAATCAATGTGCAGTTGCAGCACAGCACACGTCAAACAGTTATTGTTCTTGTTTGCTTGAGTCTTATTTGCTGTTTTTAGTACTACAAATATCGTCATTTATGTTTTTTCACTGTGTAGATAACTTTTCGAAGCCAAAAAGCATGTATTGCTACTTGAAATTTTCAAAATTTTGTCACTGCAACCATAACCGTGAGGATTGGTTTTTCTTCACCCCATTCGCGAATGCATAATTTAAATTATCAACATTTAAAATTTTATAACACCCCTAGAACTCCAACATTGGCAAAGATTATTTATGACGTACACAAGTATACACGTCAAAATTCTAATTATTGAATAAATAATTACGATTTTAAATAAAATTTCAGTGACTTTTTTTGAAAAGACAAAATAAAATATTCTTCTTATTTTGCGTATACTTGAATAAATTTGGCTGTTTGTTGCGCACGAATTTAGTTCAAAAAGCAACAAAGTGGAAGCAGACAATTACAGTAAAAAAAATATTCAGAACTAAGAAGCATGAGGCATTCAGTTATCAATAGCTATTACTATAATCAAGTTTTTAAACGATTATTTCTATTAGATTAGTTTTATTATTTGAGTACGAAATGCTTATATGTTTTTATGCATTCTAGGGTAGATGTGCAGTAATGGACACCCTTAAGGAATTTCTTTAAAAATTGTTTTTTTAATTAATAGTTATTATATTCCAGTTTTTTCAATATTATATTAAACTATCAACAATATTTAACCATTCTCATAGTCTCATTTCCCAATATGAATTAAAATTTAGTTGCAAATAACAGAAATATATCAAAACACCTAAAATGCCAGTAATGGATACCCTTCGTTCCAGTAATGGACACCCTCTGTTCCAGTAATGGACACCCCCATAAAAAGTAATAAATAATTGTTTCTATGACTGTATTTATAACCAGAATTTAATGAAAGCATACTAATAAAACAAAACAGTTATTTTCAAATTAACAATTAGGATACTAGTAATTAATAAAAATTTGTATAATCATTCACTGTTTCCACCAATTATTGTGAGTATCAGAAGATCAATGTTTTAGTTACTTTAGATGGATATTTTAAAATACTAAATATCATATCAATCAATTATAGCTATCAAATTATTGAGACAGCAAAGGATTTAAAAGGTAATAATAATAATAATAAAAGTTTTGGAGTATTAGTGTAGTAGTTTCGTCTCATTATTTTTAACAATTAAACTTCCAGAGACTACTTGTTATATTACTTTACTTGTAATA
This sequence comes from Maratus speciosus, assembly GCA_963932465.1. Lineage (NCBI taxonomy): Eukaryota > Metazoa > Arthropoda > Arachnida > Araneae > Salticidae > Maratus > Maratus speciosus. Next base: position 554,367,279 of record OZ010792.1, read on the forward strand.
ATTAATGTTATAAATATGAAAGAAATGATACTATGAGTTGGATATTTTAAATACTAAATAAAATAATTCAAAATAAAACTGTAGAACTGATGTTTGAGGCTACTGATCTGCAGATTTACTAGTTTCGAGATTACTATAACCTTCATTAATATTACAATACTTTTTTTTTCTTGTTGTCAGAGATGAATAAGAAAACATTCAGAAAACAGATCTTTAACAACTTTTGCAACTTGTTTTTATTGAAATGGGGACGGATAAATAAAACCCTAGGAGCCCCTCTTTAATTGTGCACCCTTAAATAATATTTTTGACTTCCTGGCTGATTTGATTACCAGATTATAAAATATGCAAGGCAAAGTTACATTCATTAAAAAAAAAGAAGAAAATATTGAAATTTTATTAACCACATTAAAATAAATTAAAAGCAGCTATTTATAAAAGTTTTGGTGTTATTACACTTTGATTTTGGTAAGTGTAATTTAAAAATTAAATTTGATTATTTAGGATTTCAATTAAGTCAAAATATTTTATGCACTATAAACATTACTGAAATTCTATTTTTAGCAATGTCTACATGGGGTGTCCATTACTGTAAAATGACTATTTAAGCATCCCAGTAATGGACACCCCTCTTAAAACCTTAAAAATAAATGAAATTTTATAAATCGCTATTAGTAATATAAAATTCAAAGTTTCCTACTACTACCAAAAAAAAAAAAAAAAAAGCTGCAAATTTTGCAAGAAAATAAAGAATATATAAATTTATTCTCAGCATGTTCCTGAAAAACAGTGGAACTTTGAAGCATTATTATCTGCTTCTGGTTGGTTTGATTAAGATTGTCAACAATAATGCACAATTATAAAATAGGCAAAAGAGAATTATGAAAAATAAATAATAATAAAAGCTAAACTTTTATTGGTTATTTTTTTCATAAACCAAACACATTGAGGAGTGTACATTACTGGAAGGGTGTCCATTACTGGAAGGGCGTCCATTACTGGCACATCTACCCTATATGCAACTAGTTGGATGTGCCAATCCCAAAACTTTCTTCTATCTTATACATCTTAATATTTCAAAACCTAGTTACACATGTTAATACTTCAATATTATTAGTTCAATACTATACCAACTTTGATTTTCATCTTAAATTTCTGCTCAAGTCAATTAAACGGACTAAAAACGAGTTAATCTATATCATGATATTTGTTAAAATTATTAATTTTTCCTTATTCTGTCGTTATCAGCTGTTTGCGAATAACCGGCATAGCAGGAAGCGAGTTCCCGCCGCTGCATGAGCCGCCGACGCACAATAGAACTACGAAAAATCAAGAGAAGTATACAAAAATCGCTAGCACGGAGCCCCTTTACCGCGCAATATTTCCAAATTCAAGGAGAACCTGTTGGCCAAAGCCAAAAACAAGCACAAACATTTTGGTTCAATTGTATGCATAATTTTATACGCTGTTCGATGGTACAATAATGAAAATGGCACAGAGATCGGAATTATAGCGCCCCCTTCTTTCGGAATTTTTTCAAGTTCAGGGAGGACTTGTTTGCCATAGCCAGAAACATGCACAAAAAATTTGGTTCAATTATATGGATAACTTCATACACTTTTCGATGATACAATAATGAAAATGGTACAGACATCGCAATTATAGTGCCCCCTTCCGGCAAAATTTTTCCAAATTCAGGGAGGACCTTCGTGACATGACCAAAAATAAACACATAAAATTTGGTTCAATTCTATGCATAACTTCGTACACTTTTCGGCGGTACAATATTCAAAATGGCACAAAAATTGTACAAAAATCGCTATTACAGCGCCCTCTACGAGCGATTTTTTTACAAATTAAGGGAGGACAACCTTGCCATAGCCAAGAACTTAAATTTTTTTTTATTCAATTCTATGCATAACTTCATACACTTTTCGATGGTGCAATATTCAAAATCGCACAAAAATCGCTATTACAGCGCCTCCTAACGGCGAATTTTTTGCAAATTCATGGAGGACCTGCTTGCTATATCCAAAAACTTAAAATAAAAATTTGGTTTAATTCTTTCTATGCATAACTTCATACACTTTTGGACGGTACAATATTCAAAATCGCACAAAAATCGCTATTACAGCGCCCCATACCGGCGATTTTTTTCAAATTCAGGGAGGACCTGCTTGCCATAGCCAAAAACTTAAAATAAAAATTTGGTTCAATTCTATGCATAACTTCATACACTTTTCGATGGTACAATATTCAAAATCGCACAAAAAACGCATTTACAGCGCCCCCTACCGGCGAATTTTTTCCAAATTCAGGGAGGACCTGCTTGTCATATCCAAAAACTTAAACTAAAAATTTGGTTCAATTCTATGCATAACTCCATACACTTTTGGATGGTACAATATTCAAAATCGCACAAAAATTGTTATATCAGCGCCCCCTACTGGCGAATTTTTTCCAAATTCCGGGAGGACCTGCTTGCCATAGTGAAAAACTTATAATAAAATTTTGGTTTAATTCTACACATAACTTCATACACTTTTTGATGGTGCAATGGCGACAGACAGACGGACAGACGGACACACAGACAGACAGACATTTTCTATAAACATGTTTTTTGGAATCTCTGACCCCTAAAACATGCAAATCCGTCGAAAACCGGAAGTCGAAAAAAATTTCGATTACAATACTTTCTTCTACTGAAGATAGAAGAAAGTAAAAAATTTCGATTACAATACTTTCTTCTACTGAAGATAGAAGAAAGTAAAAAGTATAGTTATATTTCTGATAATGTATTTCTCAACACTATGCAAGATTTTCTCATAGAAGAATTAAAGGACTTTTGATAATAAGATTTGAAAAAAAAACCTTAGAGCCAAGACATGACACAAAATCACTAGACAATGACTGTCGGGACCTGCAACCTGATGTATGCCGCTTTAAAGCATCACAAATGGGAGGCCCGGGATTCATCAGAACATCCCGGCATTTCAGATTGGCTATGATTCCAGGCTAATCAGAAAATTGTAAAATCAGGGATCCTACATCAAATGATACTAATTTATGCGTACTGTAATCTAATAAAAAAAAGAGGATAGCACAGTGTTCACTGGGGTAGATTGGAGTTTGAAAGATATAAATAAAAGTATCTTCAGATTACGCTTAGTCCTTCGCCTTAAAAAGTTGTATTTTCTCTTATATAAAATGATGATTCCATTCGGAATTGTTATTATTTTTTTATTTTTTCCAAAAAATGGCCCATCACGGATATTCCTATATTTTTATATGAATGTGATCACAAGGGTTATCTCTTCGTTTCCAGTCTCCTAGAAGGCAAAGGCCTTCAGAAATGGCAAGTCACATCTTTCCATTTACATGATTATATGATGCAAAAATGTATTATTTTCCTGTTCTTTTGTCACCTCCACATATCATCATCGCTAGATGATAACGAAGATTTTGCTGCTTGCCCATTTTTATACCAAAAATAAAATTTTAGATGTCATTAGTTGATGTACGGAAATTTGATTACATCAAATAATGTATTATTCGTAATATTGATTAGCATTTCGATTGCAGAATGCGTTATATGTATTAATATTATCCACAACAGCTGTAAACATAGCCTATAATTGCACAAGTTTATTTCGAATGCAACAAATTTCATATGTCATTCTACATTTAAGGGGATTAGGCACCCTTTGAAAAACTTTGAAGAATTTTTTTACTGATGTACATTTACTTATTATATACACATATTATTATAGGTAAATACTTAGAAAAACTGATTTGCACAAGAAAATCAATCATTTTGTGGGTAAGAATTGAGAATTTTAATTTTTTTTTTAATTAAAGAGTTTTAAATTTTACTGCTTTTTTTGGTATATTGTTGTTTTTAAAACACTGAAACTTCTGCAAATGTTTGTCAAATCACTCCATTATTTTTCTGTGTCCTCAGTATAGCGTACTTAATAAAATTAGGGATGAATTTTGCAATATAATGAAAAGAAAAGAAATAAAAATCGAAACGTTGAAGAAATCATGTTTTTTTTTTTTTTTTTTTTTGGCTGCGTTTTTTCCTATATATATATATATACAATATTTATATATATATATATACAATATATATATATATATATATATATATATTATTTCAAAATTAATGAAAAATTACTGCATGAATGGCGCTACGCAGCACATATCAAATGCAATAAAACATATTACATCATATTTTGGAGTTATGGTGTTTTGGCATTTTGAAATGATGTAACATGTATATATATATATATATGATTATATGTATATGATATAATTATATAATGGTTATATATATGTGTTACCGTGAAAGACCGAAATTGGAGAATGTCGACTTTCACCGGTGAATGTCAACACATACCAAATATGTCGGTGACACTTCAAATATTTCATTATATTCTTGTATATTCGGACCATCACCAGTGAATGTTGACATGCACAGATATGCTCTGGTGTTGGTCGAAAAGAGAAGCGGTGTTCAACAAATACAGTTTGCCGCCAAATTCTTTATTCTACTGTGAGTAAGTCAGCTTTATTAGTTTTATACAGGGTTTGCTGGTGCGCACAACGTTTTCTTAAATTTTATTTTTTTTTATTCTATATCTAATTTACATTGAATGGAGACTGCAGTAAACCGTGATCTCTTTTTTTTTTTTTTTTTTTTTTTTGAAAAATTAAATTCATTAATTGAGAGTAAACAAGAAAACAATATTTTTTTTTTTTTCAAGAACAGTATTCGAAAATACTTTCTGCTAAAACTAAGTGCAGCACACCTTCGGATAACTGACGATTAAAACGTTTTTATGTTTTAAAAATTAATGATTGCGCCTGAAATACTGAGAAGTAAATGCAAATTTCCGACATATTCAATATTCACCATTAGTGCATGGTGAATGTCGACATTTGCCGGTGAAAGTCAGAAATGAGGATATTTAGCAAATATTTCGGTCATACACCAAGCGACTATGTGAATGTTGACATTCACCGGTGAAAGTCGACATTCTCTAGATTTCGGTCTTTCACGGTAACATATATATATATAACCATTATATAATTACAATATATCATCTATTTCCATTTACTAAAATTAAATTAATAAATTTAGCTTCAACACATTACACTGACATTATACAAAATAAAAATGGAACATATGACCTGTAACACAAAATCAAGTACAACACCACTAATTCACTAGCACATTGCGGACGATTAATCCATTTAAAACATATGAAAAACCACTAAATTTGATGCAATAACCAATTAAATACAAAAGATACAAATAACCAGCGAAATAATGTTGAACCATCAAAAGACGTATAATAAACAAATAAAATACCAATTGGATGGATGTATCAGGTAGCTTATATAGCATTTCACTTCATCAGGGGTACATGAAATACAAATTTAAGCAATACATAGTCGATTTCTGTAAAAGAATCCAGCTATAAGCTAAAAATTGAATTCCTTTATCTACCCGATCGACTATAATCCAAAAAGTATAAATCCACCATGCCATATAAATTGAATGAAATAAATAATTAATCAATGCAAGATCCGTAATAATGAACAACATGAACAAAATTGGAACATGTAAATTAAAAAATTACCCCACAAGAGAATTTCTATGACCATATCAAAATCACAAACATGTATCCCTTTTAACACAGCGAAAATCCCGCCTAATTAAATGGTCACAGTTAAAAGCGAATCCATACGGTTTCAAATCATCATACCTTGCAGATAATATTAACACTATTATAAATATAATAATTATAATTAACCCAAATAGTCTAAATATTGAAAATTATTTCATATGCTATCTGAAGGATCCTGGAGTAAATTATTACTAAAAAGGACAAAAAGAAGTAGATACCCAAAATAAACAGGTAATAAACAAAATAAACAATATAATAAATTATATAATGAATTATGGCAACACAATTATTCCAAAACTGAATAAACAATTATTCAATGCCGCCATCCACCGAAACCTGAAAAAATTTAAAATGTCCATCTGTTTTCACAATCTTAACTAATAGAAGTAGAAATTAATAGTGCTAGTAAATTAGTAGTGCTTCCATCTATCGGAGATTACCAAAAATAACTATGTAGAAAAATAGCATATTGCATATACTACATCCACATTAATTCACATTAAAACAGCACAACAATTATAATTCTAAATCGCTCAACAGAATATCGATAATAATCATTTAGCATCTTTAATGTAATGTTTATAATTATTTTTAATTATATTCTAGTTAAAATTAAGTAAATTAATAATAATTTCAAAAAAAATTATAAATATAACAATATAAAAGTATGATTCTATTAATCACTTAATAAATTTAATTTTATATATATTTCTCATAAGCGAATTCATTAACTGTAAAGTCGATCCTTAATTTTATTAAAGGGTACAAAAGAATAATGGAGTGATTTGACAAATATTTATAAAAGTTTTAGTGTTTTAAACACAATAATGCATCAAAAAACAGTAAACTTTAAAATTCTTTAAATTAAAAAAAATAAATAAAATTGTCAATTTTTACCCACAAAATTATTTTTTTTTCTTGTCAAAATCAGTTTTTCTAAGTATTACCTGTAATAATAATGTGTTTATATAATAAGTAAATGTACATCAGTAGAAAAAATTCTTCAAAGGGTACCGAGTCCCCTTAATCAAGCAACACAATCACCTTCAAATTACAATAAGAAATTACTTGGCGCAGTATAATGTAAATAAAAAACAATGTTTAAAGCACCAAAACACTTTATTTCTTGTTGAAAACTAGTTTCAGTAGCCATAGCGTAACGTCATCGGTGCAAAATATGATTGCCTTTTCTGAAATATATGTAGGAAAAGCGGATTCAACGATAAAGTTTATTAGCCTATAAAATTGCAGGAAATTTTAAGAAACAGCCAATGAAAGAGAAGTGGATTCAAAGATAAAAAAAATTTTAGCAATAGAATTACGATAGGAAATTTTAGGAAACGGGCCATGTAAGCGGATTCAAAGATCAAGTTTATTGACTAATAGAATTTCAGGAAAGTTTGGAGCTCAGCCAATAAGATATAATGAATGTAATGTGAAAACATGCAAGTGGAATTTATGAACAAGAGGTTTTTATATAATATTTCAGCAATCTGGCAACGGAGGAATAGCAAAATCACAATTAACAATATTTTTAAGATTTTCATAAATATGGAATGCTTCAAGAAAGTCAAGTTCATGAATGGAAGTGGGTTTTGAGATAATTTTTGCGGAGCTAAAGTCAAAAATATGATTCATTTTCTAACAATGTTTAGCAATGGCAGATTTGTTAATTTTTTTTTTTTTCTTTGAACATATTGCTTGTGTTCTTTAATTCGAAACTTTAAACTGCGCTTGGTTTGCCCAATATAAGAAAGACCACATTGCTAATAAACTACTAATAATAAACTTACTCTCGCCAAACTGAAAGATCCTATTGAAATATCCAATTCCTGGGATATCTATAGTATAAGTTGTCAATGTGGTCTTTCTTATACTATCGTGAATAAGGCGTGATAATTACGCTTCCAAGAACTTTAACATATTCAGTGAAATGAACAGTTTGAATTACCATTGCCACGAATCCAGGCACCTTTTATACAAAGATGCAATAAAGGAAATGCATCTTAGGCAATTGCTACAATATAGTTACTTAATACAGATATGTTCTCTGAATCAATATACAAAACGTTTACATTCAAACATGCAAAATTAAACTGCCATGCATAAATGAACGGCCATTCTAGAAAATGATATGTGGATCTGAATGAGAGTTTAGAGGAATTCTACACATGTACAATATATATATATCAGTATTATATATCCATAGATAGGTAAAGACATATAAATATATCCATAAATTAAATACATTAATAAAAATAAAACACATTAAAAAATTTAATTGTAATCAAAGCATTTTATTACTTACAGATCTATACAATTAAACAAGTAAAAAATAAATTTAAAAAATCAAAAAACCCGACTGCGTAAAAAGCGAACCAATTAATTATTTCTCATCAATGTGAAACTATTTTTATATTACTTACCTACTTCTTTTATTTACTTATATTGATGCATTTTAAGTTGTGTTTAATTGTTAGTTCCTGTCTATAAACACTGTTTTGATGAGGCCTATAGATGTCTATGAAGGTTAGAGTTGCAGTAAAGCTAGAGATCCTACCTTCCAGATTGTGTAATATTTAAACGGAGCTTCTGGCTGTAAAACAGTCAAGGAAATATCGTCTTCATTTTGAACGACCTATCCAATGATACGCCACTCAATAGGGCGCGTGTTTTTTTTCGTATCTACCGCCATTTTGAATTTATAAAAACAAAAGCTACCCTATAACCATCGGACGGTTAAGACGAATCGATAGAGACCTCATTCACTAAAATCCATCCAGTCGCTGGGATGTTTCGAGGGTATAAAGAAATCCACATACCCAGATACGCGTCAAACGCATAACCCTTCTTGGCAGTCGGGTAAAAAAGGCGCTAACGAAAGTCTTATTAATTCACTCCATTAACTTCAGAACGGCAACAGTTACAGTAATGAACGTGATATTTTGGTACAGTTAAGTGTACAAAGACACTTCTTATCTTTTGCATAAATAAGTAAAAGATAAAAGCGCTTGCAGCGCCACCTACTGGAAATCGACGGAGATCTTGAAAACGGTGCGAGATACAAGATAAATGTCAATTACAAAGAGTTAGAGCGTCTTCGATTTAGAATGAAATGATGTCTTACATACAAAAATAACTTCATTCGAATCGCTGAAGAGTTATTTTTTTTCCTTTATTCAATCATCAGCTTAAATACGCCACTAATTGGAAGCAGAATTATGACCATTTTAAGGCTGCCACCCCTTTACAACTAAAACATGTAAGGAATGTGTAAGGCATGTAAGGAAAATCCAGCTTAATTTGATATGGCAGTCAAATTAAGTATGCTCAATCAGGGCCCGACTTACGCAGGGACATGCGAGGCAGCTGCGCCGTGCCCCCTTTTTTAGGGGCCCCCCCATGAGAGTAATCAGGATTTTCGTTAAAATGTGCCAAATGATTAAAATTACCCACACGTGTCCAAACTTCATATACAGTCAAACCTCGTTAACACGAACACGCTTAACGCGAATTACTTTTAGCACGAACTGTTTCCGATTGCCCCGTTCTCTTGTATGTAATGTATTTAAGTTCGGATAACACGAACAAAAAAAGTTTCCCCTTGAGTGTTCACGTTAACGAAGTTCGACTGTATTTTCAATCATTTAGGAAGGGAGTGTTATCCCCCTTCCCGTTTCTGCTTCCAGTATCCCCTCCACCTATACAAAATGCAAATTAATCATTACAAAACTAATGATTAAAATTTTATTATGACAACTTAGTATTCTATTGTTTTCAAAAGAAATTCTTTATTAACGTTTTCCACGTAACATGGCAAGTTAAAAACATTAGTTATGACCAATTTATGCATTTTCTTTCAGACATCTTATAACGTACGTAGATAAACGAAGAAAACGTTTGCAAAGAAATACTCGTATCCACCAATCTATCATTTTTTCTATTATATTATCCTACTAGCACTTTTTTCTTAAAGTTGTGACAATTTTTTGTAATACTCTGTATACAGATGTGAGCAGTACCGTGTACAAAATGCATGAAGTTTAGTACTAGCCACTTCCACATTATTCACAAAAAAATTCTAGATAGACGGGGGGCCCCCAGAAAGATTCTTGCCCCGGGGCCCCCCGTAGCCTAAGTCGGGCCCTGTGCTTAATGTGTCATTTATTGCAACGTATTTCACATTCTACATGTGTTCAGATGGTGGACACATTAAGCATACATAACTTGATTTTCTTATTACAGTAAACTGTACCTTGTTTACCTCTGTTAATTTTATTAGTAAATGGGTCTCTACCTTATAACGCCACATATCCCAGTGCAATTAATGGAATTAGTGTATTTAATTGTGATTGAAGATTAAAAATTACATTTCAGGTCTTATAATAAACATATTTTTACGTTTAAGACATTTCATACTAAACTGAGGAACTCTATAACTTTGTAATTGATCTATTTTCCCGTATCTTGTACTGTTTGCGCTATAAGAACGCTAAATCCGAGGTCTTCCGCTAGGTGGCGCTGTAAGCTGTTTCATCACACAGAGGTTTTACTATACCTAGAGACCACGTTTAAGACTATAACTGACGCCGGGTTGTGCAGTTGGACACGACTTTAACAAGCCCATGTGTTACACATTTAAAATTATACTAAATAAAAATGCTTAATTTTTGAGTTTTATTTCTACGGTTGATTTATCTTCTAAATTCTATGCATCATTTTTTTTTTTTTTTTTTTTTTTTTTTTTTTTTTACTTTAAATAAATTTCTTGATTATACTGATATAATTTCATAGTTAAACAACTACAGCTGTTTTATTTTATATTAGTATCGGATAATAATAATTTCTAATACAGGGTATTTATAAAGTCCCTGACCCACTTTGATGTTTAATAACTCATAAAAAAATGAAGATATAAACAAACTTATGGCATTTATTGATGGAATGACTCATATATTTTCCTTTTCAGGTTTGAATATCTTTACTTTTGTAAATATCGTCTGCGCGTGTGGTTAATTTCAGATAATTTCATTTTCCAGTCTAAATATCTGTACTTTTTTAAATACCGTCTGCTTATTAATTGCATTTTTCTCTCTTTTGTTTTTGGAAACTATTGCAATGTTATGTTTACTTTTGATGTGTTTGTTCTATGTTACTTTTGTATGTGATGTTTTATGATGAATACCGTCCCCCACGAATACCGTGAGGCAGTAAGGGATTCCCTAAAGATTAATGTGTGGTGTGGACTAATGCACGACCGAGTCATTGAGCCTTTCTTTTTTACAGAAGAGACGGTCTCATCAGTCGTATACTTAGACATGTTTGTAAACTTCGTATTTCCGCAACTAGAAGAGCTTCAGCCACATGTCATTTTGCAACAAGATGGTACACCACCTCATTGGGGTACCATCGTTCGTACTTCTTTGAATGACCATTTTCCAGGAAGATGGATTGGGCAAGGAGGTCCAATTCCTTGGCCACCCAGATCACCTGATATAACGCCGCTGGACTTTTTCCTTTGCGGATTTGTAAAGGACAATGTTTACAGGAGGAGAGTGTCGAACATTGATGACTTAAAAGCCATAATTACAACCACAATAGCCTCTGTGGATGCCGACATGCTTTCCGCTACGTGGCGTGAAATTGACTAACAACTTGATATTCTCCGTGCGACGAAGGGGGCACACGTGGAAGTTCATTGACAAAGGTCATGAAACTTTTTGAGTCTATCTAACCATTTATGTTATTAATTTTAATCTATCTTTATTATTTTATGAGTTATTAAACATCAAAATGGGTCCAGGACTTTATAAACACCCTGTATATCTGAATAGATATAGCATTAGGAAATCATTGTTATGAATCTAGCTACCTTTCATACAAAAATATATTTAAGGAAATGTATTTCAGGAAATCAACGAAACATAATATCCATGTCTATCATGCAGACACGTTCGCTGAGTCAGTATACAGAATGCTTATATTTAAACTTGGAAAATTATACTTCTAGGAGTACATGAGCAGCCATTCTAAAGCTTGATGTGTATATCTAAAAACACGTTTACATTTAGAGGGATTTGCTATACCGGGTGATTTAAAATAGATGTTCTGCCGATTATCGGATGATAGAAACAAACTTTTAATTACAAAAATTATACAAATCAAGTATAGATTTTAGATATGTCACTTGTTTTAAAAATGGTTATATATCTATTAAAATACCAAATTAAAATTTTTATACGATCTCTGGGTCTTGTAACTTATATTTGTAAACTTTTTTCCATGTTCTAAGAAAAAGGAGAAAAATCCATTCATCTATGACCAAAACTCACTGAATTATGGTCATGAGCATACTGAAATTTATGAAATTTTGGAGTTTTTCGGAAATAAAACATCGTCTAACCAGTTTTAGTGTCGGAAAGCTATTTAAAGATGTACAGTCGTGGAAAAACAAAAAGTAAACACTCCCTACTAACTCCACAACAAATTATCGTAGAAGAAAGTTACTGGTACCGAACGATTGGAAATAAAGTCTACTTTTAAATGATGTATATAAAATTTGCTTAGGGGCCATCTACATATTAAAACGAACCATAACTTCATTTTTTCAATGACAATACCCAATTCTGACAGCATAAATATACTCTACACCCTTCAATTAGCCTAAAAACAAATTTTTATACAATTCGTACCATAAGCTTCAGAGAAATTAATTATTTTAAAACGAGCGTATTTTAAGGGCTGTATCCAAATTAAAGTTCGGTAATCGATTGCTAACCCAGAGAGCCCCCTTCTTGATCAAGGCACCTTAAGCAGTCAATGAAGCCTGTTAGATAACAAGGCAGCAGAAGAAATTTCAAAATATCTACACACTTCTATCATAGACGGCCCCTTAAACCATCATTTTGCTGTTTTTTTAAGCATAATTTGAAAACTATTTGGAAGAAAAATATGAAATTTTGGTACGATAATTTGTTGAAGAGTTAGTAGGGGGTGTTTACTTTTTTTTTTTCCTCGACTGTACACAAACTGGCAAATCTGTAAATTAGGAGCCTGAATGACCACTCCGAAAGTCATGTTTATATATATATATATATATATATATCATTTGGCTCAATATTTAACATTTAGCTTTAATAAATATTTAACTTTCCGCAATTTAAACTTTTAAACTTGTGTATAACATATTTATCAACATACAAGTTTCCTCGAAGCTTCTAGAAATTAAAAATGTCCAGTTAAATATAAGTTATAATTATTTTCAAAGATCGAGGCTTCTTTTTCATATTAATAAAATTAAAATGTTTGTCAAAATGATTTTAAAGTTTAAAATTATCGGTAATAGATAAGAACTAAATTTTTAAATAATCTATATATATATATTACGCTAACGTACGTGGAACAGAAATCGCGATTATTTGTTATTGTTTAATGGCAACGCCTGAGAAACGCATCTCATTGGTTATTGTGTAAATGTCATTTGACAGGATATAGGCGAAGGTAAATCCGGTTTATTTACGTTTCGCGTTTATTTATTTACGTTCTCTCTTTTGCTGCAATCATGAAACTTCACAATATCGTTAGAAATGCCCATAAAAGATCTCGGCGATTGCTTGAAAGTGAACAAAAAGTCGCATTTAGACGAGAAAATCGAAATAGATTGGATCGAGAACGGCGTCAAATACAGAACATAAGCGATCGCCAAAATAGGGTTAATAACCGTCGCATGGGCGAACGCGTTGCTTCTGAAATCCGAATTACTGATTTAAACGTTCCGGAGCATAGCTGTGGTCATATAGTTTTACTGGCATGGTGTGTATATGACATCTGTGCCAAATAAATATTATTCAGCGGGTTTTTTTTTTTATGAAGTTTATATTTTTTTCCAGTGTTATATTTTTCTGTGACAGTCCCGGCATAGTTTCTGCCCAGGCAACGCCGGGCGGGTCAGCTACTAATGAAAAATTTCTTTATAGGTCCTATAAGTTATATTTAGAAACGTTTTCTCTATTTTCTACAAAGTAACACAAGAATTCCATTTTCTTACGACCAAAACCACTGAGTTAAGATACTTTGAAGTTTATAAAGTTTCGGAGATTTTCAGCAATAAAAAATCGTGTCTGTTGTTAGTGTTGGAAAGCTAGATAAAGATGTGCAAATAACGGCGTACAGATGCTATCAGGAATAACTCAAAAGGATAAATGATCAATATTTTTTAAAATAATTAACTGGTATCAAAAATTTGAGTTATATAATGAGATAATTTAAAGCTAGAAATAAAGTGCAATAAAATAAACTGTTTAGGAAATAAAATACAAGATATAATTATTTTCAAAGAGTTGGGCTCTTTTCCATTAATTAAATTACATTTTCTGCCGAAAAAAATTTACAATTATCGGTAACAGATAAGAAGTACAGTGAAATCTCTTTTAACGGTCACCTCTAAACAACGATAACCTCCGAACATCGGCCACATGTTGATGGAACCAAACACTTTCCATAGCATTAACATTAGTACGAACTTCTAAGTATGGAATTCTGAACAACGGCCGCTCAAAAGTCACGAGGAAAAAAATTTAACAGCTCCTTGTACAATTTCATATTTATTTGCAAACCGAAATGTGCAGCAAATCAAATAAAATTTATACTTGATATGTGAACAAACAGAAAATGAAGACATTAATAATAATGGGGAAATTTTATATAATATTCTTAGAACGGCAGGCATAACTAACGTAAAGGCCAGCTTGTTTGTATCTCTGGTAAAAAAAAAAATTGGCAGTTACTGCCACATTTGATTCTATACAGCAAATGGTGGAAGATAGAAGAAAGAAAATTGATAATATTATTAGAACGGCAGGAATAACTAATATGAAGGCCAAGGAGCTTGTATGTCTGGACAAAGATTTGACAATTACTGCCACATTTGATTCCATACAGCAAATGGTGGAAGATAGGAGAGGAAAAGAGAAAAGGGATGAGGAAGGGGTAATGGGAGAGATTATAGAATCACCCAAAAATTTCCAGTTTTAACACATATAACGAAGTTTTGACAAACCTTCGTGAAATCCAAAGTTTTGCTTTAAATCATAATAATGATGAGTTAAAAAGCAAAACAACTCATACTGTTATTTCTTTGGCGAAAAATATTTGCAACAAAAAAAACAAAGCAACTGTAAATCACTGAATTCTTTAATGTATTAAAACAATGAGGATTAATTAAAATGACTATGTATTTCCATTTCAATTTATGTAAGTTTGATTTTTTTTAAACTTAACCTCTGAATAACACCCAACTCTGAAGAGCGGTCACATTTCACCGGTCCCACTGGTAACCGTTATTCAGAGGTTACACTGTACATTCTAAAATAGTAACAACAAATTCCTTATAGCACTTATGTATGTCAATGTATTTCAATGACAAAATTATTGTATATGTTTCTGTAATTAATAAACATCCAAAAATATGATTCGTGAAATAGTGAAGGTTTTTTATAATTTAAAATGACATATTATGTACCCAGCAGAAAACATTAAACTAAATTTTGATTTAGTAAAGATAGGCAATGATGTTTTATTCAAATAATGATAGCATTGAGTAATTAAAAGCAAGCAGTATTGTAAAATATATGGTTGGAGAATAATTTATATTAGAAACGTTCCACATTTATTGTGCTATAAAAATATTTTCGATTTTTACATACAGTCAAGAGGCAATAAACTTTTGAAAATAATGATTAAAATAAGATTATTATATTCATAGTGTGAAAAGTTCAAAGTAACTAATAGTAGATTGGACTAATTTGGATTGGGATTATTGAAAATTTAAGCTGCATGGCATATGCAATGGGTTTATCATATTTAATCACCATTTTAAAGTGTCAAAAAGTATTCTTAAAAAAACTTAAAACATAAATAGAAGAAAATTTTAACGATACATACCTACAATAAATTACAATTTTACTTAGAGTAATCATCACTTACCTAATAAGAAAAAAAAAAAACAAGAATTAAAATCCAAAATAACTGAAATTAAAATACATAAATTTATATAAAAACAAAAACAAATACAGCATATAAAATTAAAGTAACAAAAGAGATTGAAAACAATAAAAAAAAATTAAGAATAACTACAATATTGAGAATGACAACGGAGCGCGAATATTTTCACCAGGGTGTCAACGATTTTAATAAAGTGATTTAAATCAGTGATTAAATCGTGATTTTAATCAACTCATTTTCTTTAAAAAAATCATTGATCAAAATCATAAATTTTCTAAATGTTTAAAATTATAAAAAACAGTATTAAAATCTAAGATGAACATAATTTGGAAAGTTTCTATTGGTATTTTGCCTTATAAATAAGTAAAAAAAAAAGTGTTAAATAGTTGTTCCTAAGCTGAGACTATTCCTTAGACTTATAAATAAATTAAGTACAGTAAGTTTTTATCTGTCATACAAAGCATTTCATTAAAAATGATATTTAAATGTAATATGCGTAATTTGTAATGTCATTGTTTCCTTTAACCAATCAAGTTATTCTTTCTTTTCTATAAAATAAGCATAGCAAGTATAATAAATTTTTCTGCGAGTAAAAGAATAAGTAGCCAGTGTGTTATTTTCTCATTCTACTTTTGCTATAATAAATTTATAGAAATTGGAGCTAAAGAAGAATGAAAGAATGACACATGCTCTCAAATATTGTAAAAGAATGTAGAAGAGAAAAAGAACTAATTGGCATAAAAAATGTTAAGTTCAGAAAGAGTTTTTTCGGTAGAGGTTGAATAAATGTTTTTATTTATTTATTTATTTATTTTACTTTTGAACTCATATACACCAAATAAAGAAATTAATTAGGAATTGAAAAGGCAGGGGTTCCCCTCCTTTTTTTTTTTTTTTTTTTGGAAGCACTGAATGTTAATAATCCCCACTGAATTGTAACAATACTGCTATTTAATATTTTGAGTATTTTAGATTTAACCCCTTCGCCAAATGGGGACCTTCGTTTTGTCCTATTTTATTAATGGTACTAGAACATAATTACAATTTCGATATCAGAATGTTATGTTTCGAAGTCTAAGATTCGAACTAATACAAATAAAATAAAAATCTTGCTCTGAAGTCAAATGGGAGAAGAAATAATTCAGTAACAATTAATAATATTGCATTAATACTCAGTAGCGAAGAGGATAATTGGTTATTCTTATATTTACTCTGTATGTGTAACTAATTTTATTTTATTTTATTTATTTTTTTTATTTTTTTAACATACATATACATGTATGTAAGTTTAGATTTAGATAATTAATAGTAAATATTCCTTAGTACAAATGCAAAATGAGCTGCAAATCATATTTGCTATGCAACTAACTACTGAAATTATTCTTATTTGTAGTCTTTATTAATTATGCAATTACTTACTGTTCCCTCTAGGCCATTTTTTAATGTTTCAGCACCCTGCTCTTTTTAAAATTGGCGAAATACTTTTTACTACTTTTACTACTTTTTGGCGATATATATTTTTTTTTTAAGTGAAATTCCCCTTTAGTTGTAATCGGAGATTTCTTATAAAGACCTTGCAAAAATTATAGAACTTTATTTCTTTAAAAAAGCTTTTAGCTTATTCGTAGGGATAACCCCTACGAATAAGCTTACCCTCTCGAAACTCAAAGATCCTATTGAGTTATAGAACTCATGGGGTATCTGTAGTATTAATTATCATTGCGGTCTTTCCTACATTGGACAGACCAAACGGGGTTTACAATTTCGTACTAAAGAACACCAACAATAATTTCAAAAACAGGAAACCAATAAATCTTCAATTGCTAAACATTGCTGGGAGATGAACCACTCTTTTGATTTTAATTCAGCCAAAATCATCTCTAAACCCACTTCTATACACGAACTTAACTTTCTTGAAGCATTTCATATCTACAAAAATTATGACAACATTGTTAGTAATGAATTTGCTATACCCCCTTTATCAGATTGCTGGAAATATTTCATAAAATCTTCTTTTGCTTAGTCACTATTTTTCTTTCACATTTCTGGTGGCATTACCTATAGTATTCTCCCATTGGCTGGTACCCGCATCTGACTGTTTCCCCATTGGTTAATGAACTTCTCAGTTGAATCCGCTTCTCCTCTATATAAATGAGCAAGTTTTCGTTATTCTTTGCACTGGGGACGGTACGCTAAACGCTACCGAAACTAGTTTGCTGAATGTTTGTTTATTCTGGCGTTTTTAATGTTGCTTTTTAAATTTATATCATTCTGTGCCAAGTAGCATCTTAATAATTAAGATTACAGTATACTACTAAAGAAAATGAATGCGGTTTTTATAATTACTCTAATTACACTAACTAATAATTATAATTAAAGCTTAAAAACATAGATTATGTTAGCAATTAAAGGTTTAATTGTTGAAAAACCTAAAAGTATTAGTAGCTAGTCCGTATTTTAAAAAATCATAAGAATCCAATTTAAAAAAAAAAAAAATCATGATTCTTTTACACCCTAATTTTCACACACATTCATGTAGATTTTCCTACTATTTTTTAAATTATTATAATGATAATTAATACAAAGTAGAAATAAATAAAAACTTACCAAAAGGGCATTTAATAAGCGGATTCAGATTAGTCAATAATTTTAATACATATACATACACACACAATGGTACTACAGTGTCAACTATCGATAACTTTAAACAATAAAATTTACAATATAATTAATGAAAAGTAGAATATAAGTTAATAGTTATTTATTTACATTATTTTTCTTAAATATCCCTCTCGGCTGGTGGTTAAATGCGAGGCTAACGTAAAAGACAGTCTACCGCGGTGCATCCCAAGTGTCTTTTTTTAAAGACCGTTAGAGTGACGTGATGCACTTTTCACACGCCTTCATTGGTGCATTCGAAAACCACGTGACTTCAGCTGTCTGTAAAAAAAGATACGTGGAATGCTCCGCGGTAGCCCTAAATTATTGCGCCTAGAATATATAGTGTGGAAATCGGCTATCCCAGTAGTACTTAAAAAAACGCTAAAATACTGTATCCCTTAAATGTCAAACGATGCTGAAATCCAAGGAGTCGATCGCAGCGACAACTGCGGGATTTTTTCTAAAACACCAAGACGATTTGGTCTAGACGCTGTTATAATACAATGTGTACATTCAAATTTGAAAATATAACGTAGATGTCGCTGCAATCGGCTTATTGGATTTCAGCATCATTGCACATTTAAGGGATACAATTTTTTAGCGCTTTTTGGATAGCAGATTTCCACACTACTATGCATTCCAGGTGCTGTACCTAAATGGCTGTGATGTCAGTTGAAGCTGATCCGAGGCTAACGGAAAAGACAGCCTACCGCGGTGCAACCCAAGTGTCTTTTTTTACAGACCGCTAGAGTGACGTGATGCTGTTTTCGCACACCTGCATTGGTGCATTCGAGCATCACGTGACTCCAGCGGTCTGTAAAAAAAGATACGTGGAATGCACCGCGTTAGCCTGTCTTTTTTTGTCAATCTCGAAGCTGATCTATCGTACGTAACTATGCATCGCAACATTTTTTTCAATGCTTTTTCTTTTTTAATATCATGACGTCGCCGTTTAAAGACGTAAATATTATTTTAATTAACAGAATAACTCATAAATCAGTAAAAAAACAGACAAACATCAAATTAAAAACCATTTGATGACAGAACAAATACGTGTAAAGTATCACAGGTCAAGTGAATGCGACGCCACGATTTCCGGAAATTTAAACAGAAAAATAGTTCAGGTGTGCCTAATCGTACATTTTTTTAAAATGGAAAATGGTCGACGGGATAATGGAGAAGTACGAAAAACAGATTTATTTCTTACTACCCAGTTTATCTCTTATGGTCGGAACTTTCCAGAAACTTAAACAGGAAAACAGTTCATGTGTGCCTAACGGTACATTTTTTCAATTCCTACTATTAGTTCACACTCTTCCTATATTTATTTATATATCTTGTTCAAATTTTCAATCGTTAATAAAATACTTATTATTCATCCTATCAAGTTGAAATAATTTTTTTTAAGCTTGTACTGGATGACAATTAATGTTAATACAGATTTTTCAAATATTAATTCATTAATTAAATTTTAATTAATTAATTTTAGTTTTATATGGGAGACAAATTGGCGGCCATTGGTTATTGAACAGCATTTAATGCATCTTCATATCTATTAGGTGGGTTACCATAGGGGGGACCCTGTTCTGTCGCCAAATACCGCCAAGTTTGTCGCCAAATTTGGCGACCAAAATGAATAGCCAAAAAGGACGCCAGTTTGGCGATATACCTAATATTTCGCCAAATTCCCATAGACTTCCATTATAAACCTACTTGCTTATAGAAAATCAACAAATTGAGATATTTTAATGCAACAAAAACTAATATTAGCTTAAGGGATTATATTAAATTTTTCTTTGATGACGTTTAAGTAGGAATTGACTTTAAAAACAAAATTTTTATATTGCTTGTTTAATGGAAAGTGGTCGACGGGATAATGGACAAGCACCTAAAAAAGATTTATTTCTCATTACCCCGCTTATTCCCTGAACGTCCCCGAAATGTAAACAGGAAAATAGTTCAGGTGTGCCTAATGGTGCGCTTTTTTTTTTTTTTTTTTTTACAATAATACTACGCCTAAGCTCTTAAACAAAGATGACGTGCAAAAAATCTAACATACAAAAAAGAAACAATGTATACATATAAAAATGTATTATATATATACACAAAAATACACATTCTTTCAAAATGCATATTTCGGTAAAATAAAAACTACAACGAAAAATTTTACTACACATTTATCTTATTATTCATAGTAGCAAGAAAATAACCAAACTAAAATCGCATTATCTTAAATACACAATAGCGAGAGAAAACGTAAAAAATATTAAAAATGAAAAAAATATATAGCCACAAAAAATTATCTTTTTCTTTTTTTTGCGCCGAAAAACAATCAGAAAAACAGAAGCGAGCAAACAACTTTTAATAAAATGAACAAGAAATGTTTAAAACATTTACATAAAATTCCCGAGACAAAAACATTAATGGCATTTCATTTTTTATAAATTCTTCTAAAAGCACCATTAGTTTAAAACACGCAAATAATTTATGCGAAAAGTTTTTACTTTTTTTTTTAATGCTGCATAATTTGACAAACATGAATTATAAAACGTGAACAGTGAAGATTCTGTTTTAAGACAAATTGCTAAAACAATTAAATTTCTTTGATTTTTAACTTAAAATTTATGTATGGATAAAAAAAAATAATTGCTTTCTGCTTTGCTCATAATTTATCTTGCTAGAGAAAAGAAATGTCTGATATAATGATAGAAATATGCATATTTAAAATCTTTCCCCAAAATAAAAATAATAATAAATAAGTAATAACATGTTAGGAAAAATGTTGAACTACATTTCTGTGCGGATACATTAAAAAGGTTTTATAATAAGCAAGTAAAACAGTACAAAAAATATATATCATGCTACTTTTATTTATTATTATAGATACCATCAGATGTTCAAATAATAAGTATGCCAATTATTTTAAAGTGTTTCTAATTTAAAACAGAAATTATTATTGAAATTTCCTTTTTAAGAAAAGAAAATTGCGTAAGTTAATAGTGATAAACTGTTCAAATTTCTCAATAAGCATACGTTTTGATAAGCGACAAAAAGATATACCTTATTTCTTACTGCATTATACAAAAGAATTAAGAAATATATTTTTAGACGCATAAAACTGATGGAAAAAATCTGATGATCCTTCTGATGATTCTGACATAATTTTTTTATTTAAGTTATAATGTTATACAAGTATTTTGTATGCCATTTTTTCACTTTCTTGCAAAAAATAAACGAATTTTACTTTATGTTTCAGCGTGACCAATATATTTGTCTATTAATATAACGTCGTATTTTATATTACATTTGCTCTATAAGACATTGAATATTATTCTAAATTTGCCACATCTGAGTAGTATGCCAAGAATGGCGGTTGCGAAATTCATGAATTTGTATGCATTAAGATGTTATTATTGTTAATGCTCTCAAAATGATTCTTAGTTATAAAATAAACAAGTTCAGAATGCTAAAATTCATCTTAATAATATAATATAAAATTACATAAATGAAACAATACTTAAAAGATTATTAAACAGTTAAAAAGATGTTAAAAATCGCACACTTTCGGAAAATACTAAGCCACCATCCGGATTTAAAATTTAAACAATTGGTACGAACGCTATTTGTTCATATCTTATTCATAAAACTTTCGCTTCAAAACGTACATCCGGATTCCATGGTTGATTCCACTAACATGGGATATATATGGATGGGTTTGATTCGTAAGATATGGGCAAAAAACATTCACAACAACTGTTTAAATTTTAAATCCTAATGATGGCCCAGTATTAGCCGAAAGAGCTCGATTTTAACATTTTTTAATTGCTTAATCATCTTTTAAGTATAGTATACTTTTTTAATTTTATTATCTATTGTATTTTCACAGCAATTGAATATACTATGCAGAATACAAGACATTTAATACTTATTCCAGTATTTTTCTTGACACTTTAAAAAAAAAAAAATTAAATAAAAAAAGGCACGTTTCTTAATCTTAGTGAAGTATAATCTACCTACGAACGAAAATATACAATAACGTCTTCCAAGTTACTAATCACTCCGAAAAGCGTTATTTATCTTATGAAACCTTAGAAACCAATATACTTTTAAGATTTATGGAAGCATTTATAAAAACAATGTTTCTTTTGCAACCAATGATTTTCGGAAACGTATCCGGGTAGTCTTTATACTGTATTAATCAGTTTTCACAATCAGGAATAAAGGTTTTTCGGTTGCTATCCATTCTCAAGTAAACATTTATCGTTCATTAAATTTGTTTTAGAGACAAAAATTATAAATTAAGAGAGTTCAAATTAATATTACAGTAAAACTCCTATTACCCGAAAAGCATGGGACCAAAGCATTTTTGGTTAATCGGGGTCCCATAGGAATTTTCGGATAACCGGGGTTCCATAGGAATTTTCGAATAACTGGGAGGCTTATACTGAAGAAGAAGAGCCTAGAGAGATTGATAATGTCAGGATTACACACAGTGAAGCTACAAAAATCTTAGATGCGGCACTTCGATATATTGAAGTACAAGAAGATGCAACAGCATCAGAAGTGTTGGTATTTAAAAGGTGGCGTGATAAAGCAGCATTGAAACGATGCAAAGTTGAAAAACAAAATCACAACATATTTTGTAAAAAAAAATTAAATGTCGCACGTGTCTATCTAATAAAGTGCCCGAAATTACGCAATGGACCAAATAAGTAAGTTTCTCTGTTTATTAATTTCATAAAGAACATACTTTTTTAAGACTATTTATACCAGTGTCCAAAAACACCTTTCAAAGTTTTGATTTTTACTTATTTTGCTTCCAATTCGTAAAGCTAATAAGTATTAAAACAACTCTTCAATGTATCAAAAAGATTCGAAATTCGTTTGATCTAAAACTGACAAATAAAATAGTAATCATAAATCAAAATATGTTGAAAGATGTCCATTTGGCATCGGTAAAAATAGTGTTGATAATACAATTTTTTACATTTAAAAAGGACTTTAAGGAATTTTAAGGTCTTTCGGTTAAACCGATTTTCGGATGACCGGGATTCGGATAACCGGGGTTCTACTGTATTTTGTTACTCTTACATCTAGAAATTCAATAACGCAGCTGAAAATATATAAATGAAAATTTATAGTGTCTGAAAAACCGTTTTCATAAATGATCCTTTAAATCTTGAAACTATAGTGAAACCTCCCTGTACGACCACCTCCATTAAGCGGCCACCTCCCTGAACGACCATTTTTTCATGGAACGAAATTTATTCCCATAGGCTCAATACTAATTTTACCTCCATACAGAGACCATCACAGATGAACTCCCTCCATGAGCGACCCATTTCTTTGAAGAAAATTCCGTTTTTTTCCTGGTCGCTTGAAGAAGGTTTGATTCGAAAAATAATTCCGGAAAGCGCATCATTCGTCAAACTTCTAAACTAAGTTTAGATTTTTTTTATTATTCCAGTAACTTTTAAGTGTTTAAACCCGTTTGTGCCTTTTTAGGCAATGAATGAACTCAGATGACAAATTAAGTATGACGGTCAATAAACTTCCCTGCCCTATTCTGTCGGGAAACTCTCAAAGAAATCGTTAAATTAATGAAATCGTCATTTGTTCCTGTCAAAAAAAAAAAAAATTGCATTTATTTACTGAACTTCGAAAGGACTGGAAAATAAAAGTTTTAAAAGATAAAACCATAAAATCAAAGCAAACGTCAATGTATTCATTTTTTAAACTATGCAGTAATTAACTTAATTAACTTTTGTTTTGAAACTTAAATTTTTATATATTTTCCTGATGTGAAAAATAAAATTCAGTATCATTAATTGCTACCTTTTTTCAACAATTAAAATCTAGCTTTAAACATGACCTCCATTAAGAGACCACCTCTCGAAGCGGCCAATTTTTATTGGGGCAAAACCTGGTCGCTTTAGGGTGGTTTTACTGTATTAGTATAATTTTACCTTTCTTCTATTTGCCATCTTAAAAAGGTACCTTTATCAATCAGTACTTATATCAATTTATGGGGTTCTAACGATAAAGAACGCCTTTTGGAATCCTGGACAACCCAGAAGAGGTTATGGTATATTTTTGATCGTGGTCATATCTCATAGATTAAGATTTTTTTTTCTTTTTACACTATGGACTGTCTCAAAATCTAGATTTAAAATATATTGCCTAGAGTTTTAAATTCTAAAATATTTCTTACCAAATCTTTTTTCCTAATTATGTTATATATTTTCAGAAATTATGAATCTAAGAGATAAGCTGATACTTTTGCTCTTTACAAGCTGCTTTATCGTACCTGCAAAATCCTTTCTATTGCCGCTTTTGTTTCCTTTATCCATCAAGATAACTTTTCATTCAAACAGCAAGTAAGTAGTAAATGCTTTTTCTCTGATCAATTTCTTGAAAAAAATAATTACAATTTAAGTATCATTTATAACAAATTTTAAATCAAGGATGTCCAATATTATCACTTTCTTGGACCGCATTTTCGGGGCAGAAACTGTCTCAATACGAATTTTAAGCACCAGACAAGAACGAAAAATCATGCATCAAGCATAAATTATAAAACACTTTCAACACGAACAGAATGTTGTTAAGAAATTTCCTTTTCCCATAGAATGAAATGAGATATCTAAATAAGCAATTTAAAAAATATAACTCGGTAAAAATCATTTTTCATCAATTGATGTCCATATGCGATAATGTGAGCTAATTCTGTAGTGCAACTCAGTATAAGATCTATAGAATTTATACAGACTACTTAATACATTAAAACGCTTAAAATGCAAACTACAGCGGAAAAAAACGTACTTCTAGGTATTACCTGTCCTAGTTACTCATGTAACCGAATTTGTCTGTACGTCTACGTATCTGTAAATGAAGAATAAATGCTCACCTCAGCGATGCATATCAATCTCATTATGTTTAAATTATCGTAATATAAATATAACGCACCATAAGCGATTTTTCCCCCATAGACCATAATGTAAAGGAATTCTTTTGTATTCCCCTGTAAACGAACTATAAATGCTACACATTTCCCTTTCAATACCGAACATTCTACACAAAAATTAACACAACGAGCCATTCCGTGAGAAACAGACAAAATGTCCCGTACAAGTCATATCTCGTCACAAGTCATATCTCGGTGGAAAACACCTGAAAACCCGATTTTAGCGGTTGACTCGTAGGTTTACCATCGTGTGGTTACCCTCCTGCTCCCAGTCCTCCATGTTTTAATATCTTTAGATGCAGGAAAACACAATGGTAAACCTACGAGTTAACCGCTAAAATCGGGTTTTCAGGTGTTTTACACCAAGATATGACTTGGCAGATCGATTGTGTTGTTTAAACTAATTCTGAAATTTCAACCGTGAACTCGATGATGTGATAGTCTATGCTGCCGCCGCCAGGTCTGTATATTTATTAACTTATAAGTTGTTAAAATATAAATTATGCATTAAAATTAACAAAAAAAACTATATTTTCATATTACCATAGTTCTTTTAATTTGAGGATACAATAGCATTGTTAAAAGAGCAATGTTAATATGTAGAAAAGCTGTTCCACACGTGATAGGGAATAGCCCTTTAATAGGTTTAAAAATCTCCACATTTTAACCCTTAAGTGCCGAGTGTTGCTTTCCGGCAACATACCCAATTTAGGCTCTAAAATACTGTTAGAATAATATTGAAGCTATAATGCCGAATGTTGCCAATAAAATACATTCTGAAAATAATTTTAAATCGATTTTGAACATGTAGATGGCAACACTTATGCTGTTTAAGAATAAAGATAGATTTATTTTTTCAATTGTTGCCACTTGTTCTTTTTGTTTTGTTTGGAAGCTTGCGAAATACCCTATTGTGTTCTGCAGTGAGCAAGTAAAATGTATTTCTTATTATAGCTCCTAACATTCTTGTGCGTTTAATGTTATAGAATTTTATCAAGGGAAATTATTTTTTCAATTAAACACCAGTATTGCTGATTAGTAACAAACTGTTTTTTAGCCATAAACTATACTTAAAACAAAATATGATTTTTTAAAGTATTTTCTCATGATTTATTTAAAAAATGAAAGCCGAAAAACATTATTACAATGATTTTTGAAAAATCCGGCATTTAAGGGTTAAGCCCTAGAACACGGTCGGCGAACCTATATACATCGGCGTGCCCAAATTTTTTCAAAAATGATATTGCCTGGCAATGACGTGCCAAGAATAAAAAAACAATTTAGTGGATCAAAATTATTTATTTCATAATTATGCCAAAATTTCTGGATTTTTTGTTTATTGGGGTTTATTTATTGTTTATTAAAATTTAACTTACATGTAATAAATGGTCTAACATATTTTATAAAGTAATAAAACTGTGAATGCGATTTCGGTTACGCCAAATATTAATATGGGGTTCAACCTAGTTACTTTTAACAAGATGCAAGCTGAATTCGACTCTTCTGTCAAGAGTTTTCGAATATTCAAGATTTTTGTATCATTCATTTCCTTCCGAAAATAATGCCCCGCAGGAATAAATAGAGGGAACAATTGTGAAAATTGCAAATTTTTTTACAGAATCATTATAGTTTCATCATTATCAATTTTACTTATAATGCCTGATATTTTTCCTTTTGATATTCTATAAACCTTCTCTTAATTTAATAGCTTATTGAGGCCATATTGAAATAGTTTAGAAATTCAATTAGTTGGCTATTTCCAAGAAAAAAAGGGAAAGAAAAGTCCAGCTTTGATAAATTTGCATGTTTTAACTTCATTCTATTTTGTTTTAGGATCTCAATAAACGTCGTGTCAAAAATATTCTATAACGTGCCAATTTTGGTACGCGTCCCATAGGCTCGCCGTCCCTGCGCTAGACCTTAGTAAGCTACCCATTTTTAATAAATAAATAACAAAAATAATAGGTAATAAAAATCTCCACATTTTAAATCCTAGGCCTAAGTAATCTGCCCGTTTCAGGGCCATTCCATGAAAAACTGACAAAATATCCTGCGCGTGACACTCACATAAATACCTATATCTATTGACTGCTAAAACCTATTATCTATTGACTTTTATACCTTTATCTATTGACTGTATTAAGTTTTTAAGACATACACTATAGGTACATTAAAAGTAACACAAAACTCTAGACTATTCATATTAGCATGGTTGTTTTAATTTGAGGATATAATAACATTGATGAAACAGCAGAAATATGTAGAAAATGTGTCCCACACGTGACATGGAATGACCCAATAGCACAGGGTCGGCGAACCTTTTTACACCCGCGTGACCAATTTTTTTCAAAAAAGATTTTGCATGATCATGACGTGCCAAGCACCAAAAATAATTTAGTGGATTTCTGGATTTTTATTCATTGGAACTTAAAAATATGGGACAATATACATCTAATAATTAGATTAACATAAAATGGTGAATGCGATGTCGGTTATGCCAAATATTAATATGGTGTTCAACCTACTTTTAAGGATGCAAGCTGAATTCGAGTTATCTAACAAGTGGTTTGGGTTTCTAATATAAGGTTTTCGTATCATTTCCGAACATAATGACCCGAAGAAATAAATAGAGCGAACAATTGTGAAAACTAAATACCGTATATACTCGCATATAAGTCGAGAAATTTCTGACAATTTTCGCTAAGCAAAGTTGGGGGGTCGACTTATACGCGAGTCAGTTAAAAAAGTAAAAACAAAAACTTCGAATACTGAAAAATTATGGCCTTTTTATGTGTATGAATAAAAAAATAAGGTACTTGTTAGTTATCCCGTCGACCCATTTCGCCAAATTATATAAATTACCAAATCACTCGCCAAATTATACAAATTGGCATAAGTTTCATTTTAAATAACGAAAGAACAAATAAATTAGTATAACATTACTAAAAATACAAATAAAACGTCGAAATAAAAATAACTTGATGACATAAACGCGTGTAACTCAAGTGAATGTGACATTTACGATCAACCATCATTGGCATTTAGTCTTACAATTTTGCGACAGTAATTTGGTCGACGGAATAACTATCAAGTATCAAAAATAATATATAAAATGTACAAATAATAATAATTTATCACTTAAAAAATTGCAATGATTTGTTTTTGTTTACTTACTACCTTTTCGCATTGGAAGTGAAAACATTGGTTTGATTTTGTGCAAAATTGAAGTAAAAAGTTAGGGGGTCGACTTATACACGAGTCGACTTATACGCGAGTATATACGGTATTTTATATCAACTCACTTTAGTTTCATCACTGGGAGTTTACTTATAATGCCTGATATTTTTCTTTTTGATGTTCTCCCAACCTTCTCTTAACCCCTTCGGGACGGGAGCCTTTTACGAAATTTTTAATCATTTGTCACCGTTTTTTAAAAACTGAAATTTGTGTCTTTTTGAATCGAGAAAGTGCGCTGATTCAATAAGGCAAATTTTACAGTAAAATTTTACTGGTGAGGAAAAACAAGGATTCTGAGTGCTTCATGCGGCACGTATACGAGTCGCTCGTCCCCAAGGGGTTAATATAACTTATTGAGTCCACATTGGAATAATTTAGAAATTCAATTAGTTGCTTTCCAATAAAAAAAAAAAAGAAAGAAAAGCTCAGTTTGTATAAGTTTCGTGTTTTGTTTAACTTCATTCTGTTTTGTTTTAGGATTTTAATCAACGGTGTGCCGAAAATATTCTTTCGCGTGCCAAATTTGGCAAGCGTGCCATAGGTTCGCCGACCCTGCAATAGCATATAAAAATTACCTCAAAAGCATACTAAAATTACCTAGCAATCCGAGCATGTTTACCAGAGTCAGCAGACGGCTAGATGGGCAGATAGACAAACCAAATTCATAAAGCGAGAAAATCAAAAATAAATAACTGATGAAAAAAAATTGCTATATAAGTCCATTTTTAAGAGCATTCGTAATTATATAAATACATAGCACCTATAGTCGTCGTTCAGTCCGCCTGTCTGTCTGTCCGCATATAACAGGGCAAAAACTACACAGCCGAATGGCCTGAAATTTTAAGTATATAATTGTTGCAATATTTTATCGAGTCATTTAAATTTTATGAAAATCGGATGCATAATTTAATTACAGGGACAGTCAACATTTTTCCGTTACATTACGGCCAATGGGAAAAAAATTATTGCAAGTGCATTTTAATGATGTTACAGCCTTCCGAATGGTCTGAAAATTTAAACATATAATTGTTGCAAAATTTTGTCGAGTCATTTCAAATTTTATGAAAATCGGATGCATAATTTAATTACAGGGACAGTCAACATTTTTCCGTTACATTACGGCCAATGGGAAAAAAATTATTGCAAGTGCATTTTAATGATGTTACAGCCTTCCGAATGGTCTGAAAATTTAAACATATAATTGTTGCAAAATTTTGTCGAGTCATTTCAAATTTTATGAAAATCGGATGCATAATTTAATTACAGGGACAGTCAACATTTTTCCGTTACATTACGGCCAATGGGAAAAAAATTATTGCAAGTGCATTTTAATGATGTTACAGCCTTCCGAATGGTCTGAAAATTTAAACATATAATTGTTGCAAAATTTTGTCGAGTCATTTCAAATTTTATGAAAATCGGATGCATAATTTAATTACAGGGACAGCCAACATTTTTCCGTTACATTACGGCCAATGGGAAAAAATTATTGCAAGTGCATTTTAATGATGTTACAGCCTTCCGAATGGTCTGAAAATTTAAACATATAATTGTTGCAAAATTTTGTCGAGTCATTTCAAATTTTATGAAAATCGGATGCATAATTTAATTACAGGGACAGTCAACATTTTTCCGTTACATTACGGCCAATGGGAAAAAAATTATTGCAAGTGCATTTTAATGATGTTACAGCCTTCCGAATGGTCTGAAAATTTAAACATATAATTGTTGCAAAATTTTGTCGAGTCATTTCAAATTTTATGAAAATCGGATGCATAATTTAATTACAGGGACAGTCAACATTTTTCCGTTACATTACGGCCAATGGGAAAAAAAATTATTGCAAGTGCATTTTAATGATGTTACAGCCTTCCGAATGGTCTGAAAATTTAAACATATAATTGTTGCAAAATTTTGTCGAGTCATTTCAAATTTTATGAAAATCGGATGCATAATTTAATTACAGGGACAGCCAACATTTTTCCGTTACATTACGGCCAATGGGAAAAAAATTATTGCAAGTGCATTTTAATGATGTTACAGCCTTCCGAATGGTCTGAAAATTTAAACATATAATTGTTGCAAAATTTTGTCGAGTCATTTCAAATTTTATGAAAATCGGATGCATAATTTAATTACAGGGACAGTCAACATTTTTCCGTTACATTACGGCCAATGGGAAAAAAATTATTGCAAGTGCATTTTAATGATGTTACAGCCTTCCGAATGGTCTGAAAATTTAAACATATAATTGTTGCAAAATTTTGTCGAGTCATTTCAAATTTTATGAAAATCGGATGCATAATTTAATTACAGGGACAGTCAACATTTTTCCGTTACATTACGGCCAATGGGAAAAAAATTATTGCAAGTGCATTTTAATGATGTTACAGCCTTCCGAATGGTCTGAAAATTTAAACATATAATTGTTGTAAAATTTTGTCGAGTCATTTCAAATTTTATGAAAATCGGATGTATAGTTTAACGACAGGAACAGTCAAAAGTTTTCCTTTATATTACGGCCAATGGGGAAAAATTATTTCAATGATGTTACAGCCTTTCGAACAGAATGAAATTGATATGCACTTATGAAGTGCACTAAAATATACATTCATTACAATATGCGCTGCAAAAAATATTTATAAAACTAGTTATAGTACGAACGCACCTCATTTGCCACGTTTGACGAGCAATTTCCAACTTGTTTATACGGTTTTAAATTATTTTGTGAGCAATATTCCGAGCCTAATTTGTTTTTATTAATTGGGTTTTGATACCTATAAACGTTTTTGTTGTTGTTATTGTTGTTCTTGTTACATAATTTTCCTCTTGTAAAACATTGTCGTCTTGTCTTTGCCCCGCAAAAGAATTGATACATTCCACTTATGTAGGTATTTTTAGGAGTCAGAAACTTTGGGATTACCTCCGCCCAGTGGCGTCTTTGGCAGTTAGCGGTGTTTACATGGAATAAAACTCCATGTAAAAAAATGCACCAACCTCTTTTTTTTTTTTTATATTTTAATAGTTGAATAAAACTTGAAAAAAGCATTAAAGTTGCATTTTTTTTTTTTTTTTTGGTATTTTCAATCCCACCAATCGATTCTACGTGAAAATTTATATAATAAGGCATGTTGAAAGATAAGTTTGGGCTTTCGCACATCATATGCAGTCAATGTCTGAAAAGAAAGCCACTTCGTCACAATGTGAGATGCTCTCATTTGGAAGTTCATTGGACGTGAAATACGGACACAGGAGGGTTGTCATTATGTTTTATCTGATCAGTGTAACACAGGAAGTTCATTAAACGCATTCATTCAATAATAAATTTATACCTGCATCACGTCCAGAACAATATTTTCAATTACAGTAGAGCGTCGATTATCCGAACAAGACCGACTCTAGTTCGGATAAGCAAAAGTTCAGATAAATGGACAGACAATTTAAGGGTTTCTGACTATACTAAAACCTTCACACTTTATCCAGGCTTAGGATTGGCAGCACCAGTTAGTGCTAGCGTGTTTAAAAACTGTTTTCTTTTTTGTTTACTTTTTTATCATTTAAAATTTTCTTTTTCTCTTTTTATCATTTTCTGAACTCCAGAGATTATAATTTAAGCAAAAAAGCTTTCGACTGTTGCTTGCTTCGTTCTTCCCAATGCTGCCATATCTCGAATTCTTCTTAAATGTGTTAGTTGAATAGGATCAGAGTTCTTCTGCCGTTCGAGCCATTTCATAACTGTTTCCAAACATTTAAAGGCTTCGTTATGGGATGGACCTGGGTCGTTTTCAGGTCTTCAATTTCTTTTTCATCTTAAATCTCATCAACAATCTCATCATCATTAAAAAAAATTTTTTGAGAGAAATAGGCTGTTCGAATAAATGGAAGTTCGGGTTTTTTTTTTTTTTTTTTTTTTTTTTTTTTGAGAGAGAGAGAGAAATAGGCAGTTTGGATAATTCGAAGTTCGGTTAATTGGAATTCCGATAATCGGCGCTTTACTGTAATGTATGTTATGAAACCCACAAATAAAACATTTACATTAAAATTTCAATATCTGAAGGAATCAAGGTGTAAAAAAAAACTAACAAAATGCAAGTTACGACATACTGAAGATTAACCTTTTATAAAGAAAACTATACAAACAACACTATTGTAATTGCTTCCTCTATTCCATGTCACGTTCAAATGGATATCTCATACGGACACAGGCGAGTTGTCATGACGTTTTATCTGATCAGTGGAACACAGTAAATTCATTAAACGCATTCATTCAACAATAAAATGAGGGGCTCGGCAGTAAATAATGGTAAGCGACATTTGTCACTTTTGGAAATATGTATTTAGAAAAAAAAAACGTGAATTTACTGCATTTGGATACAAATGGCGACGAGTAACCCCAGATAGTACTGCCATCTTTTGAGAGAGTGTGGGACTTTAATAATTTCTGTAGTAAATAAGAAAACTTAATTTTATAATTTTGGCGCTTACCATTATTTACTGTCGAACCCCTCAATTTATACTTGCATCACATTGGGAGTAATATTTTCAATTAATGTATACCTATGTATAAATGTATATTATGAAACCCATAAATAAAACATTTGTATTAAAATCGCAATATTTGAAGGATTAACGTGTAAAACAAACTATCAAAACGCAACTTACGATATATTCAAGATTCAAATTTTCTAAAGAAAACTATACAAACAAAACCAATGTAATTACTTCCTCTAAAATAGCTGATTTGTTAAGAAGCCAATCGATTCTCTGATATTTTCGAATCTCGCATAATTTAAAAGGATTTTTCAAAATACTTAATATTCTTATTTGTCGAAAAATTGCGACTGTAGAAATTCCTGAAAAGTAAAAATAAATGCGTTATCCTTTCAATTAATATTTTTATTTAAAATCTTGCTACAAATCAAGCACAACAGGTATTAAACTACAAGCTTAAAATTCTTTCCCTTCATTAATTAAGTAGTTTGGCCCGACAGCACCATCTGTCGCCTTATATGTACAGGAATCGCTTATAAGCAAGGCAAAATAACAATTCATCAAGTTTTCAATACTTAATTAATTTAAAAGCAACTAATTAAAAATTGAAATCTTTTTCTAATGTAACTTGGCGTCAAATCTTGACGGGCACTATCTAGTTAACTTCTTAAAACTCAAAACCTGCATGAAGAACTGAGATTAATTTCGGGTTCATTATTTTTATTACACTCTTCGTCGTGTGAAATATACCGAAGACTGCACGTGCAAACCTGTATACTATAATTTATTCAGTTCAGTATGATTTATTTAGTCTGTTCTTTAAGAACAGACTGTAAAAATGATCTATATTTAAATTAGCGATTTTTAAATAGTTCTCATATTTCAGAATTTTTTTTTTTTTTTAAGAATTATATAGTTACACTAAAAATTGCGAATCACAAAAATTGCTAAATAAAACAGAGTGTGTAAAATTTTACCAGACACTTTAAATAGAATTTTTCGCATTACTTAACGACAGAAAAATATTGTGAATACACGTGGCGACTGCGAATGCTGCAATTTAAATGTTGAACAGAAATTTTCTTAACTAAAGTACTGCTGGGAAACTCCATAGAAATTCCGAGGGGTGTGCGTACGTTGATAAAATTTCCCGAAACAGAGATCCATTCACGGGTTAAAGACTGACACAAATGTCGTAAAACCAAAATAGCGGGTGCTCTAAAAGTTACAAGAAAAAAAAGTTCAATAATAGGAAAAGTAAAGAAAGTAAGTAGCACGATGTGGTTTTAATATAAATACATAAACAAACATGGGATTTTTTTTTAAAGACAAAACCTTTTATTGCAACAATACGTATAACTAGGATTACAAATGTTCAGTTTAAGGGGCTACTTCGGTCAGGCGAAAACACCAGTTCGCTATTGTTAATAATGGGAGAATTTTCTTAAGATATTTCGTTTACATTTCAATATTTTTAAAGGATTTTTTTTTCCATTGGATAGCTGAGATCATCTCTACATCTGCCATTTTTACTTTTTTCGATTTTGTTTTCAGGTACTTTTAATTAGGACACTTTCACTTTCGGAACCGGTTTCGAAAGTGAAAGCATCCTCATAAAAAAAGCTGCAAACAAAATCGAAATAATAAAAAAAAATCCCTGCCGGCTCGGCCTACAGCCGCAGGTAGATTTGGAAGTTAAAGGCTAATTTCAACAATAAAAACTAAATCATGATTAGAGATAAACCCACTTTATCAATTTTATCTCGCCGCTTTTGACGAGTTTTTATTTCGTTTCTATATAAGTGATGGTTTTATCAGAATCATTTTAAGTCGGTATTCAAAAAAAAAATACTTTTCCATGCTCAACAACTCGAAAATTTCAGGCACATTTTCAGATTCATTTTTAAAAGAAAAAATATTAAACTTGCTGACGTGATTTTTGAAGAGATTTATAAGCGACCTATGCTTTTATTTTTCGTTCAATTAATTAAATCTTCATTTATAAACAATTATTTTCTAAGTAGGACAATATTTTTCGTTTCCAACACAGTCGCTTTGAGAAATTCGGTTCAAAATGCCCACTTTGACATCATTTTTTGAAATATATTCTGCCTCTATCAAAAAATCGACCATTACAGTACATTATATAGTTTCTGAATAAGTGAACCTACCAATTGGATGCGTTTGAGAGCAAAAAGGAATTTAAAAATGAGTCAGAAAATAAGCAGTTTCAGTTTCGATTTGAGTATACGATATTTTTTTCTTCAACCGCTATATATTTTTAATTTCTTTTTGCTGTAAGAATTGGTCCTATCAAAAACTTGTCAATATAAATGTAATAGATAATATTAAGAACATATATAATAAATTCATGTGGATTTTATATCTTGTGAATTGACGAAGTTATGATTTTTTTTCTTATTTAACCTCTCCTTTTTATTTTCGTTTTTAATTTTTTTTTTTTTTTTTTTTTTTTTTTTTTTTTTTTTTAGATACGAATTGCTCCTATCAAAAACTTGCCAATATAAAAGTTCTGGATAATATTAAGAAGATTTATAATAAATTTAATTGGATTTGATATCTTGAGAATTGACGAAGTTATGATTTTTTTTTCTACCAAAAACCCTATTTTTTGCGCCCCTTGAGCCCATTTTTAGTTTTATCAAAAATCTGTGATGCATAGATTTTTGGCCCTATTTTTAGAAGTAATAAAAACTTTAAACTTTATTTGATATGTACAAGGATTAAAAAGTTATGGGTTTTTTCAATTTTCACAAAACCTCTCCCTATTCCCTTCCCCTTGGTCCGATTTTGCCTATTAACGAACTTGACCGAGATTTTATTGCCCTTGATTTTATGTATCATTTTGGAAGAGATTTTTGCAGAATTACGGAAGTTATCGTGTCTATAAAAAGTGATTATATATATATATATATATATAACCATTAATTAAACATTACCGACCATCATCAAAAACCGCAATATTGTGAATGAAATGACAATAAAAATGGATACCACAAACCTATAATATAGAACTGTATGTATAAAATAAAGTGCCTTATACTTAATTACAAGAATTAATATGGAAGAAAAAAAGAAGAATATGGATACCGAAAAAAATTGAAAAACTTATATATTGAATTACGTTTTCAAGAGTACAGAATTCAATGACATAAGCAAATCGGTTGTTTTCTGTGAGAAAAAAAGCTAAAAGCTGAATTTTTTTTCCCTGTACTCCTGTACTCAAACAACCAATATGACCAAGAGAATAGTTTCAAGATGAAAACTGAACATTATCAAATAGCATGAAATGGAAAAAACAATACAACCCTTTAAATATTTAATTTATAGCATAAAAAATAGAAATATTACACAACATACCGAATAAAATCCCAGTTGATTTTCAAAATATCCTCCCGCACATGGTATCCAAAAGCATGATAAGATTAAGGTGAATAAAACAGTTAAGTTAACACAGAAATTAAAACCCATGGATTCAGTTAATTCATTTTGAAATACCGTGATAAATTCAATTAATATAATATAAGTAGAAAATAATTACATTTTTTAAAATACCTAAAACCAATTTTAAATTGTTTAATTTCAATTTTACAATATTGCCAATATTCAGCGTTCAATACCACCTGGTGTAAAAAATGTATATATATATAAAGTTTTTTACTGAGGGTGGTTTTGGGTTTTAGGGATCATGATGGGTGTGGATCTGGAAAAAATTTTCAGAAATTCCAGCATAGGGAAGAATGTAATAGGTAGTATTTCATACGAAATCTACCTTAAAACGGCCTTTGTACAGATTGATCTCAGATATTCAACAACAACAAAAAAAAAATCATTAAAAAATATTGAAATGCAAACAAGATCTTAAACAATTTCTTCCATGGGATTAGGATTAGTGAGCGGGTCTTTTCGTTTGACTGAAGTAGCCCCTTAATGGATACCATTAGTGAGAATTAGAGATCAAACGGGCTCAGCCCAAGCTTGTGAATCCGATCCCGATCTCGAGTCCAAGCCCAGGCACGAAAAGTAGTTGGACTCTATTTCTATACCATTCTTCGGGCTCGCGCTCAAAGCGAAAATTTTATTTATTCATAAACTGAAAAAAAAGAAGAAAAACTTGCTATTTGACAAACAAGCATGTAGTCTAAGTTTCTTAAGCTGTTAACCCTTTAAAAATCAGTTAGAAAGGGAATCAATGCGATTTGAGGAGAGATATTTTATTTAATTCTGGAGCTATTCATTGTGCGGTCAATGTATTCGTCAAGTCGTGGGGTATATCTAGTCTATCCCCGCTTTGTGTTTGAAATCCTTTTCCATAATTACTGAAAAACAGAACTCGTATCTTTCTTGCATAGTTCTACAATGATACTTTAAAAGAATAAGAATTGTGACGTTTGCAGATTTCTGCTATTGGTTGGGTAGCAATAACAAATTTGCTATTTTAAATAATTTTTTTCAAGGACATGAAAATCGCGAAAAATTCAATTTTCCCGAAAAATTCAATTTTTCAAGGCCCGAACTCATATTTAGTTAGAATATCTGTCAGACGTCTCAAAATACTTTGCTAAGGATGAGAAGGAATTCTGCTGTTCACATGACGGCTTTCCAACCGCTAACCAGACTCCTACCTACCGGTGTATAAAACCAGTCTTAGGAGTTTGAATGCGTAAAAATGGGGCGAAATCGCCTGATCGCCGCATGGCAGCAGTCTGGTGGACAAGCGCTTATGCCGTCTTAATGGCAGCTTTGTTTAACTTTGTTTTGATTCTATGTTGTGGCCGGTTACTTAAAGTGGATTTACTTGTTTAACTTCACGCTGCATCGCACACCCATACATCATGCCGAGCACCCGAAGGGCGGCTCTCGCTACTGGAGTTGGTCTCGTAATTTGGAACCTGCATCAGGTGACAGGTAGGGTCGGGCGATAAATCGATAAAATCGATATAAAATATAAATCGTGATAACGATAACAAAAAATCCTATATAACGGTACATCACGAATATCATAATCATGATGTAAACCGCGATTATCATAATCGTGATGTAAACTGCGCAATTATTATAATCGTGATGTAAACCGCGATTATCATACTTTTTCATTGAACTGCAATCGGCGCTTCTTTAACTTCCAGTACTCAAGATTCTACCATTCTAAACCGCAGGGCATTTTGATGATCATGATACTAACGGAGTAATTTCTCTCTGCCTAAACCATGATGATTCCTCAAGACTCTCCCAGCCTCAACCGTGATATTAAATACAGATCATCATGATACGAACGGTATGATCTCTCTCACCCAAAACCATGATGACTTCTCAAGGACGAGACCTTCACCTGACTAGCCACCTTATAATTCACAAAGGAACTTGGATAATTTCGCAGCCAAGATGGATTTTACATCCACCAGGCACTATTAGCGCACATGGCGGATTTTTAACTGGCGTCGAACCCCGAACCCGTGAATGACAGTTCGCCCCCCCCCCCCTTCCTCCTCCAAACCGATGACCGGGTCCCTACCTGCCAGGTTGTCTTAGCTGAAGGATTGTACCAGCGACAGGGAGCAGTTTTGGTACCACTACAGACTACAGTGCGGACTTGCGCAGAGAAATGCAGCTATTCTAGAAATGATTTTTTTCCTGTAAAAAATGTGTGTGTCTATATTTTTTAGTGAAGCTTTTAAAACAGAATTTCTTTAAATTATTAACTGAAAACATTAGCGTAAAATAAAACCTGTCAATAAATCAGCTATTTTTTTTTTCGGTTCAATTCTAATGCACACATCACGTTAGATTGCATACTTTCATCTGCCTATGTCTAATTAGATGAAAATCAAGTACAAATTTCCCTCCATTACTGCAGTTAATTAATCCAGCGATATTACTGTACGAGTGTGTGTCTACATTTTTCAATGAAGCTTTTAAAACAGAATTTCTTTAAATTATTAACTGAAAATATTAGCGTAAAATAAAACCTTTCAATAAAACAGCTATTTTTTTTTCGGTTGTATTCTAATACACACATCACACTACATTGCATACTTTCAGTTGCCTATGTCTAATTAGATGAAAATCAAGTACAAATTTCCCTCGATTACTGTGGTTAATTAATATTTACTACTGATATTACTGCACTAATCGAAACATTCATTGCATAAGAAAAACTGCAATAGGTCCACCGTCAACTTTCTCATAAAAAACAATATACGAAAATAAACAATGTAATTTGAAACGTAAAGAAAAGTTTATCTAATTTTTATCAACTTCCATTAACATAAACGTGTGAGGTAAAAAAAAAAAAATCGATTAAGCTATTGAGGTAAGATTTACTTTCAATTATTTTTACTGAATACTTAAAAATATTAATATAAAAAAAGTTGCAGAGTGTTAAGTAGGTAAAATTAATTATTTTAAGCTCATTTAGTTGCAAAATATAGCAATACAATATTTAAAAATCCTAAATGTGTACATATAGCATACATCATAAAATATCAAATTTTAGTTGAAAATTTGAAATTTAATTTTGTTTTTAAATATTTTTCCCATTATTAGACCGATATATAGATTTCAAAAATTATTTTTCATAATAGAAAAATTCGTCTAGTGAAGGGTTAATGTTATTTCTTTTTCGGGCATTTTTTGCAAATTTCATTTTCAAAAATTTGAAGCTATCCTGTTAGAGAAAAAAATACCACCCAATTTGCGCTTTTAAGTACTAATCAAGGTTTTGACCGCACTACTCGAGGGAGCATCTGAAAAAAGTTTACAGCGCTAACAAAAAAACGTACTAACTGAAACCGTACTAAGCAAGGGATATTTTTACTTATTTTTAAAAATATCTGTCTGAGATGACATCAAATAAATAATGTAACAAGTTTTAAAATAACAAAACAAATCAAACAAGATAAAAAAAAGTAAACATTTTTTATTCAGCTTCAATATAAATCTAGAAGTGTAATAAAAGCAAAACCTCTAGATATTAAATAACATGTCTCGATGCTCGTAAATAATAAAAGTTATAATTAATTGAGAATCTTTTAAACCAATTTCTCTTTCCACATTTTTTACTCATGTTGAAACATTCCATGTCGTAGCTACGAAGCAAAGATATTTATCTTTCGAAATTAATTAAATAAAATGGAGGGAAAAAATCATTCGTAATTTCTGTTAAGTCAGAAACAAGCATTCACTTTTTTTGTACGTATTTCATCAATTTTTTCTTTACTCTAAAAAATTTATCTTCGCTCAATTATTACAGCGTTGTTTTAAAACTTTTATCTTAATTCTGAAATATTACTTTAAGTAAACAAAAGAGCTTTTTCACGACTTCTTTTAATGAACTGTTTGTTTTAAAATCATCAAAAAAAGTTAATTCGTGTAGAAAATACGTGACTTAAGTAAATACAATGAAAAATGAGTAGCAGTTAAAAGTTTAAAATGAAAAATGAAAAATACATGTAGTTATAGTATTTAGAATGAAAGAAATTTATCACAAAATTACTGAAAATTTTTCAGACAAAAACACCGTCCATAAAACACTACAGTAAATATTTTAATTTAACTGCGTTAAAAAAGAATCCGCTTTTCGTTTCTTTTGGTTAAAACAAACCTTCAAAATCAGATAATAAAAATTTAGTTTGTAGTATGTTATACGCATGTGCATCTTGTGGCTGGTAAGGTGTGTATGTAAATGAAAGTATATAGGCTTATCATAGCAAAGTTATATATGTAGTACAAAGGTAAACGGGGGGGGGGGGACGCGTATTTTATTCAGGAAACATTAAAAATTCCTAAAATTTAAAGTAACATAACTCTGTTAGCTTTAGACGTAAAAAAATGAGATTTCTGTTTAAATGACCTTCTTAGACACGGAGCAACCTTTTTTTTTTTTTTTTTTTTTTTTTTTTAAATATAACTTATAGGAAAAGGATCCCTATACAAAATTACATGTCAGCAGCGTTTTTCTAAATACAACTTATAGGAAAAGGGGCCCTATACAAAATTACGAGCAACACTTTTCCAAATATAACTTATAGGAAAAGGGGTCCTATACAAAATTACAATTGATGAACATTTTTCTAAATATAACTTATAGGAAAAGAGGCCCTATAAAATGCCAAAAGGGTACAAAATTACATTTTGTATCTATGTAGACTGATTGAGATTATTATCCAAAATTCGAGTAAATCACAAAATCCAAATCAAGGTAGGAGAGCCATTAGTGTGGTTAAATAGTTTATTAATAAAATGAGTTAATATATTTAAATCAGGTATCATGAGCAATCAATCATTAAACTTATATTTCTTCATAGCACAAATTCTCTGTATTAACTCTTAACTGATGTCACAGAAATTGTCACATATAACTAGTGTGAAGCGGTCTGTGAGACCGCTCCATCGAAAGATGAATAAAAACCGCGATTAACTCATAGGAAGTTGTTTTTGTACTAAACTTTTTGTACAGAAGTGTTATAATTAAAATTGACCTATTCAAAAGTCTCTGGTGTTAGTACTTAAGTTTCAAACGAAACAAAATTTCAGTAGTGTTTGTAGATAAACTGAAATTTGCAAGTTAAACTATGAAAATTGCTAAAAGCACCGGTCTGTGAGACCGGTAACATCAGTTAAAGGTTAAACAGAGCCCCGATACAAATGTTCTCTGTCTGGTTGCAGAGTCAGGAATGTAAACAAATTAGATTTTCTGTCAGAATAAATCAATCAGTTTCATAATTATGTTTCATAATATAAACAATAACCAGACTAATTATTCCTTTAAGTTCTTTACACCGAAACATATACAGTGTGTTGAAAAACAAATGCCACATCTGAAAGTTATACTTGATTCATATACTTTTTTGTAAGTAAAATTAGATTTCTATAATCATCGGTTAAAGAAATAATATACAACTGTTTTTTTTTTTTTTTTTTTTTTTTCGACAGAGGGAAAAAATGACCAGATCGGGAGTCGAATCCAAGCTCTTTGGCTTGAATTACCCGATCTGTCTATTAAGCTATGGAACGACAACCGGTCGATACATTTTCACTCAGACTGAGAATTCGTTGAGCGTAAACAACTTAAATTCAGGCCAGAGCAGAGTAAACGCAGTGTAGACAGTCATTACCAGCAGATTATATATTGAAGACACGTCGAACTTTTTATAGTTTTATTTAAAATCAGAAAAGCAGACATCATTACTTTGAAGACGAAAAACTTAAGACATTAAAAATTTAAAAACAAAGTAACTAAGATAGAAATACTCTCTAATAGAAACAACATGTTACAAAATGGCTTAAACTTACATAATCTTTTTAAAATCAAAAGCAGAGCCGCCTCTTATATCACAACCACACAATGTATACATTTAGTTAAACCGTTACGTCACACACACATGTCGAAAAATTTGCATAATAGCCCAGTGGTAGAGGAGGAACAAAAAGCCGAATTCGGAATTAATTAGGGGAAGGGCTGGAAATTTTTTTAATCCATTTAGTTTAGGTCTAGAATTAATATGCTAAGTTTCCCCCCCTCTTAGTAGGTAAGCATTAGAATATATGTACAAATTTATTGTAAAAAAACACGTTATTTTAAATACCATAACAATATCTCAGAACAGCTAACTCTGTCAAAAACGTTGTCAGTACAAATGTTGTAAAGCTTAAAATTCTGAGTAAAATGAGTACCTACACTTAATATTTTTGTTGAACATTAAGGTCACAATTCTACTTTAAAGGTTTAGAACCGTGGTCAGGGGGTTAAATTCAGGATTAATTAGGAGAAAACTGGAAATTGTTTTAATCCCTTCAGTTTAGGTCTAAAATGAACGTACTATGTTTTCTTCCTCGTACTTGGGTGAATGTTAGAAAATATGTACATATTTATTTTCGAAAAACACTTTTTTTTTTTTTTTAATTACCTTAACAATATCTCAAAACAGCTAACTCTGTCAAAAACATTGTCAATACAAATGTTGTAGAGCTTAAAATTCTGAATAAAATGAGTACCATC
Source organism: Maratus speciosus (assembly GCA_963932465.1). Taxonomy (NCBI): domain Eukaryota; kingdom Metazoa; phylum Arthropoda; class Arachnida; order Araneae; family Salticidae; genus Maratus; species Maratus speciosus. Next base: position 554,410,348 of record OZ010792.1, read on the forward strand.
ATTAATATTTTTGTTCAAAATTAAGGTCGCAATTCTATTTCAAAATTTTTCCAATCAAGAGCTTGAACCCAGGAGAGACCAAGTTAACTTAACAATATCTCAAAATTTCGGCCTCAATATTGAACAAAAATATTAAGTGTAGGCACACATTTTATTCAGAATTCTAGGCCCTACAACTTCCGTAGTGACAATGTTTTTGATAGAGTTAGATGTTTTGAGATATTGTTAAGTTAATTTGGTCTCTCCTGACTTCAAACTCTTGATTTAAAAATTTTTGAAATAGAATTGCGACCGTAACGTTGAACAAAAATATTAATGATTGTACTCATTTTATTCAGAATTTTAATCTCTACAACATTTGTATTGACAATGTTTTTTATAGAGTAGCTGTTTTGAGATATTATTAAGGTAATAAAAAAAAAAACGTGTTTTTCGAAAATAAATATAAACAAAACATATTTTCTAACATTCACAGACCTAAACTGGAGGGATTAAAACAATTTTCAGTTTTCTCCTAATTAATTCTGAGTTCAACCCACTGACCACAGGTCTAAAACTTCAAAGTAGAATTGTGACCTTAATGTTCAACAAAAATATTAAGTGTAGGTACTCATTTTAATCAAAATTTTAAGCTCTACTACATCTGCAATGTTTGTGACAATGTTTGCGACAGAATTAGCTGTTTTGAGATATTGTTATGGTAGGCAAAAAAACATGTTTTTTTACTATAAATCTATACTTATTTCCTAACGCTCACCTAGTACGAGGGGAAAAACATAGCATATTCATTCTAGACCTAAACAGAAGGGATTAAAACAATTTCCAGCTTTCCCCTAATTAATTCCGAATTCAACTCCCTAACCACTGGCTATCAGGGGCGTAGCTACCGTGGAGCAATTGGAGCAGACTGCTCCAGGCGCACGCATCCTAAGGGCGCAAAATTAGAAAGAGCAGAATAAAGATTTGTAAAAATATTTGCGTATTGTTTCATTATTAATCAGATATATTACAGATGAATCTTGTTGCAATCAGCATATTCATATGACGTTTAACCTTGTGTTTTACCTCACCTATTTCGATTTGAAACATGTTTTATACACTGTTAAAAGAAATTATTTATATTCGTGAAGTTTCAACTTTAATTCATACTATATTGAAGCCTCAAGTAACTTCTCCAGTACCGTTTAAGCATGCCTGTTTTTAGGTAGATTTCGTAAGAAATACTACCTATTGCAGTCGTTTCCATGGTGTGACTTTTGAAAAAATACTTTATAACATTTTATTATATGATCCCAAGAACCCAGAACCACCCCCACCTCAAAAGTTTATATATATGCATGTACTAAATTTTGTCCGCATGATAAAAGTCGCAATGACGCACGAATCATCTTGAAACTCACCAAAAACAATCATATGGCTAATATCTCGGCGGGGATTGTAAATGGGCAAAACCGGGCAAAGGGTGGTGGAAATGGGGAGGATAAAAATAGGGTTTTAGGGGGGGGGGGGAATTCATAACTTCATCACTTCTTAAGATATCAAATCCATTTAGCTTTATTATAAATCTTATTAATATTATATACAACTTATATGTTGACAAGTTTTTCACAGGACCAACTTTTACCGCAAAAAAATTAAAAACGAAGAGAAAAAGGGGAGGGTGATTGGAGAAGAAAAAAATCATAACTTCGTCAATTCACAAGCCATCAAATCCGCTTAAATTTATTATAAATCTTCTTATCTACAACTTTTATACAGGCAAGTTTTTGATAGGGTCAAATTTTACAGCAAATACAAAATAAGAATACATAGCGGTTAAAATAAAATTATCGTATTCTGAACAACAACAAAAAAACAGCTCTTACAGAAAAATGAAATTAAAATCTCCTAAAAAGCAGCCACATAAAATTTTCAAACTGAATTCATCTCTAATCTTCATTTAGTTTTGTTGCTGAAATTAATACTTATTTCGACATCTATCTGCGCCTGTGCACCGAGTCGGCACTTTTTCAATTCCTACTATTAGTTTACACTCTCCCTATCGTTAATAAAATACTTATTATTCATCCACTCGAGTTCAAATAAATTTTTTTAAACTTGTAGTGGATGACACTTGATGTTAATACAGTTTTTCAAATATTAATTCATTAATTAAATTTTAATTAATTAATTTTAATTTTATACGGGAGAAAAAATGGCGGCCATTGTTTATTGAACAGCATTTAATGCATCTTCATACCTATAAGGGGGTTATCATAGGGGGGACCCTGTTCTATCGCCAAATACCGCCAAGTTTATCACCAACTTGGCGATATATTGCCAAATTTGGCGACCAAAATGAATCGCCAAAACTGACGCCAACTTGGCGATATCTCTAATATTTCGCTAAATTCCCATAGACTTCCATTGTAAACCAATAGGTTTTACTTGCTTGTAGAGAATCAACAAATAGAGACGTTTTAATGCAACAAAAACTAAAATTAGCTTAAAGGATTATGTTATTTTTTTCTTTGATGACCTAAGTAGGAATTGACTTAAAAAAATATTTTTTATATTACTTGTTTTTTCTGTAACTTTTCCTTGGACGACAGTTGAAGATCTTCAAACCTTAAAGTAATCAAAAATTGTTTACAGGGTTCTTATCGGTTACTTTATTGTGTACCACTATTTCCAAAAAATAATCTTTCTGGTACATTTCTTTTGAAAATATTTTAGAAATTTATCATGATTATTACTGTACGGAAATAATGGTAGCCCAAGAAGTCACCGTTGAGAAACCTATATTTACGATGTAACAGCAATGACTTGGCTATTTAGTTATTTTGCGATTAGAAGAAAAAAAAAGTTTGACAAGTTGAAGAAAATTATTGACCATTCATTTTGCAAACAGAAAACTCAAAGAAAAATTTTTTAAGGTTTTTTTTTTTTTTTTTTTTTTTTTTTTTTGTGTGTGTGTGTGTGTGGAAACTAAACATGCATCAGTACAGATGATAATAAAAACAATAATAAGAGCCGTATTTAGGCACATTCCTCATCAGCCCTCGACGACAAAACTTAGATGGGGGTGAGGGGGAAGCGGCAAATTAAATTTTGTGCGTATTGTTTTTGAGATTTGCAAGTCTCAAATGCAGAACTGATAAGCATTTTTGATCAAAAATAGAGAAAAAAATTAAGTATCTAATTCAGTGCTCCTTAGAACCTGATTATCGCCTATGCAAACTTATACCACTTTTACCACCATCGAAATGTATTTTTACGCATTAAACCTTATTTAATCGCAAAATTTTAGGATTAAATAAAACAAAATGTAGTAATGTGCGTTTGCTTGGGCCGTAATCATGCTCTCTCCCCGTTCCCCGCTCTGTGAGTCTGTATTTGACACAAATATTGTGTGCGCTCTATCTCAAGAACTAAAGCACGGAATTTAATAAAAGTTTAGATTCAGTTAGTCCCTGATATAAATTGGCGCTGATTACTTTTTGGTGTAAATCCCCTAACAGGTGGCACTGCTATGCTGAATTTTTCACTATTTCCGGAATAGGTATATCTCAAGAGCTAATAAACAGATTTTCATAAAACTTCAGATTCAGTCAGTCTTTGATATACTTTGGTGCTGATTACGTTTTGGTGTAAATCGTCCAACAGGTGGCGCTGCTATACTACATTGTTTATGATTATCGCGATAGCTCTATCTAAAGAGCTAATGCACGAATTTTCACCAAACTTCAGATTCAGATAGTCCCTCATATAAATTAGTGCGATTCGATTTAATTTATGGGGTAAATCGCCCAACAGGTGGCGCTGCTATGCTCTTCTAAAAATGCACTTTTAAGCTCCTGGAGAGTCCGTGGAGAGATTTGGTGCGCTGAAATTCACTGCCCTAAGTCATCCCACACATGCTCAATCGGGTTCAAGTTAAGTGAGCAATGTGTCCAATCCATTCGAATGATATCTTCTGTTTGCAAATATTCTGACACCACATATGCTCGTTGTGGCCGTCATTCATTAAAAAATCTCTGGGCCAACAGCACCCCTAAACAGTCTAACTTGGAGTTGCGATACCTTCTCTACATATCTTCGAACAAGGGAAGGCAAGTTGCTTGTTCCTTCTTCTCTGCAGATTAAAACACATCTAGAATCAACATTCAGACTAAATCTGGACTCGTTAGTAAAACATACTCGGGCTTAGTCTTTTTGTATCCGCTGATCACGACGACGCCTTTGGAAGCTGGAGTGCGTGACACACAAACTATTGGTTTTATTGTATACAGTCCACGCTCGTTAAGCCTTCGTGCAGCAGTAGAACGGCTAAGTTCAGTTTCTGTGGCAGCCTAAAGATCTGAAACCAAGTCTCTTGTAGTCGCTTCGCGGTTTCTTCGAGCTGACAAGGACAGAAAACAGCCTTCGGATGCAGTTGGTGTTCTTGATCGCCCTTGACCAGGCTGTTTATCAACGGATAGAGTACTTAAAAAGCGGCTCCTAGCTCTTCACGTGGCAATTTGAGGGACAGTTAAATTTTGGGCGACTCCCATTTGCGTTTGACTTCCCTCGATTCTAGCAATTATTCATCATGTTTGACCTTCACTTAAATGACGCCTTTCAGCCGTAACTAATGAATACTGATCATTCACAAACAATACATTCACTTTAAAGAACACTACAGACCAGAATTCCAACATACGTCCATTGCGCACCACATTGTCAATCACCGAATTTGCATATTTCCGACTTGTAACGTATGTGCGGAAGTGCAATTTTGTGTTCAATTGTATTTAATTATCATAAATAATTGCAGCATTGGATAATGGTTGCAACATTGACTTAGTGAGCATATTTTCCCCATTATCCTTTAATTTTGATGAAAAGTGAAAACCTGCAATCCTAAGTAATATATAAGGGTGCCAATCAGGGTTCTCGCTGACGATCGTCACTGCACCAAAACGTTTCATTTGGCAAAAAAATGACTGAAATCGTCAAATTGCGAGACATCTTTCTTTTCTTTCGGCGACACTCTCAATGATGTTGTGTTGTTCCACGATTAAACCTTCCCTATGTAACTCGATATTTGTGTTTTGATATTCTTAGTGTTTCATGACGAATCTATTACTACCGTTATTTGAATTTGGCTAGTTTTTCTTTAACGATTTGCCAAATTGCTCAGATTAGTGAAAAGTCACTGAGGACACCGGTATCTGGCTAATTTTCTAAACCATTAGCTGTAGAAATATAGTTGTAAAGTAGAAAAGCTTCAAAGTTGTTCTTCATCCTCTTAAAAGTAATTTATGTCAAAATTGTTATTTTTTAAATTATGAGGTTTACATTTTTATTCGTGTTACATTTAGGAAAATCTTCTCCGTACTTTAACAGGTAAAATAATAAAAAAAAATATTCTATATCCAAAATTTACCGAGTTATGATACTTTGAATTTTATAGAATTGTAGTATTTTTTGGCACTAAAAACAGAAAACCTGTTTCATCCATATGCGAAAAAAAATTGACAATAGTGTGTTTTTTATTAGCATTCTAGAATGCTTCGAAACCCTTGAAAAGAAAAAATAGATATTAAGCACGGTAGGTTGCATTGACTCATTGGCGCATTCAAAATTAAAATCCCACCCAATTCGCAGAAAATATTCGTAGGTACTCCATACTTAAAAAATTATAATTCATTTCATTATCCATTATCTATTTTTAATTATTTGTATTTAATATGTTGTTAAAATACTTTGACTTTTAAATAAAAGTAAAATTTTAAATATAATTAAGGTTATTATATAAATTTTAAACTTCAAAACAAAATTGCGCAGAACTTTTTCGTGTGACAAGAGGGCGCACAAACTTTCCTTGCTCCAGGGCGCTGAATATGTAGCTACGCCACTGCTGGCTATAAAGCAAGATGCTGTAAATAGTCAGTAACAGAAGACTGCGTAGAATGCGAAGTGACTGACTAAAAGAGTGGAGAAACCGGCAATGTGTGGATGCAAACGATTTCTGCTCGTATCTCGGGACGAGGTATTGGCAGGAGGATTAGAAAAATACGTTAAGACACTCTTAACTTGCGAAAAACTCGCATACCTGCCTGTCTCAGACAACCACATTGGGATGAGCATCTAGTCTACCATGTAGCCAGTTCAATAGAATATGGTCACTTTTTAACTCAGTTGAATAAAATATCGATTCGTATGATATTCTTACCAATCAGTATAACTGAGTTAAAAATAATAAAGTGTAAAGAGATAATAGACATAACATCCATTTTAAATCCCCAGGTATATACTTTCTACTGGCTACATTTACTCAGATAAAAATCATCTATTTTTTTTTATCTTAGATAGTTCCTGAAAATATAAAACAACTTAAAAAGATTAATACAACAAAATGTCAGAACTTTAATAACCTAAAATAAAATAATTTATTTTTTGATTCGGCTATATTAATCTGGAACTGTCTCAAAAGAAAAATTGTCTAATTATTAAATAACATGGTTCCATGCTCGTAAAACAATAAAAGTTATAATTAATTGAGGTTCTGTTAAACCAATTCCTCTTTCCAAATTTTTTACTCCTGTTGAAACAAATTCCATGTCGAAACTATAAAGTAAAGATTTGGGAATTTCTTTCCAAAATAATAAAATAACTTACCTAATTTTATCAATTAATAACCTAAAATAAAATAATTTATATTTTGCTTCGGCTATATGAATCCGGAATTGTCTCAAAAGAAAAATGTCTAAATATTAAACAACGCGGTTCTATGCTCGTAAAATAATAAAAGTTATAATTAATTGAGGTTCTTTTAAACCAATTCCTCTTTCCACATTTTTTACTCCTGTTAAAACAAACTCTATATTGAAACTATAAAGTAAAAATATTTATCTTTCCAAATTAATAAAATAACTTACCTAATTTTATCAATTAATAACCTAAAATAAAATAATTTATATTTTGCTTCGGCTATATGAGTCTGGAACTGTCTCGAAAGAAAAATGTTTGAATATTAAATAGCATGGTTCCATGATAGTAAAACAATAAAAGTTATAATTAATTGAGGTTCTGTTAAACCAATTCCTCTTTCCACATTTTTTACTCCTGTTGATTCAAATTCCCTGTCGAAACTATGAAGTAAAGATATTTATCTTTCCAAATTAATAAAATAACTTACCTAATTTTCTCAATTAATAATACAAAACAAAATAATTTATATTTTGCTTCGGCTATATGAATCTGTAACTGTCTCAAAAGAAAAAACTCTAAATATTAAACAACACGATTCCATGCTCGTAAAACAATAAAAGTTATAATTAATTGAGGTTCTGTTAAACCAATTCCTCTTTCCCATTTTTTACTCCTGCTGAAATAAATTCTATGTCGAAACTATGAAGTAAAGATATTTATCTTTCCAAATTAATTAAATAAAACTAGGAAGAAACCCTCCGTAATTTCTAGAAAGTTAGAAACCAGCATTAACTTTTTTTTTATATGTATATTTCATCAATTTTTCTCTACTTTAGAAAATTTATCTTTGTTCAATTATTACAAAGCTGCTTTAAAACTCTTATCTTAATTCTAAAATATTACTTTAAGTAAACAAAGAGCTTTTTATGGCTTCTTTTAATGAGCTCTTTGTTTTAGAATCATAAAAAGTGACTCGTGTGGAAAATGAGAAAGTTTTAAGTAAATACAGTGAAAAATGGGCAGCAATTAAAAGTTTAAAATGAAAAAGATGTTTGAGGGGGGAAAAAAAGCATGGCAAAATTAAAGATATTTTTAAGAGGCTACCATCATCGATTAAGTATTATTAAGTAAAATATTTTTATTTAACAGAGCACAAAACTTTCTTTTTTTATCTTTTAAATATACATTACTTTAAAGTGTACAAAACTTTACTTGTCTTGGTAAAAACTGAATTATATTCCAAATCTTCACATATACACATAAATTTTACACAGAAACACGTGGTTGCAATACTTTTCTCATATTACACTATGTTCGAAAAGTAATATTCTAAAAACATTTTTTCTATTTATATTTTCAAAAATTTCTCTTTTAGCCTTCAACACTTACACAATATTTTGCAACGATCTTAATAAATTTACATAACTAGTTTTTTTATTTTAAAAAACTTTAAAACTTTACTTGCCTTGGTAAAAACTGAATTATATCCCAAGCCTTCACATATATATGTACACATAAATTTTACACAGACACACATGGTTACAACAATTTCCTTACATTACACTATATTCGAAAAGTAATATTCTAAAAACATTTTTTCTATTTATATTTTCAAAATTTTCTCTTTTAGCCCTCCACACTTATACAAAATTTTGCAACGCTCTCAATAAATTTACATAACTTATTTTTAATTTAAAAAAAATAAAACTTCAAAACTTTACTTGTCTTGGTAAAAATTGAATTATATTCCAAGTTTTCGTTTTGTCAATATTTACCGATTTGTGATCGAAAAAAAATTTTTAGTCACACCCCTAAAAACAGGTGGAAGAGAAATAAGGGCAAAGAAAGATAACTAAAATCGATTCTGCCTCTGAGAAAATCTCGAATACATGCTACATTATTTATTTATTTATTATTGGAATCTGACTATAAAATGGGAGTTTCTAGATAATGAATACCCAATTTACCCCGGAATATTTTCCCCTATATTATCGCACTGAATAATTTATTAGCTTCCTAACAAGTTTTAAAAAAAGAAGAAAAAAAGTAGAGAGCGAATTACAGAAAAGTGTAAACTTAGTGGCTAAATCCATTTTCATTCATATTTTTGGTAGCTTTTTTTTTTCTTTTTTTAGTGCTTCGGGTTATGTAAAAAGCAACATAAATTCAATATTTTTCTTCTGAATTAGTAATTACACATTTTCATAAAGAATTTCTTCCAATTGAATCAAAGCTAAGAAAGAAAGACAAATTTTTCTTGCAGGGCATCGATAATTTTTTTCATAAATTCGCACATATATCTGAAATACGGTCACAATTATAGAGCAGTTGTTTACACGCTTTTCAAAACAAAGCTTTTCAAGTTTTAAAAAAAGTGTTTTTTTGTGGGGGGGGGAGGGGGGGGTCGTCGAGTGAATTGTGTATTTACAAGTGAAGTATAACAGAAAAATGAAATATAAATAATATATATATACTATATTTTTTTGGTTTAGTAGTATGAAAGGTTTAATTTAAAAGAAACATTTAACCCAAAAGAATTCCGTTATATCATGGCCTAAGAGAAAAATAATTGCAGTGTATTTTAATGATGTTAAGGGTCACAGGACTCTTAAAATTGAAAAAAAAAATGAAAAAAAAATTAGCATTTTCAACATTTAATATCTTAAAATGCATTTGATTTAAAGACACAATCTTAATTGGGATGAAAGATATAACTATGTTCTTTGATTTCATGTATTTAAAAAATTTTCAAGATGCAGAATTAGCATTTGCAGGTGACTACAAAATGTCAGACATCTGACGAGTAAAAAAATTGAAATAACAGTTTACGTACAGGATTACAAATTAAATTTTGCAACTAGAATGAACATTATGGTGCCTACTTAAGCTTCAGATTGTAATAATTACCTTGAACCTAAATACATTTGTATTTAAAGCATTTTTACATTTTTAAAACAAAGTTGTACTTCGCTAATGCAAAATTTAGAAAATTTCAACAATATAATCACCTTTATTTATTTTTTTTTTTTTTTTTACAGTAAAAAGGAAATTTTAGGTTCTGTTTATACAGACTAACATGAAACACATGTTTTGAAAATTTCAAGAAAAAATATTTAGAAGTTTTTGAAATATTGTGCGCGTTATGCCCTAAAGCGTCATTTGGAGAAAAATAACTTCAATGTTTAGAAAACGCCGCTTCAGTTATTGAGCGGATATAATTCTAACAGCCTTAACTTCTGTTCAAATGGGAATTTCAAGGAAACATATCAAAATGTTCAGAAAAGATAGGAGTTTAACATCTAAAAAAATTATAATTTCGAAAATTTTAAAGCTTTAAGAGTCCTGAGACCCCTTAAGGGGACAGTTTACCTCAAAAGTGGGCAAAAAGTCGATTTTCTTTTTTTAATATTTAATGAAAGACCTGTTTAATTGTGAATATTTTGGCGCCTCATTTTTACTTATACGGCAATTATATCGCAAAATATTGTAAATTTTGTTAATACACCCAGCACAATTACCCATACAAAGTAAAAATTAAAATGGCTTTTTCTCCATGTTCATATTTTCGTCACTTTCCTGTTTTAAAAATGCTAAGGCCTTTTTTTTTTTTTTTTTTTTTTTTTTTTTTTTTTTGTATTTCAAATAGAGATGTAAATTTATTTTATGTATGTTCTTTATTATATATGTGATAAATGTACAGTCGTGAAAAAAAAAAGTAAACACCCTCTACTAATTCCTCAACAAATTATCGTAGAAGAAAGTTACTAGTACCGAACGATTGGAAATAAAGTCTACTTTTAAAAGATGTATATAAAATTTGCTTAGGGAGGCATCTACATATTAAAACGATTCCAAACTTCATTTTTTTCAATGGCAACACCCAAATTTAACGAGATATTTCAAATCTTCGGTTCAAACTATGCCTAGAATCGAAATTTCAAGTCATTTGAATGGTAAGTTTTTGAATTAACGACATTCCAAAATTGAGTGCTTCTAATGTTAAATTACATTTTCATATTTTTATTTATATCTCCTGAAATTATGTTCCGAATGCGCTAATTTTTTGTGTAGCAATAATACTAATATACCCAAACATAAATGCGTTGAATTTGGAATTTTTATAATTTTATGATATGATTTATGAATTATGAAGTTAATATTCGGAAAAATTATGAATTGCAATCTACAATTTTTTTGATGGATTTAGATTTATTAAGTTCTGCTTTATGGAAATCCAAAATTTCACATTTTTCTTCCAAGTAGTTTTCAAATTATGCTTAAAAAACGCAAAATGATAGTTTAAGGGGCGTCTATGATAGAAGTGACTGGATATTTTGAAATTTCTTATGCTGTCCTGTAATCTAGCATGCTTCAATGACGGGGGCTCTCTCGGTTAACAATCGAATACCAAACTTCAATTTGTATACAGCCCTTAAAATACGCTCGTTTTAAAATAATTAATTTCTCGGAAACTTATCGCACGAATTTCATAAAAATTTGTTTTTAGGCTAATTGAAGGGTGTAGAGTTCATTTATGCTGTTAGAATTGTGTACTGCTATTGAAAAAAAACAAAGCTATGGTTCGTTTTAATATGTAGATCCCCCCCTCCCTAAGCAAATTTTATATGCATCATTTAAAAGTAGACTTTATTTCCAATCGTTCGGTACCAGTAACTTTCTTCTACGATAATTTGTTGAGGAGTTAGTAGGGGCTGTTTACTTTTTTTTTTCCACGACTGTACGTACGGAATTAGCCTTCAGTTTTTTTTTTTTTTTTTTTTTTTTTTTTTTTTTTTAAATAAAAGTATATGAATATGTGTTAGATTTCATCGTTTTTTACTATATATATCAGTAAAAAATTATATTAAACGTAATATTAGATGTATCTAAAAATCCATACGCAGTCTTGTGTAATACACATTTGAGAATCTTTAAAAAAAACATTGGGGAAAAATATCATTATTTAAAGAAGTAGTAAGGATTTTTAAAAAAATGAAATTTCTTTAGCTTTTTTAAATTTTTAATTAAATATGTGTTTTAAAAAATTTTCTTTCAAAATTCACTCTTTTTTGAACATTGAAATGCAGTGAGTTTACCATTTGAACCATATTTTCAAAAATAAAGAAAATTGTTGAGAAGGTAAACTGTCCTCTTAACCCTCTCGTCACCCTGACCCTCATATGAGGCTCCTACTTCGAATTGCAATACAGACCCCCCCCCCCCCCAAACGTTCGCATATGCTGTTATACTGGGCAAATTTACAAACTTAGTTGGTGAATTTTTGTAAAACTTTAATAAAAACTATAATACAATTTCTGTTTCTGATGGAATTGGCAAAAATTACAAATCTAATTGGGAATATTATTAAACCTTTCACAAATAAGAACTATATTACATTTTCTAATTGTGGTAACTTGGCAAAATTATAAAACTAGTTGGCAAATTCTGAAATTTGACTTGGCAATTTAAGGTTCTCTCCCTCACCAATAAAAAGTCTTCCCGATGGCCCTGAGTGTTGCTTTTTGGCAACATACCCAATTTAGGTTTCTAAAATACTATTAGAATAATATTGAAGCTATAATGCCTAATGTTGCCAATAAAATACACTCTAAAAATATTATTAAATCGATTATTAACATGTAGATGGCAACACTTGTGCTGTTTAAGAATAAACATAGATTTATTTTTTCAATTGTTGCTACGTGTTTTTTTTGTTTTGTTTGGAAGCTTGCGAAATACCCTATTTTGTTCTGCAGTAAGCAAGTAAAATTTATTTCTTATTATAGTTCCTAAAATTCTTGTATGTTTAATATTATAGAATCAAGGGAATCAAGGGGAATCAAGGAAAATTATTTTTTCAATTAAAGACCAGTATTGCCGATTAGTAGCAAACTGTTTTTTAGCCGTAAACCATACTTAAAACAAAATATGATTGTTTTAAGAATTTTTCCCACGATTTATTTAAAAAATGAAATCCGAAAAACATTATTACAATGATTTTTGAAAAATCAGTCATTTAACGGTTAAAATAACCAAAGTCTACAAAAAAAAAGTAAAATATATACAATAAATACCTCAGAAATGCTATGTATCGGCGCCGGAATCTTATTACGTCAGTACATATTCAGATGCAATGTTGCTGTACGCCTGGAGCAATCAGATTTATTAAAACACCAATATATTCCAAACTTTAAATGGGAGTATTGAATTTTGTGCCGATATATCAAGAAATAAAGGACAACGTTTTATAGCATAAATTGTAAAAATATCTATTCAAAACGGTAAATACAGCTGTTTTGAAGCTTCTAAAGCACCATCATCAGTGCAAAGTTTAAAATTAATGTTTAAAACCAAGAAATATGCGAATGAGAGAGAGACAAGTCACAGACGGCGAAATCATGGTTTCACGATTTGTTGAACAGTAGATGTCTATTACTTATGATAAAGACAGTTAGACAGAAAATTATTTCGGTACTTTTCCGTTATACGGACACCATTGTCGCCAAGCGTAATAGTTGGCGCAAAATGAAAATCGCGTGAATTGTAACATTTAAAAAATAAAAGAAAAAACATTGTCGATAGTAAAGTGAGCATTTTAAAAATATAACATTTGAAAATTACACACTTTTACGAACTATTTTATTAAATCACGAATATATACTTAAAATAAGTGAGCAAATAACTATTATACAATAAAGTAACAAAATAAAACTCATATTAAACTGCTGGCGTAAAATTAAAAATATCTTTTAGCATTGCAATAAACATTTCAGGGTTGAAATAATTGGCGCATTAGTATACATTTTGGCATGGTGTCCGTATAACGGAAAAGTACCATTATTTTTATATGATTGTGGGATTAAAAAGATTTTTTCTTATTGCTGCGACCCTTGTCTTCAAATAGCTGTAAACATTTCTTCTCTCTACTACAAGAAATTCAAAGTAATATTATTCCCTTTTTACATCACTCAGCTAGCATGATTTTTTTTTCTCTTAAAGGCAAAGAAAATCATCCAGCACGGGACTAAGTTTAGAGACCAAACCACATGCACTAGGAAGAATTACGATAAATATTCTTACACTTAAAAAAAAAAAGGGCTGTTTCTAAGTATCAAACACCAGTATGCACGAGCCCGCTTAACCTGACTCAAAGAATCAGGGGTTGAACACTTTTCAAATAAACGGTCAAGTGCGAGCATTACTCGCGCACAGAGGGTTCCGTAGAATAAATATATGAATTTGTAATTGTATCATTAAAAAAAAAAAAAAAAAAAGTTGCTTAAAGAATACTAAGACTTTGTAAAAAACTATACAACGTAGGGTTGGGTATAACTGTATATATTAGAAAAGTGTAAATGGGTATACCATGAAAGTTCAAAGAGATATGGAACCTAAATATCAAATATAGCTATTCGTATAACTCTTTTTTTAATATTATCCTAATCTGTTTAAGATGAACTTAATTCGGTATTAACAATAAAAGCAGTGCATAGTTAAACTTCATTTGACATTTCATGAAACTAAATTCAGCGTAGTAATAACCTTTATTTCTACAGTGTAGCTAAAACAAAACCTTTGTTCAAAGTTTAAATTTGCCATTGTGCTAAGCGCGCTTCGAATTGAGATCTCAAAGTTGCAACGCCGCCTTGGTCAGTGCCGCGTTTTTCCAGATAGGTGTTTAATTAACTTTTAAAGTCCCTCGAGGCGTATTGAGATATACAATCAATGAAAACTATCGCGAATCCCACAGTATTTATGCGATTCATTTTAATTAAATTTTTCGAGGGCGATGCCCTTAAAAAACGGACACCTAATTTTAATTCCAAAAAAGACAAACGGCACCAAGAATATTTAATTAAAATTTTCCTTTTATCATGTACGTGAAAATAAGCAAGTTCGCATTTTTTATTAAATTCGTTTATAAATTCTGGTGTCAGTTCATTATTTCATATGTTTATAAATAGAATTACTCAGTGCCGGAAAGGATTAAGTGGTCGCAGGACTCTTAAAGCTTCAAAATTTAAGAAATTTTATTTTATTTTTTTTTTTTTTTTAGATGTTAAACTCCTATCTTTTCTGAATATTTTGATATAATTGTTTCCTTGAAATTCCCATTAGAACAAAAGTTTCGGCTTTTAGAATTATACCCGCTCAATAGCTGAAGCGGCGTTTCCGAAACTTTGAAGTCATTTTTCTCCAAATGATGTTTTTGGGCACAACGCGTACGATATCTCAAAAACATCTGAATAATTTTTCATGAAATTTTCAAAACATATATTTCATGTTAGTCTGTATAAACTGAATCTAAAATTTCCTTTTTATTGTTCAAAAAAATATTTTTTTTAGGTGATTTTACTGTTGAAATTTTCAAAATTTTGTATTAGCTAAATGCAACATTGCATTAAAAATATAAAAATGCTTTAAATACAAATTTATTTAAGTACATGGAAATTATTACAATCTGAAGTATAAGTAAGCACAAAAATTTTCATTCTAGTTGCAATATTCATTTTGTAATCCTGGGCGTAAATTGTTACGCCAATTTTTTGTTCGACAAATGTCTAACAGTTTCGAGCCCCCCTATAAATACTAATTCTGTATCTTGCAATTTTTTAAGTACATGAAACGAAAGAACATACTTACATCTTTCATCCCAATTAAAATTGTGTTTTAAAATCATATACATTTTAGGACATTAATTGTTGAAAATGGTCTTTTTTTCATTTTTTCCACTTTTTAGAGTCCCGAGACCCCTTAAATTAGTATGTTTTTAACAATTTGACGTTTATTGCTTTTATACTGTTACTGGACATTACATTACACATATATATCATTAAAAATTGTTAACTAGGCATAAAGTACGCCGCCCCTGTCCTTGTGTATGTCCAAACTGACCGTACCTTTAAGGGTTAATATCTCGGCTAATTACCGATGATTTTTTTCGAAAATCATTATCAACAATGCTTTTATTCTTCTGCAACGATAGGTATATTCATCGATGCTCAACAATTTTTCTGAATGCCCGTAAATCGAAATTTGTGCATAACAGAAAAATGCTAATTACTCAAAAACTGTGTGACCTAGGGTAATCGCTATAATTTTCTGGCAAGGTTTATATTAACGTCTACTACGTCTAATTTTTTCATAATTTTAGTTTCAGTAGATTCGGAATTAGATAGGGGGGTGGGGGAACATATTTTTGCGCTACATTTTCAACAATATCTATGAAAATATAATACCTAAAATTAAAAGTAATATATTTTTGAGTTCAGCGTTAGAAAAGCTTTCATAGAATACCCCACATGATATACAAAGAAAAGATTTTTTTTTTCAAGTAGCATAATTAGCCCTTTACTTTTTTTACTAAATATATTTATGAATGTTTATTAATCTGAAAATATGTGGGTCAATGGTCTTTATTACTTTCCCGAATTTGAACTTTCCACGTTCCATAGTTTACGAGTAAAATGGCTGTGACAGACAGACAGACAGACACAGGAGTGATCTTATAATGGTTCCGTTTTTACTTTTTAAGTACGAACCCTAAAAATCGTTTTTTTTTTTTTTGTGATCTGTTTTGATTATTCAATTCATTCTAAACACAGTGCAAAAAAAACCGCATAAAAATATTTGCATTTTTAACGGAGTTATAAGCATTTATGTAACAATTACTTTCAAAGCCACACCCATTTAATTGGACGTCAACCAGTCTCCCATTTTCACCCAGTTGTACTACTTCTTTTATTTTTCTTTTCTCCATGTTCTTTGAAACCTATTTTTATTGGCAGAAGAATAAAAACATCTAAACTTTTGCCCGAGCTGTGTGTTTTTTCTGATCTTTCAGAGTCTCGTGTTCAACTTTAAGTCGCGTTTTCTCAAAACTTGATTTTTGACGACTATCCGTAAGATTAAAAAAAAAAAAAAAAAAAAAAACTATTAGATGCAATGGCTTGATTTTTTTTGCATGCATATAACATCATTATTTACAAAATGAATTAATATATTTTAGATAGTTTAATATTTTGAGTATTTTAATGAAAAAAAAATGTATTTTTTAGGATTTTTTAAATTTTCAAATGTTAGAGTTTTTTTTAATAAGGTTCCTTTTGAGTGATAGTTATATCCTTAATTCATTCTATAGTGTAAAGTTTCCTGATCCGTTTAAAGCAAAACTTAGGTTCTTATGTTAATTCAACGTTAAGATATCGTTAAGATAAGTTTAAATTAGCTACATTGAAGCGAGAGCTCTGTTTACATGTTTTTCGGTATTTATCAAGCCCCAACTCTTAAAAGCCTATGGAATCATTTATGATGCCACCAGTGTTGTCGATACAGTTCAATTTTTTATTCACATATGCCGTATTCACACCAGAAATTTCAAATAGAAATTTTTGATTTATTTAAGGGGTCTCAGGACTCTTAAAGCTCTAAAATTTTCGAAATTTTAATTTTTTTGGATGTTAAACTTCTATGTTTTCTGAACATTTTGATATAATTGTTATCTTGAAATTCCCATTAGAGCAGAAGTTATGGCATTTAGAATTATACTCGCTCAATAGCTGAAGCGGTGTTTCCAAAACTTTGAAGTCATTTTTCTCCAAATGACGTTTTTGGGCATAACGCGCTCGATATCTCAAAAACTTCTGAATATTTTTCCATGAAATTTTCAAAATATGTTTCATGTTAGTCTATATAAACTGAACCTAAAATTTCCTTTTTATTGTAAAAATAAAATTTTTTGGGGGGTGTTTATATTGTTTAAATTTTGCAAATTTTGCATTAACTAAATACAACTTTGTATTAAAAATATAAAAATGCTTTAAATACAAATTTATTTAGGTTCAGTGTAATCCTTATAATCTGAGGTATAAGTAGGCACCAAAATGTTCATTCTAGTTGCAAAATTTATTTTGCTATCGTGCGCATAAGCTGTTATGCCGATTTTCTGCTCGTCAAATGTCTGAAAGTTTTGAGCCCCCTGTAAATGCTAATTCTGCATCTTGCAATTTTAAAAATATTTGAAATGAAAGAACGTACTTGTATCTTTCATTCCCATTTAAAATTTTGTCTTAAAATCAATTACATTTTAAGATATTAAATGTTGAAAATGGTCCTTTTCTTTTCATTTTTTCCAATTTTAAGAGTCCTGAGACCCCTTAATAAGCATTGTTGCCAGATAGTCAAAAGTCAATTTCCCCAAAATTCCTGAAATTTTCCCCAAATCAGTGTTTTTTTTCCGTAAAAGTCCCCAACTCAGTTTTTACTCAAAAAGGGAATTTTTAAATTTTCAATTTACCACTATAAAAAATATCTAAGTAATTTAAACTAAAAATTTTTCCCCAAATCGAGCCTTTTTTAAAACAAATTCCCCATTTATAAAAAACAAATTTTTAAACTGGGCTGAATGCATATTCTGTAGCTAAATGAGAATGAGAGATATTTTGCAGTGACAAGTTATTTTACCTTTGTTTTTAAAAGTATTGTCTAACAATGTTGGACTACTGTCTTATCAGTTGGGATTTGAATGAATCCGAGATGGTACAGCTGTTTTAATTTTTTTGTCATCCCTATACTGAAGTACATAATCAAAATGCAAAGTATTTTCGCTGTATCAATCGATGTGCTTTTGCATATCATAAGAGAAAAATATCTGCTTTCCACATATTTAAGTTAAAATTTTTTAAAAGTACGGCGTAGGAATTTTTTGTTAAAGTCCTGCAGATTTAGTCACGTGCAGATTTAAGCTGCTTAAGACTTTACAGTCTCATGTATGTGTAATATGTGTAAACTGTAATGTAGTAAACAATGAACACGACCACATCCAAGAGAATAAGGATTGATATTTCCGATTTCTGGATTATATTTTCGTTTTTCAAATCAAAATTGAGTTCGAGACAGATCCAGTTTTTCTACAGGACTAAAAGAAATAAAAAATTCCCCAAAGGTTTTACCACGAACTACTTGTCGCCAAAAAATTCCCCTAGAGGTTCAAAATCCCCCAAAATGGGAACAAAATCCCCAATCTGGCAACACTGTTAATAAGAGACATTTCGTTATTAAAATAACCGAAATTTATTATTTAGATTTTCCTGGTATGAATTCCGATTCTCTGAATTACGCAATTTCTGAAACGCGCTCTACCGTGGGCATTTAAGGGTTAAACGAAATTAAATTATTTTAAGTATTTTTTCTTAAATATTAAAGCATTTTTAAAATTTCATCAATACCACCAAATTTCAGCTATCAAAACTGGATACATCTGCGTGTGCAATTTTAGATTTTATTTTACTGAGTCATTTTACTTAGATAAAATTAATTTAATTCAATATACCTAATTTGTTTACAATTCTAACTCAAAATCTGTCTTCTAAATGCTCGAGAGAAATAAGTTAGCTGAAACAAATTAAAAAATAACGAATGAGAAATGTACGTACGAAACCTTAACTCAAAAGTTCTCGTGATATATCATATGTCTGTTTCACAAATTCTTTGGGTAATGTCGGTTTCAAATATGAGTTTGAATTTTTAAGCATCATAAATTCTAGATGGTATAGACAGAGTTAAATAACTTTTTGGATATTTGAATAATTTTCGATAGAATAAGCATGACGAGGATTATCTTCTTTTCTACAACTTTTGCGATATTTTGGAATATTTTGTGGATAAAAAAAAAATTCCTGAATGCATCAAAATTTTCAAAAAATTTTCAAACTTCTCTCGTTATTTAAATATTCTAGAGATGAAAAGATGTTTCGTATTAAGGTAAATCCACTCCGTGAAAAGTTTAAGTTTTAGAACTGGAGCTGCCAAATGTGTTCAGTGGAAAAAAAAAATCAAAAATGTAAATTCGATTCCTATCATTTTCTTTGACGAAATTTAATATTTAGGCTATATATTCTAAGCATGTCGACAGAAAACTTAAGGCTGGAAAAATGTTAAAATTCTACGCTGCTGTTTACTGTAGCATGATCATGCATTTCAGCATTGCTAAAATCGAGTTTCAAAGAATTTCAATGCGAATCCTTTAGATTTTTCGAATAGTATATTTCAGCTTTGGATATATTCGATATAAAAAATGTTTAAATTTCTGCTTTAAATATGCGAGAAATATTTTCACGTTGATAACTTATTTAAAGAATTTTCTTTGATAAAACATTGTTTTCAGAAAAAAGGTGCTTTTTTTCTTTTTTGCATAAAAAATTTGCTTCCATAGTAAAAACTGACTCAATGTTGTCGAAAGGAATTAAAAATAAAAAGAATGAATTTAAAGACCAAAAAAAATGACTTTAAGAATCTGAAAAGTGCTATTAAGAATCCAAAAATCGCCCTTTAGACATAAAAAAGTGCCCTATCTTACCAGCAACACTCTGTCCTTTTTTAAACCTAGGGGAAACCCTGCTTATAATCTTTTCAATGTTTAGGGATGTATTCTTACGCAAAAACATCGCAAAATATTTTACTGAATGCCTATTTTACCGAATCATTTTACTTAAATAAAATTAATTTAATTCAATGTACTTAAATTGTTAACTATTTTAACTGACAATATCTCTTCTAAATGCTCAAAGGGAATAAGTTAAATGAAAGCAAATTAAAAAATAACCAATCAGAAATGTATGTACGAAACGTTAACTCGAAAGTTCTCGTGATATATCATATGTCTGTTTCACAAATTCTTTGAGTAATATCTGTTTCAAATATGAGTTTGAATTTTTAAGCATCATAAATTCTAGATGGTATAAACAGAGTTAAATAACTTTTTGGATATTTGAATAATTTTTCGATAGAATAAGCTTGGCGAGGATTATCTTCTTTTCTAAAACTTTTGCGATATTTTGAAATATTTTGTAGATTAAAAAAAAAAAAAAAAAAAATTCTGAATGCATCAAAATTTTACAAAAAATTTTCAAACTTCTCTCGTTATTTAAATATTCTAGAGATGAAAAGATGTTCCGTATTAAGGTAAATCCACTCCGTGAAAAGTTTAAGTTTTAGAACTGAAGCTGCCAAATGTGTTTAGTGGGAAAAAAATTCAAAAATGCAAATTCGATCCCTATCATTTTCTTTGACGAAATTTAATATTTAGGCTATATATTCCAAGCATGTAGACAGAAAACTTAAGGCTCGGAAAAATGTTAAAAATTCTACGTTGCTGTTTACTGTAGCATGATCATGCATTTCAGCATTGCTATAATTGAGTTTCAAAGAATTTCAATGCGAATCCTTTAGATTTTTCAAATAGTATATTTCAGCTTTGGATATATTCGATATAAAAAATGTTAAAATTTCTGCTTTGAGTATGCGAGAAGTATTTTCACATTGATAACTTATTTAAAAAATTTTATTTGATAAAAAATTGTTTGAAATTCTAGAAAAAGTTAAAAAGTAATTCATAATCTACAAAAACGTAAGATAAATATAAAGCTAAATATTTCTTAAAATGCAATTCATCAGCACCGAAATGGAGTTATAAAGTATTCATATGAAAGAGTTTTGAAAATTGTTAAATATTAGATGATAAATTTGAGTTTCAAATAATTTGCATTATAAATGTGTAATAATATTAAAGCTATTGAAATGTCTATTAAGAATATGCAGTTTCCGCTATTTTAAGATGAAAAAAAAAAAAAACGAAATCTACCAGAAAATTGATTTATTTAACATTGGCATTTGCGTGGCAATGAATGAACACATCATTCATTCTGATTTTGAAGCATAAAACAGCAAATAAAAGTATAATATATATATAAATATATGAAATATATTAAAATATTCATTTTAATTCTAAAATTTAAGTTAATTTCCAATTAAATACTTTCGAACCTGGATATCGTGGCTTGCCGTGCCAATGCTTTACCTATTAATCTATAGCTATTTGGACGATACCTGGCAGACATAATTCATTCTTATTGTATCAGATCTAAAATTCCAACTGGGCGAAAAGTGTCCGGACCAGGATTCGAACCAGGGATCTCTCTTGGATGAAGACGCCGACGCTCTACCATCTGAGTTATCCCGGACGAATCTGGTGGAACTTTTTCACCTAGGTAACCTTATTGATCATAGCATCTGGTCTGAAATCTGGTTCAGCTCAACAGAATAAATCGCAGGCAATGGAATTCCAGAAATCGCTGGATACGTAATTACACTAGATTAATTTTAACACAGTTATTCTAATTGGTAAATAAATCATATCTGATATTATTTATTTACCAATTAGAATAATTATGTTAAAATTAATCTAGTGTCACTCTTATTGGTTGGATACGGCTGCGAACTAAAGCGCTACTTTCATTCACCCGAGCTATAACTATAGCACTTACATGATGAAGGTGTGTGATAACACGGAAACTCCTGTATACTGTGTACTAAATAAGTCATAGTAATGAAGGGATGGAAATTTTCGCGCTGTTAGAATAAACCTCAGCTATGCTAAACCAGCCTTGAATATGATTTATCCAGATGAAAAAAATTCCATCTCTTCATTATTAGGACCTAATTACACGGTACACAAGAGCTACCGTGTTATCACACACCATCATGTAAATGCTATAGTTATATCTCGATTGAATGAAACTAGCGCAAAGCAGTTCGCATCCCTTATCCAACAAATAAGAGTGAATTATGTTAGACAGGTACACTGTAAACAAAAAAGGACTAAAATACGGAAATTGTACTGGCAATCAAGACGCCAGTACTAATTCCGTATTTTAACGGAAAATTTCCCCCGCAGATTCCAGAAAAAACGGAAAATTTTCTGTAACTTACGGTTGGAAAATTTCCGTTAAAATACGGAAATTGTTCTGGCGTCTAGATTGCCAATACAATTTCCGTATTTTAGTCCTTTTATTTTTCAGTGTATCGTCCGGATAGCTCAATAGGTAAAGGCATTGGCAAGGCAAGCCAAGATATCCAGGTTCGATCCCTGGTCTGGACATTTTTCGCTCTGATGGAATAAACCTCAGCTGTGCTACTCCAGCCTTAAATATTATTTATCCAGCTGAAAAAAATTTCCATCTCTTCATTATTAGGACCTTAATTACACGGTATACAAGAATTTCCGTGTTATCACACACCTTCACCATGTAAATGCTATAGTTATAGCTCGGATGAATGAAACTAGCGCTGCAGTTCAAGACCGTATCCAACAAATGAGAGTGAATTGTGTCAGCCAGGTATCGTCCGGATAGATTAATAGATAAAAGCATTGGCACGGCTAGCCAAGATATCCAGGTTTGATCCCTGGTCTGGACTTTTTTCGCTCTGATGGAATAAACCTCCAGCCTTGAATATGATTTTCATCCAGATGGGGGGGGGGGGAATTTCATTTCTTCATTATTATGACCATCAGTTAAAACTTTATTACATATATACAGGGTGATTCAAAATGTATCGTTCAAATTTCGTGGAGAGGTAGGGAATACGTCAGGAAACCGATACATAAGAAAGTATGTCCGCAAGTGTACACATGCGTATGTAGAGGGCGCTGTGTGTACCCAACCTTCCATTGTGTTCCAATCATCGTTTTGACTGTCCTAAAGCTAGTATTATTTCTTCGCCTATTTCCACTTCTCGTTTGGACTTCCACGAAGCTTTTTACATCTTTAAAAACTCCGAAAACTCTCGTTAATGACATTTAAGAATTCTGGTGTGAAACCAAAATTTAAAAATTCCTGAACGAAGAATGTTAAAAACAAAGAATAAAATAAACTAACAAAAAATAAATAAAATAAAAATGAAAACAAAAAGTAAAAAACAGACCAATTAAAAAAAATAAATAAAGGTTAAAAGAACCGGAAGAACAAAATTAAACGAGAAGTTTCCAGGCGTCAGACAATGAAGGCGTTGAATAAAAGTCATTAACGATAGTTTTTGGAGTTTTTAAAGATGTAAAAGACTTCGTGGAAGTCCAAATGAGAAGTGGAAATAGGAGATGAAGTAATACTAGCTTTCGGAAAATCAAAACATTTATTGGAACGCAATGAAAGGTTGAGTACGCACAGCACCCTCTACATACGTATGCGTACATTTTTGGACATACTTTCCTATGTAAAATCGGTTTCTTGACGTATTCCCTACCTCTCCACGAAATTTTAACGAGGAGTTTTGAATCACCTTGTATATATACTACAGACAAAGTCCAAAGTTCGGACTTTACAGCCTCAATACTCCAGAAAGTAGGGAAAAACAAAATGGTTGAAACAAACAAAAAAGATATAGAGCAAAGAAGCTTTATTGCTGAATCAGAACTCATGTCTATGTACAGAATAAAAGAAAAACTTCTTAATGAGAATCTTAAATTAATAAAGCAGCGCACATTAACTGCAATGTTGAATAGTCAAGTAAGTTACAATTTGTTCTTAAATTGTATGTTCCCGTTAAATAAATGTTTTTGTTTTATTTTTTATTTTTGTTACGATTTATTTAATGAAAATGGTAGTTTCATTTAGTATTAACAGTTTTTATATGCAATTTTTAATATACGTCATAATTCGCATTTTTAAATAGTGACAATTACAGTAGAGCGTCAATTATCGGAACTCCAATTAACCGAACTTCCAATTATCCGAACAGCCTATTTCTCTCAATATATTTTAACCGAATTTCCAATTATCCGAAAAGCCTATTTCTTAAAAAAATTTTAAACCGAATTTTCAATTTATTTTTGCTTAAATTATAATCTCTAAAGTACAGAAAATGATAAAAAGAGAAAAAGAAAATTTTAAATGATAAAAACGTAAAAAAAAATGTGCTACCACTAATAAGCCTCTATAAAGTGTAAAGGTTTTAGTATAGTCAGGAACGTCCCTTAAATTGTCTGTCCATTTATCGGAACTTTCGGTTATCCGAACTACGGTCGGTCCCGACTTGTTCGGATAATCGGCGCTCTACTGTATTTTACTTTTTATTGGAAAAATAATATTTTTCACGACCCAAAATTCGGAAAAATCTGAATTTCGAACTTGGCAAAGTCCCCAGGTTCCGGACTTTAGACTTCGTACTGTATTTATTTTACCTGGAATATAATAAATTTTCTCTCACAGGCCTGCACATCATGATGATTCGTATCACTTCGAAACACTACCAGTGTACAGAGAAGTGGTAGTCAAAGGAAGTGCTCACATATCTCCTGTGAAACAGAGTTATGGAGATGGTCATAAATATGGAACGAGCTACGGTGACGGACAGTTGAAAGTATACACTGAAGAACCACATATCAAGGGGCACAAATACGCCAGTGGATATGGATCAACAGGTATTTTTTATTAATACAAATACATTAAATTACGTAAAAATGTTATCATTCGACACATTAGCTATCTCTTGAATTTAAGGTATGTGGATTACTTAGTAAACTGAAAATTAGGAAAATTTTACTATAACTCTGCACTCTAAATCCCGCACTAATACTACATTTAACTCCTGAATCTGCACTAACTGCTAAAACTCTGAATTATTTGTTTATAAATATGTGAAAAACATATGCTAGTGCTTTCAAAGTTATTGTATAAAATATATAAATGAATCTAGAAAAAAGAATTTTCCAAAATTCTAGTTAAAAAAGATTTGGCTCATTTCTAGTCCAACATATAATTAGATCTTTTATCAGAAGTTCAGTGTTATTGAGAGAAAAGGCTAACATCGCAGTTTCATAAAATCTAAATCATTATTCATGTTGCGTGAAACAATAGAAAGCATAGTTCAGAGTGGATCAGAAGCGAATCTAACAGACTTTCTAGTGAAATGCGCATGAAAAGATCATACACTTTCATATCGCCACGTAAACAATGCTTTTTTGACAGGATGAGATTAAATAATTATGTAGAAAGAAGTTATTCAAACAAGTTTTTAGCTTAAACGTTTTAAGTTTCTGGGTTGCTGTAAAAGGACAGTTGGGGAGATTTAATTTAGTCATTGATGAGTTGTATGCAAATTTGGGATGGCTATTTCCCGAACGTAATAATTCGAAAATTTCCAACAGGGAGAAGAGATTCAGTATTGCCAGTGAGCTACTTTTTTTAAATTCAAATTTCTTTATTGGCACCACTTTTCTGAAATGGTAAAATGGTTGTTTTCGCCTTAATTAATATGTCATTAAATAAGGCGAATTTTACTATTTCTAAAAAGTGGTGCCAATCAAGAAATCTGAAATTTAAAAAAGTAGCCTACTTGTGTAGTAGTTCAGTGGAATGGGTGCATAAAATCCAAAAACTCCAACCTTTAATTACAGGAACCAACAATTTTATTTAAACATTTTAACAAGTTACAAAAAGGGGAAATATTATCAGTTACTTAAGGTGAGAGAGAGAAAACCCCTGCTTAAAAAGTACGCCCAAAAATATTTGCTCTTACATCTCCGCGTGCAGAGAGGAAAGGGATTGATTTCGCCAGAAACTTATAACACTTGTCGTTACAATTCTTCGCCAATTCAAAACATTAGCACCGTGATCGAAGAGCGTACAAAGGTTTTTTTTTTTTGCTAGCCAATTGATTACCCCACATAATCTGGCAATCCGATGAAAACGCGTGATGCAAAACGATTGCCAGAATTACAGTTCTTCATATGTACATATCAGCGACGCCAGAAAATCTGGCGATGTTTATCTAAAACAAATGATTACGTTAAATGATTGCTACTTATAATTGCGCAACACCGAGAAAAGGCATATGTTTTTATACAACCGATAAATAAAGTAAACGTACATGAAAATGATTTAAAGACCGCATTCGCGAAACTATCTTTTACTTTTTTTTTATATTTTATAGCAACGGCTCACAATTAAGCAGTAAATGAGACTGAATTATTTCCCAAGTGGGCGATGCAAATGTAAAAAAAAATAACTTTCATTCTAATATTAAAGACAGCTGCATTTATCTCTTCTGTTTTATTTAACGGCCGAAATGTTATTGGAAAAAAATTGCATCTGCGAGAAAAGGTTACAAGTCATAAACTGAAAATTACTGCATTAAATTAAAGAGATTAGTGAAAGGGAAAAAAAAACGAACAGATAAAATTCCATAAGGATTTTAAGCATAGAATTAATTTACAAATTTTAGTTTAACGAGGGGGAGGGGGGACAGCACATTTTTTAAAAGCAAAAAGAAATTATTTAAATTAATTTTGAAGAAAACGTGATATGTGATAGAAACTCTGCCACACTACTGGCAACACTGAAGAGACTATCTATATAAGATACTGATACTTTATATCTAGATATCAAGGGAGATAACTTACGATATGCTCTTGCATAAATAGTAATAGTATAATAGTACAAATATACAAACAAGGGAAACTAGGTAAATTATACACTCTGAGTTTTTTCATATTTTGGTGGTTTGAAGGTCCTGGCTAGGTATACAAAAATTCTGTATGAAATTTGGGCAGGTGTACATAAACAAAAAAAATTGAATTTTTCAGTATTTTATGGCTTTTATATATACACCGTATATATATATATATATATATATATATATATATATATATATATATTTATTTATTTATTTTTTTTTTTTGACAGAAACCATCTTCTCTCTTTTCCTATAATGTATCATATGAATTTATGTTCATATGACTTAATGTATCATATGACTATCAGTTCATGAGATCCCTAAATTATACTAATTTTAATTGCTAAAAAGTGCAATATCATTTGCACTAAAATTAACCCAATTAATTTTGAGAATTACTCATGAGTTTATGAAATACCATTTATTAGATCAGACGGAACAAAGAATTACTATATTGGTATGACTAGCAGGAAATTTAAGTATAGAAAAAAGGAGCATGAAGCTGATATTCAATATAATAGAAAAACCACAGCCCTAGCAAGATTATATCAAAAAGAAACCATCCTAATAAATTTCAATGAAAGTAATATAATTTTTCCCTCCACTCTATACTATCCATCCATAATAAGAGAAACCACAGAGATTGCAACACGAAAAATTCAATATGCAACGATGCAGCATCATTTAACATACCAAAATTAAGGCTGAAGCTACTCATTCGTTACGAAAATAAAATAAACATCCAAGTAAAATAAAAAATAACATGCATAATATGAAAGAGCACGTGCAAAATTGAATGATGGCGTTTCATAGACCGTACAATTTTAGAATATTTTTATTTATTAGTTTTGAAAATGACTCGGGTAGAGTCGAAACGTGTCAACAGTTGAATAAACCTATTTTTACTGTTTTTAAAGTTTTAATTTTTATCTTTTAGCAATTAAAATTAGTTATATTATTACAAGGTGTTAATTTGCTATATATCCCTGAATTATGTTTACACTATACAGGATCTCCACTTTTGTCATTCTACCATAGCTAATTACTTTAGGGGTATAGCTCCAATTACAAAAATGTTTTAGATATTGTCATATTAAAATCTTTTACGTCAAAACAATTGTTTTTTGTAAAATTTTCGAAATTTAAATTGCATATTGTCCCTGAATCCTATGTTTATAAAGGCTTTCGTTATTTTCTTAGAAATTCTAGATTTTTTCTAATTGTATAATTTACACGATATCGTTTTATTCGTGCTGAACACTTTAATCCCTTGGGGACGAGCAACCGGTATTCTTGCCGCGTAAGGTGCTCAGAATCAGGTATTATTCTCACCAGTAAAATTTTATTGTAAATTTTGACTTATGTAATCCGAGCATTTTTCCGATTCAATTAGATAAACATTTCTGTTTTAAAAAACCGGTGATTAACGATTAAAAATTCTGGAAAAGACGCTCGTACCGAAGGGGTTAAGCGCCATGTCAGTCACCGGTGACTGACACCGAACTTTCATCTTAGAACGCGTCATTCACCGGTAACTGACACCGAACTTTCATCTTAGAACGCGTCATTCACCAGTGACTGACACCGAACTTTCATCTTAGAACGCGTCATTCACCGATGACTGACACCGAACTTTCATCTTAGAACGCGTCATTCACCGATGACTGACACCGAACTTTCATCTTAGAACGCGTCATTCACCAGTGACTGACACCGAACTTTCATCTTAGAACGCGTCATTCACCAGTGACTGACACCGAACTTTCATCTTAGAACGCGTCATTCACCGGTGACTGACACCGAACTTTCATCTTAGAACGCGTCATTCACCGGTGACTGACACCGAACTTTCATCTTAGAACGCGTCATTCACCGGTGACTGACACCGAACTTTCATCTTAGAACGCGTCATTCACCGGTGACTGACACCGAACTTTCATCTTAGAACGCGTCATTCACCGGTGACTGACACCGAACTTTCATCTTAGAACGTGTCATTCACTGGTGACTGACACCGAACTTTCATCTTAGAACGCGTCATTCACCGATGACTGACAGTCTAAAATATGGTATAAAACTAAAAATACGTATATTGTCTTAAGTAATTACTGATAATGTATTTAAAATTTACTTACCTTTTATTTATTACAGGATTATACTCTCTTAAAAATTACTTAAAACGTTGTAAAGTTTTCAGTTTTAGTGTCAGTCATCGTGGCACTCAACGTATTAAGCATGATTCTCAGTAGAATCTGAATTATAGAATTTATAATAACTTGAATTTCTAATCCTATCTATCTACTAATTCAAATTATCTACTACAAAAATTCTAATAAAGTTAAAAGTTTTCTTTTATATAAGTATAAAAGTGTTAGGAAAAACAATAAAGGGAAATGACATGCGTTACACATTGTTCTGTTTAACAGACAATAAGTAAAATTTTCGAATTTCAAAAGTGTTAGTTGTATTTTTTGGCAATTGTGTGAAACAACCGATTTCTCTCAAAAACCATCTACCTAAAGAGTTTACAAGAACATTTATTTATACATTTTTAATGTAATAACGCTTATTCCGAAAAAAAACTTTCTATATCTAGTATTTTTTCTTATTAGTACCTCATTTTGTCCAGTCAATTTTTTATACAATAATTTAACTATATATATTTTTTTTCTTCATTATAATCAGTCATATTTATTTTGCAGGAGGGTCTATAGGCGGCCATTTCGAGGTATCATCTTATCCCGCTACTCCAACGAATCATTATAAAGGCAATTCCTATAATTCAGGATCTCATTATAAGGGCGAACCGTATCCAACAACTCATTACAAAGGAACAAGCGGTGCATCTTACGACCAAGGTGCAGGATATGGAGAAATTCCCCAAGCACATTACAAAGGAACAACGTACGATAACAATCCACCTTCCACACATTACAAAGGCACACAGTACGACGATAATTCACCTTCCACACATTACAAAGGCACACAGTACGACGATAATCCACCTTCGACACATTACAAAGGCACACAGTACGACGATGACATTCCCACTCATTACAAAGGCACGCCATACGACGATGCTACAAATTACTACAAAGGATCGAGTCAAAGTAAAGGGCCTAGAATAATCTACAAAAATCATGGATACATCAAAGCTGTAGGAGGTTCATATAAATATTCAGATTACATCAAAAATGGCAAAGCTACACAATACACAGATGATGACAGTCCTTACATTGCCATTACTCCAGGAAAAACGTATGCCGAGATTGAAGCTGCGCATAAAGCATCTCATTCTCCAAAAGCGTACGCAGCAGAAGAATACGCCGACCTTGGAGAAAATAAGTACAGTAAAGAATACGAACATGATGCATCGTATATTGATGATTCTTTGCCTACGTATAAATCAAACATACCCAGGCCACGTTCACGGTCAAAGCTCAGGTATGAAGCAAGTGCCAGCAGATATGACAAAGTACTTCCGCAGCCACCAACGGACAAAACAGTTTATGCTGGATTTGGCACTTCTCTCTACGGTGATAGCTACGCAAAATTAGTTTATGTGCCAAAAAGCTTAAGAATATCAATAAGAGCTTACGCTCATAAATGAAAGTAAACAGACTTATAATATGTGTACAGATTTTATGAAAAAAAAGATGCCATAATTTGAAAGTGGTGTAGGAAAATTCGGGTATCGGTTTTGGAAAGATACTTCCAGAGTAAAAGACGAACATGACTCTTTTTCAAAATTTTTAAGCTGGTTTTCTTAACCCTTAAATGCCTTGTGTTGCATTTCGGCAACATACCCAATTTAGTCTTCTAAAATAAATCAGAATAATATTGAAGCTTTAATGCCTAATGTTGCCAATAAAATATATACAGAAAATATTATGAAATTAATTTTCAACATGCAGATGGCAGCAATAGTGCTGTTTAAGAATAAAGATTTTTCGATTGTTGTTACATCGCTCTTGGGCTGCAATAGTGGCACAACTCAAAAAATACGAATTTTGAGTTAATGCGCTCTCCAGCATTGCAGATTGGTATTCTTTCCAGCAGCAACAGCGGCATATCTTGTAGTTCAGTATTTCACCAACACATGACAGAAGTGCCACTGTTGCCTTATATA
The DNA here is from genome assembly GCA_963932465.1 of Maratus speciosus. Classification (NCBI taxonomy): domain Eukaryota; kingdom Metazoa; phylum Arthropoda; class Arachnida; order Araneae; family Salticidae; genus Maratus; species Maratus speciosus. Next base: position 554,441,441 of record OZ010792.1, read on the forward strand.
TGATATAATCTGAATGCATCATCATATAATAATATTTATCCTCAATATAACACGGGGACTGAGGGTACTTTTTTTTTTTTTTGCATTATTATTAATTGAATCCTTACGGAGTCATTTAGTACCACTTAACACTTATGACAACAATGAATCGTGTAAATTTTGCATTTCATTACAAGGCGAAACTTCAAACCCATTAATCTCAGAACCTGATTTTTTGAGTTGTATCACTACTGCAGCCCACGAGCGACATGTGCTTTATGTTTTGTTTGAAAGCCTGTGAAATACACTATTTTATTTTGTAGTGGCAAGTAAAATGTATACCTTATCGTAGTTCTCAAAATTCACGTGTGTCTAATATTATACTATTTTATCAAGGAAAATTATTTTTTCAGTTAAAGTCCAGTGTCGCCGATTGGCAACAACCTGTTTTTTAGCGGTAAACTATACTTAAAACAAAATATGATTTTTTTTTTTTTAAGCATTTTTCCCATGATTTATTTAAGAAATAAGAGCCGAAAAACATTTTTAAATTGATTTTTAAAAAATCAGGCATTTAAGGGTTAATTTCATATGATTTTTATATGTAATTAAACTGTTACAAAATTTTCGGGCTACTATAAATATGTGGATGATTGTCAAGTTGAAAACAAGATAGTTAAAATCAAGAGATACAGTGAAATTTCTTTTCCATTGAAAGGGGAAAAAACCATAACTCTTTTCTAAGAAATAAAGCGCTTTTGTGTAGTTGTTATTACATTTCATAATTACGTTAACATTTATTTCTATTTACCTGTATTTTCTGCTTATCTCTAATTCCAAAGATAATGAAACATACAAATGTATCAGTAACATATTGAATGAAAAAGGGTGAAAAAGAAATAAATTGATAACAGGACACATAGCAAGTCACAAAAACATATAGCATTACCCATTTTTATAAAACTTTATTTCCGGTCAAAAGAAGATTATTTGTTGACTTATATACTTTAATCACTTACAATTGACTTTAATTAAGTGACTTATATACTTTATAGACTTTAATGCAATTTTTCAGCATTCAAACCAATTTCTTTTGTCGAAGCCTGTGTGAAAGTAAATCATAAATTTAGAATACTAGTGTATACAATAATTTGATTAGATGATCCCTTGGCAAATTTTAAAAAGGAACATTGTTTTGAAGGTAAAGTGCTGAACATAAATAAATTGCACTTAAAAAACAACTGTTAGTATATTTTACTTCGTCTAATAATACATAACTTATAATAATAATGGAATGGATTACATTACTTGCTCTTTTAAACATAATTCATATATTTTTTTGTTTTCAAAACTGGATGTTTAACAACTATTTTCACTGAATACTATGTTGTTCTAAACAATGACTTTAAACTGTTTCAACTGTTTCGCTGTATATACGAAGTGCCAGCCATTACGTAAATATCAGCGCCTGATTATAGCCTAGTCGCAGTAGGCGCCTGCCTAGGACCTCAAGACTTTTTTGGTGAAGGGAGAAGTTCGAAGAAATTTGAGAATTTTAATCTAAACTTACATACATATCTATATGAGGACGTGAGTTTTAAAACTCGCCTTATCCAGAAAATCAAAGTTTGGGAAATCGCGAAAAACCTCGGATTGCGCCCATTGGTTTTCATTGTAAACCAATATTTTACAATGCATAGACAATCAGTGCAACCAAATCTAGACATACATGATAAAACTAGTTTTTTTTTTTCAGATTGTCGTGTTTTTTCCATGCAGGTTCACCAATAGAATAGATTGATAGAGAAAACTGGATTTTTTAAATTTTGGATAAGGCGAGATTTGAAGCTCATGTCCTCATATATATGCATATATAAAGCACAAGAATCAAAAATATTTTAAGAACATATCAACAAATAAGATATTTTGTTCAATTATTCTCTTAAAAAACTGCTATGAAATTTGTAACAAAAACTCATTTACATGACCATCTTTGTTATACATGATATTTAAACAATCCAAGTAACAAATCTGGTGCAAAATCTCATTAACCCTTAACTACTGTGACAAAAATTATCGCATAGTTACTGTAGCGATCCCTGAGACTGCTTGATCGAAAGAACAATAAAAGACTAGATTAATTTATAGGATACTGTTTGTAGACTTAACTTTGTGTACAGAACTACTATAATCAAAATTCATTCATATTATATCATATAATCATATTATATATTATATCATACATCATATAATATTCAGAAGTCTCTCGTGACTCAGGGTTCGTTGATATATATCAGCAGATATATATCGTGATATATATCCGATATTTATTTTTAAAATATCAAGATCTTTGTTATTTTCGATATTTTCATATATACTTGATACTTATTTTCAAAATATCAAGATATTTGATATTTTGTATACTTGATATTTATTTTCAAAACTGTGCAAGATATTGATGTTTTCAGTCAAATGAAATTTTCAGTTGTTATTGACTGCGTCATTTTGTAGATAAAGAATTTTTGTCTCTGACAGGGACATTTTAAGCCAAAGAAAATGAATATTTTTTCCAAACTTTATGTTTGAAGCCTGTATGTTAAAATGCAGAACTAATAATTATGTAAGACAATTAATTAAGAACAGACATTTAAAGATAAACTCATTTAGATAATCAATTATATACAGCTTCATTAGAAAAGAATATTTTCTGATTTTGGTTTAGGTACGTCTAAAGTGTACAACATGTTTGGGAATAAAAAATAAGACAACACAAGCTTACATTTTGGTAAAAATTCTTCAATTAAAAAAGACTATTTTGTATTTAAATTTTTGTTCTATAATTTTCCGATTACTTGATACTGAATCCTGTAGTTTTTTTTTTCTTTTTTTAAAAAATAAGTGTATCTTTTTTAGTGTATCACCTTATCAAAATGTATTTTTATTCAATTAGTTGCTTTTCACTTTTGTTCTAAGTGAGAGAAAAAAAAAAAAAAAAAAAAAAGGAAAAGAGAAAGAGAAAGAGAAATGCGTTTTTAGTGTATTGTTTGATTAAGTTGTCATGTTAAGTGCAATATATTTTAGGTACTAATTTCTATTATGTTTGAAAATATTTATTATCAGCAGCGAGTTAACTAATTTGAAAATATCGGATATATATGAAAATATCGGATATCTTTTATATTTTCGAAAATATCATGATATTTACGAACCCTGATACTACTAAAGCTTCAAACAAAACAAAATTTCACTATATTTTTATAGTATCTATAGTTAAACTGAAAATTACAAGCTAAACTGTGAAAATTGAAAAAAGCAGCCTATCTCTGAGACTGCTAAGAGGAGTTAAGAGTTAACGTGATGTTTGTGATAATGCATGTAATAAAAAGAAATTTCTAATGATGAAAATTTATATATATATAGGATTTTTTTGTATTCCTTATTTATATGTGTTTTTTATATTCACCATTTTAATTAGAAACATGCTGTTTTATATATATTTATAAAAGGGATATTTACAGAATCTTGGATAAATACATACAGTAATGTATCATTTTTTAATGTAAGTTTAATGTGCGTTTTTATCTTCCAAAACGGAAAAATTAAGTCTATTGTGTTTTTGAACTGTGTATTAAATATCGAAAAAAAAAAGCTTCAGGCTTACGCAAATCTTTTTGTAAACTTTGCTTTGTATAAAGAAGGGGTGGAGTGCAAAAAGATGCTAAGCTTCGAGTTCACTATAACAGTAATGAGGATACTAAAAAATACTGTGCCTATGTCTCCCGAAGTGACTAAATCGGTCCCTAGTAACAATAACAAAATACTTCAATGTCTTCCTGTCTGCAATGTAGATTTTTTTATTATTATTATTTAATTAGAAAAATCGAAGTGAACTCTAATACTAAATTGCATTCATTTGTACATTCCGAAGATTATTTTGTAATTTCCTCTTAAATCTCCCTGAGGATAAAAAATTCTTCTCAAGTGTGTTAATTTAACGTTAACCCATTTGTGCCTGAATTTTTTTTTCTCAAATTTGTTGGTAAATCACTTTTTCTTTCTTTCTAACCGATGACCAGGCCCCTACCTGTCGGGATGCCCCAGCTTAACGGGTTTAGTACCTGGCATCGGGGCGAAAGACCGCCTAACCGCCGCGAAGCGGCAATAAACCTGACATCATTGCCTCGATCGTCATACTATTTGCAGTGCCTACTGCTCGTTTGTGTATACTATGTTTGCCGGTTACTTAACGTTATAACCTGTTGTACGGCACCTGCACATTGCTACTAATGTTGGTCTCGTAATTTAGAACCTTGATCAGATGACGAGACCTTCACCTGGCCAGGCACCTCCAGAGGTATAATTCACAGGTAACTTGGAGGACTTTGCACCCACGACGGATTTTACATGCACCAGGCGCCATTAGCGTACATGGCGGATTATAGCCAGCAGTATGCCTCGATCCCGCGGCCTTAGCTGCGGATTCGATGCTCTGCCAACTGGGCCACCGCTGCCCGAACTACTTCTGAATGACCTGGTGTTTAGAAGCCGAATTGTTGGTGCAGACTTGTCATAAGAAAAAGAATTGGAGAGGGTGAGGAAGCAAAAAAAAAAAAATGTTGCAAAATGAACCGAAAAAATACTTTAAAAAATTACGCTATAAAATTTTTGTATTTATTTGACAAAATGTAAAAGTACTAAATACGGGAATATGCATAATTATATGTTTTGTCTAAATTTATATAAAATAAGCTTTTAAATAGTATATTTTATACTATAATTAGTATTTTCATGAATTGCTAAAAAAATATAGTTATTACTTTACAGAGACTAAACCCATTATAAGTATTAGTAATAATAAACTAATAATAATTGTAATTGAGGCTTAAAAATAATTTGTTTCTTAATCATCTTGAAAAGGACTTTAAATTAATAACTGTCCCCTAAATGGCTAATAAAAATAGGTACCCATACGTGATTAGCTCCGTATATTTTGTATGATAGAAAAATGCATAAAAAATAGGCTTGAACATATAATTTCACAATTTAAAAAAATGCATATTTCAAAGAAGTCTGCAAGTTACGATTATGACTTATTTATTTCGATAACTTGTAGAAATAACACACAAATAAACTTACTTTTTGCATTTTGACATCTTGAAAAATGAAAAATCTATAAACTCCGAAAAAAGCATTCATTTTAAGCAAATAAATATCCACCTTATGCTATCATCTTTCGGAAACAGATAAAGAGATTTATAGATAATTATTTCACATAATTTTCATGTTATAAAGAACAAGGAAATTATACAAATTTATTAAATTCGAAGCATCCCAAAAATGGGACGCCAGGCATAAATGCGCTAAGCAAGTAAACGGGAAATACTGAAATCTTGCCTAAAACAAGAAACATAAATTTACCGTCAATGGTGTTTGTATGCCACTGAGTTCAAGCACTTCCGCAGAAATTACAAATATCTTTAGATGACAAAACAGTTAGAAATGAATGTTCATTCTTTTTTCCCGTATAAAACTAATTTATACAAAATTAATGTTTGACGTAATGAACTCACATGTTGTCTGCAACTGCACGTATTACAAATTCATGACATGTATTTTAAATCAACAAAAGTAAATTAGAATTTTCTTTCAAAAGTCAGCAAGAGGCGGAGAGCTACAAAAGACTTTCATTATAGGTTTTATGTTATTGTTCTTATAAAACTGTAATTTTATTTTTCTTTCCTGCAGAAAGCCTGTAATTCTAATTACTTTTTATGAGTAAGATTTACAATACTGATACTTGCTTCATTTCAAGTTGTATATTTATTTCCGTATTCGTAGTTTTTCGTTGTTTTGCATTAATATGGCAGTAGCTATGGATTCTGTTTCACAAATCGTGAAACATTTATTGGTGGTCAGTAGTTTTTGGTAGCAGTGCTAAACCGCTATATGAGAAAAAATGCAATCATTTATCACTGAAAATACATTTGCGTAACTAGTGAATAAAATAACTGTAGACAACAGATATTCTACTAGAACTAAATGTTATTTTTCCTCTAGAGGGTGATTAATAACATACAACGATAGTTTCGACGGCAATAAATTAGCAGAGAATAGTTAATCCAACAAGACTGCAGAGTCAAGTAAAATACCTTCTACAAAGAAATATTTCATTCAGTGGTATAAATATAAATATAGAAACGAATAGAGCAGGAGGTGAATACCCCGAGCAAGCAATAAAATTGGGAATACGAAATGAGGTTTATAGAAGAAATTCGTGGAAGTTGGAAGGTATCCCTCACGAAAAAAAACTGTTTTGTTGAAATTACTAAATTTTGGTTCATATAGCTCCATCCAAATATTTTGGTTAGAATGACCAAATTTTGGGTGGACTAACCAAATGATTTGTTGAATTACCAAAATAATTTTGTTAATCTAATTAAAATTTAATCGTTCCAACCAAAATATCCAAATTGAACCAAAATTTAGTAATTTCAACAAAACAGTTTTTTCCGTGCTTGCGAATGCGTGAGTGGGTGGCTTGCCTCCCATTCTCCCGATTTCCTTCTAGAACCCTCAATTCTTATTGACAGTTGTATTGCTTGATCGGGGCGTTCAGTTTCTTTCCTACTCGTTTCCATATTTATGCCACTGAATTAAAATTTCCTTGCAGAAGACGTTTTATCCTTTTTGAGTTAACTACTCTCTGTTATTGTTCACTGTTGATAAGCTGCTAATTAATTGCTCTAGAAACTTATCGTGTGTTATTAATCACCGTTGGGAGAGAAAAAAAGATCTACATCTATTTACACAAGTAGTTTTCCTTTCGGGGAAAAAAAAATCTGACAATCATTATAAAAGAAATGAATTATCCAGATAATATTTAATGTAGTGACATGAAAAAAAATGTGTCCAAAACTAGACAATTATTTTTAGCAAGTAGCCAACTTATTTTTTAACTTTCAAACAAATAGTCAACATACCTGAACAGCATTCGTAAAAAGTGTGAAAATGCGAAATCACAAGTTTCAATTGACCTAAGATTGTACTCAGAAAGAATTTGAAATGATGATTATTGCCAGTGTAAGCATGTTGAGTATTGCAAGAAAACTGAACAGTACTATATTAATACTTTATTTCTATTTGTAATATAGATGTTAATAATACTAAAATACTAACTTCTTAGAAATACCATGAAAATACAGATAACCCATTTCGAAAGGCTAAAACTCTCTTCATCGGGTAATTATACAGGGTGTCCAAAAAATCCTGGACACTTTTTTAAATTCAATATAAAATCAAGAAATTGTCGTACAAGAGTGCGGTTTGAACTAAAATACTTCCCAGGATGAAAAGTTTTCTTCAAGCGAAAGAAAATAATTAGTTCTAAATTTCAATCATAGATGGCACCACATGTCTTTTAAACGTGTTGTTTTCTGATTTTCAGATTAATTTTGACGCTGTGACTCAGAAATGACGATTCCCAGGCTGAGAGTCGTCATTTCTGTGTCACAGCGTCAAAATTAATCTTGTGTCGATGTTGGTAATGATAAACACTTTCGACAGCTTAAACAACCACATTTTTAATAAGGATGACACACAAAGTATATACAGATTCGCGAAAAGCGCATAATATGAAAGGAATACACATTTCTGGTTATCACATGAAAACTCCACTAGGTGAGATACATTTGGTACACACGCCGAAACTCTACTAAAACCTGCGCAATCGTAATTAGACACATTCACTTCACTCCATGTTTGGCAAAATATCTCAGGATATTTTGCCGAAAGTGGCAACAGCGCCATCTATATGATATAAAAATAAGAGAAGGCAGTCATTTTGTTACAATCTGAAAATCAGGAAAATAAAACGATTGTCTGAAAGCAAACATTCGGACAAGTGGCACCATCTATGATCGAAATTTTAAACTAATTGTTTTCATTCGCTTGAAAAAAACTTTTCATACTTAGAAACATTTTATTCCAAACCGAACTCCGATACGACAATTACTTGATTTTATATTGAATTTTAAAAAGTGTCCAGGAATTTTGGGACACCCTGTATTACTGCAAGACCAAAACCAAGACTGGTAGTATAATCACTTGATTTTCGGGAGGCATTGTTTTTTCTACATCTAATGAAGTATAGTAGAACCTCGATTATCCGAAATAATTCGGACCGGCCTTCTTTCGGAAAATAGAAATTTTCGGATAATCGAGAATGCTTCAATTTTGAGATTAAGGAGAAATATATGCAATATTTCTTATTATGGTAACAAGTGCTTAATAAAAATAAAGCAATAGAAAAATAGAAACAAGAATAAATTACCTGAATTTTAATTTTGAAATTAGGTACCTTTTACATATATCACAAGCGTTTGAAAAAAATGTTTTGCTTGTCGCAGTTTCGATTGCTTTTACTTTGAAGCTCTATCGCGGAGTTATTTAATATTATTATTTCACCAGTATCACAGTCTTTCTGCTGCTCCAGCCATGCCGAACCTTTTGAAAAACATTCAAAAGCTTCAGAATTGCTAATTTGTTCGTTTTCTTCGTTCCACACCGCAGCTTACAGGAGCTCAAGTTAAATTCAAAGGAACTCTAAAAAAAAGGTGATCGAAAATATTTATATGTACTCGTAGTTCGGAAAGGCCCGCTTGCACACAAGGGGCTATACTTATATAACGCTATCAACTTTTTGATAATTTTGGACCCCCTCCCCCACTTTCGATATCAAACGTTATCATTCCTCGAACACCCCCCCCCCCCCCCGTAATAATATCGTTATCAATGTCTAAAAATTCATTTTTTTTTTCATTTTATTTGGAGTGATATATAAATATGATTATGTTTATTTTTCGCATACTTTATTGCTTCAAGTGAAGTCAATAAAATTTCAATTTATATATGAAATAGCTTTATATCAAACAACACTTAAAAGGAATAGTTACTATTTAAAAGAATTTAATAATATTTTGTTGTTGCATTATGCATTCAACAGTGATAAGGTCTTTTTGCACTTTCAGCTGCACGGGGGTAGGGCAACGCCCCCTAGAATGGAGAAAGCCTAGACACGCAATTTTGACATCACCAGTAGCAGGGACGATAGCAGGGATAAATTGAATCTAAAGAAATAAAATTGTCATTCATTTTCCAATTCCGATTAAGTAGCTCTTGACTAAAATTAAGTAGATATGACTAAAATTTTGCATATTTAAAAAAAAAAATAATTGAATAGTCTAATTTTAAATTAAACATTTCATTTTTTTAAATACATTTATACAAATAAAAACTTAGAAAGGAATTTAAAGTTTAATTTTAAATCCTTTTCAAACATATGTATTGCCTGAAATTAAGAGTTTGGTTTAAATAATCATTTGTAAAACTAATTCCTTATAGGAGAAAGTATAGATGGAAATAAACACAAACATATTAAGACGTTTAAAAAATAAATAAATATGTAAATGGTAAAAAATATGAGACGTGGAAAAAAATATAAATAAGTAAATAGTTATAATTAATGCTACACACTATTTTTAACCCATCGAAAATATTTTAATTTTAAAATATTTACTTTTTTTTAAATCCAAACTTCCTTATAGAATGTATACATGTAATTAAAATATATAAACATTTGTTTGCTATTTTAAGTTATATACATTTATCGTTTCAAAGGAAAATACAATAAAATCCGAAAAATGAAATCTGTCTATACCAAAATCCTTTCTAAAATGAAAATTTTTCATGCTTCCCGTGAAAAATATAGCATGCAATTAGATCTATTAAGAAAGAAAAGTGATTTAAAAAGAAATGTTTAACTTTAGTAAATAATGTTAAATCAATTATAATTACACATACTTGAATTCCTTATTCTGTCTGATTAAAGTATAATTCAATAAATGGAATATTTTAAAGGGATTATTTTTAAAATACGACATACATAAACAAAACAAAATATTTTTTCCCCCTTCAAATACGAACTAGAAATTAGATTATAATACAATTTTTATTCTGAAGTAACAAACATTATGAACAACAAAATATATATGCAAAGCTTTATTACTAAAAGTGTACAAACCAAAGTTAAATTTTAGTAGAAAATTAAAATAACACATTTTAGGGCAAATTTGATGTTATTTATAACATGCCTCAATTATTTATGTTAATTTCATAGCCTGATACTTAAAAATGAAAAATATAAAAGTAATATATCAAATCCGGTTATAAAAATGTTTTACAACTCAAAATAAACATTCTAAAACATTGTTTAGCCCACTAAATTCATTTTAAACTTAATGATTACAGCTATAACTAATGCTTGATGATTTAGTTTTTTTTTTTTTTTTTTTTTTTCAAATTTATTTAAAACATGAAATAATACAATTTGTATTGTAGCACAACATGATCAGATTTATTTGTTAACAAAATTACAAAATGATGTTCAGAAACAATTTATTTTTACTTATATGTTTTAAAAACACTATATTTACTCAACGGTATAAATATCATTAAAAGATTTGCATTGTCACTTTTAAATATATAATTTTAAAATTATTTTTAAATACTGATGGCCTCTCAGCTAGTTCAATTTTTTGAATGTTTGAAAGAATAAATAAAATAAATATATAAATAATTTATATTAATCCAATTAAAAAATATATATTGAAATGGTAAAATTTTTAAATACATTTTAACAATTTATTTATTTATTTTAACAACGTAAATAAGAAAAAATATGATTAATTCAGTCAAAATTTCGTGTTAACGAAGCTTTGGAGTAAGATTAGCAGCTAATGACCCTCTTATAAAATGAGTAAAAGATTTTTGAAAATATTATTTCTTATAAAAAATTGTGCGATTTTATTGATCACAATTTTATGCCATTTTTTATGGCCAAATATACAGCTCATCAGATAATAGATCTGTCATTTACTAATTCACTACATATCATTAATTTATAACAACTACGAAGCTTTAAATTTACATACAATCATTTGAAGCACTGAGTATCAAATAATAGTGAGAACTGTGTTCAAAACTGTAGCATGCACCGCAAATTGATTTCCCAAAATATTAAAAAATGATCATCTGTGAATTTATGTTACTACCAAATGTCATTAAAATGCTAAACACTATTCTATTAAAGACAATTAAGTGTAATTTTGTACTAACTTGTAACTTAAATCATTCCTTTTGACTGACAAAAACTCATTTGAATTGCGATACAAAAAATTAGAACTATGCATTTTAAATCTAAAATAAACATTATAGGACAACAATATAAAATTATTACTACGACTTTACATGTTATAATGAGTATTGATAACTTACTGAGTTAAATTTAACAGCAAGAATAAAATTTACATAAATCGTGTTCTTGATTTAATTATATAAAACAACTAATTGTATATTAAAATTACTCGTTAGATTAGATGGGAAAAAATATTTAACGTAGTAGTACCTAAATGTTTCTGTAAAAGCTAAATAGTATTGGTTTAATGATCATAAAAAGCTACTACTAATATTCTTTAAGGAGTTTTTGTTAAAAAAGTTTAGTTCAAAGATATAATAAAATGCAACAGAAATAAAACAAGTAACATGGTAATAAATTTGACACTTATTTTGATGAAATTTATAGGGACGAAACATTTCCGGTTTATTCTAACCGATTCGTTCATAATTTCGAAATAAAATATTTTAACTTTTGAAGTTTTTTATATTATTTCCATGGCAAAATGGTACTCACAAGTGTACATCGTAAATAACTTAACCTACATATATGTAGTAATAGCACAATATAAACAATGATGATCATTAATAACACACGCCGAATACAATACCGAAATCGAAACATCCCGCCATTAGAACGTGATATGTATCCCTTCTACGAGGCTAACGAAAAAGACAGGCTACCGCGGTGGGTCCGATTCTTCTTTTTTTACAGACCGCCGGAGTCACGTGATGCTCGAATGCACCAATGAATGTATGTGAAAAGAGCATCACGTGACTCCAGAGGTCTGTAAAAAAAGAAGAATCGGACCCACCGCGGTAGCCTGTCTTTCTCGTTAGCCTCGTCCCTTCTACTAGTGACGTCAGAGCCGAAAGGGGGGGGGGGCGCACCTTGGCTTTCTCCATTCTAGGGGGCGTTGGGTAGGGGCGGCAGACAGAGCTTCTTATCAACAAAACAGATGGACAACATTCTTTCTCTTTTCTTTACTAATGAACACAAGTATTATTTCAAACATACTTCGCATATGTTTTCTCGAAAAGTATATTATATATGCGTGCACATGACAGAAGAATTGGTTGGTTGGTTGGTTGTATTTATGTCGGCCAATTATCAGCACGTGTGATATAGGCCCTTAGGGGGGGGGGTGCCTTCCGTGGAGGTCTTTCTAAGGGAACCTAACCCGTATTAACGCTGACAGAAGAATTGGAATGACAAACGCTGGATTAGTCCATAAAATCTTGGAATTAAATAATTTAATGATTTTAATAATATCTTTGCATTTTCATAAAAATATATAAGACTAAAAAACATACTATTTTGATGTAAAGACAAAGTTACAAATAAAAAGAGGAAATTTTGGTTTGATCAAAAATGATAACGATATCATAAGACAAACCCCCCCTGCCCCTAGAGATATCTTACGATATCATGTGCCAGAGCCGCCCTCCCCCCCTAAAATGTAACGTTATATATGCACAGCCCCAAGGAATAGTTAAAAAAAAAAAAAAAGCTTTCAAAAGGGATTTTGCACATAGGGAATGAGATAGTTAAAAAAAAGGGCTTTAAAAATGGATTTGGTTGACCGAGAGTTTCGGTTAAAAGAGTTTCGGATAAAAGAGGTTCTACTGTAGTTAAAAAGCTGGTATTTTAGTATTCTGTTTTGAAACAATACTACAACCATTTACTTGTCTTCAATTCTTAATGTATTAAAATGTTTTATTTAATACACAATTTTTTTTTTTGGAGAAATTAAAATCGTTATTTTCTGCATTCAGGTGCTTTTGCATAGATCAAGAAATGAGCTTTATTCCATGTTTGTAAATCGTTAGGCTCATACATAAAATATTATCCAAAAGAAAATATTTGCCAAAAACATTTATTTTGAACTCTGTAGGCATTAAAAATGGATTGTAACCTCAAAACAACAATTTTGTGTTCTTTTTTGTGTAAATAAAGCCATTTTTGTTCATCTTTGTTTGTCTTTTTTTTCTCTCTCTCTTCCAAACATTACATTTTAGAACGAAATAAAGTAATGGGAAATCTCTCGTTATCTTAAAGTACCTTACCGGAAAAATCGTTGTTTACATGTCGTTTGTATTATTTGTATACCGATACGTTTGCTAAGCATAAAATAACGTTATGTAAATCTTAGCTTAAAGCAACGTGTTATTTCAAAAGGATTTTTTTATTTTCGGAATATTTTCAAAATAGGAAATATTTCAAAAATTCCAGATTATAAGTATACATAAGTCTCTAAAATTTCGAGTTCAGTACAGTGTTAATATTGTTTTCAATAAAAATATTGTATATAAAATATTTATTTGCATCAAACGATGAATTAACATTACTTTGTTTTCATTAAATAGTAAATTTCATGTCTAACATCATGCAGTTTTTTTCGCCATATAAACCTATAACAAGAAGGAAGTTCGGTATTTATATTTTAATTATTTAATATTGTAAAGTTTTATTTCTGTTTTAATATTCATGTGTAAATACAATTTTTATGGCGTAATTTTTAATATTTTTCTGCTTTCAACACATAATGATTTAATTAAAGTTCTTTTTCTGTTTTTAATAGTCATCTGTAAATAAACTTTTATTTGAAAGGAAATATTATTCATTGCGCTGTTTTTACAATTGGCAACAATTTAAAATAATAATCTTTCCTAAATATGAAAAAAATATATATCTTGAAATAATGAAAATTAGCAAAAAACCTAAAAAAATAGTCAAATAAAAAAAAAAAAATGCAGTCTGCACACCGCAAGTTTGCATTTATCGGTAGAAAAAATATTAAATTCCTGTGTATAGTTTTTGCTCTTACAAAACTTTTTTAATGGGACGATTTTGACCCACTTTAAACATTAAATATCTCTTAAAATAATTCTTCGATTTAAAAGCTGCCTACTTTAGCGTGTTTATCAAACATTTCTCTATAATAGTACCCATTTTTATATTTTAGTATGCAGTATTTTTCTAAATATTAGCGAAGAATGACCTCCGGTCACAAAAAATTCATTTACTACAGAGGCGACAGCGTTAGTTACTTTTTTTAGAATAGAGAGATGCATAGAAAAAAGTTTTATCCAGTAATTAGAACTACTATAAAACGAAAATATTTAATTTAAACATGAAAGCAATGTCAGTACGGATTAAAATAAGTTTGCATTTTCAAAGATTCTAATCGAAACAATATTTGGCGGTTTATGAATTGTTCCTGGGTAAAAATAAAAAATGGGTACTTTACGTTAATCGTGCCCAAATCTCGCCAATAGCGTTTATTAAATCGCCATAAGCAGTATTTCCATTTGTGTGTTTGCTTTTAAAGGTAAACTCTGGAACTACCGAAACGGTTAGAAAAATAATGGTGCTAACATGCTGGTGAGTATCTCTTCTCCAACATAGGCTATATTTTACGTCGTTGCAATAAATCCCAAAGGGGTGCAGGAGAAAAAAAACGTTCTAAAATGGCGATTTCCGCGATATTGTTGGTGCTAGAAATTTAAAATTTGGTGTGGTGGTTACATTTAAGATCTAAATACTTTCTATGAACGGTTCTTAAAAAGTTCGGAAATTAAAAGGGTGAAATGAGCAGAAAACTTTCTGAAAACGTTCCAAATTATGATTTCCATGGAATTGTTAAGGATAAAAATTTTAAATTCACCATGGCTGCTACTTTTAATACGCAAATGCACGGACAAAACGGTTTTTTAAAGAAATTTCGAAATTTAAAAAGGGTGAAATGCACGCACAGAAGTTTTTTTTTATTATTATTCGCAATTTAAAAGGGTGCAAAGTAAAAAAAAAAAAAACATTCTAAACTTACGATTTTTCTGATACTGAAGTTGCTAGAAACCAGAAATTTTGTATGCCGGTTACTTTTAGGAGTCAAATGCTCACTAAGAAGGGTTTCTAAGAAAATTCCAAAATTAAAAAAGGGGGAAATGATCAGAAAACGTTCTAAATTACGATTTCTGTGGAATTCTTAAGATTAAAATTTGAAATTTAACAAGGCTGCTACTTTAAAACGCTAACGCATGCACAGGTGCAGGGAGAAAACCTTCTAAGCTTACGATTTGTGCGATACTGAAGGAACTAGCAATATGACATGGCGGTTCCTTTTGAGATACAAATGCTCCCAAAGAATGGTTTCTAAAAAAATTCACAATTTAAAAGCGTGAAATGAGCAGAAAGGTTTTAAAAACATCTAAGTTACGATTTCTATGAAATTGTTGAAACAGAAACTCGAAATTTGACATGGCTGTTACTAGAAAGTTCCATCTATTTGATATTCCAGTATGAATGCCTTCCTTATCGAAAAATTTGTTTATTAAATTCTAACTCAATTAAATGGCTTTAAAACTAAATAAAAATTCTTTAATTTAGTTCCTAATAAAAATGCTTCACTGTATAAAAGCGAATTTTGGTTAAAAAAGGCCAATTTTTGCCACAAAAATCTGGTTAAAGCCGAAAAATTCTATCTGCGTAGCTTTTTTTAATTTTATATTAGCTTTTTTGCAATCATGCAATATAATAATTTTTCACCTTTGCTATTTTTTTGGCGGGAGGGGGGGGGGGGGTAGGGGCGCATTAATTTGATTTTGTGATTTCAGCCCCAGACAACGTCGGGCGGATCAGCTACTTCATGTTAATTTAAAATGCATTTTGAAGCTTTTACTCTCATATTTCAGTTTTAATTTGAAGTACTGAATTTCTTAGAAACCGTTCTTAGCACGCATCAACGGTCTACCACACCCTGGTGGTTATGGCACCAATATAAAATATAGCCTATGTTGGAACAGGGACTGTCACCATAAATTTGCCAACATTAATTTTGAAATTGGTTCGGTATTTCTTGAGATTGTCGTAATTTGTAAAGTTTTCAAAATACTTTTCTCTCCTTTTAATCCTTGAAATTTCGAATCTTTTAGAAACTGTTCTTAGACATCATTCATATCTTGTAAGAATCTATCATGCCAAATTTCGAGTTTCTATCTAACAATTTCATAGAAATCGTAATTTGCAAGGCTTTTCGCTCATTTTCACATCTTTTAAATTTGGAATTTTTGTTCGACTGTTCTTAGAGAACATTTATATCTTATAAGTAACTACCATGCCAAATTTAAAATATTTAGCCCCTTCAATATCACAAATATCGTAATTTAGAACGTATTTCGTTCCTGAAACCCCCTGGTGGTAGTGGCACTGACATACAATATATCCTATATCTGAGTAGGAACTGTCACCATCAATTTTCCACCATTAATTTTGAAATCGGTTTGATATTTTCTTCGATTTTTTTTTTTTTTAATTTTAGAAACTGTTCTCAAAAAGCATTTATATCTTATAAGTAAATATCATGCCAAATTTCAAGTTTCTAGATCTTTCAGTAACACAAAAAATCACATTTTTACAAGGTTTTTTTGCTCCTGCAAAAAAGCTGTTTTTTGCTCATTGGTGGTAGTAGTACCGACATAAAATATAGCCTATGTCGGAACGGTGACTGTCACAATTAATTTGCCACGATTACTTTTCAAACAGGTTCAGTAGCTCCAGAGATTACCCCATACAGGCACACAAATAAACAAACATTACTTCTTTATAATATTTGTATAGATACCTGCAATATAGGTTTTATCAGATGTTATCCATTCTGAAGTAAACATTTTCATGTTCAACAAACATGTTTTGCAGACAAAATGCTAAATTAGCAGCACTAACATTAATATTATTTTGTTAACCTTGCACGCATAAATGCAGTTACCCAGCAGAAAATGCTTTATTATAGTGGAATGATAGCATTCTAAAAAAGTCCTTCCGGCCAGTGCCGGGAGGAAGAGGTAGCTTTCATATTCCTTATTTTAAAAAAGCCAACTTATATTATTCAAATACACGAAGCTCAATTAAGTGGAAACCGAATGTAGGAGATTCAATACTAATTTTTATCAATACTAAATCATTATGAATGAGAATTTCGTGAAATTAGTCAGCTTTATCCAAGCTGCTTTTATTTAAAGTCACTTATATTTGGCTGCCGAATTGGGCGATTTCTTAAAGTGCCTGCCATTTTAAGACAACATGGTAGATGAGGCTAACCAGTGAACTTGGTCGAGACCTTAGTAATTGCTGTGCACATGCTCACTCATATCGGAATCGGTTGATATATACGAGTGCTGTCGCAGGCAAAAAATCAGATTTTTCAAAATGTCACCCACTTTAGAAATTGAAACTGCTATATCTGAGCCATTTTTTAAGATAAAGACAAACAAAAAATGCTCCTGAATCCTTATATCAAGGTCAAATACTTAAGAAAGAAACCTTTTTCAATTTCTAATTTTTTTGCACCTCACTTTAAATATAATTTTTTTTTAATTTAATGGCCGCCATTTTGAAACCAGATGGCTGATGAAGCTGGCCAGCGAACTTGGTCGAGATATTGATGTATACTATCCACATGCCTTCTTCTATCGAAATAGGCGAATACGTGTGGTATCGCGTGACAAATATAAGATCGTTTCAAAGTGTTAGCCATGATAGAAATTTAAAGTGCTATAATACAACCACTTTTTAAGATAAAAACAAAAGAACAAATTTTCAGAAACAAAAACTGCTCCAGAATCTTTGTATCAAGGCCAAACACATAAAAAAATCTTTTTCATTTTCCAATTTTTTAATACCTCATTTTAAATTTTAAATTACATTTTTTTTTTAAAAATGGCAACCCTTTTGAAACAAGATGGCGAATGAAGCTGGCCAACGAACTCGGTCGAGACATTGGTATGTACTATGTACAGACCAAGTTACATTCAAATCGGTTCATAAATACGCCTGTTATCGCGTGACAAAAATCAGGTCGTTTTAAAATGTCAGCCACAATAGAAATTCAAAATGTTATAACTCAGCCATTTTTTTTAAATGTAGACGAAACAAAACCTGTTCCGGAATCTTTGTATTAAGGTCAAACACATACAAAAAAATATTTTTCATTTTCCAATTTTTTGGTATCTCATTTTAAATTTAAATTTTTTTAAATGGCCGCCATTTTGAAACAAGATGGCGAATGAAGCTGGCCAACGAAGTCGGTTGAGTTATTTGTATGTACTATATACACACCAAGGTACATCCAAATCGGTTCATAAATACGTCTGTTATCACGTGGCAAAAATCAGGACGTTTCAAAATGTCAGCCACGCTAGAAATTCAAAATGCTATAACTCAGCCATTTTTTAAGATATAGACGAAACAAAAACTGCTCCCGAATCTTTTTATCAAGGTCAAACACATAAGAAAAAAATATTTTTTCAATTTTCAATTTTTTGGTACCACATTTCAAATTAAAATTTTTCTTAAAATTTTAAATGGCCTCCATTTTTAAACAAGATGGCGGATGAAGCTGGCCAACGAACTCGTTCGAGACATTGGTCTGTACTATGTATAAACGAAGTTACATCCAAATCGGTTCATAAATACGCCTTTTATCGCGTGACAAAATTCAGGACGTTTCAAAATGTCAGTTTCGCTAGAAATTCAAAATGCTATAACTCAGCCATTTTTTAAGATATAGACGAAACAAAAACTGCTACGGAGTCTTTGTATAAAGGTCAAATACATAAGAAAAAAATATTTTTCCATTTTCAATTTTTTGGTACCACATTTCAAATTTTAAATTTTTTAAAAAATTTTAAATGACCGCTATTTTGAAACAAAATTGCGGATGAAGCTGGCCAACGAACTCGGTCGAGACATTGGTATGTACTATGTACACACCGAATTACATCCAAATCGGTTCGTAAATACGAGAGTTACAGTGTGACATAGGTCAGATATATATATATATATCAATTTTGAACGGATGGTGGTTTCGGGGTCTGGGGGTCATGATCGATGAAAATATACCAAATTTTTTGAAATCGCTTTCCTCCGAACGACTCCAATAGGTAGCTTTTTGTAAAGAAAGCTACCTAAAACAATACTCTGGTTTGAGATCGATAAAAACTACTAGGAAGCGTTTTCGAAAATAAGTGTTATAGCAAAAGACTATTTTAGGGTTCTGTAATTAAAAAGTAAACACGTAACCATTAAAATGCACCAATTTAATCATTCTATTCGCTATGTTGGAACTTAATATATAAAACTTTCAAATTACGTCTGAAAATATAAAGCTGGGTTTTTTAGGATTCCTTTACTTAAAAAGTAAAAACGGAATCATCATGAGATCACTCCTGAATCAGTCTGTCACAGACATTTTACTCGTAAACTATGGAACGTGGAGAGTTAAAATTGGCTAAAGTAATAAAGGCTGTTGACCCACATATTTACAGATTATTAACCATTCACAAATATATTTAATAATAAAACGTAACGCATATTTAAAATGACAATTTTAAAATTCCAAATGTGACTTCGACATGGGAGTTTCTACAGTGAAAATCCAAACTGTCGAGTGGCATTTGACAAATGTGTGCAAAGGATTAAAATAAATTTATTTCCATTTGAATGAAGAGCATAGGGCCGCCATTTAGGAGAGGTTAGGGGATCTGTTGCCTCTTCCAAAGGAATATCCTATTTCAGAGGGCAAATATCATCACAAGCCAGATTTGAAAGAAACACGTAAATTGTCCAAAAGCTAAAATAGGTTGTCAGATTTTAACAAAATGGAAAATTAACATTTAATAAACACTTTATGTACGAAAATTAATAATTATGAATAATGTTAGAATCACTAATGAGACATTCTCAAAGTGGTATACATCATTAAAAAGTACTTTGGCTAACTTTTAAAATACATATGGGTGAATAAAATTGTATCAATTGATTTTTAGCTGTGCGCTATAAGATCACAAGAAGATTTTGTCCCCCATCCAGTCCAAAAGAAAGAAACATCCCTCTTGAAATGCCGTCTGTTGAGAAGCGTTTGAGCCCGATAAGCTCCTCATTTTAATGCAGTATGAAAATTGGTATGCAAATTACTCATATGTAAATTATATTCCAGTATGAAGATATTAAAATTTAGATATATTCAATATACAGTGAAACCTACCTGTGGGGCCACCTCCATTAAGCGACCACCTCCCTGAACGACCATTTTTTATGGAACGAAATTTATTCCCATAGACTCAATACTAATTTTACCTCCATTCAAAGACCATCCCAGCTGAACTCCCTCCATGAGCGACCCATTTCTTTGAAGAAAATGAAACAAATTCCGTTTTTTCATGGTCGCTTGAAGAAAGTTTAATTAGAAAAATAATACCGGAGAGCGCATTATTAGAGGTCTGCACGGGCCGGAATTTTCAGGCCCGGGCCCGGTCCGGCCCGAACGAAAGCTATCTTGGCCCGGCCCGGTGTAAAATTTGGAAGTTCGGCCCGAGAACGGCCCGGCCCGTTTGCATTTTTACAGTTCTCGGCCCGGCCCGTACAAAAATCAGTGAAAACAGGCCCGGCCCGGCCCGACAGAATTTCTACAAAAAAAAAAATCCGTTTTTTCTCAACATACAATTACGATTCTTTTAATGAATACTGCATACATATTTATGGGAACATTTTGCAGTATATTTTACATTACTATGATGTTCGCAAAACAGAAAACACACAATAGTAAACATTAACGATTACTTACAGTGTTTTAGTCATCGTGTCTACAGACATTTCAAAATGAAAATAAGGATTCATTAAAAGATTAATGGAGTTCATCAGAATAAAGGATTAAAAACATGATAACTTTTGAAGCTGTATAATTAAAAGTAGATTTGTGAAAATATTTCTCTCATTTTTAAGGCTTTTCTCAAATCCAAAGGAGCTACATTTCGACACATTTATGAATTCTTTTCTTTTCGGAAACGCGTAAGATTGGCAAGTATTGTTATTCGGAAGCTATGTAAATGTCGTTTTTTTCATAGATAAAAGCAATATATCTTTCTGAAAATACTATCAAAGTTAGCGTTTTGAATCGAATTTCCGGAAGCGATGGCACAAGAAAGGAGAAAAACGTACAGTCACGTGACAGGAATCTCTGTTATCTCTGTAAGTAATTTATCAAATATGGAAAAAGCTATTCGTTTCCAAATGCCTTCAATAGGCAGGTCTGACAATTTTATGCCTTTATAGTTAAAAAATTTGTCAGAAAATGTGTCTGAAAGCTTCGCATTGTTGAGCAGTGAATATGAGAACCACCTTAAGGTATATTTCCAAAGATACTGTTAAGAGAAGTTCATTATCACTATTAATACTACAAAACACAATGACTGTTCTACACATCCTGAGATCGATTAAGACCAGTTCCGTCCCGGCACGAGTCTGCTAAAAAAAATTAAACTCGGAATCAGACATCTTGCAACTGTACGATGCCGATCTCTACGATGGACATATTACATTTCGGTACTGATGTTGTTAAACTCGCATCGGCTCGTGACGCACATTTATACTTCTCGAGAAAATCATATTCATTGAAAATGGCTCGTATTTTATTTACTTCGCTTAAATTCTTATATCGGGCCAATAGGCCCGATTAATTTTTTTGCTGGCCCGGCCCGTTGAAAAAATTGTCCTACTTCTGCCGGCCCGGCCCGTTTGAAAATTCGCCTTCATTCCGCCGGCCCGGGTCGAGCCGGGTACGGGCCTCGGGCCAAGCCCGGGCCCGTGCAGACCTCTACGCATTATTCATCAAACTTCTAAACTAAATTTAGATTTTTTTAATTCCAGTAACATTTAAGTGTTTAAACCCCTTTGTGCCTTTTTAGGCAATGGATTTAACTCTGATGGCAAATTAAGAATGACAGTCAATAAACTCCCTTGCCCTATTCTGTCAAGAAACTTTCAAAGAAATAGATAAATTAATGAAATCGCCATTATTTGTTTCCGTCCAAAAAAAAAATTGCATTACTGAACTTCGAAAGGACTTGGAAATAAAAGTTATAAAAGATAAAACCGCAAAATCAAAGCAAACGTCAATGTATTTATTTTTTAAATTCTGCAGTAATTAACTTATGTAATTAACTTTTGTTTTAATACTTAAATTTTTATATTTTTTCCTAATGTAAAAAATAAATTTTAGTATCGTTAATAGTTACCTTTTTTCAACAATTAAAATCCAGATTTAAACATGACCTCCATTAAGAGACCACCTCTCGGAGTGACCCCTTTTTATTGGAACGAAAAGTGGTCGCTTTACGGAGGTTTTACTGTACGCCTTCTAACTGTACGAATAGTATCTAGAAAGTAACTAAATTCATTCTACACCTAATGAAGATGGTTTTGCGTCCCTACAGTTGTAATATGGTTTTTAGTTCTTCTGAAGACTTTGCTAGAAGTGGTGCATAAATTGCTTCTTTTATTAATGCTCGCAAGAAGAAAAACAAAATAAGGATTTTAAGGAACTCACAAATGTAAAAATGTTCTGCTGTATGATAGCGCTTGTGTATAAGGCAAGATTTAATAGCGCTCAAGTATAGTATTTGAAACTTCAGACCTTTCTCTTTTAAAAATCTGTAGATAATTCACATACGATAGCCCTCACTAGGCATTTATACGTTATTAGCCAACAAATTGGCCGAATTTGGTAAATATTAACTAAAATACCATTGCTGTATGGGAGTCACAAAAGTTAATGGAAAAATGGTTGAAGCGTGTGTCATAATGCAATATAATTAAAATTAGACCATAATATGTTTAGAAACAAACCAATGAAGTTAGAAAATCAAAACTTACTCCTTTTTTTATCAGTCCATTTAGAGATATGAAAATCCGAAAATAGCTTGGTCATGCAAACTTTATTACTTATAAGCCAAAAGTGTAAATCGCCAAATATTTCGCCAGAAAAGATATTTTTTCTCGGATATTCGCATTCGAATGGCTAGTGCATGCAGGGAGGTTATGAAATTGATTCCTTTTTTATTACCCTATATTTCCAAGTTGGATTCTCAAAATTTAATACAATCAGAAAAATAACTAGATGAAACAGAAAATATTTCCATACCTTACTGTTAAAACTATGATCATATGAAGAATGTGCAACACTTACCTAGAAAAAGAGAAGAAATTAAAATTAGACCAGAAATACTTTAAGTTACTTTAACCCTTTATGTACTGAATTATGAATTCATGAAAATTTTATTTTCTAAAGCATCTTTCGTGAATTGTTTAAACGACAAGATTTACATAATCATTTACTAAATTTTAGAAGGATTAATTAAATTTGAATTTATAGGGATTTTGTGCAGTATTTATAACCGCACTCAAATCTTTTACTCTATATATTTTCTTAGTACTTTGCAGAATTAGGAAATGTACAAATATAATGTTCTTACAATAGAAATATTTCCGAATTGAAAAATCCCCCCCCCCCCCCCAACGCCAAGAAAGTTGAAAAGATGCAAAGGCAAAAGAAATCATCCTTTTAAAAATATTTTAGATTTGTGGAACAAGATAAAGTAATGCATCTATAACTCAGTCTAAATTGTATTACAACTAATTGATGTATTAAATGAATTTTATAACAAGTTATTTTAATGCTACTTATAAGTACCGTCAGTAGATAAAGGGTTAAAATAATAAAATTTCATAAAAAGAAAATAAGAAAGTGTCAATTAGATCAAGAACAAATTGCACAAGAAATCACAATCAAACATATTTCTTTTTACCCGACTGTCAAGAAGGGTTATGTGTTTCACGCGTATCTAAGTATGTGGATTTCTTTATACCCTCGAAACATCCCAACGGCTGGATGGATTTTTAATGATTGAGGTCTCTATCGATTCGTCTTAACCGTCCGATGGTCATAGACTATTTTTGGTTTTTATAAATTCAAAATGGCGGTAGAGACGAAAAACATTTTTACGCACCCTATTGAGTGGCATATCATTAGATAGGTCTTTCAAAATGAAGACGATGTTTCATTGACTATTTTACAGTCAGAAGCTCCGTTTAAATATTACACAACCTGGAAGTTGTGTAGGTAGGATCTCTAGCTTTACTGCAACTCTAACCTTCACAGACATC
The DNA here is from genome assembly GCA_963932465.1 of Maratus speciosus. Classification (NCBI taxonomy): domain Eukaryota; kingdom Metazoa; phylum Arthropoda; class Arachnida; order Araneae; family Salticidae; genus Maratus; species Maratus speciosus. The sequence continues at coordinate 554,465,649 of OZ010792.1, forward strand.
TATAGGCCTGGTAAGTAATATAAAAAAATAGTTTCACATTGATGAGAAATAATTAATTAGTTCGCTTTTTACGCAGTCGGGTTTTTTGATTTTTTAAATTTAATATATGTTTATTCTATCCATAGTTACATTTCAATATTCCTACAATTTTTTACACAAGACCTTTTTAACTCAAACATTCTCATTTGATGGACAACGTTTCTCTTTGTATTCTGAGAAAACAATGATTACTTCCTACAGGAACATACATTTTCACTCCAAAAAAAAAATTGCACATGTAGAACATTAGTCAGGCTTCATAATTAGCATGGTCAATTTTTTTACCTATTACAGATTGCCCCTGATCCTAATTACCCCTATCTCCCCTAAGTAAATTCCCAGAGAAAACATTAGTTAATTAATTTCCGAATTACCCTCGCTAATGATAAGTCTATGGGCGTAGATTTGCATTCGTATCTTTAAAATAATCACCTCGGGAAATTAATATTTTTAAATTTTCTTTGTACATTTTACCCGACTGCAAGAAGGGATATGTGTTTCACGCATATCTGGGTGTGTGGATTTCTTTATACCCTCGAAACATCCAAACGGCTGAATGGATTTTAAAGAATGGTGTCTCTATCGATTCGTCTTAACAGTCCGATGGTTATAGGCAAGGGTTTGTTTTTATAAATTCAAAATGGCGGTCGTAAAATACAAAATGGCGATAGAGACGAAAAAAAAAAAAATTACGCACCCTATTGAGTGGCATATCATTGGATAGATCTTTCAAAATGAAGAAGATGTTTCATTGACTATTTTGCAGTCAGAAAATCCGTTTAAATATTACACAACCTGGAAGTTGTGTAGGTAGGATTTCTAGCTTTATTGCAACTCTAACCTTCATGGACACCTATAGGCCTCATCGGAACAGTGTTTATAGATAGGAACTGACAATTAAACGCAACTTAAAAGTCATCAATACAAGTAAATAAAAAAAATGGGTAAGAATAAAAAATGGTTTCACATTGATGAGAAATAATTAATTAGTTCGCTTTTTACGCAGTCGAGTTTTTTGATTTTCTAAATTTAACTTTTACTTGTTTATTCTTAGTTCTCAAAATATTTCTGAAATCCATGCTTAATTTAATATTTTCTGTGTTAGAATCTGACGAATTGCGAGTAAGGTTTTTGTATTCCCATAAAATTAAGTATTTATTTTAGAAATAGGGCAATTCCACTAAAAATCATCTTTTTTTTTTTTTTTTTTTTTTTTTTGGGGGGGGGGGGGGTTAAATTTATAATATGCTTAATTTAAGGGTATGATTGGAAAACTTGATATTTTTATATTCTGTAGAAAAATCCTAATAAAAAAAATTGTAAATTACTGTTTACAAACTAAGTAAAGTACTATTATTGTCTTTGTAAAGTTACGTCAGTTACACAATAAAAGTTACGTCAGTTACACGTGTAAATGCCATTTTTTTCTTTTTTATTATTCAGAAATTAATTAAACAAGTTACTGTTATAATTTGGCATTACTTAGTGTTGTTGAGAACATTAAATCACTTTTTTTAACTGAATAGTTTTGATAATTTTTACACTTCAATGAAGGCAGAAAAAATGTTTGTCTATTTTATGTTACGTCAGTTACAGAATTTTGAATTGCAATTTTGGGGACTCAAAGAGAGTCATACGAATTTGAATATTTCCAACTGAGCGAAAAAATGCCCAGGCTGGGAATCGAACCCAGATCCTTGGCTTACAAGGCCAATGCTTTTCCGTTTAAGCTAACTGGGCCGACAACCAGTCAGCATATTTCGCTCAGAAAACCTTATTGGTAGAACATCTGGTCTGTCATGTAGACAGCTCAACAGAATAAACCGCAGGTAATGGAACTCCATATAAACGATGGATACGTAGATGAGCTAATATTTTAACACGATCAAACTGATTGGTAAAGTTATCATACGAATTTGAATATTTCCCACTGAGCGATGGGCATTTTTTCGCTCAGTTGGAAATATTCAAATTCGTATAGTTACTCAAAGAGAGATAGAAAAAAAAAAGCAATTTAACAAATTGCAACGACCATTTGGAAAATGATTTTTTCAAAAACTAAAATTTAAGACATAAAAAATCGCACGGTGTTGATCATACATTACGTACGCCATGAATCAAACAAAAACATTCCTGGACCCATCATGAACAAATTTTAAAAGAAATTTCAGTTTTACAATTTTCGGTACTGTAAATTTTTTAAACTTCTACGGAGTTGGTCATACATTACGTAAGCCATGAATTAAACATTAATAGTGTTATTACACGTAAAAATTGCAAGCCACAAAAATCGCCTTGCGACTCGTCAGATTTCCTATGAAACTTACGTATTAGCCAAGCATTTCATTGGCTGTTCCGGAAAAGGCTTTTCCAAGAAATCTGACGACCCATTTTAAATGAAATTTCATTCTTAAACTTCTAAACATTCCACACTATTACTTTTTACACCGTCGTATAGAGAAAAAAATGTACTTTTAAATGCAATTTGTTTGAAAGCTGTATCTCAATTTGTTTCCGAGTTATTAAATTTTTTTTGTAGTTTTTATTACTTTTTTGTCATAGTGGCAACAGAAGTATCCGTCTCTGCTGAAAGTAAAGGGAAATGCAGATTACTGTATAGACCCATCAGAAAACGAATAAAATGCGGATTCAACCAATAATAACCTTCAGATATGCTTTTGATTTCATACCCTGACGAGGGCAATAACCATTTTTCCAAATGGTTAATAATCTGCAGGTATTTGGGTATTAAGACCTTAGTAAGAAATATTTTAAATTGTAAAAATTTGTTCTAGCTTTATTAGTAAATTTTCTACATAGATTTGAAAAAAAAAATTCGATGATAAAACGGTACGTCAGATACGGTGGAACTGCCCAATACATTGGCAACTAAAAAAGAAAAAAAAGTACACAGAAAAAATTAGTTAAAAATATTGATTTTCTGAGTAGACATTTTTAAACATAAGAATGCATCACACGCCCATAGACTTAACATTACCGAGGGGAATTGCGAAGGTGACTAACAGTCTTAAGGGGACGGTAGACGTTTAAAAAAATTTCTTTTAATTTTCATAATAGAGATTTTAAATTTTGTACAAATATATATTTCACCATAAGTATATAGGGCACCTTAAAAAAATTCCAATATAATGTTAAGATTTTTAAAAAAATTTAAAACGAAATTTTAAAATTCCCCTTGCGTCTTAATTTTTTAGGTATTTCCTCGATTTTGCATTTTAATCACTTAAAACTCTATTACAAACAAATCTGTGTATCGATTTTTTTAATCCCTTGAATAGTTAATTAGTTATACTTTTACGAATTCCATATCGATTTTCATCCAAATTCTGCCTTATAATAAGCTAAAAATCAAATTTAATTGTCTTAATGAAGTCGAATTTTTAAAATGCATACGCAGTTTCTTTTTAAGCAATATCAGGATTCTTTCTTATGAGTTTCATGAATCTGGAACAAAAATTAAGGAGCATTTGAAAAATTAAAAAAAAAAAAAGCTGAAATATCAGTATGGAGAAAAACAGATTTTAAGTATATTAAAAGGCCAAGAAATTGTTTGTGAACAAAATTAAAACACTTGCGATTATTTTGCGTAAAATAATCGCATTTGCATGCGGTTTTCCACGAATGACGTAGTACAAATTGAAGAATAATAATACACACAAAAAGAAATGTCGATCTTGGGGTCGATTTTTGCTCAAATAAAGATACACGGTCTTCTTAACTGCTGTGGCAAAAACTGTTGCATAGATACTATGTGAACGGTCTCTGAAACCGCTTGATGGAAAAATGAATAAAAGAGCCAAATTAACTCATAGGATGCTGTTTCTGTATTAAACTTTATGTACAAGACTATTATAATTAAAATTCGCCTATTTAGAAATCTCTATTTATAGTATTAACCCTTTAAGACCGGGAGATTTTTTTTAAAAACCATTTGGAAAAATGGTTATTGTTCTCTGTCAGGGTAGGAAATCAAAAGCATATCTGAAGGTTTTTATTGGTTTAATCCGCATTTTATTCGTGTTCTGATTGGTCTATACAGTAATTTGTATTTCCCTTTACATTCAACAACGATGGATACTTTCTGTTGCCACTATGACATAAAAGTAATAAAAACTACAAAAAAAAAGTTAATAACTCAGAAACAAATTGAGATACAGCTTTCAAACAAATTGCATTTAAAAGTACATTTTTTTCTCTATCCGACGGTGTAAAAAGTAATATTGTCGGATGTTTAGAAGTTTAAGAATGAGATTTTATTTAAAATGTGTCGTCAGATTTCTTGGAAATCTGACGATGGAAAAGCCTTTTCCCGAACAGCCAATGAAATGCTTGGATAATTCGTAAGTTTCAGGTGGATAATACGTAGTAATAACACTATTAATGTTTAATTCATGGCGTACGTAATGTACGATCAACTCTGTGCGATTTTTTATGTCTTAAATTTTAGTCTTTGAAAAAGCATTTTCCAAATGGTCGTTGTAATTTGTTAAATTGCTTTTTTTTTGTTGTTGTTGTTGTTTTTTTTCTCCTTTAGTTGATTTTTTTTTTTTTTTTTTTTGGTAGAAATTGGAAGTTTGGGTGGTTTCCCCTTATCGATAGGACCGTATTTGATTGAAAAAAAAATTAAAAAAAATACCCGATGTCAGATTATGCCAAGGGAGGACCCGCACAATTGTGCGGGTTCGGCCTTCATGCAGCCGTTTTGGGGCTAAATCTATACAATTGTGTAGTTTGGCATTATGTGTGCTAATATCTAAAAATAAAAGTTTAAGCAAAAAAAGTTGTCGTTTATTGAGATAATTTTAATCAACAATGAAAATGTTTGAAACATTTTTTGTTTTTGGACAGACCATTACAATTTCATTTTCTGAGACGTGCTCAATGTTCGCACCCCTCTTAAGGGTGTATAAGGAGCGAAAAAATATTTTTCCACCCTCAACAGCTCGAAATTTTCTGAGACATTTTTAGACTCATTTTTAAAAGTAAAAACATGAAACTTGCTGAGGTGATTTTACAAGAGGTGTATAAGAGGCCGTGTGATTTCATTTTTCGCTCAATTCATTAGGATTAGATTTTTAAACATTTATCTTCTCAGTATGACCATTTTTTTCATTCCCAAATCTCCCGCTTCGAAAAATGCGATTCAAAACGCCAACTTTGACAGCATTTTTTGAAATATTTTCTGCATTTATCAAAAACTCGGCAAGCACGGCACATTATGTAGTTTCTAAATAAGAGAATTTGCCAGTTGGATGCGTTTGATATCAAAAATGAATTTAAAAATAAATCAGAAACTAAGCAGTTTGGATTGAAATACACCCTTAAGAGCCGTTGACAAATGATATGCCCTTCACTCCGTTTGGATTGTGCCATATCCTTCAAATTTCTTTTTTTTTTTTTTTTAGTTTTTCCAGAGGCGGTATTTTGTTGAAATACCGATCGAAGTACATAAAACTAGGTCTGAGCCAGAGTAAGGACTACATCAGGTCCTAAGCCCAGATCCTTGTGGACCAGGTCTATACTTTCCCACTGGTATACTACAAAATTTAAAACTATCCCAGGTGATACTGTTACAACAGAGGGTAGTTTGTTTTTTATATACTGCTTTACTGAAGGACGTCTTAAAAAAGGGAATCGTCTGCTCATCTATGGAAAGTTTTCCCTGATCTCCTGGTAAATTCTAGTAGACACTACGAAATCTGTCAAGGATTTGCTGAACTTTCCATAATTTATTATTTATTCCTGGTGGTTCACTTGCTGTGTGGACAAAATGGAATGAATTTATCAAACTTAAAAAACTATCTCGTGATATGTATATAACTCATATAAAACTTATAAACCATATATGACTCAGAGCAGAAGCATACAGTTCGTTACATGTGCATATTATATATCTAATACTATCAATTTTAAATAGAAATCATGAATAGTACAAACCTATTAATTTAAAATTTATCTGCTTTAAAAATGTAATTAATAAAAAATAAATTTCTAAAAACATAAGTTTAAAAAAAATCACTTAAAAATAAAATTTTTATGTATTAGGAATTGTACCCATTTTGGAAATGGTAAAACTCGGACCCGCACAATTGTGTGGGTCATTTGTTTTTCAACATTTGTAAAGACTAATTAAATTTATCAAAGACAAAATCAATTAAAATCATGAATAAAGTATGTGAAAAGAAAAATTAAATCCAAGCAAATACTAAAAATCATATTTAAAAGAAATTACGACAGTACATACTTTTTGTTTATTGCTATCAGATGATATAGCCTTTTTTAAAAGCAAAAAATCTAACCCTGTATTGTAGTTGGTGCCCCCTAGTTGTGTCTTATCAAAACATCTGAAGCCAATTAACTCATATAAATGAGCAGATTTGGTTTTCTCACAAAAACAGGAAATGGTCATTCTCTTTTATTTTAATATCACCCGCACAATTGTGCGGGTCAGGGCTTAAAGGGATAAGGCTCCAAACACAACAAATTTTCACTAGTGTCTATTGTTAAAATGAAAATTACATGTTAAACTGTGAAAATTGAAAATGACGGTGGTCTGTAAGACCGCTAACGGCCGTTAAGGTTTAATAAAAAATATTTTCAGCAAAACCATAAAATTTATGTTTTTCGACTATCGATTCAAAAGGCATGTTTCTTTTAATATACCACCATTTAAAAAAAAAAAAAAACCTAACCACTAGTTATGATTTCCCATTTCAAACATCATTACAAATATTTTATAGTAAATTCAAATTTTCATTTTTAAAATTTATTACTATCTTTCATTATGATTGCGGTTGTGAGCAAAAAAAGCCATAAAATAAAATGCATATTTAAACAGGGAATAAAGTTAGAATATGCAATAGACATATAACTTTGTGGTTGAATGAAAAATCTCAAGAACTATTATGTACAGGACTGCCACATGCGGTTATTTTTATATTCTGTTCGTACCACTATTTAAAAAAACATTTTGCAGTATATTTCTCTTGCATATGTTGTCATAGCGTATGTGACAGATTTTTGTTTTGAAAAAATGGTGCGAAATAGAATTAAAAAATAGTCGCCTATGGTAGCCCTGTATGTATGTTAAGGTGAGAAAAGATTCGAAATTCTAACATTCAATAGCGACAAAATATTAACATTCGCATTTACGAGGCACATCGGTACATATCTAAAATGTCGAAGAAATTAAAGAAAATAATAATAAATAAATAAAGAGAAAGGGGAAAGACAATACCTTAATTCCAGAGAAAACCTAAATTACAAGACTATACTATTTTTAAGCTTATTCATATTCTGGATAGTTATCACAAGATAAAAAGAAAAATCTCCCATTACACTAATGAGTAAACTATATTTTATTCTTCTTCAACATAGCAGATATATGTTTGATGCTGCCATCTACCGATAGATATATGATTTATTCGTAGTAAATTCATTCTGCGAATATTCACTGCTTTGCGACGAGCATTCCGTATTCAATTTCTAATTTTTGACACCACTTTTTCCGTCGTGAAAATTTGCGTTGCTTAATAAAAAAAAAAAAATATGCCGTTAAATTTTATGAAAATTGCTATTAGGAAGTAATGGTAGTCAATACTAAGGACTGTTACGCATTCTATATGGCACGTATACATGAATTCGTCGCGAATAGATTGAACATTTATAATTAACATTTCTTTTAAAATACTTCTCAAATAATTTAGTTGTAAAATCTAAATTTGTGTCTTTAAACTTTTTCACTTTCTTCTGAAAGTTTTGCAGGGAGAAAATAATTCTTTAGAAAAAGTATATTATTATAAATGTAGATGGCAGCACTACACATTCACTAAATTGGTTCACCATTAGTCTTTTAATGTTTTGCTTTCCGGAGTTCAATTTTCAAATCTATTTGTTATTGGTCGTTTGCCTTAATTTTCCTTTAAAAAAAAAAAAAAAATCATACTTTATTAAATATTGGTATAAAATTTGGAAAAAATTAAATATTATAGTTTCCATTAGCGGTTTTTTATTTATTTATTTTGTAAAATAATTCTGAGTGAATATGTGTATCATCAATTTCCGCGCCAAAAATATTAAGTACTTTTCTTTTTTTAATTCACAGGATTTAAAAAAAAAAAAAAAAAAAAAATCAATCAAAATGATGGTCTAAGATATGCAAAAAAGCACAATTTGAAAAAAAAAAATATACATATTGATATTACTCATTTTATTGAAACGTTTGGGCTGACAATAGTCGAAACATATTAAGTAAGTGAAATGGTCATATTGGCAAGAAATAATGCATTAATAGAATGAGCATAGTCATTCTGTAGCATTTCAACAATCGAGTACCGAACTTCAATTTGGAAACAGCCTCTAAAATAATCTCATTTTAAAATAATTAATTTCTCTGAAACTAATCGTACTAATTTCATGAAAATTTGTTTTACGCTAATTGAAGGGTGCAGAATTTATTTACAGCGTCAAACTTGGGTATTTCTATTTGAAAAAAATGAAGTTTGGGTTCGTTTTAATATGTAGATGGCCTCCTAAGCAAATTTTATATACATCATTTAAAAGTAGACGTTATTTCCAATCGTTTGGAACCAGTAACTTTCTTCTACAATAATTTGTTGGAGAGTTAGTAGAGGGTGTTAACTTTCTTTTTTCCAAGACTTTACCTTTTTGAATACCATGTATATTTTAAGGGAAAAATAAGTTTGAATACATTTAAAAATATAATTCATGTATGAGAGGTTTAGAAGATATCCCTCAAAATCAAATTTAGTAGTCGAAAACAGTTTTTAAAAGATTTCATTTTGTCATTTAAGATAAAAACCTCATATGAGATTCATGTGAGTGAGACCGTACATTTAACGAAAATTTCATTTACAGTTCTGCATTCTAGAACATTCAAAAGTCTAATAACAGAAATGTCTTAAAATTTTTATAGAATATAGCATTTAACCAAAATTTAAGATAAAAATGGTTGAATTATGCAGATTTCATTTGTTACTATCACATAAAGGTCTGTTATTAAAAAATGAACCGATTTACCACCTTTCATAATCATAATCCTTATGGAAATGGACAATCGCCTTTCAGTTATTGTGTTACCAAAGGAGCATTGCTTAGCTCATATAACATTATTAATAAAAATAAAATTATCTGCTTTACATACACATATGTTTATCTATTTTAAAATCTGTCACTCTAATAATTTTACACGAAATTGTCTTAGAACATATAATTTTAAATTCTAAAAAAAGTAATTAACGCTGTCATCGCCGCCGCCACAGTAAACGATTTTTTTTTTTCCGGAGGTCTTTCTTAGCTAATATTAAGAAACGTATTGCATACAAAAGTATGAAAATGTGTAGCATTATAGAGAAATGTTTGATAAACACGTTGAAACAGACAGTTTTTAAATCGGCGAATTACTTTAAGAGATATTTAATATTAAAGTCAGTCAAAATCGTTCCGTTAAAGAAGTTTTATAGGAACAAAAACTATACATAGCAATTTAATAAATTTTTCTAGCGATTTACTTCACATTCTAGTGCTGTGCAGACTACGCTTATTTTTTAACTTGACTGATTTTTTGAGGGACTATTTTTCAATTTTTATTCAAATATTCATCATTTTAAGACATATTTTTTTCATACATGGAAAAGGTCATTTTCTTTTTATTGATGCCAATTTGTAAAACACCGCATTTTTTATTTCCTCTCAAATAAAAAATTAATTTACAAGTGAATATTAAAAACAGAGATGAAATTTCAAATTATAATTAAATAATCCCGTGTTAAAAAGGAAATTCTTTAAAAATTTAAATTATTACTCGCGAAATGCATTTAATGGGGGGCAATTACGTCATAAGTAAAATGTTCAAATAATAAATATCTCCATTTGTAAAATGGCTAATATAATTAAATTGTTAAGAGTGAAAAACTTAATGATAAAAATTAGGTCATATTTAAAAAGCTCCAATAATAATATTACCAAACACTTTTAAATTGAATAATATATTTACAAGTGAATCTTAAAAGAGAAAAAAAAATTAAAATAATTAAACTATTACACGCGAAACGCATTTAATGGTGAAAATTACGTCATATATTTAAACTATACATTTAAAATGATTTTCTAATGGACAATATTCATGTGACGTCACATTGGGAATTAAATGGCTACCAAATTTGTTTATATATTTCATCACTTGATGGACCATAAATACAGGTAAATACATGCGCAAAATACTTTCGGTTTATTTTGAACGAATCAGTATTCGATAAATACACATTAGAAAATTCGTATATCTACTTATTAATTTAAATAAACAATTTAAATTTTAAAAATAACATGAAAATATGTATGATGGGTCACTAATATAGAGAAAAGAATTACGCGTAAGGGGCCTTCCACAAATGATGTCACGCTTGGAGGGGGGGTTCGTGAATTTGTGACAGTTTGTGACAAGAAGAAATGTGACATCACACATTTTGGTTAAAATAAAAGCATTAAAAATCAGCAAATGAAATTTCGAAGTTATTTTGAAAATAAAGTATTTTGTGTTTATAAAGTAGATTTAAAGCCAGATATATTAAATTCCATTTCAAATTCCAAAATACGACTGTTTTCAACTGCTCTTTCGTATTAATATTTTATTACTATTGTATATTAATTATGTTTTTGTTATAAACCTTAATCTTATTTCATACAAAATAAGTACATGAATCATTTTTATTGTTATGCTCACAAATGTCGTAAAAACACATTGTTAAAGTTTTTAAAAAAGTTTGAAATATGATCTATAACATAGTACTTTGTTTCTGAACTGCAAGTATACGTTTATGTAATACAGCGTGACATGTGACATGGGGGGAGGGGGTATGGTGAAGTGTGATACTTTGTGACAAGGGGTGGGGTCAAAAATAACCGTCTTTCGTAACCTGGTAATATTTTTAAAACAGGACGCATTGCCATGATTTTAGAGGCTGCGAAGTTTGAACGGGAGTTGGCTAACGTAGCTCGTAGGGGGCAAATACCCCTACTTTTTTTTAAACAAAAAAAAGCAATTTAACAAATTACAACGACCATTTGGAAAATGTTTTTTTCAAAGACTAAAGTTTAAGACATAAAAAATCGCACGGAATTGATCATACATTACGTACGCCATGGATTAAACATTAATAGTGTTATTATACGTAAAAATTGCAAGCGACAAAAATCGCCTGCGACTCGTACGTATTATCCACCTGAAACTTACGTATTATCCAAGCATTTCATTGGCTGTTCGGGAAAAGGCTTTTTCATCGTCAGATTTCCAAGAAATCTGACGACCCATTTTAAATGAAATTTCATTCTTAAACTTCTAAACATCCACAATATTACTTTTTACACCGCCATATAGAGAAAAAAAATTTACTTTTAAATGCAATTTGTTTGAAACCTGTATCTCAATTTGTTTCTGAGTTATTATTATTATTTTTTTTTTTTGTAGTTTTTATTACTTTTTTGTCATAGTGGCAACAGAAGTAGCCATCTCTGTTGAAAGTAAAGAGAAATACAGATTACTGCATAGACTAATCAGAAAACGAATAAAATGCGGATTAAACCAATAAAAAGCTTCAGATATGTTTTTGATTTCCTACCCTGACGAGGACAATAACCATTTTTCCAAATGTTTAATAATTAAAAATGGGTAAACATATTGCAAAGTCATTTACAAACAATGTGCACATATGCGCATACGTATGCGTTCCTCTGTGGTAAAGCTAGATTGTGCTTACTACTTACAATTTAATACTTCGTTGATCTCTTTTTTTCCGTAACTCCATTCAACGAAAACTTTCCTTGACGTCTTTTAACTACATTACCTGTCGGATCTCGACCACATAAAATGTCTTAAAAGGAACTGTTACATTGATTCCTAATATAAGCTTACAGAAGTAATTACAATAAAAAGTTCTAGCTCTTAAAACAAACATATTATTTTAATCTAAAAGCTATCAAAATACTGTTTTCATAAGCTTCCATTGTTCAAATTATTGTAAAATTAAACTGGCGAAGTCATAAATTGAGGTTCTTATGCTTGGTATTATGGGATGAGAAATCAACAAAAATGATTTCACATTAACACAATCATAAAAAAAAATTCCGGTGAAATCTAAACATAACGTCATCTTTACCGTCTCAAAAACACACATAGGCACCTCTCATATCAATCCGTATTCACCATTTAAAAATTATTTTGACATGCATCATATTCTAATTTGCTAAAAGATGTAAATTAACCCTCTCGCTGCGCAACCCGAGATTTCCTCGGGCAACGTAAAAGTAGCAAAATTTGCGCAACCCGAGATTTCCTCGGGGATTCATTTTTTCCACTGGCGACTATTTTTTAATTCAACTCGGACCAATTTTTAAATACAAAAAATTCCATATACACTTTAATAACATCTACAAGAGAAATATATTGTAAAATTGATTTTCTTAAAATAGTGGGGCGAGAATATAAAAATAGTCACCAGTGACAGCACTGATTATGCTAATTTAAGTGTAGTGTGCGCAATTTTTGAACCTATTTTGATTTTTAAAAAAAATAAAAATACGCAGCAAGAGTTGTTAAAACTTTAACAACTTTTTTTTTTTTTTTTTTTTAATGACTCGGACAAGAATCTAAACATGTAAACAGGCGAAATAAAATGTTTCGAAATAAATTTTTTTTAATTAAAAAAAATCTATTTTTACTGTTTTTAAAGTTTTAATTTACACCTTTTAGCAATTAAAATTAGTATATTATTACAAGGCGTTAATTTGTTATATATACACTATATTATTGATAAATATATTTCCAAACTTTAACTAACGCTTGTCAACTAAAACTTTGCATGTGAAAAAAAAAAATATATATATATATACTTAGCTTTTATAAAATAAAACTTTTAAATATAAAGATGATCGTTTTCTTTTAAATAAGACATAATTTTTACTCGCTGAAACATTTCGTTTAGCGTCTCAAACTCAGCAACAGCGGATTGAAAATTATTGAAATGTAACAGCTTTTATGAGGAAAAATGCGTGATTTTTAAAGCGTGACGTCATTTTCTGTTCAAAATTTAAAGTTATTTTTAATTCTAATGAGAAGATGGCATTAATAAGGATATAATGAATAAAGATTAATGAACCGCTTTATATATCTTTTCTCTCCAACAATGAAAGTATTCTAATTGCCACCATTTCGAAGAATTTTCATAAAAAACTTTTTAAATTAAATTTAAAATATAAAAATGGGAATATTTTTAAAAATAGCTAGTGCGGGCACATCTACAAATGAACAGCTTTCCTTCTATATATATATAAAAAAAAGTAACGATTTGGAAATGCACCAATAAAAATCTACGTAGATACCGCGAAATGGCATCTGATTGGTCAGAGCTTTCTGACGCTATAAAAGGGTTACCAAGGGGGGGAGGACGGCTCCGTCACCAAGTTTGTCGCCAACTTGGCGCGATTTCCAGTATTTCGCCAAATTTCTATAGACTCCCAGTGAAATCCAATTGGGTTTACTTGCTTGCAGAAAATCAACAAATTGAGATATTTCAATGCAACAAAAACTAATTTTAGCTCATGAATAGAGCTTAATTGAACTATTTACATTATTTTTGAGCACAAACACTAAATATTTACAATTTTCGTAACACTATATATTTAATTTTATATTTAATAATTCTAATAATTATGAAACTTTGTAAGCTCTAATGATTATGTGGTTCGAGATAAGGAAATAAAATCGTCAGGAGTTGGAGAGGAGCGCGTTTTTACCAAGTGGAATGTATAAAAAATATTGGATCGCGAAGCGATCCAGAATGGAAACGCGAAACAATTACGTCTGGGATTGGCTAGAAAATAGGGATTGCTTCGCGATACTGAGTGGAATTGCAAACCGATTACGTGGGGGGCTGGTGAGCGTAGCGAGCAGGGTGGCGGAGCACCCCCCCCCCCCCCCAGTCATTTAAAATTTAAAAAAAAAAAAAAACGAAATAGGTTCAGTAGAAAGCTCAGGCCAGATGACTAAAAAAACAGCCATGTTTCTTAAATATATAGATTATTACCTGTGTCTGTTGGCATAAATGAATTACCTCATTATAAATGTATCGTTCCCTGTAACAAGTAGAAGTGACAGTTTAAAAAGGAGGTGTTTTTATCGAACCAGCAAATTTCGAACACTTTTCACTTGTTAACAAACAAAACATCCTCCATTAGACTCCATAAATAAAGAAACGCATGTCCAGGCCCAACTATGTGTCACTAATAACATTGTGTTGTGAACCATAACTAATTAAATGTTTTAACACTACAAGCGTTCTTCGGGAAGAAAAAAATAAAACACTCTTCCAGATCATGTTTCAATGTTGTTTTAAAACGCAGTTTAAAAAATAAGTTCACAGACGTATAAAAAATTAAAAAGAAGATAGCTTAGACGAAACTAATTTACTTTTTTTTTTATCAGAAAGACGGTCAAAACTTTTTTTGTTCAGAAAACGTCGAAAATTCTGTAAAAAAAATCATTTAGCTATTTTTTAGAAAACAAAAACCTACGATCAAAAGAACAAAAACGAACAACTTGTATAGTTTTTTATTTCCTTTATTGCTCCGAAATGATATTTATAACTACACTAAAACCTCCCTGTGCGACTACCTCCATTAAGCGACCACCTCCCTGAACGACCATTTTTTTCATGGAATGAAATTTATTCCCATAGGCTCAATACTAATTTTACCTCCATTTAGAGACCATCCCACTTGAACTCTCTCCCTGAGCGACCCATTTCTTTGACAAATTCCGTTTTTCCCTGGTCGCTTGAAGAAGATTTTATTAGAAAAATAATTCCGGAGAGCGCGTTATTCATTAAACTTCTAAACTGAGTTTAGAATTTTTTTTTTTTATCCCGGTAACTTTTAAGTGTTTAAACCCCTTTGGACCTTTTTTAAACCAACGAATTTAACGAATTAAGAATGACGGTCCATGAACTCCCCCGCCCTATTCTGCTAGGAAACTCTCAAACAAATAGCTAAATTAATGAAATCGTCATTATTTGTTCCCGTCCAAAAAGAAATTGCATTTATTGACTGAACTTCGAAAGGACTTGGAAATAAAAGTTATCGAAGGTAAAACCGTAAAATGAAAGCAAACGTCAATGTATTCATTTTTTAAGCTCTATAGTAATTAACTTAAGTAATTCACTTTTGTTTTGATACTTAAATTTTTATATTTTTTCCTAATGTGAAAAATAAATTTTAGTAACATTAATTGTTACCTTTCTTCAACAATTAAAATCTACAACAGGACCTCCATTAAGAGATCAACTGTCGTAGCGACCCATTTTTATTGGAACGGAACGTGATCGTTTTATGGAGGTTTTACTGTAATTCATATTCATACAGCTCTAATTATTGGAAAGTCACCATATACAGTGGAACTTTCCTTTAACGAAGTCCCTGTTTAACAATGTTTTCTACTTAACGAAATTTTCTGCTGAACCTTGACTTTGAACACCATTAACATGCAAATTGATCTCCATATTACGAAAAATATATTCTACATAACGAAGCTTATTCCACTTATCACAACTGAAAATCCTACTGAAGATGACATATTGCAAAGTGTAATAAAATGTAATGAAGACGCTACAGCGAGCGATGAAGATGATAATGAAGAAATTGGAAGACTAAAAAGAAAGAAATGCTAAAAGCCTTCGATACAATAAGAAGGGAATTATAGTTTTACGAAAATGTTACAGATGAATTGTTCAGATACTTACAAAAGTGTGAAAATTTTTATGAAAAGTGCATTTTTTATAAGAAACATGTACGAAGTAATATTACAGACTTTTTTAAAGTTAAGGATTTGGGTATACTGAGAAAAAAAAGAGAAAAGGTTTGCTACGCTTCAGTTTTTGTTTACCTCTCTTTATTGTTTGATTTTTTAGACATTATTTTGATTAAATTTTTCTTATATGTCTACATTGCATAAAAAAAATTACTGTCCGAATTAAAGTACATTTTTCCAATATTTCCTTTTACATGTATTTTTCATTTTATGAATGCGTATTTTATTATACAAATTGCATGAATTAAGGCTGATTTTTATTTAACGAACTTTCTTCAGAACAAAGTATTTAGGCGTAACGATGAGGCTTCGTTAAATGGAAATTTCACTGTATATATAATTGCATGTTAAACAAAAGGAAGCAATGTGCAATAATTAAGAAAAGTAAATCCAAAATGTGCTGTCAAAGAAATATGACGACTTATTTAAGATGCAAAGGTGCGCGTTAAAAAATGGTAAGAATGAATAATTGAAGTAAACGCCAGACCAAAAACTATGGTTTTTTAGCTCACAGGCTTTCAAAGCCACAGACCTAATGTGCTCGCCGGATCTGTATCAAGATATTTAAAAATTTAACGTTATTTTTAGCACACAGGTTAGCAAAGCTTAAGAGCTAATGTGTCCGCAGGTTCTGCATGTATGTATGTACGTAACGCGATAATTCTTGATAGAAGTATTCGATTTGCTTCAATTTTTTTTTCTAGGTTCATTTTGATAAGGCGCTTCCCTGATTAGTTTTGGGCGCTCATTGGTTAAGTATAAAGGGGTGGGGGACGGGGTCTAATCCCCCCCTTAACTTAGATAAATGGGTTTTTCATGCAGAATTATCATATTTTCTTTAAATTTGGTATACCGAATAATTCTGATAAGGTGCTTCCCCGATTAGATTTGAAGGTTCATTGTTTAAGTCTAAAGGGGAAACGGGAGCTAATACCCCCCCCCCCCACCCTTAATTTAGATAAATGGTTTTTTCTATCCGATTTGCTTCAAATTTGGTATACTTGTTTATTCTGATAAGGCGCTTCCCTAATTAGATTCGAAGTTTAGTGGTTAAATAAAAAGGGGGGAACGGGCCCGCCCCCCCTTAATTTAGATAGATGGGTTTTTCAATTCGATTTGTTTCAAAATTAGTATACCGGTTTATTTCGATAAGGCGCTTCCCCGATGACATTTAGAGGCTCATTGGTTAAGTATAAAGAGGGGAAATGGAGGGGGGTGTAATCCCGACCATTAATTTATTTTTCGAGGGGCATTATTCTTTGAAATAAGAGTATAATATACAATTAGTGTGAATAGCTTGTGAACTCAATGCCATCAGTTTAACTGGGCACTTTTTTTTCTTTTTTTTTTTTTTTTTTTTTTTTTTTTTTGGTTGTTTGCTTGTTTTTACGAAAGATTCAACAAGAACTATTACAAGCGTATATGAAGATTAAAAAGAAGTCTTATCTACTAGTCATTAAAATGCAACTCCTAACCAAAATTACACCAAATTATACCTATAGGATTCATTTATAATATTGTGTGTCAAATTTTCTGTGCAACCATGGGGCAGATTATAAATTTCCTATTTTAAGACATAGATGCTTCAAGCCTGTGTTTCACCAAACATCAAGGGACACTTGTATTTCTGCAACATGATATACACTATATGGCCAAAGGTGACCGGTCACTTGCGACTTTAGACGTTTTCTTAAATATCTAGAAAAATACATGAGGAATTAACCTGAAACTCCAGGTGTGCAAATAGTATAGTATAAGTCATATATTTCCGCGAAGATTTTTTCCCGAAACCCCATAGGGGACCGTCAACAAATTGAAAAAGAACGAATATCTTTTGGATAACCCTGTAAAAACTAATTTAGCAAAAGCGTTCAGTTATGATTAAGTGGCTTATTGAAATGTACTGTGTTCATTTTTATGAGGATAGCATGTATACTTGTAGAGAAATTAAGGTTTTTATAAAAACTCCTTAATTTCGCCAAGTTTTTTGCTTATAATTTGCAGAGTTCTTAATATAAAAAAAAGTTCTTTTGAGAAGATATGAAATGAAACAACATTGTACATAATATCCTGAAATAATAATTTAAAAATAATAAAAATTGGATGGAAAATGAGCAGGTTTACTAAAAAAATGTTTCACTGCGCAGGCGCGAATGCAATCAAAATATAATATGCATAATGTATTAGCTAAGCATATAGAGCAACTTTTGTGAAAGTCTCAAAATCATAGCTTGAAAATTCTGAAAATTATCGTCGATAGAATAAGCTCGAAATCCGTTGTTCCCAAAACGAAGCAAAAATATGAGGGGTTGTATCAAATATCTGTTGATTAGTGCCAAGATAGCGTACACAATATTGCACTTACTACTATATTTGGATACAACCCCTCATCTTTTTGCTTCCTTTTGGGAGCAACGGATTTCGAGTTTATACTATGGACGATAATTTTCAGAATTTTCAAGCTATGATTTTAAGACTTTCACAAAAGTTACTCTATATACTTAGCTAATACATTATGTACATTATATTTTGATTGCATTCGCGCATGCGCAGTGAAACAATTTTTAGTAAACCTGCTCACTTTCATCCAATTTTTATTATTTTTTAATTCTGATTACAGGGTATTGTGTAAAATGTTGTTTGTCATATTTTCTGAAAATAACTTTTTTATATACTATTAACAACTCTGAAAATTATAAGCAAAGAACTTGGCGAAATTTGGGACTGTTTTTATAAAAACCTTAATTTCTCTACGAGTATACATGGTACCTTCATAAAAATGAGCACAGTATATTACAATAAGCCACTTATTAATAATCTCGAGTTTGAACGCTTTTGCTAAATTAGTTTTTACAGTGTTATGCAAAAGATATTAGTTCTTTTTCAATTTGTTGACAGTCCCCTATGGAGTTTCGGGAAAAAAAATTTTCACGGAAATATATGACCTATACTATATTGTTTACACACCTGCAGTTTCAGGCCAATTCCTCATGTATTTTTCTAGATATTTTACAAAACGTCTAAAATCGCAAGTGACCGGTCACCTTTGCCCATATAGTGTATATGTCACCAATGAAAGAATCAGATATATTATTTATAATAACACTCTTCCTCAATAACATGATATATCCCATAAATAAGACCTAGTACGATTTTTCGAGATATTCGTAATACAAGCATACCCTTAAAATAAGATGTACCCCGAAAATAAGAGTAAGTGTGATTTTTCAGGATATTCCTAATACAAAACCTACCCCAAAAATAAAACCTAGTACGATTTTTCAGGATATCCGTAATACAAGACCTTTTCCAAAAATAAGAGATAGTTAGGATTTTTCAGGATATTCGTAATACAAGACCTCTCCCAAACATAAGACCTAGTACGATATTTCAGGATATGCGTATATCAAGACCTTTCCCAAAAATAAGACCTTGTACGATTTTTCAGGATATCCGTTATACAAAACCTCTCCCAAAAATAAGACCTAGTACGATTTTTCAGGATGTCTGCAACACAAGACCTACCCCAAAAATAAGACCTAGTGTGATTTTCAGGATATCGTTGATATAAGATCTACCCCAAAAGTAAGCCTGTCTTGTAAGAAAATGAGACAGGCTGATTTTTGGGGTAGGCAACAGTTATTTTCTAAGACAGTGCCCTGACTCTGAAAATGCATGCAATCATGATGAGAATTGCAAATAATGTGTATTTAGTTTAAAATAACGATTTTAAAACATTTTTCCTTCAAGGAACATTTTATGCATTTACGCAAGCAGCCAAGTTGAATTTAAAAACGAGCACGAATAAAACGCAACATGTCGGAAATTGTACATCCAACGTGGCAAATGAGGTGCGTTCGTAATATAACTAGTTTTATAAATAATCTGATCTTGGTGTAATAGCTGTTGCCCTCTTATGCAAAAATACATGAATACATTTATTACGATTCTATATATTAAATTCAGTAATACGAAAATAATAGGACTCCATCTTAAATAGAATGTCATCAGAATGGCAACCTAGAATCATTACTTATCATGGGATATGATTGAATTAATTACGTATAATAGAATTTAATAGAATAATCACCATGGCAGCGTAGAGTCATTACTTATCATGAGATATGATTAAATTAATTACGTATGATAGAATTTAATAGAATAATCACCATGGCAACGTAGAGTCATTATTTATCATGGGATATCATTGAATTAATTACGCATTATAGTATTTAACAAAATGAAGAAAACATTTATTAATATCTTTTTAAGTTTCGATTCGATTTTCATAAAATTTGAAATGACTCGACAAAATCCTGCAACGATTATATATATTAAATTCAAAACCATTCGGTAGGATTGTTTATCCGCTGTTATAAGAGAAAAGACGGGCCAGACGATGACTATAGGTGCCACATATTTATATAACTACGAACGCACCTAAAATGTCGACCACAACCTTCCCTCTTTTTTCAGTTTTTTAAATGATTTTTTTTTTTAAACATTACTTTCTTTTCTCGGGTGGCAAGAGTTTTGCTTTTTCTAACTTGTGGCTTCTATATCAGTACCAGCGAAATATGGTAAATTCTATCGTTCTGCAAACTCGTATTGTTTGAAGATTGCGATTCTAATTTCAGAATGGGGAAATCTTTCATCATTAAAAGGTAACGTCACAAACTTTCGTTTTATCATAATGCTGAAAACTTTTATATAAATGTAGAAATTTAATGCACATTGATTTTGACGAATAAATGTACCTTAGCTGTGGTCGGTGTCTAGAAGTAATTAGTCCAGGCAGATTCTTGAGGAAATCTTAAACTTTAATATTCTTGATTATGTGGATGAGGTATTTACAGATGGGGGTATTTACATTTAGATTAAACATGATAATTATAACTGGGTGGCGGCACTGCGTCTTACTCAGGTCCGTGACCCGGTATTCGGTCGAACAGCGACGTTTCAACACGTCTGCTATCACGAGCAACCAACAGTCATCTCTATCTTTTTCACAATAGTTTTTGTAAGTTTAGCAGTTTTTTCGTTGGCTCAGAGGTTGGGGTGGATCGTCCCGAGCCTCATTTAAAGAATGTGCTGGTCTTTGCAGTGCAGAGTTCAAACTCTGTCACCACATAAATGCATCAAAACTAAGTAATTTTTCACTGACATTTTTCCACCAATACAAAGATTAGGTTCCCTGATTTTTTGGTGTATTCATAATTATATAAATTCGTAGCACCTATAGTCGTCGTTCGGTCCGTCTTTCCGTCTGTCTGTTCGTCCGTCTGCATATAACAGAGCAAAAACTACTCAACCGAATGGTCTGAAATTTTAAATCTATAATTGTTGCAAAATTTTGGCAAGTCATTTCAAATTTTATGAAAATCGGATGCATAGTTTAATTACACGGACAATCAAAAGTTTTCCGTTACATGACGGCCAATGGGAAAAAAATATTTCAAATGCATTTTAATGATGTTACAGCCTTTCGAACGGAATGAAATGGATATGCACATATGAAGTGCACTAAAATATACATTAAGTACAATATGCGGTGAAAAAAATATTTATAAAGCTAGTTACAGTACAAATGCACCTCATTTGCCAAGTTTAATGTGCAATTTCCAACTTGTTTTCTTTGTTGTTGTTGGGGATTAGAGAATGCATTTTTTGAAAATATTGCTACAAGATAATCTAATATATAAAAATGAAAAATTGCCTGTCTGTAATTATATACAAATCCACAATTTGGAAGCCAGAATTGTGAAATGTTACGTACATGTGTATTAAAACACGGCCGAGACAACTAAAGTAAACCTCATTTGCCACGTTTGACGTGTAATTTTCAACTTGCTAATTTTGGAGTCAATAGAATTAAAAATATGTAAAATTTATTATTAAAATTATTATTAAAAAAATACACCCACTTGAAAAAAATAGATAAATGAATAAATACAAATTGTTGTTCATATATTAAAAAATCCTCCGAAAGCAAGATTTACGTCTTTTGGTCAAAAGATAATAAAACCGGCCTTATTTTCGTGGAAACATAGTATTACATGGCATACAAACCATTACAATTTATATTACTATAAAATTAATTCATGCCCCCCCCCCCCCAAAAAAAAAAAGAAAAGAAAAAAAAATCACAAATCTTAAACATTGTAAGTTTTCGATTAGTCAAAATCTTGATTTCAGGCAAAATTATAGCCTGCTTAAAATAATCTTTACAAATAGTTTCACTGCAAAAACTTTGACGAATTAAGCTCTAGTGAAAACTTTCCGGCTTTTCAATAGAAACACACTAATCAATTTTGCACTGCAACAATGTTGCAAAAACTACACAACAGAATATTAGGTTTTAAAAAATGCTCTACAAGTTTCTAGGTATTGTCGTTTTGTCTGTTGGAGCACTATAGAAGTCATTGTAAGTTATAAACCATGCCGTCTTGATTCAAATAGGATTAGTTCTTCTTCGGAAGAGTTTACATTTTCCTCCGAAGAGGAAAGGTGCCAGGAAAAATGAGTAATTGAATGTCTTACTAACATAATAATGTGTGACAAATGAAGTGAAATCTGTACCAAACAATACCAATTTATCCTGCTTAAATTCAAACATTGTCGATGTTCCATGTTCTCCTTGTGAAACAAAGAAATCCGTAATACAACTTCATTATGTGGTTTTATACTAAAACCACTATTCAAAGGATCCGCAACTAATCCACTTAAAGCTGAATAAATTTGAAAAATATTGTATTCTGATTGGTTCAATAATCTCTGTTATCTCAACTCCTATTGAAAGAAGAACAAAAGTGAGTGAGGTTTAGAATGAAAAGTCATATTTCGAAATATTCTCAGAAGACTGAATCATAATAACTTGTGTATCATGTAAACGATATTGTAATTTTATTTTGAAAAATGTATGACTGCTATTCACCCATTACAGAAATATCATTTCAATTTATTCTGATTTTAAGAAATCTTTTATAATGCTGTATAAACTTAATGGTAATAGTTTTTAAAAAATTGCATTTCAAAGGAACTTTGACGATTAATAACAGGACCTGATTTAGATTATCTAGGACACCCCCCCTACCTCTACCTAACCATAGAAGGTGTTCGTAAATTCTGCTTAAGTGACTAGTGCTAAACTTCATACCTATTGTATGTATACATAAATTTTGTACAAGGTACTATTCACAACTGTATACAGAGTATCACGAAAAAGATGGTCACAAGTTTTAAAAAATATATATTAGTAGGAAAACGAGCAGGAAATCAGTAGAAAAAATGATGGATTGATTGATGAGAGTATTATACGTTTTCAAACTATCCCTTTGCTTATCTAGGTATGTCATAAGATACCTAAAAGAAAAATGTCCCAATTGGTCTTTATAAATGGTTTTAACTTCCCTCGTTAAGAGGAAAACGTCAATAATGATTTTTTTCTTAAGAACAATGGACTAATAAATTCTTAAATGAAATTGTAATCATTAGTTCCCTGAATCCAAAGAGGTTCCAAGATCTTTAAAAGTAGCTTTGGTCAAAAATAACTTAGAGTCACTTTTGGTCAATTTTAACCATTTGGACCTCTTCTAACGAAAATACTGATTGCTAGCAGTGTGATGGCACAAATGGGAAGCTCGGAACAGATGCTCTGCATGTCCCTACATTAATTAGACCCTGATTAATAGATTTCGATAGTCAAATTTATCTTACTCAAAAAAAAATATCTATTAGTGAATTGTAGTCTTATAAGTTAATTGTAGTCTATGAGTGAATTGTAATCTATATGCGACTTTTAGTCTATAAGTGAATTGTAGTCTATAAGTGAATTGTGATCTATAAGTGAATTGTGGTCTATAAGTGAATTGTGGTTTACAAATGACTTATTCATTTCCAATTACATCAACCTTTACAGTATGGATAAAAAAAGTTCTCTAATAATCAGATAATATTTTAAACAAAAAAAAATGCACATTTTAATAGACCATTTTGTAACTAACAAAATGATACTCTTCTTCACTGAATTTTTATTTAGTGACAGTTTTATGTAACTAGGGTTTGATCAATCTTTGAAGCTAGAGAACACGCAGCATTGTCTTGAGCTCCCTGTTATTGGTGAAAAGTTTTCTAAATTTTACATGCATAGAAACTCATCAATGCAAAAAATATTATTTCCAGGATTGGCTTAGACGCGTTCGCATTTTTCATTAAATAGCTTTTGTTTACGTCCTCTGTATAGTAGTCTGCTGTGTACAGTAGACTACACAGCATATATTTGTATCATACATATTTGCGGTATATGCAGTTACCAGGGTAGTTTTTAACTAACACACCAGGATGCCATATAATTGGTTATCAGACATTCAGATTTACCAGTTAGATAACTTTCCTCAAGTAGTGTGATTTTGTCTTGCATTAGACTAACTTCTATTAGTATACGCACTAAATATAGTTCAGCAGAAAAATGCATCACATAATTAAAAATTACTCTTAAGCAATTCATCTCCATAGTCAGTAAATACTTACGAATTCCTTTGTGTATCCCTGTATATGAAGAAGAAAATGTGTACACACCACGCACTATGCAAAAATTTAGTTAAACTTAAAAACGCAAACGAAAATTGAAAACGCACTTCCAGCAATTATCGTTCATAGACAGTACTGTAACCGAATTCTTTTGTGTATCCCTTTGAATGAACGATAAAAGCAATACACACCATACTTCAGTAAGCAACTTATAGTACATCTCAGTAATGCATATAAATTTCATTATGTTTGAAATACGAGTAATCTTAAACACCTTTAAAATATACTGCAAACGACTTTTCCCCGTACACCATTATGTAGCAAATTTTTTTTATGTGACCCTGTAAATGCTTTTCACATCCTATTTTACAGAAAACATGTTTTAGTGCACTTCATAAATACCTATCAATTTCATTATGTTTCAAATGGTGTACCATCATGAAAATGCACTTGAAACGATTTTTTTCCACTGTAACGTAACGGAATGCTTTTGACTGTCCTTGTAAACGATATATAAAATCTATACACGTCATTTTCAATAGCGATCGAGCTATAATAAACGTCAGTCTATAAAATGTAAAAATTTCAGGGCAGCCCGAGTAGATTTAGAAGAATTAGACTGCGGACAGACAAACCGAAATCATAAACACTTCTCCTATGTTGGAAAGTCTTAAAAACAGCACCCAATTTACAATAAGTTTTCGAGCCCTTCTTAAATTTTAGAGAGAAAGCTCATGCTTCGCCTCTTTTGGTAACCAGGCCTTCTGCAGGACAAGGAGAACTAAAGGCAAACAAATATTGATGAAAAACAATATAGCAGCTAGTAAAAAAGAAAAATGGAAAGTGTTTATTCATATTACCATACAACATTTTACTTTCTTGCTAGTTTTTTATCAAGAATACCTCTCAAAATTATCATGTACAGTAGAGCGCCGATTATTGGAACACAAATTATCCGAGCTTCCAATTATCCAAACACCCTATTATACCTGGATATCAGATTTCAAATGATGATGAGATTGTGGATGAGATTCAAGACGAAAAAGAAATTGAAGAAAATGAAAACGAATGCTCTGAAAATGACACAGGTCTATCACATAACGAAGCATTTGAATGTTTGGAAACAGCCATGAAATGGCTCGAACGGCAAAAAATGCTGATCCTATTCAACTAACGTATTTAAGAAAAATTCGAAATATGGCAGCATTTAAAAGAATGTCTTCTTTGAAGCAAGCAGCAATCGAAAGCTTTTTTTACTTACATTATAATGTCTGGTGTTCAGAAAATGATATAAAAAAGTTTAAAAAAATTTAAAAAGACAAAAATTAATTTTTAAACATACCAGCATTAACTAGTGCTGTCAGTCCGAAGCGTGGATAAAGTGTGAAGATGTTAGTATAGTCAGGAACATCCCTTAACCCTTCACTGCACGGATTTTTCTATCTTTATGAAAAAATTTATTTGGCATCTATATATCGGCCTGGTAATGGGAAAAATAGTAAAAAAAAATTAATTTTAACTTTTTAGCTAAAATTTGATATTTTATGATGTGTGCCATACATACAAAATTACGGTTTTAAAATATTCTATTGCAATATTTTGCATGTAAATGGGCTTAAATTAATCAGTTTTATGTGTCTAATACTCTACAATTTCTTTTATATTAATATTTTTAAATATTCAATAAAAATAATATAAGCAAATTTTACTGTTAACAGCTTGATCGAAATTTCTGTTGTTTCCGTAGAACAAATTCTAATTTTTTGTCTAGTGTACACATCTAACATGGACAAAATAAGTATTATTCCATACTTTGGATTGTTCCTGATCAAGGACAGCGATCATGCCCGCTAAATTGATGGCACATAATTAATAACGTAATGTGTTTAGGTATGTGCCAGATATGGCACACGGTGCAGTGAATGGTTAAATTGTCTGTCCATTTATTCGAACTTTTGCTTATCCGAACTACGGTAGGTCCCGACTTCTTCGGATAATCGGCGCTCTACTGTACAATGTGTTGCCGAATTCGATCGACTAATTCAGAGAGGTGGTAGTAAACATCAAGAGGATGACAAATTACCATAGAACATGAGGTCGTAAACCACCCGTTTAATCGAAAATATAGGGTGTTATACCCTAACCCAACTTTGGTTGACGGTAATAGCTTTTAGGAAACTGAAGTATATTATAATGAAACTTTATTATAGACATGCTCACCTTTGTTCTAAATATGATAGTATTAAAAAAAGGGGTAAAAGTTTCCATTATACAAGCCAGAAGTAGACATTTGATGCTCCACATTTTAGACTGTGATTATCAGTTCATACGGTATACAAATCGATTTGCATGAGTACCCTGATTTTCCAGAACTTTGCTATATTATCACATTTCATACAAAACAAAGTACATATTACATTTAAATTGCAATATTTTTATTGTTTTCACCATTTATCACCCATTTAATCGAAAATGTATGGTGTTCTATCCTAATCCAACTTTGGTTGACGGTAATAACTTTCAGAAAACTGAAGTGCATTATAATGAAACTTTATTATAGACTTTTGCTCTAAATATGATAATACAAACAACAATAATTTCATACAAAACAAGGCACATATCGTTACATTTCTATTGCAATATGTTTATTTTTTTCACCATTTATCACCCATTTCATCGAAAATATAGGGTATTCTACACTAACACAACTTTGGTTGACGGTAATAACTTTCAGAAAACTGAAGTATATTATAATGAAACTTTATTATAGACATGCTCACCTGTGTTCTAAATATGATAATACCAAAAAAAGTGGTAAAAGTTTCCATTATACGCACCAGAAGTATGCACTTTATACTCAGCATTTTGGACTGTGATTATCAGTTCATGCGGTACAAATCGATTGAGTGGGTATCCTGTTTTGCCAGAACTGTTATGTTATCACATTTCATACAAAACAAGGCACATCTCGTTACATTTTTATTGCAATATTTTTATTTTTCTCAAAATTAGATTTCAGTTGGGGTGAAACACCGTGTATTTATGACTAAATAAGTGATTTCTAACCCATGTTCAATGGAAATTTTCCATCCTTTTGATGAATAACTATCACCACATAGAGTAAAGAGAAAGAATAGAGATGAAGGTTAGTGGCTGGAGGTGACGCCAAAAATATAACCCTAAAATCTGCTACGTTCGGGTCCAAGCACAATCACGTGCTTTTCGCATAAAAAGAAAAAACTTCTAGTAATACAGTTTTTAATTCATAATACAGTGAAATGCTACTTTAGAATGCTTAAATATAAGCAGTTCATTTTCATTTACAGAAAAAAATGCACAGGAGATGTCAAAGAATTCGATCCCTGTTCCACGTACTTGTTTTGTTTGGGCCGAATGAGGGCATTTAAATTTGAGCGATAACGCGCATCATATTACAAACCATTTTTACGGCATACTGTATCTCCATCTATCTCTTTCCTCCATGCAATCACCCCTCTAAATTTGTCGGTGGAATTCGGCAACACTCTGTATAATGCAAATGCTATCATCTGTTTGCTTTCTTGAAATAGCTGAATCATAATCGTTAATTTAACAGACGAACGTTCCTTTACGAATGACATTGTAAGATCATTTTACAATTATTGAATTTCAGTACATTCTCATATTAACAGATGAGAAAATCGAACATAAATACCACTTATAAAAAAAAAAAAAAAAACAGGAAGAGGAGTAATAAAACCATTCAATTAAATGTAATAGAACCTAATCACCTTTATAAAAACAAGACAGGAAGAATGGCAAAACCTTTCTTTTAAATGTATCTAATTAAACAAATACAATTTAACGCGCGCGCGCGATTTAAATTCTTATCGGTAGCTATTTTTACGGTACTACACGATCGAAAGGGAAACGTAAGTGCCAAAAATAGCAGAAAAACTAGTGAAAGTAATAAAAGAAAAATTCCTTTTTCCAAACATCTTCGTAAATAGAAACTTTGCATTAGCAAATAGAGCGCGTCAACTCTCCAGTTGCCGAAGGTCGATGTACATTCAGTTTTACTGCAATAGCAGACGTTTTTCCAACCAGGCACACTTCAACTCAGCACGCTATTTTATCTTTAATATCGTACGTTTTGGAGGGAACGGTTTTTCCGCTTGAAGTAGGCACGTATTTAAATGCTTTAAAGTCATTTAAAAACAAAACGTAGATAACAGCTAGTGGTTTCAAGATGGCTTAGAAGTTGTGATAGAAGGTAAGAATTTGATATTTTACAATATTAAATTTTTATTACAGAATTATTAAAATATGTATTCATTAAGGGGATTTGGGCATTAAAAATAAAATCCTTCAATTTTCAATGGATTCATATGATAATTAAAAAAGCTATTAATGGAAAGCTCAAATAGTTACATTCAAAATTTGGCGTTCAAATTATAAAGTGCTTACATTATTCAATATGTAAATTTTTAAAGTAACAAATAATTGTCTTATTTTAAAATGTTCCATGCGCATTTCTTTCGCATAAAATATGACACTATTTATTTATAAAATACATATTATATATTGCAATGGAAGTTGGCATGAATTGTAAAAGTTCGCTGAATATATAAGCAGAAAAAAATTATTTTATAATTATGCTTTGTTTTTTCGAAAAATAAAAGTTGCTATAGATGGGGCATTCTCACAGTCTTTTGACTTTTATGTTCTGAATAATAATTTTTATTTTGATACATTTTTTTGTGTTTTTTTTTTTATTCCATATACTGGGAAACATCCATTGCATGATTTCATAACAATATTAACGAGATAAATAAGTTTTGGACGATGTTGGGAGTCCAAATACCAGGAAAACTCCTATACCGTCCCGTGTCCCTGATGCTGATTTTTAAGTTTGGAGCTGTCTGTATAAAATTGTTTCAATAAAAGTAATTTTCCGAAACTGGAACAAATGTTTTATATAAATATGTAGCAAAAAATTAACCTGCACACATTTTTACGGTTGATATTATTTTTCGAACCCTGGTTTATGTCCCTGGGTTTTTCATCCTTACCGTCCGTCTTGCTAAACTTACACAGAAAATCACTTTAGATGCAGCCACAGAACTTTTTTAAGTTTTTTCTCATGCAGATGTATGCTACAGAAAGAATATCTAAAATCGTTTGACAGGAAGTTTACTGTAGAATTTAAATCAGCATTTAAATATCAATTTCAAGCATCGTGGCTTTATTGGTAGCATTACCGTCCCCAAGGTTTATTCCTGCACTTTTCGAGGTAAATTAAAAAAAAAAAAAAAAAAAATAATAATAATAATAATAATAATAATAATAATAATAATTTAATTCAATGTTAACAACTGTTTCTAAAAATCAATGGACATTGTGGTTATCACTCAGTCTTAACATGATTTTCATAAAAATAGGTGGTAATTTTCCTTACCGATCCATCCTTACCGTCCCTTTTTTTTCCCCATTTCGTCCCTTTTTCCTATACCGCCCTTTTTTTTTTTACCTTACCGTCCCTTCTTTAACACCCCTTTAAGACAATGTTATACAAAAATTCTGTATTAAAAGTACTACATTTTTATTATTTCTTATTTGAATGTCCTGTGGGTACTATGCAAATTCATTATAAGTAAAAATTTAAAAGAAAATAAAAAGTTATAGTGGCAAAATGGTAAGGAAAATTAAACTCGCAAGTTTAACTTAAACCTCAGTTAAAAAAATTTGCTGCTGACCACTTTTTCTTTATTTTGAATCATTAAGGCATGAGAGGCATTAAGGCATGTCTATGAAATTAAAATGTTATTTTAGCAAGTTTAATTTCACCAGATTTTTATTCCCGAAAGTCAAAAGAGTGAGAATGCCCCAGATGTAAAATCATAAGACGAAACGCAATACTTCACCTTGATTCAAATATAAAATATGTAATAAGAACTTTAAAAAGTTCACTGTTTTACTTAAAAGGCGACTAATGTAATGAAAAAGATATTGCAAGTTTAAAATATACATTTTATTTAAAACTTCTTAGTACTTTCAAGCCTTCCAGTCTCATCATCAGAGAATATCTTAATAACTAAATTTTATTTATTTATACAAATACGTCACTTCGTTTTGAAAATGAGATAGCCAATAATTATTAGAATTGAAAGTAGAAGTAGCAGTTTCTTGGACTGAACCTAATTAGAGTAAAAATATATTATTATTAACTGGATATGTCGTCGGATATGAGTAAAATATCCAGGCAAGATTACAGACGATATTATGTAGTAGTTTCTATAAAAAGGTACATCGAAGTTCAAAATAGAACAATTTGAAAAAATTGAATTTAAAGTTTATGTATGGAATGTTTATGTATGATGTAAACAAGGTGAATTGCTTAAAACTTAACTTCGCGTTGTCGTAGAAACAGAAATAATATACCATTCGAAAAGGGAAAAAATAAAGGATTCAAAATCTTAAAAAATCAATAAAACGAATTTTTCCATAAATTTGACTTTCAACTTCTCTTAAAATCTTTAGCGTTACAAATGCATCATAAAATATAATACTGTAAAGGAAATATAAAATTGTAAGCAAATACTATACAGATTTTTAAAAAAGGTACTATCCAGCACATTTATTTTCTAATAGAATAAAGCCAGTGTGTAACAAATCCTGCAATAAACAACAACAAAAAAAAATCCTGGTCGTCCAGACCTCATAAAAAATATTATGCACTTATACTTTCTAATATGAAAATAACCTGTATAAAACGTAAATTTTCACTGGTCTTTTGCGTTTCTTTCTAAATAGATTTTATTGTATCATACTAATGGTGGTGGTGGGGGGGGGGGGAGGGGCGTATTGGAATTATTACTGGGGTCCGTGGACTCTTTCTGCGGCCCTGCGAAAGGGTTACAAAAACTACCTTTTAAAAGCATTTTTGGAATATCCGAATAATGCAGAAAACATCGACTACTATACCCATAGTTTATATACTATATATATATATATATTGCTATGCTATAGCTTATTACACTCAGGGAGTGAAGACAAACATTTTGGTATCACAATCACATTTATTAAAATCCATTTACCCGTTCAAATTTCATGAGGATATAAATAATTTTAAATTATCCACGGTCAAAAGCATTACTATTCTCCTTTTCGCAGTCGCACGCGATCATGAAATTTAAAAAAAAAAAAAAAAAAAAAAAAAAAAAAAAAAAAAAAAACTAGATCAAATTTGTAATATTCTAAGTAGAGATCAATTCGGTTTCGGTCCAAAATCTGAGTTTCGCCGAAAATTCGTTTTCAGGGAAAATGCTGCCGAAAAATCGGCTGGACTGAAACTATCTGTATTCGAAAAATCTCGTTTCTTCCTTCGGAAAATTTTCAACGTTAATTATATCTGTATCGGTTCAAAAGAGACCATTTATTTATTGCTATAAACTTCCCTGTTTATAATTATCAGTCATGACTGACTCAAGAGTTAAATGCAAATTATAATTATCAGTCACGATTGACTCAAGACGTAAGTGCAAATTATAAAGCAAACAATGCATATATGACTAAACTTTGGCGATGCTTTTCGCGTTTTCATTAAAAGCTGCAGACTTAAAAGCAACAGAAAATTTTTTTGTTTGAAACCGAAGAACTGTTTCGAATATTCTTTGAGAACGTTCTAGCATAATATGTAATCATTTACAAAAACCATTATAAAAGATAAATCGAGGTATCTATACCTAAAACAATTTTTTAATTAGATGAAATTCGTAAAATCAGAAAATCATTTTTCGTCGTAGATGAATTAATTACATTTTATTTTATATGAAAACAAAGTTTTGGGTCACACGTATCATTAATTAGTAATTATATATAGTTAATAAACACGTATAATTAATTCATACTTATGTATGTATTAATTACTTCAAAAAATTGGACATTTTCGTTTTCGGCCGAAAATAGGAAGAGTACCGAAATTCGGTTTCAATTTCGGTCTTAAAAACGCGTTTCGGTCGATCCATAATTCTAAAGTTTAAAGCTTGTTAAAAAATATTTGTTTCGAAAATAGAAGTTATATGAGTCATAAATCTAAATTATTCATAATTTTTAAGTTAGAAATTTTAAAAGAATTAGAAAATAATGCAGTAAGAATTAAGAAAATCCTTAACTATATAAAAATGGTTTATAAATTATAACTATATGGTGATTTAACCCTTCCTTGTCATGGCCAAAGAAACTTAACGGAAAGATACGGATGATCTATTTCTCATAAAACTTTGCATACAATTAAAATCTCGGCTACTATATACGATGTAGCACTATTTTCACAGTTTTCAACGAGGCTAATAAACATTTTAAAAGGAACATAGTTTCACTTCGACATTTAAAAAATTAAAACATTTAATAACAGAAAATCGTCATACTTATAAACATGGGAAAAATTTTAGACAATAATTTTAAGGCTGTTGCCATTCAGTTGTCAATAAAAAATCGACAATAAAAGTTAACACTACAAAATATGAACTTAAGGGGTCTTACGACTCTTAAAATTCGAAAAAATGAAAAAAAAAAAAAAAGACCATTTTCAACATTTAACATCTTAATCTGTATTTGATTTTAAAACACAATTTTAATTGGGGTGAAAGATATAAGTATGATATTTCATGTTATGTATTTAAAAAACTGCAAGATGCAGAATTAGCATTTACAGGGGGTCCAAAATTTAGCAATAGAGTACAAAATAAGCATAGCAGATTACGCGTAGGATTACAAAATAAATTTTGCAACTAAAATGAAAATGTTGGTGCCTACTTATAGTTCAGATTATAATGATTACACTAAACCTAAATAAATTTGTATTTAAAGCATTTTTATATTTTAATACAAAGTTCTATTTAGATAATGCAAAATTTTGAAAATTTCAGCAGTGTAATCACCGAAAATTATTTTTTTGAGCAATAAAAAGGAAATTTTAGGTTCAGTTTATACAGACTAACAAGAAACATATGTTTTGAAAATTTCATGAAAAAATATTCAGATGTTTTTGAGATATCGTACGCGTTGTGCCCAAAAACATCATTTGGAGAAAAATGACTTCAAAGTTTCGGAAACGCCACTTCAGCTGTTGATCAAGTATAATTCTAAAGACCATAACTTTCGATCTAATGGGAATTTTAAGGAAACAATTATATCAAAATGTTCAGAAAAGGTAAGAGTTTGACATCTAAAAAATAATAATAAAATTTCGAAAATTTTAAAGCTTTAATAACCCTGAGACTCCTTAAAACGTTTTCTGCTGACTTGAAAGGTGACAAATAATAATACTACAGATGTTAAAAGTTTAAAGTATACATTTTATTTAAACTTACTAATACTTTCGGTCTGCAAAACACGCACCCATCGTCAGGGATTATTTTCATTAATTGCCGTTCTATTCATTTCGAATACGTCACTTCGTTACATTTCGTCTTATGATTTTATTTGAAATTTAAAATTTTAAACACTGAGCTTTAGGTGATATGTTACAATGATATATTTTTTAAACAAATATGATGTATAAGCGAGTATTTCCTCAAAACTTATGTACAGTCGTGGGAAAAAAAAGTAAACACACCCAACTAACTCCTCAACAAATTACCATAGAATAAACTTACTTGTACCGAACAACTGAAAATAAAGTCTATTTTTAAATGATGCATATAAAATTTGTTTAGGGGCATCTACATATTAAAACAAACCCAAACTTCTTTTTTTTTAATGGCAATACCCAGTTTTAACAAAATATTTCAAATCTTCGATTCAAACTATGCCTAGACACCAAATTTCAAGTCATTTGAATGACCAGTTTTTGAATTATAAACATTCAAAATTTAGTGCTTCTAATGTTAAATTACATTTTCTTATTTTTGTTTATATCTTCTGAAACTATACTCCTAATGTGTTAATTTTTTGTGTAGCAATAATACGAATATACCCAAACATAAATACGTTGAATTTGCAATTTTTACAATTTATGGTATGAATTATGAAATTAATATTCGAAAAAATCATGAATTGCAACTTACAATATTTTTTATGGATTTAGATTTATTAAGTCCTGCTTTATGGAAATCCAAAATTTCACATTTTTCTTCCAAATAGTTTTCAAATTATGCTTTAAAAACGGCAAAGTGACGTTTAAGGGGCCGTCTATGATAGAAGTGACTAGATATTTTGAAATTTCTTCTGCTATCCTGTTATCTAGCAATCTTCAATGATTGCTTGAGTGGCGCTTAAGATGCCTTGATCAAGAAGGGGGCTCTCTCGGTCAACAACCGAGTACCGAACTTCAATTTTGATACAACCCCTAAAATACGCTCGTTTTAAAATAATTAATTTTTCGGAAACTTATCGTACGAATTGCCTAAAAATATGTTAGGCTAATTGAAGGGTGTAGAGTTCATTTATGCTGTCAGAACTGTGTACTGCTATCGAAAAAAAAAAAAGCTATGATTAGTTTTAATATGTAGATGGCCCCCTAAGCAAATTTTATATGCATCATTTAAAAGTAGACTTTATTACCAATCGTGTGGTACCAGTACCTTTCTTCTACGATAATTGTTTGCAGAGTTAGTAATGGGTGTTTACTTTTTTTTTTCCCACGACTGTACTTCTTTCTGGATATTTTCTTATCATGCTATCAATATGCCTGAACACGAAAAATCGCCGAATAATATGGTAATAAAATGAATAATGAATTGAGGAGAGTGCTTTTAAATCTATACAAACAATCATTTCCAGAGGCAGATTTACGGTCAAGGTTCATTACCTTTCCGTGATAGTAAAGTAGTGAAAGTAGTAGAAAGTAGTTAAGATAAAACTCGCGACACACGCCATGTCTAATAAAAATGATTAAATAAACGAAACATCTGAAGATGAATAATTACAATGTTATAAAAGTATATTTTCATGCGTGACTTTTCTAGATATTAGACACTTTTCCAGATTTTGCAGAGGAGATTAAGAAAATATTTATACACGTAAAAATCTTTATATATATATATACTCGTATATACAATTATCTTTATAGACAAGCATATAATTTTTAGCATTAAAAAAAAACTTCTTAAATTCTTTTATTCATTACTAGCAGATCAAACCGGCGTTGCCTGGAGCCAGGATAATAACTTTATATACTTAAAATCTCAGACGAATTCAGCCATTTTTCTCCGTGGAGGTGACGGGTAGAGGATGGGGTACTTCTAGATCCTTAATAAGCATAAAATCGCAACTCACTTCTTTCCACGCACCCAAGGGACACAATACACTGCAACTTATGCATAGACTGAATTTTCCTTTTTAAATTATTTTTTCCACTGTAGAAAAGTTTCTTAGAATAAAAATTTAAATTAATTAATTTAGATACAAATATTGAATTTTACTTAAAAAATTGTTACCCCTGTCTAAATGGTACACTTATTGGTAATATTACACTTATTGATTACGCTATATGAGGCATTCTCACATAAATTTGACTTTTAAATACCTGAATAATAACTTTTAATTTAGTAAATATTCTTGTGGGTTTTTTTTTCTTTCTTGTACTGGAAAAGAACCCATTGCATCCCTGTATAACATCCCTGTATAACAATATTAACGACATAAATAAGTTTTGGACGATGTTGGAGGTCCAAATAAACCACGAAATTCCTATACCGTCCTGTGTCCCTGACGCTGATTTTTAAGTTTGGAGCTGTCTGTATGAAATTGTTTCAATAAAAGTAATTTGATGTAATTTTTTCCGAAACTGGGACTATTGTTTTATATAAATATATAGCAAAAAATTAACCTGCACACAGTTTTACGGTTGTTATTATTTTTTTAACTCTGTCCCTGGATTTTAGATTTCTTACCGTCGCTCTTGCTATAAATTATACAGAAAATCACTTCAGATGCAGCCACAGAATTTTTTTCAACTTTTTTCTCATGCAGAAGTATGCTAGAGAAAGAATGGTTAAAATTCTTTGACAGGAAATTTGCTGCAGAATTTAAATCAGCATTTAAATATCAATTTCAAGCATCGTGGCTTTATTGGTAGTCTTATCGTCCCCAAGATTTATTCCTGCACTTTTCTTTGGATTTTTTTTTTTTTTTTTTTTTTTTTTTTTTTTTTTTTTTTAAATCCAATGTAATAACTTTTTCTAAAAATCAATGAACATTGTGGCTGAAACTTAGTCTTAACATGATTTGCCTAAAATAGGTGGTAATTTTTCTTACCATCCCTTTTTTTTCCTTACCACCCCTTTTTTTTCCTTACCGGCTTTTTTTCCCTTACCGCCCTCTTTTATTCCCTTACCGTCCTTTCTTTAACACCCCTTTAAGACAATGTTATACCAAAATTTTGTACTAAAAATACTACATTGTTATTATTTCTTATTTGAATGTTCTGTGGGTACAATGCAAATTTATTATAAGTAAAAATTTAGAAGAAAATAAAAAATTAGAGGGGTAAAACGGTAACAAAAATTAAACTCGCAAGTTTGATTTAAACTTCAGTTAAAAATAATAATAAAAAAATCTTCGCTGCCGACCATTTTTTCTTTATTTTGAAGCATTAAGGCATTCGTCTAAAAGTTTAAAATGTTATTTTACTAAGTTTAATATCGCCAGATTGTTATTCCTGAAAGTTATAAAATTTGTGAGAATGCCTCATATATATACATATATATATATATATATTGCTTTTAAGCACAGTAATAGATCGAAGAAGCTTTTTAATGCTAATGTGCTGGAAAAAAATTAATTGAAGCATCCATGTTTTAAAAAAAATAATTAACGTTAAAAATGAAACACTAAAGGATGTTTTGAAAACTATTTTTTTTTTTTACATAACAAAAAGTTTTTTTTCCCACAAATCAAAACAACAAGTTCAGAGTTCATGAAATATTTCTTCAAATCAGTGTTCAAGTCCTGATCTCTCCATTCAATTTTTTAATGTTGATGTTTTATAAAACACGCTCTTTAATAGCAAATGAAGTAATTTACTGATTACAGGTGTAATTCTTTTGTCAAATTCTAAGTATTTTTAAGAGTGAAAAAATGGATTAATTTTCTCAAATTTTATGGGATTACACAAAAATCATAAATTAAAATTAAATTATCTTATGAGATATAGAGAATGCTTGGGCACAATCAGTCAGTATGGGGACAAAATTTCAGAAATTCAACAATGCCTTTTAATGTTTATAAACAGGTATAAGAGTAGCGGGCATGATAAAAATTTAAACAAAAAATGTATGAAAATACACAAAATGCGGAAGGCGAGGAAGGATTTTTATTCCTGAAAGTTAAAAATTTGTGAGAATGCCTCATACTGCTTTTAAGCACAGTAATAGATCGAAGAAGCTTTTTAATGCTAATGTGCTGGGAAAAAATTATTTGAAGCATTCATGTTTTAAAAAAAATAATTAGCGTTACAAATGAAACACTAAAGGATGTTTCGAAAATTAATTTTTTTTACATAACGAAAAAGTTGTTTTTTTTTTTTTGTTTTTTTTTTTTTCACAAATTAAAACAATAAGTTCAGGCTTCATGAAATATTTCTTCAAATCAGTGTTCATGTCCTGATCTTTCCATTCAGTTTTTTAATGCTGATGTTTTAAAACACGCTCTTTAATAGCAAATGAAGTAATTTACACATTACAGGTGTAATTCTTTTGTCAAATTCTAAGTATTTTTAAGAGTGAAAAAATGGATTAATTTTCTCAAATTTCCTGTGATTAAATAAAAATCATAAATTAAAGTTAAATTATCCTATGAGATATAGAGAATGCTTCGGCTCAATCAGTCAGTATGGGGACGAAATTTCAGAAATTCAACAATGCCTTTTAATGTTTATAAACAGATATAAGAGTAGCGGGCATGCTAAAAATTTAAACAAAAAATGTAGGAAAATACAGAAAATGCGGAATGCTAGGATTTAGCAAAACACATTCTTATGTACTTTTATAAATTTCAGCACTAAAACACTGCTGAAAAAATAATTTCATTTTAGTCATTTTCTAAATTTAATTTATTTCTCTGAACTTTTAATTTTAAACAAGTATCTTTCTTTATATTATATATACATTCTTAATATTTTAGTTTTATACTGTGCCAGATTTGCAATATTGAATAGCAAATACGTACTATTATCATTAGTCAATAGAACAGGTTTTATTAATTTAGATATTAGTACATACACGCTAGTAAGCATACACTCGCCTAATATAAAAGATGAAAATGCTTATTTTATTTTTTTTTTATTTTTATTTTTTTTTTTTGGGGGGGGGGGGGGCATTGTACTTGTTTAGAAAATGGCAATAAATATAAAATAATTTTAGGAGAAATTACAGAAGCAAGAAAAGCACTTTTTCTAAGAAAACATTTATTATAAAAAGTGCCACTTTAAATACAATAATTCTATTAAAATAATATTTATTCGAGTAGTGTTGGATAAAACTTCAATTTATAGCTGTCATATGATCATTCTAGTCCTGGATCTTGAAATACATTTTGGAAGTTAAAACTTTCACTACAAAACATCTAACTTTGTTATCCCTGGATTGCTATTTTTTAACACTTATTTCCCACTATTTCTCTTTTTTGTTTTCCTTTTTAGGTGCATTCATAATTATATAAATACGTAGCACCTATAGTCGTCATTCGGTCCGTCTGTCTGTCCGTCCGTCCGCCCGCATACAACAAAGCAAAAACTACCCAACCGAATGGTCTGAAATTTTAAATATATAATTTTTGCAAAACTTTGTCGAGTCATTTCAAATTTAATGAAAATCGGATGTATACTTTAATGATCGGGACAATCAAAAGTTTTACGTTACTTTACGGCCAATGGGAAAAATATTTCAAGTTCATTTTAATGATGTTAAAGCCATTCGAACAGAAGGAAATTGATATGTACTTATGAAGTGCACTAAAATATACATTCAGTACAATATGCGGCGCAAAAAAATATTCATAAAACTAGGTATAGTACGAACGCACCTCATTTGATACGTTTGACGTGCAATTTCCAACTTGTTTATTATATTTTAGCGACTAAGTCGTGTTTCTTTCATAGCGGACATTTCTGTCCTCCAAAAATTCCTAACTAACATTTGGACGATTGAAAAAGCAGTATTTTTAAATGTGTATAAAGTTAGTGCCAATGACCGTCGTTTTGATTTTAGATTTTATCGCTTTTCGAAGTTTGAAAACTATAGCTCAATGTAGTAACTTCTGTAGCTTTTTAAATAATTTTCATGAACGAACTGCCTTCTAACCCTTTATCTACTGACGGTACTTATAAGTACCATTAAAAATAACTTGTTATAAAATTTATTTAATACATCGATTAATAGTAATACAGTTTAGAATGAGTTATAGATGCATTACTTTATCTTGTTCCAAAAGCATTATTTGTTGCACAAAACAAAAATATTTTTTAAAGGATGATTTCTTTTGCCTTTGAATCTTTTCAACTCTCTTGGCATTCGGGGGGGGGGGGGGGATTTTACAATTTGGAAATATTTCTATTGCAAGAACATTATATTTGTACATTTCCTAATTCTACAAAATACTAAGAAAAATAGTTAAAATAAAAGATTTGAGTAGGGTTATAAATATTGCAGAAAATCCCTATAAATTCAAATTTAATTAAACTAAACTAAACTAAACTCTGTGGCTATACAATCCAAGAAGGATCTGGGCCGACAGTGCCCATCTCTGTTTTCTTGACCCTGGGCCCCGAGGTGCTATGCAGCATGCGTCCCGGCCAGGTGGTCAACCTAACGCGAGACCCTCGGTGTTTAGTTCCCAAGCAAGCTTGGTACTCATTTTATCGACCCCAAAGGGATGAAAGGCTGAGTGAACCTTGCCCGGTCGGGAGTCGAACTCTCGACCTGCGGTGCGGCAGACAGGCGTGCTGACCACTACACCACTGGGCTCAAATTTAATTAATACTTTTAAATCCTCCAATCCTTCTAAAATTTATTAAATTATTATGTAAATCTTCTAATGTAGTTTAAACAATTCAAGAAAAATGCTTTAGAAGATAAAATTTTCATGAATTCATAATTCAGTACATAAAGGATTAACCTATCTCAGCCAAGAATATTTGTTTACTTCCATAATGTAAATGTGAGTTGTCACAATTAGTAATTGGTTAGAGCAAAAAAAAAAAAAAAAATCCTTTCGTGTTATTGTTTTTTTTTCCCATTTATATTTCATAATTGAGTCCTCTTCCACGCGTTGTCATGGCTAAAATAGTTGTGGATGCCAAAAATTTTTAATCCTTTCAGATCCGACTTTTTTAATATATATATATATTTTTAGAGGGGAGGGGAATTACTTTTAAGTTAACAATATTAATATTAGTAATTTCAATCACTAAATTTAAGGTTTACTGAAAGTTCACAAATACAGTTCTTTTTCAAACTATTCATATGACAATAGTGAATAGTCAACTTATACTGTTAAAAATTTCCAGCAAACGGTCCAGTCATTCGACCGTTTTTACAGAAAATGGTTACATGAACGTAATTTAACTCTATTGTGACCATATTATTGTCAGGATAGAGTTATATTACGGTTATGTAACCGTTTTCTATCAAAATGGTCAAATGGCTAGATATTTTGCTGCAAATTTTTAACAGTTTAAGGAAGAATTTTTGAAGGCGTTTGAAAAGTGTATTTGAACAGGGTTAAACAGACTTAGTATTTTTTATGTTTTATCACAAATTATTCGTTCCAAAAAAGATACCCTATTTAAAGTGAATTATAAGAGTCCTATTTAAGAGTGAAACATATGTTCGAAATAAAGGAATTACCAACGGTGTAAGAAGAATTAAGTAAAATATTATTATTATTATTATTACTATTACATGCTAAAACATAAATGTAGTCATAATGATAAATGTATAGATACATTATACTATCATTACTACATGCAGATAGTAACAAAAATAATTGTTAAAACAAAATAACGCTGAATGACAAGAGATGTCCTATTAATACGGCGCCAGACTCGAACGGGTTAAACAACACTTTTGCATCAAATAACATTTGCTCAAATACGCCATTTGGATATGAGCCCGATTAAACAGGATTAACCATAAGATCAGATTAACCTTAAAATACGACATTTTGCTGATAATCTCAAATTTGTTAACGAAAAAACAGATTTTATTTTATTTTTTATTTTTAGGGTTTCGTTCATCTGACGAAAGCCTATTCGTCTCGCTCCTCTGTCTGTCCGTCACAGAGCCCGTTCTCAGAAACTATATCTATTGGAGACTTGAAATTTTGCATAATTATAGCTGAACACCTCACATCAAACGACAAATCATAAAATTTTGAAAAAGTCTTATATTTACCCATCTGATCACTAACTTGTGTATTTTAAGCTTTTTTTTTTTACTGAGCCCCTAATTAGATTGAAGACTTGAAATTTTGCATACTTATAGCTGAACACCTCACATCAAACGACAAATCATAAAATTTTGAAAAAGTCTTATATTTACCCGTCTGAGATCTAACTTGTGTATTTTAAGCTTTTTTTTTCTAAATGAGCCTCTATTTCAGTTGAAGACTTGAAATTTTGCATACTTATAGCAGAACACTTGCGATCACACGAAAAATCATAAAATTTCCAAAAAGTCTTTATTATTTACCACTCCGGGCTCTAACTTGTGTATTTTAAGCAATTTTTCTAACCTCCCCACATTGCACCCGGTGGGTACTTTTCTAACTTTTGCCGACACCCCTTTGACCACTCTTTCATATTATGCACATAGCTTTACATCTTTCAGTTCCACTTTTTACCGCCAGGGGGCGCCTACCTATCTTGGGTGCTATGGGCCCGATCCCCTTGACTAATATATCTACGGATAGGTTGTAAAACGGAGTTTCGTTCGAATAGAGGTCTGTGTAGAATAGAGTGCTCCCCCTGGTTGCGAAATGTGGAACTAACAGATTTTGCAAAGGGATAAAATGTTTTGAAAGGAATATTAAACGAAACCCTCTGTGCGATCTGTGATCACACTTACTCACTTGTTTAAATATTGTGACAACACCGCTTCATTGAGTGTTCTACGAATGATATATTGTACTTACCAAGTGTTTCCCTCTGTTATACTGTTAATATTAATTCTTTTTAAATATAATTTAAACTCTTCTTTTGTTATTTTGAAATCAATATTTTTGAAATTTTTTATAAATAGTAGTACTTTTATTTTGAGGTACGATTGTATTCTACTGAAGAAAACTCTTTAATAGAAATAAATAAAAATAAATGCAACATTCCAGGGTTAAGAATCATCTAATCTCTAAAAAGAAAAAGTAGGTAAGTAACAGTGTGTATGTTCTGACGTTTCAAAAGCAATATGCTTAAGTATTGGATAAAAAAAGCAAAGCTTAGGTGGAAATGTGCTATAAAAAGGCATCGTTGGGTCATTGCTCCACAGTTACATTCGAATTTTTAAACATTTGAGTTTGACATACTTAACGTAAGAGATCTCATTTCGATGTTACGGGTTTGTTAAAAACGATGAAACAAGATTTGTTATTTTCGGTAGAGTAAAGAGAGTTTCTTTTTCAGCAACATAAAGGCAATGACAGAATGTATCTATTGTTTGCTGAAATGTAGAAATAAATGACGGATTGTTTATGTATTACTATTATATCAAGCTAATATTTTCTGGTCTTCTTTCCAAATGAAAAACAAGGATTTAATCAGTTGTACAAAATAAGCCAAAAGAAAAATCACAAGAGTATCATACAAGAGAACTAGAGTTCTGCATCGAGTAACTCGATTTAATCTGAACCCGACTAGAGTTGGTTCTACTTGTTTCGGATCTCTTGTGGGTCGGGTTTGGGTTGGCCCAATTTTTCCAAAAAATCTAGCATATTTTGAAATAACTATATAATTCAATATTACAGAGTATATATATACATATATGTTAATTTTTCTTTTCAACATGAACG
Organism: Maratus speciosus; assembly: GCA_963932465.1. Taxonomy (NCBI): domain Eukaryota; kingdom Metazoa; phylum Arthropoda; class Arachnida; order Araneae; family Salticidae; genus Maratus; species Maratus speciosus. Next base: position 554,509,099 of record OZ010792.1, read on the forward strand.
ATAAAATTGATAATAAAGATATAATTTTATAACTGTTTTAAAACATAATGGATTAATTTTTTTTTCGGGTTCAGGTTAAAAAATGCCGGTCTCGGACCAAATTTCCAGTTGAAATAATTTATTTTGCCGGATTCAGGTCAGGTGTCAGGTTATTTTTGTCAGTTTATGGTCGGATTTCGAAAATGGAATTTTCGGGTTCGGGTCGGGCACAACCCGACAGGATTTAAAGGGATCCTCAGATTGTTGGCGTTCAGCGCAAATAATAATAAAAATAATAATAGTAATAATAATAATAATAAAAAAATGATAATAATGAAAGTAACGTGCAACTGTTTTTGTATAATACGGACAAATATAATTTCAGGTTTTGAGAATTAGTTTTGCGAATTAAAGAAAAGTTTACTTTAAAAAATGCATGCGATCATGCATCATAATCTTAAATATCAAAATAAACATAGATTGCTCAAATCAATTCTTGTTAATCAAAAGTTATGATAAGTATCTACAATATATATATACATATTATATATATGAGAAAGTGTATATGGTATTCAATAAATAATTTCTTGACAAAATCACAATGCGATCAAAGGTTAAACTGTAGCTGTCAGTTTTGAAATATTACGATTGGAAACAAGTTCTGAAATGTTTATAATACGACAACTTTGACATAGAACTGACAACATGATTATCAATTCGTGCAAAATTTACATTTGAAAAGAATATCATAAAAAGTTCTACAAATCGGAATGAAAGTAAATTTTTAAGTAGACGATATTTCTTTATTTCGATAGTTTACAAATGCCGGAAAAAAGAAAACGTGAAACAGTAAATGTAAAAATTTTAGAAAATAAACTTTAAAATCTTAATTAAAAAATGATTTCTTCACACGTATATTCATCAAGTTTTGTCTTCGGATATTTAAAAAAATAAAAACAGAATTACTCACAAATTGCTTTGTGTTACGTATATGTAAAAAAAATTTCATTGCTGGGCAATGGTAAACATTACTCCATTACCACTTGACGTAAATACGTAATTTACTTAGCGCTCTGCATCGGGATAATTTATTTATATTTATTTTTTTAACTTTAATTTTTTATTGATGCTTTAGTTTCCTTGGACCACCCCAACGACCCTATTCCAACAGAAAAAATAATTATCAAACTCGAAGCATCCGTTCCAACGTAATTCTGACATTCATCAAATGATAACTTTTTTATTGGAAGTGAGTTAATAAATAAACGGTCAAGTACGAGTATTACTTGCGCTCAGAGGGTTCCGTACAATAAATATATGAATTATTAACTGTATTATTAGAAAAATCGTTGCTAAAAGAATAATAAAACTTTGTAAAAAACTATACAACGTAGGATAGGGTTAGCTGTATATACTAGAAAAGTATGAATAAGTATACAATAAAAATTCTAAGGGATGTGAAGCTTAAATAATACCAAATATTGTTATTCTGTATAACTCTTTTTTTAATCTTATCCTAATCTGTTTATGATGAACTTAATTCGGTACAGGCAATAAAAGTAGTGCATTTTTAAAATTCATTTGGCATTTCATAAAACTAAATTCAGCATAGTAATAACCTTTTCTTTTTACAGTGTAGTTAAAACAAAACTCTTGTTCAAAGTTTAAACCTGGCTTTGTGCTAAGTGCGCTTCGGAAGGAGATCGCAAAGTTGCAACGCCGCAACTTTTAAAAACACGGGAGGCGTATTGAGAGATCCACTCAGTCCAAACCAGCCGCAAATCCCATAGTATTTATGTGAATAACTCTATTTAAATCAGTCTGTTTTTAATAATCTGACATTTATTGCTTTTATACTGCTACAAGTATTACATTACATAAATATATCATTAAAAGTTGTCATCTAGGCTTTAAAAGTCGATGGTACATAGAGTATGCCGCCCCCATCATTATGTATGTCAAAACCGTCTGTGTCTTTAAGGTTTAATATCTCGGCTAATTACCAACTATTACTTTCGAAAATTGTTATCAAAAATGCTTTTATACTTCTGCTACGATAGATACCTTCAGCGCTCTTCAACACATTTTCTGAATGCTCGCAAATCGAAATTTGTATGTGACGGGAAAATGCGCTTTTCTCAAAAACTATGTGACCTAGGGTCATCGCTATAATTTTCCTGCAAGGTGAAAATTAACTACTACCTCTAATTTTTTCATAATTTTAGTTTCAGTAGATTCGGAAATAGAGTGGGGGAGGACATATTTTTGCACTACATTTTTGACGATATCTCTGAAAATATAATAGCTAAAATTAAAAGAAATGTATTTTTGAGTTCGTCGTTACGAAACCTTTCACACGATATACAAAGGAAAAATTTTGTTTTTCAAGTAACTTAATTAGCCCCTCTACATTTTTCCTAAATTTAGTTGTGAATGTTTAATAATCTGTAAATGTGTGGGTCAACAGCCTTTATTGCTTCCCCCCAATTTGAATTTTCCACTTTCCATATTTTACGAGTAAAATGGCTGTGACAGACAGACGCATGAGTGATCTTATAATGATTCCGTTTTTACTTTTTAAATACCTAACCCTAAAAATTACTATTCGTGGAAAATCCTTTATCATTCAGCTACTTTTCGAAGTCATGCAAAATTTGTCTTACTATATCGCACAATTTTCAAGATATTCGACTGGTATTTTTATACAGGATGTCCCGGCTAAAAGTATCCAAAAGTCATCGCTTATTTTTACTGAACTACCCATTAGAATGTTTAACAAAATTATTTAAATATAAATAACATCTCACAAAGTTTTAATATCAATAGACTTCGATGTATGCACCTTTGGTAGCACGACAAACGTCTAAATGGTACTCCGGTTCTCTGCAAATATTTCGCAGCATATCAGGAGTTATTAGATGAATTGCTTGAGTGACACACTTCTTCAACTCATCCACAGTAATTTTTTTGCTTATACATAACGGATTTAATGAATACCTAAGCAAAAACGTCTAATGAAATCAAAACCAGAGACCTTGGCGGGCAAGCAATTGGGCCCCGTCTTCCAATCCAACTTCCAAGAAATGTCATTCAAAAACGCGGTAACATCTCTGTGATAGTATGATGGCGTCCCAAAAAATCTCGGAGGGGTTTCCAATCCACAGAGAATCAGTCTATTATATTCTAATCGATAGTTCTGTAATAATAAGCCATAATTTTTGGATACTTTTAGCTCGGATACTCTGTATTTGTTGCTCTATAGTGCTGACTTTCAAATCATGAAGAAAAAAGTTTAGTATAGTTCGCGCATGCTCAGTTAAAAAAATTCTTACGCCACTCATATTTCTTTAAACATTTCATATATTTATTTTCCAATTGTACTATGTTGTTTTTACTATATGTTTCCAACTAGCATTAATATGTTTTAAACTAGCATTAAATTTGGTTGAAAACCCTGCATGTTATGAACAAAAACGAACAAACATTTCTTGAATTTTATAATTAATGGTTACATCTCTACGAATTTCGGTAGAGATGTAACCATATATTTCAACACATATATTGAAAAGTACTTAGTTAGAATGGCTACCCTTGCAAGTTCGGTAACAAAATATTGATATTTTACAAAAAAATATATATATTCTCAAACTATTGTGTAGGCTGAAAATTATACATACGCTTTACTGTTTCATGTACAAGAGTACATTAAGATGTACATGATACTATCATGATCCAATCTTTTTTTTTTTTTTTTTAAGCGAGAGAGAAATCAGATAAGTTTATTAGGTTAAAAAAAAAAAAAAGGTAAGAAGATGAAATGTTAAACAGAAAAGGAAGAGTGTTATCACACAATACAGTAGCACTATATTTTAAATCGCTGTAATTTTTCTGTGAAATAGTCACCTGAAAACAACATTGATAGTAAGAGAAGTTCCGTAATTTACAAATTTAACTTTTTTAATGTCCGAAAAATAGGCACAAACATCAAAAACATTTAGAAATAAAAAATAAAAAATACATATATAGTATTTTTTTTTCAAATGATACGCATTAATAACTTCTCACGTATTATCAAAATTCAAAACACAAAAACGGAAGAGAGAAAAAGCAAAAAACACTTTATAAACACTCCTTGACACAGCAAAACGTGAAAAAAAAAAAAAAAAAAAAAAAAACAAGGCCAAACACGTGCATCTCCCAAATCTTTCCATAAGTTATAGTCCAGCAGAGACATTAACGGTACGTAGAATTACAAAATCGAGAGTTTTAAGGGACGTGCCCCGGAAAAACCTGACTTCCGGTTCGTAGGGCGGGAGAAGGCACGATCTAGTGGCATCTTTATTTACTCTCAACTGACCTAAAGAAATATCCTAAGGTAACAGGCATCTTGACCTCCATTGAAACTCGTCATAAGACGAGTGGTGAAGAGATAGATTGTTTGTAACAAAGAAATCATTGAATTCATAGCGGAACGCTCTTGAATTGCAGGGTCTTATAAAGTTCTGCTATTCATATCTAATAACAACGTACAAGTTCGTATAACAGTAATTTTATTGTAAAGCAAATTACTTTCATTGTATTATATTATTTCAAAAGCTTTGAATTTTACTCATTAGATTTCTTCAAGCGTAAAACATTTGACCCTGTTTAACAGTATGCTCAGTAGAGAAGTGTTTACGCTAACAACTTACCTGCTTGACGGTATACAAAGTTTCAAACAGAAGAAAAAGCGAGAGAAGAAAAACAAAAACCGCTCAGAAGATAAAGAAAGGGAGTAGTATATAATGTTCTTTACCTATAATAGTCAGGAAAGTTTTTATTTAAGTCATTTTTCATTTCCTTAAAATTAAAGATAGACCTTTATATTTTTATAAGATCTGTAACAATAAATCATTAACTCTTTATCTACTGACAGTACTTATAAGTACCATTAATATAACTTGTTATAAAATCCATTTAATACATCGATTAGTAGTAATACAGTTTAGAATGAGTTATAGATGCATATCTTGTTCCAAAAGCATTATTTGTTGCACAAAACAAAAATATTTTTAAAGGGATGATTTATTTTGCCTTTGCATTTTTTCAGCTTTCTTGGCGTTGGGGTGGGGGGGGGGATTTTTTAATTCGGAAATATTCTATATTTCTATTGTAAGAACATTATATTTGTACATTTCCTAATTCTACAAAATACTAAGAAAAATATTCAAAATAAAAGATTTCAGTGGGGGTTATAAATATTACACAAAATCCGTATAAATTCAAATTTAATTAATCCTTCTAAAATTTATAAAATGATTATGTAAATCTTCTAATGTAGTTTCAAAAATTCACGAAAAATGCTTTAGAAGTTAAAATTTTCATGAATTCATAATTCAGTACATAAAGGGTTAATAGGAAAGACTTTTAGCATTTCTTTATGTTTTAGAACTTTCAATTCCCATTCCTGTAAGAATTTTATGCTCAGTAACACTACAATATCTTTACAAAATAATATTTTTCTTCTTCTTTTTCTAAACAGACATTAGTGAAGTTTGAGCCAAAGTGAAATAATCACTGAAAATTGTAAAAAATGTCCAAAATTTAACGAATATGGTAAACACGCTTTTTTTAACACTTGTAAATTCACGATTTAAATTTGAATAAGCATGTATAACTCATTGTTGCATTTAATGTATATTATGCAAAACATATGAGGTATGGAAAGCAGCTATTTGGCAGCTCATTTGCTGGAGAAAAGAGAACTGAACACTTCCGGCTGATCATGGACATGAGTTGGAGGAATTTAAAAAAGCTTTTCACCTATGTATACTAGAGAAGAGACGGGTTATGCCCGAGCTAAGAAGTCGGGCACAAAGTAAAAAATTTATTTATCCACAAATTGGAAAAAAAATTTGCAATTTCAGAAACAAAAATGTATCTAAGTTTCTTAAAGTGTTTTACAAACCTTTAAAAATCAGTTTGAAAAGGAGTTGCATAGTTATTGATGAGATATAAGGAGAAATATTCTATCCAATTTTGAAGCCTTTGCACGGTACGTGTTAGTATTATAAAGAAATCCTGGGATATTCTCCTTTTCTGTTTGAAGTTCTTTTCTGGAATGACTGTAAAACAGTACTCATGTCTTTCTACCCTAATTGCACAATGATATTTTAAAAGAATAAAAATTGTGACTTCAGTGATTTTTGCCAGTAGTTGGGCATAAATAACGAATTTTCTACTTTAAACAGAGTTTCAAAATCTGTAAAATAACAAAACTTTATGAGGGAATATTTAGGATTAATATTTATTTCTGTGTAAGACAAGATATTTAAATGAGAACATTAATCTTGAAACAATTTTAAAATGTTATTAACAATTTTCTTTCGCGTACTTTCGATATTGGTGTCGGAGTCTGGTTCCGATGAAATTTTCGTATACGGCCAGGCTCGGATTTTAAATCGTCGGGCTTGGGCTCCGAAAAAAGAGCCTTAATTTATATCTAATGTACAGTCGTGGAAAAAAAAAAAAAAGAGTAAACACCCCATACTAACTCCTCAACAAATTATCGTAGAAGAAAGTTACTGGTACTGAAAGATTGGAAATAAAGTCTACTTTTATATGATGTGTATAAAATTTGCTTAGGGGGCCATCTACATAATAAAACGAATCTTAGCTTTGTTTTTTTCAATAGCAGTACACAATTCTGACAGCATAAATAAACTCTACACCTTTCAATTAACCTAAAAAAAAATTTATGCAATTCATACCATAAGTTTCCGAGAAATTAATTATTTTAAAACCAGAGTATTTTAAGGACTGTATCCAAATAGAAGTTCGGTACTCGATTGTTAACCGAGAGAACCCACTTCTTGATCAAGGCACTTTAAGCACCATTCAAGCAGTCAATGAAGCCTGCTAGATTACAGGATAGCATAAGAAAATTCAAAATTCTATCATAGATGGCCCCTTAAACCATCATTTTGCCGTTTTTTAAGCATAATTTGAAAACTACTTGGAAGAAAAATGTGAAATTTTGGATTTCCATAAAGCAGGGCTTAATAAATCTAAATCCATCAAAATAATTGTAGGTTGCAATTCATAATTTTTTCGAATATTAATTTCATAATTCATATCACAAAATTATAAAAATTGCAAATTCAACGTATTGATGTTTGGGTATATTAGTATCTTTTCTACACAAAAAATTAACACATTAGGAGCATAATTTCAGGAGATATAAATAAAAATATGAAAATGTAATTTAACATTAGAAGCACTCAATTTTGAATGTTTATAATTGAAAAACTTATTATTCAAATGACTTGAAATTTGGTTTCTAGGCATAGTTTGAGCCAAATATTTGAAATATCTCGTTAAAATTGGGTATTGCCATTGAAAAAAAATGAAGTTTGGATTCGTTTTAATATGTAGATGGCCGCCTAAACAAATTTTATATACGTCATTTAAAAGTACACTTTATTTCCAGTCGTTCGGTGCCAGTAACTTTCGTCTACGATAATTTGTTGAGGAGTTAGTAGGGGGTGTTTACTTTTTTTTTTCCACGACTGTTCACATAAAGGAAAAAGTCTCTTGAAATTGCGTCCTGCACGCAAGTCGGATGAACACATTGAGAGCACAGGCCATTAAAAAAATAGGTTATAACATTTTCCTTGCTGAAAATGATCGCAACAACCTAAAGTATAGTTAGTGAGAAGATTGGAAAAGTTCCGTTAAAATATAGAATGCATCATAGTCTGTGGATGTTTAAAACTATACAAGTATTTATTATTAAGGTAAATACGTTTATATGTTCCGTTAAAAATAATCACATCTACTTATAGTAGAATAATAATTTTGGTTTGAAACCATTTATGCGTTACACACCATCTTTTACGATTTGCAGATTAAAAGACATTTTGAGTATGAATATTGTAATGTGCATTGAATAAAATATAGCATGCAGCATAGTCTGTGGATGTTTAAAACTATACAAGTATTTATTATTAAGGTAAATACGTTTATATGCTCTGTTAAAAATAATCTCATCTACTTATAGCAGAATAATAATTTTGGTTTGAAACCATTTATGCGTTACACACCATCTTTTACGTTTTGTATATTAAACTACATTTTCAGTATGAATATTGTAATGCACATTGAATAAAACATAGAATGCAGCATAGTCTGTGGATGTTTAAAACTATACAAGTATTTAATATTTTGGTAAATACGTTTATATGCTGTGTTGAAAATAATCACATTTATTTATAGCAGAATAATAATTTTGGTTTGAAACCATTTATGCGTTACACACCATCTTTTACGATTTGTATAATATTAAACTACATTTTGAGTACGAATATTGTAATGTGCACTGAATAAAATATAGAATGCAGCATAGTCTGTGGATGTTTAAAACTATACAAGTATTTATTATTAAGGTAAATACGTTTATATGCTCTGTTAAAAATAATCACATCTACTTATAGCAGAATAATAATTTTGGTTTGAAACCATTTATGCGTTACACACCATCTTTTACGTTTTGTATATTAAACTACATTTTCAGTATGAATATTGTAATGCACATTGAATAAAACATAGAATGCAGCATAGTCTGTGGATGTTTAAAACTATACAAGTATTTAATATTTTGGTAAATACGTTTATATGCTGTGTTGAAAATAATCACATTTATTTATAGCAGAATAATAATTTTGGTTTGAAACCATTTATGCGTTACACACCATCTTTTATGATTTGTATAATATTAAACTACATTTTGAGTATGAATATTGTAATGTGCACTGAATAAAATATAGAATGCAGCATAGTATGGGGATGTTTAAAACTATACAAGTATTTAATATTAAGATAAATACGTTTATATGCTCTGTTAAAAATAATCACATCTGCTTATAACAGAATAATAATTTTGGTTTGAAACCATTTATGCGTTACACACCATCTTTTACGTTTTGTATATTAAGCTACATTTTGAGTATGAATATTGTAATGTGCATTGAATATTTTCTATACAAATTATTGAATAAATAAATAATTTTTCATATCTTTCAAAAGAATTGTTTCTGCTACAAACTCAGAAAAACTTGGCAAATTTATCATTTGGTTTTACAAATACTAATTTGATTCAACTCATGATAGTGGTAATTCTTGCTGTTATAATATTTTTAAACAGCTGTACACTATGAATTTATCTCACCAAATCTATTAACTTCTTCATTGATGTCTTGAATATTACCTGTCACATCTTCCAACCGGATTTTTAAATAAGTTTTTCTTTAAATGACTTAATTATAACGCATTGGGTGTGTACGAAAATTTCTGGCATAAAACAATATTAACATTAGAGAAAGGAATTCTGGAAATTTGGAATTATTTCAAAGAGTTAAAGGGGTTAAACACTTTTCGTTTCTCGAGCACGTTAAAAAAAGTGAATAATACTATCAAGTTTAGCAAATACTACACTTTCAAGCTTCTTCCATTTTGAAACAATTTTAATAAATAGACGAGGCGATTATAATAAAAGATACCAACTCATAAGCACAGTAAAATTATAATTAATAAATATTCAAATAGGTTAAAATCTATTGTAAATTGCATGAAAACCCTCTAACCGATGATTATACACAAAACTAAAACAGCTTTTAAACACCAAAATTCTACTTGAAGAGACTGAAGCATTTTGTATTTTATCATGTTTAGTTTACAATATCGGTTGTAGCTTACTGCCTACACCCGTCCATTAGTAACTATGAATCCATTTTCAACAAGAAATAAAATAATATTTTTTAAATTTGACTATTAATATTTCACAATCTTATCTCTCAAAACATACAAAAAAGATTAACGTGAGGATTACAAAAACACAAAGCAGCTTGATCTAATCGATTTAATATTTGTAAGGTGAAGATTATAAAAACACAAAGCACCATAACCTAATCACTTTAACATTAATAAATGCAGTCAAAACAAACACGAAACAAATTTTTTCTTCTTCCTTATGTCTAAATACCGGCCAATAACAGGAAGAACAGTTTTCACACTTGAAAATGAATCAAGAACAATGAACTTGAAAACTTTCCTTTTCTATTTTCTTACAAGGTGAATATAATCATTCATTTCGAATTCAATTCATCTTTCCTCAAGTGTTTCCTTTTAGTTAAAGGAGTCCATCGTTTTATTGCAGAAAATGATCTAATGATGAAAGTGATCTCTGACAAATGTGTCTTTTTTTTTTTTTTCATTTTCACTTTTAAAAATACTAAAAAGAAAAAGAGTTAATGGATACCCACGTCAAGAGTCGTGTCTTTTCTGTCATTCTGTCTTTTCTTATACAAAGATCTCTTTACGTCAATTACCTGGCTTTTCACCTCGTAGAATATTTGAATAGAAGTAACAGCTAATTAAACAGTTATACGTAAATGGATAACGTCTTTCAACAACAAAGTGAGCTAGAAATACTCAAAACCGTTTGAATGAAAAGGCTTTAATTAGTGTCTTCTTAACGCATTATGAGACTGCGCACCCGATTGAGTTTTTGGGACATCTTCAAAATTAACCATTATTAACTTTTTTTAAGTATCGAGATGGAGAATTATTTAAATATCTTGTGATTAAGGATTCAACCAAAACAGGTTTTTAAGGCCGAGACCGAATTTCGGTATTCTTTCTACTTTTGGCCGAAAACGAATATGTACAAAAAAAATTTTAAGTAATTAATTCATACATAAATATACAGAATTATTAATTAATTATACTTGTGGCCCAAGTTGACTGTCTGTGCCTCTGATCAAAACTTTTTATTTTCATGTAAAATAAAATGTAATTAATTCATCAACGACATAGAATGATTTTCTAATTACACGAATTTCATCTCATTAAAAAATGTTTCAGGTATACATACCTCGATTTATCATTTATGATGATTTTTGTATATGATCATCTGTCGTAGAACTTTCGCAAAGAGTATTGGAAACAAACATTTTCTATTACTGTTAAGTCTCAAGTTTTTAATGAGCATGTGAAAATAGTCTTTAAAGTTTAGTCATATAGCCATTGCTTGCTTTATAATTTCCATTCACGTCTTGAGTCAGTCATGAATGATCATTATAAACAGTGAAGTTCGTAGCAATCAGTAAAGAGTGTCTCATTTGAACCGATACAGCTCAATGAGTCATGATACAAATCAAAGAGTCATGATGAAAATTTCCGAAAGAAACGACGAGATAATATCATAAGCCAAAACGCAATTGTTCACCTTGATTCAACATAAAATATACAATGTGAACATTAAAAATTTCACAATCTTACTTAAAAGGCGACTAATTTATAGTAATGAAAAAGATGTTACAAGTTTAAAATATACATTTTATTTAAAAACTTCTCAGTACTTTCAAACCTTCCAGATTCATCATCAGAGAATATCTTGATAACTAAGAAGTTTTTAAATAAAATGTATATTTTAAACTTGTAAAATCTTTTTCATTACTATAAATTAGTCGCCTTTTAAGTAAGATTGTGCAATTTTTAATGTTCACATAATATATTTTAAAAAAACGAGATTTTTGGACTTAAAATTACACTATGTGCAAATTACTTAAAAGATGACAAAATATTTAAAAAGGTGTTAAATTACTTTAATACTTCTTAGTACTTTCAACTATATACATAGCCTTCGTGAGAGAATACAAAAAATACTGTTATTAGCGTCTTATTTTCAAATTTCACGTAGTTGGTGTCGAAAGGAGTGAAAGTCCATTTTTACCCGACTGCCAAGAAGGGTTATGTGTTTCGCGCGTATCTGAGTATGCGGATTTCTTCATACCCTCGAAACACCTCCAACGGCTGGATGGATTTTAATGAATGAGGTCTCTATCAATTCGTCTTAACCACCCGATGGTTATAGGCTAGGTTTTGTTTTTATAAATTCAAAATGGTGGCCGTAAAATACAAAATAGCGGTAGAGACGAAAAAAAAAATTACGCACCCTATTGCATGTCATTGGATAGGTCTTTCAAAATGCAGACGATGTTTCATTGACTATTTTACCGCCAGAAGCTCCGTTGAAATTTTACACAACCTGGAAGTTGTGTACGTAGGATCTCTAGCTTTACTGCAACTCTAACCATCATAGCCATCTATAGGCCTCATCAAAACAGTGTTTGTAGATAGAAACTAACAATTAAACACAACTTAAAAGTCATCAATACAAGTAAATAAAAAAAAAATATGCAAGTAATATAAAAAGTAGTTTCACATCAATGAGAAATAATTAGTTCGCTTTTTGCGCAGTCGGGTTTTTCGATTTTTTAAATTAAATTCTTATTAGATCCGGAAAACATTGGGAAAATAAAAATATGGATATAGAGGAAGGTGGAATATTAAGTGTTTTATGATTCTTTAAGCAAACTGAGCCAAATTCTGGGTATATTGTAGGATAAAACGTCATTACAAACAGTATTTTCTTTAGTGATAATTTCTATTGATTTACGGATAATTAAATCATGATAATTCTTTAAAGAGATATAATTTTTGTATCTTTGAAATTAACTTGTATATTCTGCTTCTGGTTAAGTCTTGACAGAGCTGTTGTTTTGCCATCTTTTAAGTAATTTGCGCATAGTGTAATTTTAAGTTTAACTTTTACTTTCTTCTATCTTCTATATAAGAAAGTATTGAAATCGAAATTTTTTTCGACTTCCGGTTTTCGACGGATTTACACGTTTTAGGAGTCAGAGATCCCAAAAACCATGTTTATAGAAAATGTCTGTCTGTCCGTGTGTCCGTATGTCGCCATTGTACTATTAAACATTGTATGAAGTTATGCACACAATTGAACCAAATTTTTGTAAAAAAGTTTTTGGTTATGGCAAGCAGGTCTTCCAAAAATTTGGAAAAAATCCGCCGGTAGGGGGCGCTGTAATAGCGATTTTTGTACATTTTGAATATTGTACCATCGAAACGTGTATGAAGTTATGCATAGAATTGAACGAAATTTTTTGTGTATGTTTTTGGCCACAGCAAGAAGGTCCTCCCTGAATTTGGAAAAATTCCGCCGGAAGGGGGCGCTGTAATAGCGATTTTTGTGCAATTTTCAATATTGTACCATCGAAAAGTGTATGAAATTATGCTTAATTCTAATAAAAATACTAATAAAACTAATTATAACGAAATATTGACATGAGATAGAAGAAAGTTTTGGGATTGGCACATCCAACTAGTTTATTTAAAGGTGAATTTAGCGTTCCATTTATTCATTTGCTGAGATTTTTTTTAATACAGATAGTTTTGGTCGAGTTTCTATGCGGTCGAATTTTTGCCAAAAACGAATTTTCGGCGAAATTCAGATTTTAGGCCGAAAACGAAACCGAATTTTCAGTCGATCGCTACTTGTGATAATTAGCTTGAAGTTCACATTCTATTCTTATCGACTTATCGCAACCTTATTGCTATATAAGTTGTACTTACTATGCTATAGCTATAATTACGATAGTTAACACAATTCTGTGAATAATGTCTTACAGTTACTAGTAATAATGATAATATTAGTAATGATAATAATACCATATTTACTCGTGTTGCAATTTTCATTCAAATTCAGTATTGACGAATATTCTCTTATCGGGTTCGTCGCATTTCAGCTTCTTAAAATTTGAGTAAAATTAGCTTCAAGTTAGCTATTGCAAAATTTTAAAACCAAGAAATATGAAAGCTACCTTTTCCTCGGCACATGCCGAAAGGACTTTTTATATATCGGCATGTTTTTTAAACATGAACACTATTCTGTATTTGACTTTTCGCATTTAAAAATTAGCAGAATTCGCTGCAGCATTATATATAAGAAGCATTTAGCTGAATAAAATTGGGACAATGTTGTCACAGCAGACAATACATGGATGTATTTAATCAATTTCTACAAACAATTATGATAACAAAAAAGCGGAAAATAGTTCTTGAAACTTGATTCAAAGAATCGAATGAAATTGTCTGAGAAGGAAAAGCAATTGTTGTTGATTTTAATGACATGTGATGGAAAATTAAAACTGAAGAGAATACACTGAAATATGGAAATTAACTCCACATTCAATCAGAAACTTATTTTATATTCAAGGAAGAATTACTTCCCTGAAGAACAGACAACTAATTTGTGATAAATTTGTCATAAATCAGTTCAGTCATCGACAGTATTACAAATAATAGAGCTGCATTCAGGCCAAACAGGTCACTATAAACTAAACCAACTACAAAATTCTTTTTAAAAAAGGAGCAAGAAACTGATAATCTTAAGGGGATTTGGTACATTTGAACATTCGAAATATCGATTTTTCAAAAATATTTTTAAAACTTTATTTAGAGTGTTAGAAACATTTTAAAACAAACTTCATTGGAATCGGACAAAAATTACGCCTACAGCAATAAAAAAACGTAAATGTAAACAGTGACTTGCCCTTTAAACTGTATTTAAACTTTATTTTCTCAGTTTCTAATTTTCATACTTTCTTGCAAAATTAAAAAAAAAAAAAAAAAAAAACTTATGGCGGCAGAGTTATAATATTTTAACTGTATGTTCAACTTATCTTATGAATCGTAATTCTGTGAACTTCAATTATGTTAGTGGGATCAATACTTTTTAATTTGTAGATGCTTAATTTTTTTTTTAATTTTTAATTAAAAAATTATACAACATTTAATAAGTTCAATGTTTTAGGTTTGCAGAATAAAGGTGATATTTAGTTTCAATTTAAATAAAAATCTAGTTTATCTTGTGTATTTTTCTAAAGTTATTACTGTAAGAAACAGAAGTAAGTATATAATTTTTCTTTTAAATTTGTCGATACATTATATATTGTTTAAAATATATATTATTATTTAAATTGCAAATGCTGTAGCAATTTTTTAGAGCTAGGGTATTATTCTTGAAACTGTAACAATTTCACTCCAAAATATGCAAAACTTATTTACTAGGTTGAGCAACAAGTTCTGAGAAATTTGTGAAAGTTGCGTTGTTATGCGCAAATTAACAACAAAAGCAACAAGGACTATTCTTCAAAGTAGAGAACATCATAGTCCATGACTTTCTTCCATCGTTCGGCCAGAAACCGAATTTGCTTGAAGTACCATGGTGACTCCTGGGAATCGATAAACTCTTGACATGCTTCTTCAACTTCATTAAATGATTCAAATCGACGGTCCTTGAAAAAGGCGTTGCATTGATCGAAAAAGGCCATAATCGGATGGAGCCACGTCTGGACTGTAGGCGGGATGTGGAAGAATTTCAACGCCGTCCAACTGTGCTAACTCACCGACGGCTATCAGAATCGTTAGACCTTTTCCCCAATAATGCCGTATCAACACACGCCAATCATACTGTTCAATAGGCATTTTGGAGCCGCAATTCCCGAACTCCTATAGATATACCACTAGTACTCCTACATACGATACAAATTTTGGTAAGTAATAGAATAAAAATTTCCAAAAACTTTTTGCTCGACCTAATATTTATGTTGAATCGAAAAAAGTGTGTTATTATGGGCAAAATTAGGTCCCGAAAGCTAATAAGTCCCCTTAAGGTGAGTTACTCATGGAGTTTTAAGCATTAACCTTTTAAACACAACATTATTCATTTGTCGACAGAAAACCATTTATGGAGTGTGGAAACCAGTGGAACAGGAAATGAAGAAAATGCCCTTTTCGATACGGCAAAAGTTATTATAATGCCAATTAAAGTATAGAATGAAAGTTAAAAGTAATAAGATATAAAATAAAACATTTAAAACCCAAAACTGGGATAATACATCAGAATTTCGCAAAAAGCGCCAGAACTACTTCTGTAATTACGTACCAAAGTGTTTTATTTTGACTGACACATATTGTAATAATTCCATTTCTTCCGTGCACACCCAAACGCATGAATTTTGCTCCACATAATATTTTAATAACATATGAAAATCATAAAAAATGACATATAATTAATCTTTTTGTTGTTTTTTTTTTTCTTTTTCCTTTTTATTCTGTATTATTTCTTACATACAGGATATCATTTCTTTAAATTCTGTTTTATATTGCATAATAAGAATAAAATTAAAAGAAACATAAATAAATCTATTTGAAAATTTGATCTCGTAAAGAAAATATTTTTTAAAAGGTTAATCTCAGGTACATCATTGCATGTTAATGTTTATATATAATAAAATGAAAAATTAAAAAGATCTTTGTTAGATTCTTGATATAAAATTTAAGAATAAATCTATTTGAAAATTTTAATCTCGTAAAGAAAATATTTTTTAAAAGGTTAATCTCAGACACATCATTGCATGTTAATGTTAATAAGTAATAAAATTAAAAATTAAAAAAAGATATTTGTTAAGATTCTTTATATAAAATTTATGAATAAATCTATTTGAAAATTTAAATCTCGTAAAGAAAATATTTTTTAAAAGGTTAATCTCAGATACTTCATTGCATGTTAATGTTAATATATAATAAAATGAAAAAAGATCTTTGTTAGATTCTTGATATAAAATTTAAGAATAAATCTATTTGAAAATTTAATCTCGTAAAGAAAATATTTTTTAAAAGGTTAATCTCAGATACTTCATTGCATGCTAATGTTAATATGTAATAAAATGAAAAATGAAAAAAGATCTTTGTTAGATTCTTGATATAAAATTTATGAATAAATATATTTGAAAATTTGATCTCGTAAAGAAAATATTTTTAAAAAGGTTCATCTCAGATACGTCATTGCATATTAATGTCAATATATAATAATAAAAAAAAAAGAAATAAACAATTAAATTTAAAAAATCAAAAAACCCGACTGCGTAAAAAGCGAACTAATTAATTATTTCTCATCAATGTGAAACGATTTTTTTTTTTAATTCCTACTATTAGCTCACACTCTCGCTATATATATCTTGTTCAAATTTCCAATCGTTAATAAAATACTTATTATTCATCGTATCAAGCTCAAATAAACTTTTTAAAACTTGTAGTGGATGACACTTGATGTTAATCCAGTTTTTTTTCAAATATTAATTTATTAATTAAATTTAATTAATTAATTTTCAATAATCCAGAGATCCCTCTTCTTGATCAAGGTATTTTAAGCGCCACTCAAGAGGAAAGAAGAATGGGAGAAAAAAAATTCTCTAATTGACCTAAGTAGGATTTGACTTAAAATATTTTTTTTTATATTACTTGTTTATATTACTTATCTATTTTTTTTTTATTTACTTGTATTGATGACTTTTAAGTTGTGTTTAATTGTTTGTTCCTATCTATAAACACTGTTTTGATGAGGTCTATAGATGTCTTTGATGGTTAGAGTTACAGTAAAGTTAGAGATCCTACACACGCAACTTCCAGGTTGTATAATATTTTAAAGGAGCTTCTGACTGTAAAATAGTCAATGAAACATAGTCTTCATTTTGAAAGACCAATCCAATGATATGCCACTCAATATGGTGCGTAATTTTTATTTCGTCTCTACCGCCATTTTGTATTTTACGGCCGCCATTTTGAATTTATAAAAACAAAATCTAGCCTATAACCATCAGGCCGTTAAGACAAATTGATAGAGACCTCATTCATTAAAATCCACCCAGCCGTTGGGATGTTTCGAGGGTATAAAGTAATCCACATACACAGATACGCGTGAAACACATAACCCTTCTTTTTAGTCGGGTAAAAAATGTGTTTTTAAAATGTAATTATTTTTTAATTACAATATATTAAATTATTGTACTTTTATAGGTTAGGATGAAGCATTTTTTATTATTTATTTATTTATTATAAAATTAAGAAAAAAGTTATACTCTATTAATTTTTGTTTTCATTATAATCTAAGTGCGTAACATTTTTTTTTTTTTAAGTGAATCGTGAATGGCACCCGGTAATGAAAAATCTTTGAAAATGAGATTATTTCAAAAAAATAAATTTTTAAAAACACAAACAGAGAATCATTCTGGTAGTGATATAAAAATAATTATTTTAAACATAATAAAGGCTGAAACAGGTTGGTATAAAGTCAAAGTTAAGAATACGAAGACGATTTACAATTTGAGTAAAGTGCTAGAGATGATGTGGGTCACCAAAAAGTGGTCCAACCGGAAGACCCCGCATGTAAATGAATGTCAAATGAAATTACTTCCTTGTAGTAAGAAAAGTTTATCTATGTCTTAACATAAACCCTAAAGCTATTATGAAACATTTGACAGTCAAATAAATTTATAATGAATTATTGAGTTTAAATACATTTGTCAATAGTGTGAACAACTGAACCAAGTTTGCCATTCATACACATTATGAACCTACAATAGTCTAAATACAATAGTCTACAATAGCCTTAACCCTTAAATGCGCCATTTTTTATTTTGTTTCGAAAAAATTATATATGATTCTCTGAAAGGTTTATTACACGGGAAAAATAATGAAAAAAATCAGAGGTACATTTTTCATATAACACGTCAATCTTTTCTTCTGTTGCACATCTGCAATACAAGTAAAAACTGCTGTCGTGTGGCTGTTTTACGCTAAAATAATTCAAATTAGTAAATATTTCAATAAGTATGTCTCCAAATACCTTATTTTATATAATTGTTTATTTTATAAAACTTAAACTTTAACCCTTTAATTCCCATGATAGAATACGTTCTAGAAATTACGTAGTTCAGAGAAACTGACTTTCCACCAGAAAGTTTCAATGGTTAATTTCGCTTTATTTAAAAATGGAATGTCTGTTATTGATTAAAGTAAATATTGCTATTTTAATTTTCTGGTGTGAATTAGGTATATATATACGAATTTAAAAAATCTATTAAGTTCAAAACACATTGTTTGCATACATGCAAAGCTGCGCACTAAAGAGTTAAATAACATCAGGAAAGGATCAGTTAAATGCATTGCACAGAGCGAAATATCCAAGAAAAATGAAATGACAAGAACGAAAAATCATGCATGAGGCATAGATTATGAAACATTTTCCAACACTAACAAAATATTATTAAAAAATGTGATTTTTTCATACAATGAATTGAGATACCTCTATTCGAAATTTAAATAAAATGCACCCCAAGCTATCCCCCCCCCCCCCCCGCCGGCAGACCATAACATAACGGAATGCTTTTGTGAGTTCCTGTAAACGAACTATACATGCTAACACGCTTTATTTTCAATGTCGAAAGTTCCGAACCTTATTAACGTATAAAAATTGTCATTTCGAATATATTTACACGAGTTAGCAGACAGTTAGTTTCAACTATGTCGAAAAATATTAAAAATGAGAGCATATCTAACTGGAACAGAAAAACCTTTAAGCATTTAAATACAAAGCATTTTTATTATCCCTGTACGGAAAAAATAGAATATACGAGGGGTAAAAATAGCAAATAAAGCCTTTGTGCAACAATATTAAAAAACTGAAAAACCAACGTTTGAAAATGCACAAAAAATACATGAAAAGCAGCAAACAGCTGTTTCGAATCTACTAGCGAGATTCTTCTTCAGTGCAAGATAGAGAAAAGGAACAACGTGCTAGACAGTAGGCTCAGCCTTGCTTTTTCTAGTACGCTGTTCCTTTTTCCCTATCTTGCACTGAAGAAGAATCTCGATAGTAGATTCGAAAAAGCTGTTTGCTGCTTTTCATGTATTTTTTGTGCATTTTAAAACGTTGGTTTTTTGTTTGTTTTTTTAATATACGAGGGTTTTTTTTTAAGTAAGTACCGTTTTGATATTAAAAGCACGCTGACTTTTTTTTAACAATTATATTTTTACATGAAAGCCTGGATCTTAATTTACTTTTCAACATAATTTCCACTTATATTAAGGCAGTGTCATATCGCACGACCAGCTTTTGTATGGCATCCTCATAGAATTCTGCCGCCTGCTGTGCTAACCACTGCATCATCGCTGTTTCGACGTCATCATTGTCATTGTAGTTCTGACAGCCAAAGTGCTTTTTAACACTTTCTAAGTTGAAGGGTGTTTCTGCATTCGGTTGTGTCTGTCCATGCGCTAACTCCCGTAAATATACTAGGATTTTCATGCAATTGATAAACGTTATTTAGGATCACCAAAGCATGTTAGGTATTGCATGCGAAGTATGTGGGATTAATGGTTCAATTATAAGGGCACTCAAAAAACTCCATTACATTATGGTATATGGAGAAAAATCGTTTGCAGAGTATTTTAATAACATTACGCTATTTCAGATGTATTGAAACTGCTATAAACCACTGAATTTCACTATGATCACGTTAGAATAGAGCATTCATAGCATTTTTATTCAATTACAGGGGCACACAAAAGAAACCGGTTACAGTACTGTCTTTGAGTAATATTGCTGAAGTAGATGTTTTAAAATTCGGAATGCACTTTTAAATTTAACTAATTTTTTGCATGTTACTAGTTCTATATAAATTCTATACCTCACATACAGGGCTGCACAAAAGTATTCACGTACCATTCTCCTTATTAGAGGAAATTGCTGAAGGGGAATTTTTTATATATCATATACAGGGCTTCTGGAAAAAAAAAGGGGGATTATTTTTCAACTGTCGATGGGAAGAGCTGAAACCGGGCTTTGAAATGTATTATGCGTTTCCACAGGGTTGAATTAGACGTAATACTTTAAATTTTTAAATTGTGCAGTTTTGTTACATTATTCTGAATGTGTTGGAAAATGTTTCATAATCTAAGCTTGACGCATGTCTTTTTCTTTCTTGTTTAAATATAGAAACAAGAGGTAGTGACTTGGAGCTAGGTCAGGACCGTACGGTGGGAGAGGAAGTTTCTCCCAACCGTATGACGTGATTAGATACTGGGTTTAAGCCTGACATAACGCCAAATGACCACCACTTGTTCCTGCACTTATAGAGACACATTGGTGGGCAGCGCTTCAATGACAATAACGACGTAAAAATGATGGTGATACAGTGATTAGCACAGTAGGCGGCAGATTTCTAGAAGGACGGAATACAACAGCTGGTCGTACAACACGATAAGGGCCTTACTGTAGGCAAAAATGATGTTGAAAAGAAAATTGGATCCCAGGCTTTCATGTAAAAATAAAACTGTTAAAAAAAATGGCCTTATTTTTATATTAGTGTCAAAACAGTACTTAACTTTAATAGCACACTTTATAATATCATCCGCAAGAGATTTTTTATTTCATTTGCATTTTTATTAATTAGCTCAGATATTTAATAAAATTTCATCTAATCATCTTGGAAGACTCTCTAAATTCTCTATTTAATGCTTCTTCTTCCTCTTTGGACTTTATGTATGCTGAATGTAATCCTCATGAAACGGTATTAAAATAAAGCCCGCGGTACTTAGAAAATGGTACACATATCAATTAAGAATTCATACACTTTGGGGATCACAAACAGACTACTTGAACTTTGAAATTCAATTATTAATTAAATAGTACCTCCGTAGCATCCCGATGTGTTGCATTGTATAAGATTGTTTTTCTTTTTCCTTTTTTTTTTTGGCGGGTGGGGGGGGGGGGTGAGGCGTGTAATTATATTCCAGATTTACGAAATATTTATAATAATAATTTTATACAATTTCTTTTCATAAATAAGGAATAATATTTATAATGTAGTTTAACTGAAAATTATGAAAATGGCATTTCGGAAGTTACGCTATTTTGATGAAATTATAGTAAAGTGCCTTCTATGGAGTGCAACGACTTACGTACAATAAAATTATATTCACGGACAAATACGTGGAAAGCTTTCCATTATCTTTAAACCCTCGGGGACGAGCGTCACGCATAAGATTCTCAGATTCTGTAATCATTCCCACCAGTTTTTTTTTTGTTTTTTTTTGTAAATTTTGCCTTATTAATCGAGGCATTTTTCTGATTTAATTAGGAAAAAATTTCTGTTTTGAAAAACCGGTGCATGATAAAAGATTAAGAATTCTGTAAAAGATGCTCGTCGCGAAGGGGTTAACTTGCCATTATGGTCAAGCTAATGATTCTTTAGTTGTCTATAACTCGTTGAAGCGAACTCTTTCTAGCGACTTTACCAGGTTCTGTAATGTAAATTGCTATCGTTTGAAACAAATTTACGATCTGCTGATGAAACATGAGAATATGTCACCACTCTCTTATAAAAGGCACTCTAAATTTTACTACAACGTTACATTTCCTCAGTGTGCAATTCTAATGGCTTTATTTTCAAAGATGACGTCACTTGTCAGAAGTATTTCAGATTATGAAGAATTTCGAATATGCTGGAATGAAAATAGCACACTTATTATTTCCGTTTTAAGAATTAAAATACAAAATTCTGTTATAAAATGGTGTCATTTGCATCTGCTAAAGTATTTTATCTCTAAAAAGTCATTTTTACTGTCGGAAAACTAAAAAATTACTAAAATTCAAATTATCATAAGTCGGCGAGTTTTGGTTGTAGAAGAATGGAAATTTAATGTTTCATTTGTCAGAACACAGAAAAATGTTTTCTAAACATAGTTAATAGGACCTTGGACTATATAAAATTTAAAAGTTTAACTTTTTGAAAATTAGTGGCAGGAGTATTTCATCAACATAATCTTCATTCCTACCTTATTTTGAACAGTTTTTCAATTTACATTACCTATACGTACCTCCAACAGATAAAAAATTAAAGTACAGTAAACTCTCTGTAAGGCGGATTCTGTGTAAGACGGAAATCTGTCTAACTCGAAAAGATTTTTAAGTCCCTGTGAATCCATAGACATAGAGTAAAATTTGACTAAGGCGGAATATTGTCTACTACGGAAAATTTTTCCGGTCCCGATCGAATCCCCTTTAGACAGGGTTTACTATATACAGGGTGTCCATAATTAAACGACCCTACTTTAAAGTTGTCTACAGACAAAAATATTGTTCATAAAGCTGTGAAATTTCGTGAAAGGCATAATAAAGGTATGGGAATTTGTTTAAGCAAAAAAGAAAATGTAAATCGAAGCAGCAGACCTGCCAACCTTTGAAAATGAGAAATCGTAGCACACAAAATTCAAATTAATCTGGATGTTGGTTGGTTGGTTTTTTGCGGCAATTTTTTTACATTCGTAAAAGTAATAAGGTTTCAGTCTTTCAACTTTCAACTCAATATAGTAAATTTTTTCCTCCGTAAATTTTCTATATGATTTGTACAGCTTCTTCTCGTTTTGCTATTTTTTTACATTTGTAAAAGGAGCCCAGTTCCGATTTTTTACCCCAGTGCAGTAAATTTTGACGAAATTCGCGATTTTTTTTCTGCGATCATTTCACGATATTGACAATTTTTACCACAATCATAATTCACTTTTTTTATTACGATTTTTGGTTGAAATCCTCGAATGAATGAATTTTTACCTCAAACTTTTGACGAAATTCGCATTTTTTACCGCGATCCATTGACGATTTTTACACGGTCCTTTGACGAAATTCGTGTTTTCTTTCCACGATCCCCACTTTCGATGAAAAAATCGTAGTTTGAGACCGATTTTCGTAGCATCGTAGTTTATAGGTCCAAATCGTAGCAACTACGATTTTTTCGTAGCAGTTGGCAGGTCTGAAGCAGTACAAAATTTCGCCACCAGGGGGCGTTTTTTAATAAATTACACATTTAGCATTGCGATAGTTTAGAAATTTTATTTATTAATTTAACCTTACTCTAAAGATTGCATTTCACGACATTTTCCTAGCTTTTCCCTGATCATACTGCGGTGAACTGTGGAACATGCTACCTTACGATTCCAGCTGGTATATGAAAATGATGAAAGTCATGCAGAGCACGTTTGGTTATAACAAAGTTTGCTAAACTATCGTAAATGTATGATAAATGTGTAATTCGTCAAAGCACGGCCTTCTAATTTTTTTTTCCTCTCAAACATTCCCATACATTTATTATGTCCTCCAAAAAATTTCACAACATTCTGAACAAAAGTTTCGTCTGTACACAACTTTAAAATAGGGTCGATTAATCATGAACATCCTGTAAATAACATTTCTAAACTATCTTAATGCTAAATATGTAATTTATTAAAAATCGCCCTCTGGTGGCGAAATTTTAAACTATTTTTATTTATATATTTTTTAGCTTAAATTCCCTCCCTTTATTATGCCTTTCCCAAAATTTCACAACTTTATGAACAATAGCTTTGTCTGTAGACAACTTTAAAGTAGGGTCGTTTAATTATGGACACCGTGTACAGTAAACTCTGTCTAAGGCGGAATCGGTCGGGACCGAGAAAATTTTCCGTGGTAGACAATATTCCGGCTTATACAAAAGATCGTGATTTATTGGAATGAAGCATACGTCAGTCGAATAGCTTTTTATGTTTTCGATAAAAAGATTGGATCTTGAGTTATAATGAATTGCTCGCGATCTTTCATCACAATTTTTCATTGATTGTCCTGGCTCGAAAATCTGTCGAAAACTGATATTCTGAAGATCCTTTGTCTTTATAAATAAATGAGAAATGCTATTTAATTTCTGAGTACCGCTGTAATATACCTACAAATTTGAAGTTTACACAAAATAATAATAATAATAATAATAACTTCGGGAATGAGACATCAGAAAAGCCATCACTTTGAATTTGAGTACAACCTTAAAGCACTTATATTGTACACAATACATATTTTCATAAATGTGCACTCAACTAATAATAATAACTTTTAAATGCATATTTATATAGGAAAAAATAGCATAAGCAAGAATTCTTTAAAATTTAAACAGTTTCTGTTTCTTTGAATTAACTTTTTCAAAGTATTACGGAATTTAATTTATATGCTCGACATTGAGTATTTGACGTATATATATCAGTTTTAAAGTTTCATAAACGAAATGCCTTTCATTTTTAAAATATCCTATTTTCCGCCTTATGCAAAATTTTGTTTTCGGAGGGACCTTAAAACTCTTTCCGTTTCCGCGTTAGGCAGATTCCGGCTTATGCAGCAATAATTAATGTTATTTTCTATGGGTTCGCCGGGACTTTAAAAATTTTCCGCGGTAGACAGATTTCCGGCTTACATAGAGTCCGCCTTAGACAGAATTTACTGTATTTCATTATTTCGGAGGAACAACCTATATAAGATTATTATTGCATTACAAGAAACAGTTTCTTTTTTAACTTTAACTTTGGTTTTTATTTCAGTTTCAAATTGTTCATATTCACCATCTTCTGAAAGATTTAGTTGTAGTGCACTGTTTTTGAAATTTTATTCAGAGAACATTACCAACAACATTTTCTCGTAGTAGTTTTATCGACAAAACCCATCATTTATATGTCAAAAAAGAAAGCAAATCTTTCAGGAAGTCGACAGGTAGGAACAAGAAATGATACGATGAAAAGAACCAAAGATCCTCACAAGATGAATTAATTAACGAGTATGAAAAAACTGAAAAAACAAATTGTTAAAATCATGGCGAATAATTTTTTTCAACACGCATTTGCACTGAAAAATATTTCAGTTGAAAAACTAAAATTTCAGATGTTTTACGAGAAGATTAAACCAAAGAAATTGAAGTTGTGGTTCTTTCTAGGATAACAGTAATTATTTGACCTCAAAAAGTTTACTAGTAGTTCATTACGAATTGTGGGCTGTAAGGCGAAAGCGAAAGCGATGAAGAAAAATTAAAAATTACGGATTCTAGATCACTTTATTGGGGTGAACAAAAGGGAGTCTTAAAAGCTTATTTAAGGAGGAATAAGACATATTATCACTAGCTTAAGTAAATGTAAACATCACGTCTAGCAGGTGAGTCGAAATTTAATTCCTCACGTTTTAATAAGTTGAATATGAATAATATGAGATTTAATTATTAGGAAATTTGATAATTATATATTAAATGAAAATATGAGTTGTGCTGGGGGAAATTTTTTCAAAAGATTATATGACATTTTAAAATTGAAGAGCTGAATGGAAAAACATGTTATGATACATTTTCTTAAAAATTGTTTTATCTTTTGGACGAAGGTGTTATCAGGTATTCTATCACATGGTAAAGCTAAAATACCAAATTTCTATCTAGCCTTGAACATTTACGATATTATTCATTAATATTAAATATTTTAATATTTAATAATGCAAATAATATTAATATTTTTTTATATTTAAAAATTAAATATGAATAAGTTTTTTTGATAGAGTTTAGTACCAAATCTGTTAATATTTTAAACACATCGTATCAAACAGAAAATAAATCATTAAAATTGATAACAAAAAGTTTCACATCAAATTTCTTCAAATGAAATTTGTTTACTTAACATGTTCTTCCACTTAGCTCTTCAATTAATAATATGTTTTCTACGTTTTCCAAAATATCTTAAATATGCTTATGATATCTGTTTAATGGTCGGTTCACACTCTTAACTTTTATAAAGCTCAAATTTATACGAAATTTCATTGTTTTTATTGTAAACTATAAATATTTTTAAACATTTTCTTTTTAATTGAAATACCTTTATAATAGACCAATGCTAGAAATCCAGATGCATTTCATTTATGACTGAAAAGTTTCTTGCATTTAATTTTGACTAGATTACAGTTATTACAAATCAATTAAAACAGATGGAAATTTTATTTTTAATTTGGGTAGATCTTAAAATGTCTTTATTGACGAATAAAAATTTAAAATTTTAAATGCATCATAAACTATGAATGATTTTTTTATTTGAAATGTCTGTGAAGTCATACTTGTCTAAAATAAAATAACTCTACAGTTATTTTTTTAAACACATAGAATTATTTAATTCGTGTCGAACCTAGAATACATGTTTGAAGTATGTCGTTATTAAAAGAAAGTTTTTTTATTACTATTACATTGAAACAATATTAGTGCTTAATGGGTTTTTGTGGTAGATTATTGAACTAAGATACACTATATGGCCAAAGGTGACAGGCCACTTGCGATTTTAGACTTTAGATTTTTTGTTAAATATCTAGAAAAATACATGACGAATTAACCTGAAACTCCAGGTGTGTAAACAGTATAGTATAAGTCATATACTTCCGCGAAGATTTTTTCCCGAAACCTTATAAGGGACCGTCAACAAATTTAGAAAGAACGAATATCTTTTGGATAACACTGTCAAAAGTAATAAAACAAAAGCGTTCAAAATGTAGATTATGATTAAGTGGCTTATTGTAATAATTTGTGTTCATTTTTATGAGGATAGCATGTATACTCGAAGAGAAAGTCAGGTTTTCATAAAAAAAGTCCCGATTTTCGCTCAGTTTTTTGCTTATAATTTGCAGAGTTCTTAATATAAAAAAAAAGTTCTTTTCAGAAAATATGACGAATAACATTGTACACAATACCCCGCAATCAGAATGAAAAAATAATAAAAATTGGATGAAAAATGAGCAGGTTTACTAAAAAATGTTTAACTGCGCATGCGCGAATGTAATCAAAATATAATGTGCATAATGTGTTAGCTAAATGTATAGAGTAACTTTTGTAAAAGTCTCAAAAACATAGTTTGAAAAGTCTGATAATAATCGTTTATAGAATAAGCTCGAAATCCGTTGTTCCCAAAATGAAGCAAAAAGATGAGAGGCTGTATCCATATATCCATTGATTAGTGCCAACATAGCATACACAATATTGCACGCACTACTGTATTTGGATACAACCCCTCATTTTTTTGCTTCCTTTTTAGGAATAATGAATTTTGAGCTTATTCTATAAACGATAATTTTCAGACTTTTCAAACTATGTTTTTGAGACTTTCACAAAAGTTGCTTTATACATTTAGCTAACACATTATGCAAATTATATTTTTATTACATTTGGGCATGCGTAGTGAATCATTATTTAATAAACATGCTCATTTTTTATACCTTTTTTATTGTTTTTTAATTTTGATTGCAGGATATTATGTAGAATGTTGTTTGTCATATTTTCTGAAAAGAACTTTTTTTTATATTAAGAACTCTACAAATTACAAGCAAAAAACTTGGAAAAATTTGGGACTCTTTTATAAAAACTTTAATTTCTCTACGTATACATACTATCCTCATAAAAATGAACACAGTTTATTATAATAAAGCACTTAATCATAATCTACAGTTTGAACGCTTTTGCTACATTAGTTTTTACAGAGTTATCCAAAAGATATTCGTTCTTTTTCAATTTGTGGACGGTCCCCTGTGGGGTTTCGGGAAAAAAAATCCTCACGGAAATGTATGACCTGTACTATTCTGTTTACACACCTGGAGTTTCAGGATAATTCCTCATGTAATTTTCTAGATATTTAACAAAATGTCTAAAATCGCAAGTGCCGGGTCACCTTTGGCCATATAGTGTGTAAGCAATTCCTTTCAAGTAACACATTAATTAAATTGGTAAATTAATCATAATCAATGTGTAACATGTGAATTTTCTCGTTTTTTTAGCAAAAAATTAAAAGTTGAATTACATTTCTCTTCATATTAAAACGGAACTCAATCTAGATAAATTGAAGAATCACAAAAGTCACCAGTTGAACAGAAGCAGCTTTAAAAGGTAAACAACAAGCCTTCATCAACGATTCCTATGAGAGAAATCGGTCTAAACGAGAGATCGATCGAAAATTCGGTTTCGTTTTAGGAACAAAATATGAGTTTCGACGAAAATACTGCCGAAAATTCGGCCGAACCGAAACTATCTGCATTCCGAAACTCTCGTTTCTTCCTGCGGGAATTTTCAACATTACTCATTGATTTAAGCTGTATCGACACAAATGAGACATTCTTTATTTATTGCTATGAAGTTCACTGTTTATAATGATCAGTCATGACTGACTCAAGACATGAGTGCAAATTGAAAAGCAAGCAACGCATATATTACTAAATTTTGAAGAGGCTTTTCACATGCTCATTAAAAGTTACAGACTTAACAGCAATAGAATTTTTTTAGTTTGAAACCGTAAAAGTGTTTCGAATACTCTTTGAGAAAGTTCTGGCATAACAGATGATCATTTACAAAAATTATTATAAAAGATAAATCGAAGTATGTATACCAAAAACATTTTTTAATCAGATGAAATTCTTATAATTAGAAAATCATTTTGTTCCTTTGATGCATTAATTACATTTTATTTCGTATGAAAATAAAAAGTTTTGATCAGAGGCACATAGAGTAAAATTTGGCTCCACGTGTAATTAATTAATTAATTTATTTATTTATTAATAATTATGTATATTTATGTATGTATTAATTGCTTAAAAAATTTTTCGGACATTTTCGTTTTTGGCCGAAAATAGGAAGATTACCGAAATTGGGTTTTGGTTCCGGTCTTAAAAACCAGTTTCGGTCGATTCTTAGTTTAAACATTATCGTTCATTTGTTTAAAAAAATCAATAAGGTCACAGGGAAGAAACAGCAGAATAACATGCTAACTATGCCGCATTTACATATGTAAACATACATAATTATAATAGACTAACCTGAATGAGAAAACACGTTTCAATATCATAACAAAAGGTGTATACGAACATTTATACTTATCAAACACATTAGTCTACAGGCAAGATTATGTAATCGTTCAAACGGGGAAATATTTAAAATAATTATAAATACTACTTCTAGTAATACAAATGCTTAGATTACTCCTAGGATAATATCTAAAATATAAATAATTTCATGTTGTGTTTTTAATGGCTCGATCAAAATTTTTTGATAATTATAAAAGTCGTAGACGAATTTGATACAGGAAAACATCTTGTAATGTTAGTAATTAACCTTAATTATTTCTTCTTATTATTTTTATAGGAAAATAAAGTTTGAGGTTGACATATTATGCTCCTAAATATAATTTCAATAAAAAAAATGACAATCACACTTCCAACTTAACGAATAAGAAAAGTAATTTCAACATTAAAATGTCATCATTAAATGTAAAAATAGATAAAAATACATTGACGTGTAGCTATATTCAAATCGTATATTGCTTGTAATGACATAAATTTGTTCTTAAAACTTTACAAATATTTTAATATTTTAATAACATTTTGTTAGATTTAAGAGCAACCATTTTTTTTTGTGTGTGTGTGTTTTTTTTATTTTACTTTATACCAAGATATACTATTTCTTTCGGGCAACAATTAAAGTGTCATCCCTAAAAAATAACGTTCCGTTACATAAGCCAGCCGTAAAACAAAGCAGATGTTTCATTATACGGATAATATCTACTGCATTTTTTTTAACTTCTAAGCATCGCACATTTTCAATTTTTACACCGTCGTATAAGGAAAAAAAAGTACTATTACATGCAATTTGTTTGAAAACTGCATCTCAATTTATTTTTGAGATATTAATTTTTTTGTAGTTTTTAAAGCTATTTCTGTAATGTGGGCAACTGAAGTACTCTATTTCTGTAGAAAGTAAAAGGAAAAATAGTAGATTGCTGTATTTTTTGTTGCCATTTTCTCATAAAAACTGAAAATAAAATTGTAATTAAAATATGTGCTATGCTAAGAATATCGTCTACTATAAAAAAGTATTTAAAGTATATATGTGTGACTTTTTTTTCTCCGAATTTACTTAATTCCTATCAAAAAGCTGAAAGAATGCAATTTTATTAATCCATGGGTAATAACATTTTCCGAATTTTGAAAAAATATACGAGTAAATGAATGATTTCTGATAAAACATGGAGCTATTAAAAACTATATTTAATTTTCAGTATCCATATTTATGTTACAAACAAATGACGATTTACGAATCATGAGATACGATTTTTTTTTACGAGTTTCTTGAATGACGACAAGGGTTTTTGCTGGATATGTGTATTATTCCTCAATTGTGACGTCATATGCATTCTTTTCTATAGATGTTATTTAAGACAGGATCGTAAATGTGGAATTCTTCAGCGGGTGCAAATGACGTCTTTTTATATAAAATAAAAGCGTGTGTTTTAAGTTTTAAAACTGAAATATGTATTGTACTATCTATATTTATATATATTTTTTTTTCATCGGGGGCGACACTAATTTCTGAAAAAGCAGAATTCTTGTTTTCTAGTTTTCTAGTTTTTTTTTTTTTTTTTTTTTTTTTTTTTTATGTCAAAGTCATTTAAAAAAAGATCCTGAAATATTTCATAACTAATATTAATTAATATATGAGGGGCTCACAACCATAGTAGACCAAGTCCATTTTGAAAAAAAAAAAAGAGAGAGTCCATTTACAAGGTGCATAATATCTATTTTATTCACTCCCACGGTGAACGAAGTCTGTAAGAAGAGTACATATACAGTAGAACCTCCTTTATCCGAAACTCTTTTAACCAAAACTAATCCATTTTGAAAGCTCTGGAGTGCAAGCGGTCCTTTCCGAACTACGAGTAAATATAAATATTTTCGATCCCCTTTCTTAGAGTTCCCTTGAATTTAACTTGAGCTCCCGTAAGCTGCGCAGTGGAACGAAAAAAAACGAACAAATTAGCAATTCTGAAGCTTTTTGATATTTTGCAAAAGGTTTGGCTTGGCTGGAGTAGCAGAAAGACTGTGATACTGGTGAACTAATAATATTAAAAAACTCTGTGACAGCGCCTCAAAGCAAAGGCAATCGAAACTGCGACAAACAAAATATTTTTTTCAAACCGTTATGATACATGTAAAAGGTACTTAATTTCAAAATTAAAATTCAGGTAATTTATTCTTGTTTCTATTTTGCTATTTCTTTATTTTTAGTAAGTACTTGTCACCATATAATAAAAAATATTGCATATATTTCTCCTTAATCTTAAAATTAAAGCATTATCGATTATCCGATAATTTCGATTTTCCGAAAGAGGGTCGGTCCCAATTACTTCGGATAACCGAGGTTCTACTGTACTATATGGCCATTAACGGACCGGACACTTTCAATTTTACATATTTTGTCGATATTTTGAAATATACTTGTCAGATTCTTCTGGAATTTCAGGATTAAAAAGAATAGCTTTGACCTCATATTTATGAATGTAGATTTGATAAGGAGGACAATTAAGGGGGGGCCACAAAAAATCAAAGAAAAAAAATAATACTTGGGATCACCCTGTAAATTAAAATGCACGAAATGATCTGTAGCTGCAGAAAACAAATTTGTGGATATTGTACAGCAAGTTTACTGATTTTTGTAAAAATAACACGTATATTCTTGGAGATATAGCGATTTTTCTTTTAAGTTCAAAAAATTCATGCATGTTTTTAGCTTATATCATGCAGGGTTTTCAACCCAATTTAACGCCAGTTTCAGAAAAATTGGCAAAATGTACTTGAAATAATATAGTGCAATTGGAATATAAATATTTTAAATATTTTATGAAATATGAGCAGTTGTATGAAATAATTTTAATCTGCGCGTGCGCGAACGATAACAAAGATTTTTTTTTTACGTAATTTGATAGTCAACTCTATGGAACAACTCATAAAAAACCCAGTCAAATATAGTGAAAATTCAGAAAGATATCGTCGATAGAGTGGGCTGATTTTTAGTTTCCTTCTAAAAGCAGCTAAATGATAAGGGATTTTCCGCAAATTGTCAATTTTATTTATTTATTTATTTATTTTTATTGATGCGTTAGTTTTTCTTGGATAACCACCAGAACGAGCCTATTCCATGATAAAAAGAAGTATCAAAATCGAAGCAGTTTTTCCAAATCTACTCATTGATATTCATTAAATGCTAACTTTTTTTCTGAAAGTCAGTTAATAAAAAATGACAATTTGTGAAAAATCCCTTATCAATCAGCTGCTTTTAGAGAGAAACTAAAAGTCAGCGCACTCTATCGACGATATCTTTCTGAATTTTCACGATATTGGACTGGATTTTTTCTTATGAGTTGCTCCATATAGAGTTGATTATTAAATTACGTAAAAAAAATCTTTGTTATCGTTCGCGTATGTGCAGATAAAAATTATTCCATACAACTGCTCATATCTCATAAAATATTTAATATATTTATAGTCTAAGTGCACTATATTGTTTCTACTATATTTTGCCAATTTTTCTAAAATTGGTGTTAAATTTGGTTGAAAACCCTGCATGATATAAGCTAAAAACATGCATGAATTTTTTGAACTTAAAAAAAAAATCGCTATATCTCCCAGAATATACGTGCTATTCTTACAAAAATCAGTAAACATGTTGTACAGTATAAACATATTCGTATTCTGCAGCGATAAATCATTTCGTGCATTTTAATTTACAGGGTGATCCCAAATATTACTATTTTTCTTTGATTTTTTGTTCGCCCCCCTAATTCCCCGCCTATATCAAGTCGACGTTGATAAATATGAGGTCAAACATATTCTTTATAATCCTGAAATTCCAGAAGAATCTGACAAGTATATTTCTAAATATCCGACAAAATGTCTAAAATTGAAAGTGTCCGGTCATTAATGGCCATATAGTGTATATGAGAAAGTATGTTAAAACAGACTTGGTTCATTGTGGGATTGGATAAAACAGATTTTACATGTACCTTTTGTATGTACAGTCGTCGAAAATAAAAAGTAAACACCCCTTACTAACTCTGCAAAAAATTATCCTAGAAGAAAGTTACTGGTAATAAAAACTACTTTTAAATAATGTATATAAAATTTGCTTAGGGACCCATCTACATATTAAAACGAGCTATAACTTCATTTTTTTCAATAGCAGTACACAATTCGGACGGCATAAATGAACTCTACACCCTTCAATTAGCCTAAAAACAAATTTTTATACAATTCGTACGGTAAGTTTCTGAGAAATTAATTATTTTAAAACGAGCGTATTTTAACGGCTGTATCCGAATTGAAGTTCGATTGTTGACCGAGAGAGCTTCCTTCTTGATCAAGGGGCACCACACAAGCAGTCTTACAAGCAGTCTTACAAGCAGTCATTGAAGACTGTTGGATTACAGGATTGCATATGAAGTTTCAAAATATCTAGTTACTTCTATCCTAGACGACCCTTTAAACCATCATTTTGCCGTTTTTTAAGCATAATTGGAAAACTACTTGGAAGAAAAATGTGAAATTTGGGATTTTCATAAAGCAGGATTTAATAAATCTAAATCCATTAAAAAAAATGTAGGATTCAATTCATACTTTTTTTCGAATATTAATTTCATAATTCATATCGTAAAATTATAAAAATTGCAAATTCAACGTATTTATGTTTGGGTATTTTAGTATTATTGCTACGCAAAAAAGTAGCACATTAGGAGTATAATTTCAAGAGATATTAATAAAAATATGAAAATGTAATTTAACATTGAAGCACTACATTTTGAATGTTTATAATTCAAAAACTTATCATTCAAATGACTTGAAATTTGCTGTCTAGGCATAGTTTGAACCGAAGAATTGAAATATCTTGTTAAAATTGCCATTGAAAGAAATTAAGTTTGGGTTCGTTTTAATATGTGGATGGCCCCCTAAGCAAATTTTATATACATCGTTTAAAAGTATACTTTAGTTCCAATCGTTCGATACCAGTAACTTTCTTCTAGTACGATATTTTTTTTTTTTTTTTGAGGCGTTAGTAGGGGTGTTTACTTTTTTTTTCCATGACTGTACCTTCTAAATGAACTATCTCATTTTTTTTTTCAAAATGGTTTGGTCTACTATGGTTTTGAGCCTCTCATATATAATCTGAAACACTGCTACTTCGACTGTTCAGCTACGCATTTAAAATGCAAGTGACGCATGAGAACAAAGTGATGTAATAAAATAAATGGAACTGCAGTTAATATAATATATATCTTCTCTACTTAAGTTCAATTCAAGGGGCTGCTACTTTTACTTTCAACTCTAATAATTATTGACTTTCTCATTTCAAAACGAAATGACGTATTTGTATAAATAAACAGCAATCAATTATCAAAAGGTTCTCTGATGATGAGCTTGGGAAATACAGCCCGAAAGTACTAAGACGTTTCAAATAAAATGTATATACTTTTAAGGCTGTTCTCAACTGCTCTGCTCAACAAGCGCAAAACGTTTTGACACGCTTACAAATTCATTTTTTATCGGAAAGATATAAAATTGGAAAGTCTGACCCTGGAAGCGATTTGGAATCGAGCTGTATTTTCCATTTTTGTATCAATCAATTACCTATTGAGTTAGAAGCGATTTTGATCACGTGATACGGTATTTTTCTCCCCTTCCTGACTGGATTTTCTTCTTTCTTTCGGAAGTTCAGTTCAAAAGGCCAACTTTGACAGTATTTTCTGAAAGATCTATTGCGTTTACAAGAAAACGAAAAAAACAGCTCGATGACATAGTTTGTAAATAACAACATCTTCTAGTTTCATGCGTTTCCGAACAAAAATTAATTAAAACTTATGTCAGAAAGTTGACCCTTTGGATTTGAGAACACCCTTAAATTGTAACATCTCTTTTATTGTTTTAGTCGCCTTTTAAGTAAAACAGTGAGCTTTTTGAAGTTCATATTGAAAGTTTTATGTTTGAATCAAGGTGAAATATTGCGTTCCGTCTTATGATTGTATGAGGGGTTCACAACCATAGTAGACCAAGTCCATAATTTAAAAAAACAGAGATAGTCTATTTAGAAGGTGCATAAAATCTGTGTTATCCACTGCTACAGTGAATCAAGTCTGTTTTCACATACTTTCTTATATATGCCATCTGTTTAAGAGCCATTATTTTGAAATTCAGACAAAAAAGTAATATTTTGATAGTTGTATTTTTTGTTTTGCTTGATTTTTTTTATGTTGAAGTAGATCATATTTAATAAATACTGTGCAGTTTTGAAGCCTTGAAAAAAATTCCTGTTTCCTGTAGAAAATGTCTAAGTTCAAGATCATGAATCCCTTTTTTCATGAAAATTGAAATGCCAGTATGTTTAGCTTGCTATATCTCTGGAAAGTAACAACATCCCAAATTTCTTTTGTCATAAACTGTTAGTATAACACTACATGCTTAGTAAAATTTACTTGGTTCCATGGGGCACTGTTAATTTTCATTGTTATGGTGCCAGAAAATGCAATCAAAATTACGTTTTTGTCCGTTTTCTGCACTTATTATCTTAGTTAAGCAATAGTACCCCAAAATTTTTCTTATAGAATATGAAAGTTTACTATTAGGACAAGCTAAGTAATATAGAATTTTACCTGGATATCGATGCTGTTAGCAGATATAATCTGTTAAATATTCAAAAGTTTCAAATCTGCAACTTTTGAATTAGTACTATCTCAAAACAGCATCATTGAATAAAACAAAATCTATCAGCTAGTAGTTGAACATATGTACAAAAACATGGAAACGAAATATAAGTTGGGTCTCATGCTATTTTTAGAAAAAAAAATGAGAAACGTTGCAAAAAGGCAGTGTCAATATCACGCCTTTTCCCTATCAGAAAATGATTTATCCCGTTTCTCTTTCCCTTTCCTATGTTTTTCCCCTATGAGGAAATGGAAGATCCCTTTTCTCTTTCTCCTTCTGGGGGAAAAGCTAGATTATTGCATTGCTTTTTTGTAACGTTTGTAATTTTTTTTCTTCTGAAAATAGCATGAGACCCCACTTATTTTTTGTTTCCATGTTTTTCTACATATGTTCAACTATCACCTGATATATTTTGTTTTATTCTACTGTGATGCTGTTTTGAGATAGGACTTTTTCAAAAGTTGCAGATTTTGAAACTTTTGAATGTTTAACAGATTATATCTGCGAACAGCATCGATATCCCGGTAAAGTTCTATATTACTTAGCTTGTCCTAATAGTAAAATTTCATATTCTATAAGAAACATTTTGACGTGCTATTGCTTAACTAAGATAATAAGTGCAGAAAACGGACAAAAACGTCATTTTGATTGCATTTTGTGGCAACATAACAATGAAAATTAACAATGCCCCATGGAACCAAGTAAATTTTACTAAGCATGTAGTGTTATACTAACAGTTTATGACAAAAGAATTTTGGGATGTTGTTGCTTTCCAGAGATATAGCAATCCAAACATACTGGCATTTCAATTTTCATGAAAAATGGGATTCATGGTCTTGAACTTTGACATTTTCTACAGGATACAGGAAATTTTTTCAGAGCTTCAAAATTGCACATTATTCATTAAATATGATGTACTTCAACATTAAAAAAAATCAAGCAAAACAAAAAATACAACTATCGCATTTTGTCTGATTTTCAAACTAATGGCTCTTAAGAATTTGTTTACTGTGCGAATGGATAAAACAGATTTTATGCACGTTCTAAATGGACTAGCTCGTTTTTTTTTTTTTTCAAAATAGACTTGGTCTAGTATGGTTGTGAGCCAGCCCCTCATATTTAAAACAAATAACATTTCAGGAGCTTCGAATAGTAAGAGTGGTGTTGAATAGTAAGGGTGGTGTCGAAATTGGGGTGTTGGAAATCAAGCTCAAAGTTTTGCAAGTAGTGTTATAGAATATGGTACTATTCACTTTAGCTCGACACTTTCAGAATACTAAGGACGAACCAGGACAAAACGATCTACCTACGTGTTGCTTACATCTATCTGACGCGGAATAAACAAAAAAAACGATTTTTCGAGTTCGACCTTACTATTCCAAGCTTCTGATTTGATACATCTTGAAAGAACGCAATCATGAAGAACTAAAGGTAATTGACTTCGTAAAAGGACAACGTTTTATTAAACTTTATGTTGAAAGCTCTTTGAGGAAAATTTTAACAAGTTTTAAACCTGATATAAGCAATCTTGTTAGTACAAAACAATATTATATATCCCACTAATTTTTAAAATTTATTTTTATTTCATTATACAATTGTTAATAAACGTAATTTTTCCATGCTTAGTAAAGGAAGGTTATGTTTTATTACTATACCGCGCTATTAATCTGATTAGAAATACCTATTACATACTTACTTATAAAATGACTTATTGCACTGTATTTAAATGAACAAACTATGACTACGGCCAATTAGGGTATGTAATATATTTTAAACTTTATATTTAAAGTCACATAAACTACTTACAATAATAAAATACAATTATATTCCTACACTTTCGGACAATAAAAAGACTTGTCCATCCTCAGGGATAACATTACGGAGAAACCAACACGGTACAATATCTACATTACCTATTTCAAAACAAATACTGGCATTTTCTAGAGGGAGTTTCCCAAGGTCCCTATTTCTATTTTCGTATGCATGCTTTTTTATACGAAAGTTGCTGAGTTGTTAGGTTTTAGGGAAGTTTGTTTGGGTTTTGTTTTCGACGATAGATTATATAAAAGCTTTCACATTGTTTTACAAATGCTAAGGAACAAGCAATTTACAAAATTGTGTTCCAAGTAGCCACGCATATGCAGAGGAAAAAAGAAGACGTTGTAGAGCAAGGACTCTTATCTGTATTAAATAAAGTGTATACCCGGTTATTTCCTTAAACTTAATAACAAGCAGTAGTATTTGTTGGGGGAAATCCCACTGTCCTTTTCAGAAGATAGGCCTGTAAACTTTACTTATGAACGACAACTATTGTCTGTAAAATTTCTCCAATTGAGTGTGAAGGATCGTGGTTGAATAATTGCATGTCTGCAGGTAGGGCAAAGTGTCACTTAAGTTGTCAAAGTGCAAGGCGTGTCGAAGAGTGTTATCTTGTGGATAAAAAATACTTCTCAAGCTGGAAGTGCTGAAAGTAAGGCTGCATATACACGTTTCTTTTGCCATCCTTCTACAGTTTTCATGTAAATCGTTTGTTCTGGACCCTTCTTCGGTTTATTCACAAAAGAATGAGGGGAATCAACAATGGGTTAGGAGATAAGGAGCTCAACTCTACTTGAAGGAAAGGTTCCTCTTTTGCAGGACATCAGTCCCATTCCTTTTAAAGTCATTAAAGATCAAAAACACCTCGTGGCCACAAGAAAAGACGCCGATACTGATAACAGTTAGAAGTATGGTCCGTTCGCATCTTAAATCTGCTTTTAGACAGGCAAAGTGCTCCCTCTCATTCTAAAGCAATAAAAATGTCAACTGGCCTTTCTTTTCCAATCACACTTGTGGTTTTTAACAAAACGAAGGGAGATTCAACAATGCAAAGGAGATTAGATGGAACTTGAAAGAAGCTTTTTCCTCCAGCTGGATGTCCGTCAGTTTCCTTGTAAAGCTATTAAAGATGAATAGAACCTCCTAACCAGAACAAAGAGATCGCTAGTTGAGTGATACGTCTATCTGGATCATAAGCATGCTAGGGCCATGATAGGTTGGTTGGTTGGTTGTATGGGGTTTTATGGCGCACAGTCCCTTCAGGGACATGCTGCGCCAGGCCATGATAGGATCATCACACCTTAATAGCACAGTTTCTGCTTAGTGGCCAAAAGGAGTAGAAATGCTACTTTAGGTCAGACAGTCTCAGACCTTTACAAATCTACCGGTACTCGTTATCTAAGAGAACAATTTCTCGGTGATAAAATAATGTACGGAAACATGTGACATGCATTCCATTACGAGCATACTAGCATAGGGAAATTTCACGTTGATGTAAGTATTCGCGGAGTCATAAACAGTGTCAGGACCTCCAATTGAATACAAATATTTCCCAAGAAAATCTTTTGTTGTAGATTTTTACAGAATTCGCAATAGAAATAACCTTTGAGGAACGCAATAGAAATAACCTTTGAAATTTTCAAGAAAAATCTAAAAAGAAGTTTTCTTTATTGGTATTCAAGAAACGGACCATTTGGGAATTCTGCAGTGTTCCAAAGTCATGTTCTCAAATGAAACCAGCTTCACCATAAACTGTTATTCTGGGCAACAGTTGCTGACTAAAGAGTGACTAATTTGTTCCCATCATCAGAATATTCAGAAAAGTGATAGATGTGGCCGAAAAGTAATTGTGTGGACAAGTACCCTCACAATGGCATTTCTGCTTCAGAAAATACATAGTGAGAATACAGTGGCACTGTGTAGACATTTTCTGGGGTCCTACCTTATCTATTCCGTGGTGCAGTAAGTTCAAAATTTCTGGTCATGGTTAACAATGCCCGCCTACATGCGCCAACTGAAGTGTCCCTCATACTAGTAGAAGAAGACATTGAGCAAATAAAATGGCATGCTTATTATATTTACCTAAATCCTATATAAAACACCTAAGATACACTCGGAAGTCGTATTGCTCAAAGATAGAATTCTCCTTGAACCGTAAAGGAATTCAAAATCGCCATGAGAAACGAATGGAACAGAACTCACCAAGCTTTCCTCAACATCAGGACCTCTACTAATTGCGTATAAAGTGTATATTTTTCTAAATAATGTCTATCATTAGTTACGCTGTAAAATGTCTCTGTTCTTTAGAAATTGTCAAACAACGTACATACACACATATTAGGTGGTTCGCACTTAAAAAAAAAAACCCTTTAAAATTTTAAGGTGGGTCATATGACAAAGATTTGGAACCACTGCTTTATACAATAAAATCTCATTTTACATTGTACTGCATTAAATCAGCATAATCTCTCATTTAATACTCAAAATCACACTTTTTTATTTTCAGATAACATCGTAATACCTCAGAATCAGCAATAGAAAGAAATAATGGCAAAGTTCCTCACCCTGTTAGCAACAGTTTTTGTAACGGTGCTAGTCCTAAACAACTTACAGCAAACAGAGGCAAAATTAGGATTGAAGAAACTAGTGAAAGCTGGACTTGTGCTAGGTGCTTTAGGATCGAGAAAGCTTCCTAGGTTCTTACCACTTCCTGTGCCAATTCCAATAAGGTAAGGTGTTTGAAATACACTTTACACTGTAAGTATTACTTAGTTTTCGCTTCATTTCCCTTGTTTCTTTCTTAAAAATAAGTGATCAAAGGAAAACAAGTCTGAAATTGAATGCTTTTTCAATCTTTATGTGAAAAAATATATTTGATACTATCCGAGCGACGTAAAAAAGGAATTTTTTTTTTTTAAATATTACTTCAAATTATGAATCAAAATTTTGTATTTTCCCGTTTGTCACACAAGTGGCGCAAAGTACAGTTTAGACACATTAGGGTACGACACTTAATCAACAAACATAATATACTAATTCCCGAACACGCGAATACTCAAAAGAAAATAAGATTTAGCAAATAGGTACTACTATCCCAATAGTACAGCTAGCCGATGTGACATCACCTTCATGTCACAAAGTGTTACAGTCACTACGGTAAAAAAAAAATATTGATACCTTTCATTCATTTAATTATTTTTATCAAAGGATCGTCATTTGGTGACTCCACTGAAAAGTCACGCGGACGATTGCTTTCTGACGAACCATCGAGTGACACGATGAGTCACTTGGCGATTCTCAATGGACCGTCATTTAAAGACTCAATTTTGAAATCCTTGAAGCGTTGCATTGTGCTGAGTCAAAAAATTGCGTCACAATGAAGTCACGTGATGACTTTCAGATGATCGAGACTCTACTGTGATGTCATCATTGCGCTCCTTTGATAAAAGTCATCAAATGATTTCACATTGCTGTCACCTGAGAATGCGTCACAAAACAGTTATCATACTGACTTTACAACGGATTGTCAAAATGGCGGTCACATAAGAGTCAAGTGGTGACTTCATTGTAAAATCACCTGCTGACTGGTCAAAAAGCAGCAGTCATGGTGGCCTTCTCACAAGGAGAGGGTCCGAGGTTGGTCTCACCGAATGCGATGAACGTTTGTGTATCGATAGAGTATAGTTACTATATAAATATATGAGCGTCATAAATCGCAATTCCCAGGGGGCTTTGAGAAAATAAGTCACAAAATTTAACCTAGAGTTCATAATTGGATAAATTTCCTTCTTTGGCAAGCGGCTCGGTAGCGCGATCGGTCAAAATACGATCGGTCCATATTAAATAATGACGTATATTAACCCTATTGTAAAGGGAAGAATTATATTAATTTTTTATAATTTATTTAGCTTTTAAGAACAAATTAACTGAATTACCATACAAATCGATACAAAATCTATGATCGGTTAACGAACACTGTTTTGGAACGGATTAAGTTCGTTAACCGATCACCTACTGTACTTTTATCGAGTATTTCTATCATTGTAAAATCTTGGTTTGCAATGAAAACCGATGGACGCAGGTGGAGGTACTGGTGGAGGTACCTAAATCTGATTTTCTGAATAACGCGAGTTTTGAAACTCACGTCCTCATTTTGGGCTATATATATATATAACTTTATGAACTTTTTGGTAATTTTAGACGCCCTACCTCCCCCCTTAGGATATCAGACGTTATCATTTCTCGACACCCCCCCCCCCCCGCCCTAATGATATCGTTATCAATGTCTAAAACTTCTTTTGACTGTTGCAATGTTTTTCTTTCATTTGCAAAGATAGACAGATATGGTTATACATTTATTATTTGCATACTTTATTGATTAAAATAAAGCGAAATCAATAAAATATCACTACAGTGAAGCTTGGATAATTCGAACTTGTTTATATCGAAATTCTGGATAATTCGAACTTGTTTATATCGAAATTCTGGATAATTCGAACTTGTTTATATCGAAATTCTGGATAATTCGAATTTTTCGCTCGATCACTAGAATTCTGTATTAAAATAATGTAAAAAAAAGCGTGGATATTTCGAATTTTATTTTGGATAATTCGTGCTATTGTCCTAAAAATTTTGGGATAAAAATTATTCCTCAGACTTTATTAAGCTAAGATTCAAAATATTTTAACAGTTTATTTTAACGGTCTTTCTAAGGAAAAGAATGGCGATGGTTTGGAATGCCACTATGTGGGGATTTTCAAGGAATTTTCTGACCCAAGCAAAAGCCTGTGTGAGGACTATGCCAACGTGGACTAAAATGCGGCTGTGTGTTGCGAGGCAACTGATGCGGGCATTATTGCTCAACTGGCGGAGAACAACCAAGATGAGGACGGGCTATCTGGGGATGAAGAGAACAAGGGAGCACAAGAGAAGCCCGTCACTTCGTCAGAAGCTATGGTTCATTGTACATTAACTTCCACGCTTTTTTGAAGGTCAGTCTAATGTAGAAGATTCTACTTTTTGTATCAATTGATTGGTTAGTATCATATGCTATGACTCAAAGATTGCATTTAAAGAAGCAATCAAAAATGTCTGACTTTATTCTTTAAAGTGATGAATGTACTTTAGCTCATAAAAAAATGTTTGATTTAATGAAAACAAATGTAGCAGTATTCTTAGATAAAGTTTAAGGGTTAAATCTTTCATCGTGGAGTTATTCTCTCAAAAAGAAGAGATAAATAAAAATGTTTAATTCGAATTTTTAGATATTTCGAACTTTTCTGTGCTCCCTTCAACTTCGAATTATCCAAGTTAACTGTATTATATATGAAATAATTTTATATCAAAGAAAATTTAAAAGAGAAATAGTTACTATTTAAAAGAAAAAGTACATTTTTATTTCATAATGCATTCAACAGTAATAATGCCTTCTTGTACTCTCCACCGCACGGAGAGGAGAGGGGAGGGGGCAGGCAGAACTTTTATCAACGAAATAGGTGCACAA
Organism: Maratus speciosus; assembly: GCA_963932465.1. NCBI lineage: Eukaryota > Metazoa > Arthropoda > Arachnida > Araneae > Salticidae > Maratus > Maratus speciosus. The sequence continues at coordinate 554,552,526 of OZ010792.1, forward strand.
CATTCTTTCTCTTTTCTTTACTGGGAAAAAGAGAAAATTTTGATCTAAAGAACAAATTACAAATAAAAAGAGAAAATTTTGGTTGGATAAAAAATGATAACGATATCAAAAGACAACCCCCCCCTCCCACTTGAGATATCTTACGATATCATGCGCCAGCACCCCCCCCCCCCTCCCCTTAAAATGATAACGTTATATATGCAAAGCCCCTTTGAACCTTATTTCTAAACAAATTTATAAGAAAAATATTTTTTATGGCTTTTTCAGGACAAATCAACAACTCAGATTTGGTGGAGGCCATTTTGGGGCAGATTACTACGATCCTCAAGGAAGTGGATTCGTTCCTGCTTATGGACCAGGACCTTATCATCTTGGTGGAGGCGGATTTGGAAATGGAGTGTATGGAGGTGGTGGATACGCAACGAGTGGTGGATGGTGGTAAATCCGGTGTAACGAAACTAATTCAAGTGCAAAAATAACCTTTGTGATAGATATCATCCAGAACTGTAGAAATTGCATTTTTAGTGTATATATGTACAGCACACGTGTCTTGTAAAAATCATTTAATAAATATTAACCGAAGACTATATTTATCAGTTTAAAATTTGTAAACGCAAACAATATTCAAATTACTTAAAGGTGTTTTTGATTTACAATATGACACATTTAAAAACCTAGTACTTTCGAGCCTATCATGCTCTTCATCAGGGTTAAAAACAAAAGTCATAAGTCAGAGGCTGAGTCCTTTATGCAGTTAGGCTGATATAAAACTTCAAAATGAAAAGAGGGGTAAGGTAAATAAGTCAGACTGTTCCAAAGTTCTACAGAAGGGGGGGGGGGTATTCAGGTTATTCCAAGCATACTAGGCCAATAATGTAGGATAACGAATTGTTACAAGTGCAATTAGCACGACGTAGAATTTCTATTGATTCCATAATTATAAATTTATGGTAATTCGATAATTTCTTTATTAATTTAGCTTCTTTAAAATCAATCATAACTTCTTGCTCCTGGTTTCGTTTAAAAATAGCTGTTCGACATCGGTTAAGCTTGATATCACTAAAATGTTCAGTTAAACGCTTTTTAAATTTACGTGTTGTCATACCAATATAGTCCGCCTTCATGACTATATTTATTTTTCATTATATCAATGCATTACACATTTAGAAGGATTGAAGCCTAGACTAGTAGAAACAAAATGTTCGGAAACTACAAGTGTGGTTTTCGTAACGGATATGATCCGATACCGCGTGCTGCACACAACCACCTTAGAAGTATTCCCCTTCTACAGCTCTGAGTCAGAAAGAGTGAAGTTGTGAAAACGCTGATGGAGTTTTTGGACAAGATTATGTTGTTTCAAATGAAAATCAAATTTCAACATAATTGCTTAAGAGGCGCAAAGGCCAACATAGTGAAAAAGATTCCATGCCGGGGCTCGAACCCGGGCCATCAGTATAGCGCACTGACGTTCTACCGACTAAACCACATGGAACGATACACAGCTTGGAAAATTTCTTCACATTTTAAACTAGGCCTAAGAAATCTGACCGTTTTAGGAACATTCCATGGAAAAAAGAAAAAATATCCTGTGTGTGACGCTTACATAAACACCTATAACTTTTATGTTATAAATTGTTAAAATATAAACTATACATTGAAAATAACAAAAAAAACGTAGCTTTTCGTATTAGCATAGTTGTTTTAATTTAAGGATACAATGGCACTGCTAAAACAGCAGCAATATGTAGAAAAGCTGTTCCACACGAGCTATGGAATGACTCTTTAATAGGTTTTTAAATCTTCACATTTTAAATTAGGACTAAGAAATCTTACCGTTTTAGGGATATTCCATGAAAAAAAGAAAAAATATCCTGCGTGTGACACTTACATAAACACCTATATATTTTTTGTTATAAATTGTTAAAATATAATCTATACAATGAAAATAACAAAAAAACGCAGCTTTTCATATTAGCATAGTTGTTTTAATTTAAGGATACAATGGCATTGCTAAAACAGCAGCAATATGTAGAAAAGCTGTTCCACACGAGTTAAGGAATGACCCTTTAATAGGTTTTAAAATCTTCACATTTTAAGTTAGGACTAAGAAATCTGACCGTTTTAGTGACATTCCATGAAAAAAAGAAAAAATATCCTGCGTGTGACGCTTACATAAACACCTACATATTTTTTGTTATAAATTGTTAAAATATAAACTATACATTGAAAAAAAAAAAACAAAAAAAAAACGTAAGTTGTTTTAATTTAAGGATACAATGGCATTGTTAAAACAGCAGCAATATGTATAAAAGCTGTTCCACACGAGCGATGGAATGACCCTTTAATAGGTTTTTAAATCTCCACATTTTAAGTTAGACCTCAGAAATATGACCGTTTCAGGAACATTCCATGAAAAGAAAGAAAAAATATCTTGCGCATGGCGTTTACATAAACACCTATATCTTTTATATTATAAATTGTTAAAATATAAACTATACGTTGAAAATAACAAAAAACCCTAGATTTTCATATTAGCATAGTTGTTTTAATTTGAGGATGTAATGTAATAACATTGTTAAAACAGCAGTAATATGCAGAAAAGCTGTCCCACACATGACAGGAAATGGCCCATTAAAAAAAAAAATCATTAACAAATGGATGAAAACGAATGACAAATAAAGTCATTAGAAATGATTCTCACGGCTATAACTCTATCAATCTTGTTACATATGTGGCAAAAAAAATTGGTTTTGTTGTCTTGTTTTACATTTCTGGATAGAACTGAAACTCCAACCCATAGCTCTGTCATCCTATCTCCAACATTTTCGAACGTACTAATTGCATATTATCAATTTAAAAGAAAAAATCAACAAATATAATAAGTTTTTTAACTGTCTAATTTCCAACAGACGATTGTACACACCATCCATTCACTTTATACAAAATACTTCAAAAACACATTGATAAATTCCTTAGCTGGTGTACTCAATGGCGTGTTAAGCTCAACGAGCAAAAAACAGCTACTGTCTATTTATCTAGGAAATTAACTTTTCTCAATCGTATTGCCATTCAAAATACTACTATTACCTGGATTAACCACACTAAGTATCTGGGGGTTACCCTTGATAGAAGATTGACTTGGAAAAAGCACTTTATTAATGTACGACGCAAAGTTGCTGGTATATCCCAAGCCCTCTCTCCTCTTCTTAAAAGTAACACACTCTCTATTCACAATAAACTTATTTTATATAATGCTTGTATAAGATCTGTTCTAACCTATGCTTGTCCGATCTGGGGATTCGCATGCAAAACTAGTATGGACTATCTATACCGTGCTCACAACAAAAATCTTCCTTATATCCGTAACGGTCACCATTATCTTAGTAATAAAACAATCCGCAGTGATCTAAAAACTACCTCTTTAAAACAATGTATTCATCAACTTTCTAAAAATTTTTATAAGTCTGTTTACTATCTCCCTAACCAAATAGTTGCGGAACTACCCGACTACGAGGTATCCGACTCCACTAATAGAAAACGCCCTAAATACTCGCTTTTGCTTAATGATGAAGACTGAGGTTCCCTCACCTTCTTTTATACTTAACCTTTCTGTTTGATCTGTCCTGTTTATAGTATTAAGAAAAAAAATTATATCTTGTTTTTCTGCTATAAATATAGCATTTTTATCAGCTTAACTTATGTATGCTCTCTGAAAAGAGTCTTTTTTGTTTATGGGTTACCACCGGTAGCTTTTTTGCCTGTCCTTTCGTTTATGGAACAAATGGAATTCTCTTTTTTAATTTAAATTTTCTTTTTCTCTTTTTGTTTTTTTTTTCTTTCTCTCTAATTATGTTATACTTAAGTACTTATGTACTTTATATTATTTTTTTACACTTTTCTTAACTTTTTAAGTAATCTTAATTTTGTGGCACCCAGCCACGTCTAAACATTAATTTTTAAGGCTCCCTAATGCCCTTGCAACACGATCGCCTCTCCACTGGATGTAAAGTTGCCATGTAACTAGGCAGTCCATAAAGCAGATTACATTGTTCCATTAAAATTTTAGATGTATATCTTAATCACTTCGGGACGAGCATCTTTTACAGAATCTTTAATCTTTTATCACCGGTTTTTCAAAACAGAAATTTTTCCCTAATTTAATCGATAAAATGCCCTGTCTAAATAAGGCAAAATTTGCAATAAAAAATAACTGTTGGGAATAATCAAGGATTCTGAGCAACTTATGCGTCACGTATACGTGACGCTCGTTCCCAAGGGGTTAAAGGACATTGGCAAAACAGTATGTGCTCCAGAACAGTTTTTCCAGATCAACGATTTTTCGAACTAGAAGATTTTTCCCAAAAAAGGCTTTAGACACCAGTTGCCCACCGAACACATGCACAGTGCATAAATCACACATCAGACAAAGATTATGAAACACTTTCCAACATTAGTAAAATATTATTAAGAAATTTCATTTTTTTCATACAATGAAATGAGATCAATTTAAAAACCACATAAGGGGCATTTTCACAATCTTTTGACTTTTATGTCCCTGAATAATAATTTTTATTTTAGTACATATTCTCATTTTTTTTTTATTTCATATACTGGGGAACATCCCATTGTATGATTGCATAACAATATTAACGAGATAAATAAGTTTGTGACGATGTCGGGAGTCCAAATACCAGGAAAAATCCTATACCGTCCCGTGTCCCTCATGCTGATTTTTAAGTTTGGAGTTGTCTCTATAAAATTGTTTCAATAAAAATAATTCGATGTAATTTTTTTCCGAAACTGAAACTATTGTTTTATATAAATATGTAGCAAAAAATTAACCTGCACACATTTTTAGGGTTGTTATTATTTTTTAAACTCTGTCCCTGGGTTTTAGATTCCTTACCGTCCCCCTTCTAAAATTATACAGAAAATCACTTCAGATGCAGCCACAGAATTTTTTTTTCAAGTTTTTTCTCATGCAGAAGTATGCTAGAGAAAGAATGTCTAAAATTTTTTGACAGGAAATTGACTGCAGAATTTAAATCAGCATTTAAATATCAATTTCAAGCATCGTGGTTTTATTGGTAGTCTTACCGTCCCTAAGGTTTATTCCTGCACTTTTCGAGGTAAATTAAATTATTTTTTAAATTCTAATCCAATGTAAATAACTGTTTCTAAAAATCAATGAACATTGTGGCTATCACTTAGTCTTAACATGATTTGCCTAAAAATAGGTGGTTATTTTCCTTACCGCCCCATCCTTACCATCCCTTTTTTTTTTCTTTACCGTCCTTTTTTCTCTTACCGCCCCCTTTTATTCCCTTACCGTCCTTTCTTTAACACCCCTTTAAGACAATGTTATACCAAAATTTTGTACTAAAAATACTACATTGTTATTATTTATTATTTGAATGTCCTCTGGGTACTATGCAAATTCATTATAAGTAAAAATTTAGAAGAAAATAGAAAGTTATAGTGGTAAAATGGTAAGGAAAATAAAACTCGCAAGTTTAACTTACACCTCAGTTGAATAAAAAAAATTTCGCTGCTGATCATTTTTTCTTTATTTTGAATCATTAAGGCATTTGTTTATCTGATTAAAATGTTATTTTAGCAAGTTTAATTTCACCAAATTTTTATTCCCGAAAGTCAAAAGATTGTGAGAAAGCCCCATAACTCAATAAAGAACCATTTTCAGCAATTGCTGTCCATTTCAGGTAATGCGTGCGAATTCTTCCGTGCAGTCCTGTATATGATTTATAAAATTTAAAAGCGCCATGTAATACTCTAAAAATTACATATGTTTAAAAATACATATCACAGCGGAAAACCAACTTTCAGCAATTATTGGTCACGCCAGTGACCGAATTCTTTTGTGCGTCTCTGTAAATGAACAGTAAATGATACGTACATCCTAATAGATGTAGTGGAACTTAGTGAAATAAAAATTAAATTGCTTATGCTTTGAAGTATCACAATATTAATAAAATGAACCGCAAACGATTTTTTCCCAAAGACCATATTGTAACGGAAAACTTTTGTGTGTCTCTGTAAATAAACTCTAAAAGCTATACTCACTTCATTTTCAATACTGAGCACCTCATTAACATATAAAAATTACATGAGAATCAGAGTATTTTTACTAGAGTTGGAACACGAAAAGACGGACAGATAGACAGACAAACCGAATTCATAAAAACTTTTCCACTAAGTTATAAAGTGCCAAAAACGAAAGCGAACTACAAGTTTAGTTCTTACTGAAGCAAGTAAAATATAACAGTATCATTTGAATGCATAAAAAGTCTTGTATGTATTTTATTTTGCCATAACGAGCCACCTACATGTTAATATTGGACCCAACTTTTAAAAGTTCAATAGCAATGTTATAACTTTATTACATACTAGCTGGCCCGCCCAGCGTTGCCCGGGCCCATGATGAATGACACTTAAATGAGCCTCAAATGTGTATGATTTTATATCTTTAACTCCATTTTATTTGATTTTATATTTTTAAATGAAAAAATATTAATTTCAAAGTATATGTTACTTGATATTTTATATTCTGCGTAACTTGATTTTTGGAGTCTATGCGTACTGACAGCAAGCGAAACCGCGACGAACCACTGATGTTTTTACTAATTTCGTCGAAATTTTCACTCATTTTGTTTTGTAAAAAATATTCTGCCCTTCCAAACGTTTCAAAATTTTTGTAGCTGATGTAAATCTGGTCTATTGAGATGCTCTAAAAAGATTTTATTAAAATAGAGACGTTTAGTTACTTTTAGCGTAAAAAAATATCGTCTCCGTGAGGCGCGAAGTGACCCGAGTTCGCCGGTGTATTTGAAATGGTTAAAAATTATATTTTTTAAAACCTATTACACCATCGATTAGAAGAAGGTTTCAGCTTTAAGATCATAATTTTGGTTTGTCGGTACCTCTAAATTTATGCCCTAGAGGGTCGTTGCAATAAGGGGAAAAAACGTTTTTCGGAAAAACAACCCTTTTTGAAAGGGTTAACTGCGATATTTTTTTTAATTGATTGCGGCATTTGATACGTAAGAGTACGATCTTTCAGAATATATCTTCCGTTTTTAACTTTACGAAGCGGTTTGGCCGATGTAAGTAAATAAATAATGACAAAATACCTCGGAAATTCCTTCTTTTCTATCTTAATTTTCTACGGATGCGTAAAAAAAACTTCGCGCATGTCCCAGCGAGTTTTCCCTCTCGCAAGAACAGAGGTTTTTTTTTTTTTTTTTTTTTTTTTTTTTTTTTTTTTATGATGTGCGTTGCGATTTTTAATAAATAACTCAGCTAATTATTAGAACTTTAAATTATGAGTCTCAGGTGCATCAGGAGATACTTTTGGCTACACAAAAATTTTCAGCCTTGTACTAGCCGTAGATTTTGCTAGCCATCGCAGACACACACACAGACAGAAAGAAACATAGAGAGAAACTACCTTTTATTAGTATAGATTAATTCAGTATGTCAAAAAAAAAAACGTGGATGTGCAAATTTTCAGAAATGATTGCGCAAACAAAACAATTATTAAAACGTAAATTATTCAAAAACTTTGAATTCAGTTTTCGCCAATCAAATCAGTGATTGTCTCGCCGTAGTTTCCAGAGTTATGATTGTTACACCAGTGTGTTTCAACCGGTGCACACAAGTGTGCCGTGCGAGTGTACTTCGGGCTTTTCGCGGTTAATCACGTGAAATGCTAAATTGAATTTAAAATTTTCATATACTCTGTCAAATTTTCATTTACGATTCAGTCTTTTTAATCAGAAAGTGCATCTCCGCAGTCTTTTGTAAAATATTAATTATAACTAGAGAACAGGAATTCTGCTTTTTCAGAATTTAGTTATCGCCCCCGATGAAAAAAAATATATGTATATAAATATAGATACAGTAGAGTCCCAATTATCCGAGTTAATTGAACTTATACATTTAGAATAGATCCTTTTCTTCTGATGGACAGATGGCTTCTATTATTATGAAACAGCTGTTATAAACGAAGTGTTAGGTGATGATGAAAGAGCAGTCGTAAAAAGTTAGAACTCTGATTTTCTGGTCAGAATGGGAAAAAAATGGCCATAATTTTTTTTTTACGCCTGCTCTTTCATCTTCACCTGACACTTCATTTATAATGGCTGTTTCATAATAATAGAAGCCACCAGTCCATCAGAAGAAAATATCTGGGTTAAAGCGGTAACTCGGTTAAGCGGGACTCTACTTCAGTTTTAAGACTTAAAACACGCCATTTTATTATATATAAAATGACGTCATTCGCATCCGCTGAAGAATTCATCATTTGCGATCCAGTATTAAACAACATCTACGGTAAAGTAAGCATAAGACGTCACTATCGCTGAATAATACACAAATCCAAGAAAAGAGATTTCGTCATTCAAGAAACTGGACAAAAAAATCGGTTCTCTCATGATTCATATGCCTTCATTTGTTTATAATATTAATATAGATACTTAAAATTAAATTCAGTTTATAATAGCTCCCTGTTTTATCTGAAATCATTCATTTATATTTTTTCAAAATAAGCACGTATTTTAATTACACTGGGTTATTTTTTTCAGTTATTATGGGAAAATGGCAACAATTATACAATATAATTGCTATTTTCCCTTAACTTTCTACAAAAATGAAGTACTTGAGTTGCCAAAATTAAACAAATGTCGCTAAAAACTAGAAAAAAATATCTCAAAAATAAATGGAAATGCAGTTTTCAAACAAATTGCATTTAAAAGTACTTTTTTCCACAATACGACGGTATAAAAATTGAAAATGTGCGATACTTAGAAGTTTAAAAAATTGCAGTAGATAATTTAATAGTACAATGATATACCTGCTTTATTTTACGGCTGGCTTATACAACGTAACGTTAGTTTTTGGAGACGACACAAAATAAGCTGGGAGAAAAAAATAGCATACCGGGGGCGAATAAGTATATTAGAGAAATAGAATAAGTCTATTGCAGTAATCCAAGTAAAAAAACTGAATTTTTAATGCACGGAATGCCTGTGCTATAACATTTTTGAAAGTCACGATTTTTGGCACTAAGCATTAATTTAAGTATTTATTTTTTTTAATGAGAGTTTTGATTTTATAATTTAAAATGTTTCAAATCCAAATCAAATACTATTTGGTTTAAAAAAATAAAGAAAGAAGAAAACAAAAAAGTCACTAACAAGTTCAAATATCAATTTTGGATAACTTTTAAATAATCCTTGTTAAGTGAATAAATTATTCTGTTATTTCATTAATTTCGTCTGTGAAAAAAATATCACACATATTCTGTTCATCATATGTTCTGTTAATTTCAAACTAAACAATTGCAGTGTGCCTCTATAATTTTTTGTACAAAATAAAGTTGTGCAGCAAAAACAGTTGACAAATACTGTGCTTACTCGAATAAACGTTGATTCTGATACTTCAAAGTTTGTTTTTCAAAATATCACAAAAACACAAAATTTACCCAATACTCATATTCAACTTTTTCTCCTTTCTAATTTATATTCTGTTTGCGTATCTCCTTTCGCTAATTTTTTACCAATTTATTTACATTTGGGTCAGTAAGTCACATCACAAATTACTCAGCTGAAGACCTAAACACCCCATCATTTTTTTAAATTGATAGTTTTAAATACTTGTCCCAAAAACGCATAATTTAGATAACTCATTTCCTTTTTTCATTGTTGTTGATGTACGTGGTGGCAATCGTAAAACCTAAATTATCAACTCAGATTTATTCGCGCTCCTTAAAACATTTTTCGCAGTTTAAGTAAATTTATACCTTAAGACATAAAGATAAAGAATTGTTTATTTCTAAGAACCAGTTAAATAATTATCAAAATAACATATAATTATAAACATACATTAATGAAAAATAACGTGTTACACATATATAATATACTGTGATCTCTCTCTCTCTCTCTCTCTCTCTCTCTCACACACACACACACACACACACACAAATCAAATCATGCTTACAATACTTTCTTTGCGTTATGTGTTCCAAAAGTAAAAATATACACTAATAAGTGAGTAAGTGTGATCACAGATCGTACAGAGGGTTTTATTTAATATTCCTTTCAAAACACTTTATCCTTTTGAAAAATCTGTTAGTTCCACATTTCGCAACCAGGGAGCGCACTCTATTCTAAACAAACCTCTATCCGAACGAAACTCCGTTTTACAACCTACCCGTAGATATATTAATCGAGGGGATCGGGTCCATAGCACCCGAGATAGGTAGGCGCCCCTGGCGGTAAAAATTGGAAATAAAATATGTACGGCTATGGTGCATAATATGAAAGAAGGGTCAAAGGAGTGTCGGCAAAAGTTAGAAAAGTGCACCCCGGGTGAAAAGGTTGGAGGTTAGAAAAATTGTTAAAAATACAGAAGTTAGAACCCGGAAGGGTAAATAATATAAGGCTTTTTGAAAATTTTATGATTTTTTGTGTGATCACAAGTGTTTTGCTATAAGTATGCAAAATTTCACATCTCCAACTTAATTAGAGGCTGAGTTAGAAAAATTACTTAAAATACACAAGTTAGAGTCCAGAGGTGTCGATATAAGACTTTTTCAAAATTTTATGATTTGTCGTTTGATGTGAGGTGTTCAGCTGTAAGTATCCAAAATTTCAAGCCTTCAACTTAATTAGGTGCTCAATTAGAAAAAAGCTTAAAATACACAAGTTAGAGCCCAGAGGGCGTAAATGTAAGACTTTGGTTAATTTTAGAAGTTAATTAGCCCGTAACTCAGTTAATTACCGACTTTTTCAAAATTTTATGATTTGTTTCTTGATCCGAGGTGTTCAGCTATAAGAATCCAAAATTTCAAGTCTCCAACATATATAGTTTCTGAGAACGGGCTCTGTGACGGACGGACAGACAGAGGAGTGAGACGAATAGGGTTTCTTCAGATGAACGAAACCCTAAAAGCCAGAATTCTGCTTCTTCAAAATTTAGTGTCGCCCCCGAAGAAAAGAAAAAATATATATATAAATATATATATAACTTGCATAAAAGTCGCCTTCGAGCAATAGTCGCACCCCCGGTTTTGAAGCAGAAAAAATCGTCAAAATATTTTCTTCGCATAAAAGTCGCAGTTGCGTTTTTCAAACCGGGTGGCATCAGAACGCAAAAACAAACTGATCTTCTAATTTTTTTTTTTTTTTTTTTTTTTTTTTTTTTTTTTTTTTTTTTTTTAATTAACGGTGATATAGCTTATTGGAGCTTGGACTCTTTTCAACATTTTGATTTAAAAAAAATATTTTTTTAGAAGCACGCCATTTAGAAGGACTCGCAACCGTCGCAAAATTCTGCAACCGTTGGACGTATTGGTTTGGTTTAACAAGCTATTTAAGAGGGTCCGGGACACAAAAATCTTCAAATTTTCATTTTTTTTTTAATTAAAAATTTCTCTGCCGTTTTCTGCTTAGAATGATGTTTAAATCATGTTTCTATCTTAATTAGAACAGGAAATATTAATTTTTTCGTTTTGGTTTGTTTTCAAAATCTGCTTTTCAAGCTATGGTTGTCAAGGAAACGAGTTCTCGTGAAATTGCGTTTTTCTTCATGATAGTTTTTTTTCACCATTTCTCATATTTAAATTCTTATAACTCGAGAACCGTTAAAGATACAGGGTTGAAACTCGGAACATATCTTTTTCAATTATTTTACTTTACTTTTGAGCCAGCATATTTGAAAAAAATATTTACTTTTGAAAATATGATTTTTTTTTAAACAGTTGCACCACTATTTTTGTAATTTTTTCGTTAAATATTTTTAATTTTTTTAAAAATTAATATTTTTTAAAATGCTGGCTCTAAATTAAAATCTATATATTTCTGTTTATTTAAATGAAAAAAAATTTAAATTCTATAAATAATATTTCGAGTTATAACGATTTTAAACTACTCCACTTTTTTAACAAAATTTAAAATTTAATTTTTTTTTTAAATTATGATAAGTTTTATCCTGCGATTTTGTTTACAAATGATATGGTTAACCATCACAAAAAAATTCAAAATTTTAACTCAATAAATAAAAAAATTTTGAAAATGTGTCCCGGACCCCCTTAAAGACAAGTATATGGAGTATAAGACGAGTATATGGAGGTCGGACGGCCAATCAGAACAAAGAAAAAACTACCAGTGAAAAAGTAAGGCGTCCATCCCTGGAACTAATGTGTAGTTGGATATTACAATGCTGGACTTTAATAACAAGCGACTTAATTTCAAAAAGTTTTAAGAAGACAGGTATCTCCAACGCTTTGAACGGAAGCGAAAATGATATTTTATGGAACGACGGAGATTCTTCAGACACCGATTCACATTACAATAGTGATACTGATACCTTCAGTAAAAGTGATTTATTATGAGAATTTGTCAAAATTTTCACAAAGATTATTTGTAAATTTTATGCCTATAAAAATATTATCATACAAGGAAAAATGGTATTTAATAAACAGTGCATAATCTGGAAACATTTGGTAAGTTACTAATTTTGTTATGTGCTTTTTTTTTATACCAGTAATGTTTTAGTATTGTAGTATGCAATATTGTGTAGTAGATTTCCCTGCATAATGGTCGCACCTACACTTTCACAATGAAATTTGTCAAAAAAAGTGCGACTATTATGCGAATAAACATGGTAGATAGTACAAAGCATAATTATGTTTGAAGACATAAAACACACGCTTTTATTTTATACTAAACGACGTAATTCGCATCCGCCTAAAAATTCTATACTTACAATCCAGTCTAAAGCAACATCTACAAAAAAGTATGGATATGACGTCACTATCGCGGAATAATACACAAATCCAGCAAAAAAAAGATGCCGACATTCAAGAAACTTGACAAAAAAAAAAAGACCTAATAATTCATATGTTTTCAACATTAATATGGATGTATAAAATTAAATATAGTTTATAATAGCTGCATATTTTATAAGAAATAATAAATTTATATTTTTTCAACTTAGCACGTATTTTAATTACAATTTTAATTACAATTTTAATTACAATTAAATGGCAACCAAAAGATAGAGTAATCTACTATTTTCCAACTACTTTCCCTTTACTTTCTACAGAAATGGTATTTCAGTTGCGAAAATTAAAAAAAAAAAAATGTCGTTACAAAACTACGAAAAATTAATATCTTTAAAATAAATTGAGATGCAGTTTTCAAACAAATTGCATTTAAAAAAAAACTTTTTTTTTCCTATACGACGGTATTATAAAAATTAAATTTTTACGATCCTTAGAAGTTAAAAAAAATTGCAGAAGTGATTAACCTGTACATTGATACTGCTTTGTTTTACGGCTGGCTTATTTAACACGGTGACTTTCATTATGATGATTTTTTAGAGACACTTTAATTGCTGGCCGAAATAAATGGCATATCGGAGGCTAAAAAAAAAAAAAAAGGAGTTACATTTTTTATTAAAAGTGAATCGCTATCTTTTGAACTTTTTAAAAATTATTATTTCAGTGTTTTATAATACTTTTTCTAACACATTGTTAAATAGTTTTATTAAAGAAAATGATTTAATCAAGAAACAAGGAAGAAAAATCACGCGACAAGCACAGATTATGAAATACTTTCCAACACTACATTAATACATGGAAAGTATTCCAGAGAGAAACATTCGCCTTGCATACAATATTTCAAATAAAAATCAGATTTCAAAGTAATTGCTTAAGAGGCGCAAAGAACCAACACAGTGAAAAAGATTCCATGCCGGGACTCGAACCCGGGCCATCAGTATAGTGCACTGACGTTCTACCGACTAAACCGCATGGAACGATACCCAGCCTGGAAAATTTCTCACTATTATGTTGGCAAGGCTACAAATGTAGCACAAGATGGAATATTTATCGTGAGCCACCGACATGAGAAAACACGAAGCTTAATTAAATCCAGCATCGATAGAAACTATATTAATACATGGAAATTATTCCAGAGAGAAACAGTGCGCTATACTAATAGCCCGGGTTCGATTCCCGGCATGGAATATTTTTCACTGTGTTGACCTTTTCGCCTTTTAAGCAATTACTTTGAAATCTGATTTTCATTTGAAATATTGTATGCAAGGCGAATGTTTCTCTCTGGAATAATTTCCATGCATTAATATAGTTTCTATCGATGCTGGATTTAATTAAGCTTCGCGTTTCCCCATGGCGGTGGCTCCCGATAAATATTCCATCTTGTGCTGCGTTTGTAGCCTTGCCAACATATAAAAATGAAAAATTTTCCAGGCTGGGTATCGTTCCATGTGGTTTAGTCGGTAGAACGTCAGTGCGCTATATTGATGGCCCGGGTTCGATTCCCGGCATGGAATCTTTTTCACTGTGTTGGCCTTTGCACCTCTTAAACAATTACTTTGAAATATGATTTTCATTTGAAATACACTTTCCAACACATTGAGAATAATGCAACGAAACCTCTCCGTTTAATAAGGTGAAAGATAATAGCTAAGTAAACAATTTGGAAAACGCATAACATATTTGAAGGTACTCCTTTGTTATTTAAGCCCCCACAATTAAGATTACGCCGATGTTAAGGTCAATTTCGCCACGGTCATAGCCAAGCGAACATACAGTGCACGTATAAGAGATATAAAAATAAATATAACATTAAATAACATACTTTATGCTATTAAGAATATATTAAAGTGTTTCATAACAATTTCTTAGGATGCTTCCCAAGAATAACAACTTTACGATATTACGCTTCATATTCTGGGTCATATTTCCGAAATTGCTTTCAATAATTCATTAAAAACATTTTTTATAGGTATTTACTCTACATAAATTCTGTAAGGTATGTTCGAGCTGTGCCTCGATTTTTATTGCACCACTTAGCAGAACTCCACATTCTCCCAACATTTAAGCATGTTGGATCAACAACTTAAGCTACTCAAAGTTCAGAATAAAGTGCTTGTAACCTGGTTTTTCAAGCTCCTGGGAATTGAATGACTGCTAAAAATTAGCAGTCAGTGTAAATTGCTAATCAGTTTTCTACATGTTCACATTTTTTCCTCATATGTGTACTAGCATCACAATTTGAGATTTGAACGAGAAAGCATACACCATTTTTCCTCCAAAAATGCAATGTTGCGGGAGTTCTGTTGTTTAACAACATACGAACAATTTTTCGACAACATCAGTACAGAAATATAACACGTCCAGCGAAGAGGTCGGCGTTGGCAGTTGCATCATGTCTGAACTAGGGCTTAATTATTTCAGCAGACTTGGTGCGGGCCAGGATCAGGCTTACATTTTGTTTCTACATACTGGTCCTACATGACGGGCCGGTTCTGATGCAATGCTGCATTCTATGGCTTGCGAACATAAAGTAATCTAAAACATATAGTAATCTATAATGTTAAATTTTCCCATAAATACGTATGCAGTATTCTATAGAAATATATTAATTGTATGTTTAAAAAAAGTCTTTTTCTATAAAAATTGAGTCAGGTCTGATTCCATTGATTTTTGCACGGGCTGGGCCTGTTTTCATTAATTTTAGCACGGGCCGAGCCGGGCCGTGAAAATACAAACGGGCCGGGCACGGGCTGAACTTTTAGTTTTTGCAACAAGCCGGGGTAGCATTCGTTCGGGCCGGGTCGGGCCTGGAAATTCCTGTCCGTGCGGACCTCTATTTCTCTCATACAACTATTCCAATTAATTGTCGCATTTTCACGAATATTTGTTTCTTACACCAATTTATGGATGTTAATTCCTCTGTCCAGTAGTACACAAACGTTACAGCATTTATGAATGGTATTCTCACAGCATTAAATAAATTTCCAACACTGAGGTCCTTTTTATTACAGCTTTTTACGTTACATCTCCATATAGTTTCATCATTAGTAACATACAGTTTCATATCATGGCCATTTTTGCATAGTTGTTTGCTGGATAAAAGCTTTCGTTATTGAAAAAAATCCCTACCGGCTCGGCCTACAGGCGGAGGAAGATTTCGAAGTCAAGAACTAGTTTCACCAAAAAAAAACTAAATCAAATTTAAAGATGAATCCAGTTTAACAATTTTATATGGCCGCTTTTGGCGAGTTTCTAATTTCATTTTCCTGTAAGAATTGGCTTTATCGGAATTATGTTAATACGATAATTTTTTCTTCAACTGCTAATTTACTTTCTTTCTCCCTGTAAGAGTTGGTCCTATCAAAAACTTGTCAATATAAAAGTTGTAGATAATATTAAGAAGACAGCAGATTTGATATTTTGGGAATTGACGAAGTTGTGAATTTTTTTCTTCTTCAACCCCCGCCCCCCTTTTTTTCGTTTTTAATTTTTTTTTTTTTTTTGAGTCTGTTGGTTTTAGAGTTGGTCTTATCAAAAACTTGCCAATATAAAAATTGTAGATAATATTAAAAAGATTAATACTAAATGTAAGTGGATTGATATCTTGAGAAATGACGAAGTTACGAATTTTTTTCTATCTAAAACCCTATTTTTTCGTCCCTTGAGCCCATTTTTAATTTTATCAAAAATCTGTAATATATAATATTTGGCCCTTTTCCTAGAAGTAATACTAACTTTATTACATTCTCCCCTATGTTGGAATTTCTGAAAAACTTTTTGCAGATCTGCGCCAATCATGACCCCTAGAACCCAAAACCATGAACTGTGGATGGTTTTGGGTTCTAGGGATCATGATTGGCGCAGATCTGCAAAAAAAATTTCAGAAATTCCAACATAGGGAAGAATGTAATACAATAAGTAGTATTTCGTACGGAATCTACCTAAAATAAGATTGCATCCATCTCTGAGGTAAATCAAAGATTGTTTACATTTTCCTAAAAAATAAATACAGGCGATTTAAGGAAAACAATACAACATGCAATTAAAAAATATTATGTATGTTCTAGAACATCAAATAAAAGCCAGTATGACGATACCATACACAAGTGCTGTTTCTTTAGGACTGGAAACCATTTGACGAGATTTTACATTCTAACTTGGTGTTATATATCTGTCACTTGGCAATTTTTCCTCAGGAGTCAGTATAACAAAGACTGCTCAATTTCAGAAATTAGCATCTGTAATTTGAAAAATATCCAATTTTTTTTGTGCAGCCATATATATATGACCTTTAGATTTATATCCGTACAACATAGAATTCTAAAATTTAGTTTAGATTTGTATCTATACGACATAGTATGCTAAAATTTAGTTCCGTTACGTATAACACAGTTTAAAATTCCCCTTCAACAATTCCCGTCAGTAAATGAAAATGTACTCTAATTATTTGATGCATCCCTATATAGTGTTTATACACAACAAGTAATATGCAGAAAATTAGTTACATTTATAAGGAGCAATCAAAAAGTTTCTGTTAAAGGTCGCTGCTGCAGTGTATATAGCGCATCGCCGAAGCGGGTATATAAACACCGACATCGAGGCAAGGAATTATTATGTTATTCACTTATTTACAAAGTGTGTGTGGAAAATGCTGAAGCGTGAACAACGACGTTAGTACCCATGAACATAGAATAGAGAAGGACTTCTCACGAAATAGGTTTTAGAAGAAGAAAACCATTCCTTGAAAATGTGTGCAATAGATGGCGTTGTGTAGCACGGTTCTACTCGGTTTCGTCTGCTTCAATATGCTCTACCAATAATTTCTTTGATCATTGAGATCCAGCCAATGAACGTTGTCCGCTAGAGGCGCTGGTATGTACACGGTTCTATTCTAACCGTTACCATCGCCTCATTTAAGTCCAAAGTCGCGGCACGATATTCACACTATTTCGTGAGAAGTCCTTCTCTATTCTATGTTAGTACCAAATGCGTCCAAACAAGACCAACGTGCTATTCTTCTTTTTTTTGAGGCCGAAGGACAACAACCGGTAGACATTCATCGGAAGATTAAGAATGCGTATAGAAAAGCATGCCTGTCGAAGACTACCGCAATGGCGCTCAAAGTTCAGATCTGGTCGCGGTTCGACTGAAGATGCAAGTCGATCTGGGAGGCCATCGACATCCAACACCGATAACAATAAGCGGGCAGTTGATGATACGACTAGGGCGGAACGTTGCATATCGATTCGTGGGCTTTCAAAAGATCCAAAGTCAAAAGATTCAAAAGTTCTTGAAAGGCAGGACTGGGTAGTCGATGGGAAAAATGGACGACTCCGACTCCAGGAATTTTAACAGATCCAACTCCGACTCTTTCGTTCAAAAATGGGCCGACTCCGACTATGACTCCAACAACGCAGACCTGCTTGTAAAATGGACGACTCCGACTCCGGAAATTGCAAAAGATCCGACTCCGACTCTTTCGCTCAAAAATGGGCTCGACTCTGACTCCGCAGCCCTGGTGATGATTCTTTTCGGACAAAGAAGTGCAGCAGGCAGTTTTGAACTTCTTCAAGCAGCAGAAAGTGGAATTTTACCAAAGGGGTATGTTCAACCTGGTGAAGCACTGGGATGCTTGCCTAAATGTTTAGATGAAAGTGATTTTACATAACTGGCATACCAAATCTGGACTGCACAGTCTTCGAACGGAAAATGTTTGATCCCCTTTATGGAAAAGCATACCACAACTGAAAAACGGACTTCGCAATTATTGCTCATAGACAGTACTATAATCGAATTCTTCTGTGTATCCCCGTAACCAAACAATAAATGTTATGCACGCCTCAATATGGCAATCCGACAATATTTACGCGAATTAGAGCACGGACAGCAAGACGGGCAAACAAACCGAATTCATAAACACTTTTCAACTTTGTTGAAAAGAGTTAAAAATGCAATTATGGTGGTAAAATTAGTTTTTGTTTTTATTTTAAATAAATTTTAAAAACAAACTTCTCAAATTTTTAACTTATTTATTTATTTATTGCATGCTTTTCTTACAAGTGTGTTCCAAAACGCTAGAGATCTTATTTCTAAAAAGTTAATCAGTTTAAGAAAAAACAAAATGTCATGACATCTATACTAATAAAAGAAGGTTTCGTTCTGTCTATGTGTCCGCGATTGCTAGCTAAATCTAAAGCACCTAGAAGTCTGAAAATTTCGGTGAGGACAGACCAAGGCAGGTTCTGATGCACCTGAGTCTCAGAATTTTCATTTTTTGATTAGCCAAGCCCAGTGGCGTAGTAATCAGAGCATCTGACTGCCGTGCTGCAAGTCAAGAGTTTGACTCCCGACTGGGCAAGGTTCGCCCAGCCTCTCATCCCTCCGGGGTCGATAAAATGGTTACCAAGCTTGCTTGGGAGCTAAACACCGAGGGTCCTGCGTTAGACTGACCACCTGCCGGGACGCATGCTGCATAGCACCTCAGGGTCCAGGGTCAAGAAAACAGGGATGAGCACAGTCGGCCCTGATCCTTCATGGATTGTATAGACACAGAGTTTAGTTTTAGATAGTTAGCCGAGTTATTAATTAAAAACTCATCGAAAAGCTCCATTACAGGAACATGAACCGCGCATCTTTCAAAAAACCACAAAAGAAACGCATCTGGTTTTGAATGATGAAAATATAACCATCCTCAGATCAGTAACAAAATCACGAAAACAGTAAATTGAGACATTAATTATTACGAACAATAACATTTGTGAACTCTCATCCAAATAAAATGAGACTATAAATCAATCAATAATCATCAAAGTGTTGCAACATCTAAATTGTATTTATCCGAAAAATGTACAATAATTAACCATCTATCAAACCAGACTGCTTTTTCTCCCACGCGTAATGCAAGAAATATCACGTGATTAATGTACAGGACTAAAAGACACTACTAACTCTTCCATTATTATGCTTTCTGCTCTTAAATACGTAACATGTAAAAATTAAATCGCTGCCGAAGGATGCAGCGTAATTTGTATGATACAATACTAAATTTAATACTTAATGTTTAATATAATTTAATAACAACAAACCAGCCTCATAAGTAAGAAGTTTTCATGTGTCACATTAATTAAACACAATTATTTTCTCACAGTTTAGAAGTGATATAATAGAATTGCTGCAGTAGAGATGTACAGGTAAGAAACTTACCTATAATATTTTATTGTTTGGTAACTAGAGATATCGGCCAGAATAATTAATTTACACTCTTATATCTAAATATGGGCGCGCGTAGCCTACTGCATAAATAGAGGCGACATTTTTGCCAACATTGAGAACATCTGCATCGATTGTTCAGAAAGGAAAAAGGGGGTAACCTTTAAGTCGCACAGGTAAATACGACAGTCAGAGGTTTTTGGACATATTCAAATTAAGAAATTATTACGTTTATAGATTTGATACGAAGCATACATACATTAAAAAAAATCTAATTTCGAATTTTCCAAAAATTCGGTTCATAATTTGCTGAGATATTAATTAAAAACTCATTAATGAAAAATATTAATTTTTATTTCATCAGGACACCCGGAGACATTTCGTCTCTACTTTCCGATACGAAACAAAAAAAAAATCAACAACGAACTGGAATAATAAAAAACCGCAGTTAGAAATTATAAGGTATGTGGAAATTTTTAAAACTCTTTCAGATAGGGATTTGAAAATTGGCAGTTAACCCCCAGAAAATTTTCTCTTTTTTGAGTCCCCACTGCCTCAAGTAACATATCTCCAGATAGGTTGAATAGAGGTTTTCGTCGGATAGAGATTTTTTTAGAACAGAATGCGGTCCCTGCCGGTGGAAAGTTGAACTCACAGATTTTGGATTTTAGGTACATTTAAGATATTATCACTCCGGGCGGATCAGCTACAGTCGGACCTCTATTTAACGAACCTCTATTTTGCGAATTTCTCTATTTTGCGAACTTTTCCTCGGAACCAACAACATTTTGCGAATTTCTTCATAAAATAACCTCCAAACAGCGAAGTGTATTCTCTATTTAACGAACTTTTTCTTCTAATATCATTTTTTTCCTCCCTATTTCTCAAAATATTTCCGGACACTTCAAACTTATTCATTCTTTTACGCATTTTATAATGCTCAATAACATTGAATTAGTTTTACCAGGTACCTAACTCAACGAGAGCAGTAAAATCCCTGTCATTCTTTGCATTTCATCCAGGAAATGCAAACTTTCAATATCCCCCTTTCACACTTAAAAGGGCTGTTCTGTAGTAAATATGTTTCAGTAATTAAATTTAAGGACGCATGTAGTAATATAATGCTTAAAATTACTTGTTATAATAAATACGATAATGTCATTAAAATTCATTAATTTTAATGTAAATATTTTCTTAAAACTGAAAATACAGTGTATTTCCGGACAATATTTTTAAAAATTCTTGTTGTCCTTACAGATTTCTTTTTGACGGGTTTTTACCCCTGAATAATAATAAACAAAATAAATATGATTTACAAAAAAAAGTGTGATTAGTTAAGTTTTTTAATAATGTTTAGTGTTTATGAATTAAAAATCTGTTTTGCGTAGTTTAAAGTATTTAAAAAGGTTCATCTGTTCATCTCTATTAAACGAATTTTCCACATAACGAACTTTTTTTCGGGATTTAGCGACTTCGTTAAATAAAGGTCCGACTGTAGTATGTAATAAAATACAGTAAAAATGACTATTTACTGAACAACTTTATTTAAAAAGAAGACAAACTATATTACTGAAAATCCTATTCCCAATTTTATGAAATGTATCTTAAGAACAGCAAAAAAAAAAAAGAGAGAGAGAGAGTCAATTGTATGTGTTGAAGTTTTAGAATTTTAAGCATACTAATAAATTAAAAAACACAAACTGAGAAATATAAATTTAAAGATTGTAAAGGGTAAAATACTAGGGATCTATAAATATATTTTAAGCAAAAAATTGAAGATTTTCGTTATTTTTCGCGAAGAGAAGTGCAAAAAAAAAAAAAAAAAAATGAAAGAAACAAGGGTAAACAATGATCGCAAATGCAAAAGTACAACAGAAATGATGAACTCGGCATGAAGAACATTTTGCAAACAGGTGATTTTTTTTTTTTTTTTTTTTTTTTTTTTTTTTTAAATTCCAGATCTTAATCACTTGCATTATTCCGTTTGGAGTATAATGGTAATCAAATCTTATCCTCAATAACAATTTGCATTCTTTGAAAATGGCTCCAACAAAAAACGTGCATGAACATTATTTTAGCTGGATTTAGTGGGATTGCGTACACCGTGAAAGATGTTCTAAAAAGATTAAAAAGGTAGTACAGCTGATTTGAAACAAAATGACTTACAGTTTGTCCCTTTATTTATTTATTTGAAAATGTCTAAATAAGAACTTGAACACTTTTTTTTTCATTTTTTATCAATTAAAAAAAAATGATAATAATAATTGGCACATCTGTCAAAATTTTCTCCGTACCCATGAATAGTGGCGAAATTCAGAATCTTTATTTATTAATGTATTTGTTTTTCATAGGGTCGGTAAGAAATAAATAAGCTATCGAATAAATTTCGAATTTTTTTTTTTTTTTTAACATTTTTCCCTCGACTCTTGACGCAAAC
The DNA here is from genome assembly GCA_963932465.1 of Maratus speciosus. Taxonomy (NCBI): domain Eukaryota; kingdom Metazoa; phylum Arthropoda; class Arachnida; order Araneae; family Salticidae; genus Maratus; species Maratus speciosus. Next base: position 554,575,031 of record OZ010792.1, read on the forward strand.
AGAATAGCTTGTAACAGATTTACAGAAAGGAATCTCATGGGTCATTCTCTGCAAAGTGGCTGTTTTTTTTTTTTTTTTTTTTTTTTTTTTTTTTTTTTTTTTTTAATTGCGGCCCAATAAAATTGCCTCAAAATTTAGCCTACAAATACCTTATTGCTATATTTATCAAAAAATAATATGAACCAAACTGTATCTCATAGTTTTTCTGATATTTTAATTTCAAAGCACTTCCATTGCTAACTTCTCCCTGTAAAGTAATAAAAAATAAAAATGTATTATCTTTACTTACGGTAATTAAAAGTCTTATGAGTTTTTTAATGTGTATTTTATTGCATTAGATTTTCTTATTTTACTGTTTAGTACATATATAAATGGATTCAGATCATTCCCTCACAATTTAAATCACTCCCTCATATTAAAATTATGAGGGAATGATTGTGAGGGAATGACGAAATACTTCTGAAAACCATGTTATACAAAAGTGATTAGTCTTATGTATATTTTCAGGTACGAAATATCTTTTGAAACACATTTCTAATAATATAACAACATAAAAAGACATTTCATTAGTTTTTATTAAATTTATAATAGATGAAGGAATGACGCGTAATAAAAATACTTACATTGATCTAGTACTTCAAAGCGATATACTAACTATTCGAGAACGTTTTTTGAGCAAACAACAAGATGAATACTTCACTTTACTGTTGTACAAACTGTCCTAGACATATATAAAACATGTGCTGCTTTCTACTAATAGCAAATTTATAGTTATGTGAGGGAATGCTAGACAAATGCTAAGGACATCATTGAAAAGTGCCCTAATTCATTCCTTATATAAAATATAAATATAATTAAATGGCTAAATATGTAATTAAGTGTGTTTAATGGATTCAGAAAAAAAATAATTATAAATATACGTGCTGCAATGGCAGAGAAAGCATTTTCTTTCCTACATATGTGAATGGGGACATAGTGAGGGAATGACATTTGCATTAAAAAATATATTAAATTTATCAAATTTCAATTTCAATAAGCAAATAATTACAGTTTATATGTATAACTGATTAATATTGACAGTTTAAATCACTTTTTCATTTTGTAATTTTAAAAATATGTATTCAAGACCCTTGGGACATAAAATTGCCACTTTTCAGAGAATGACTCTCATACAAATTTAATACTTATTAAAATTTCGATCGTAATACGGACATTTGAATTACATATTGAGTCTCTTCAACATATTTAACATTTGTCATATGACATTTAGATTTCGAAGGTTTGTCGGATTTTTGAATATTCAATTAATTGCACAGACAGCTACGCCTAGTTTATCACCAAAAGTAACACATAAATTTATTGTGTAACTTACAAATTAAACATAACAAAAAATACGCATTAAGTATATATACTGTTGTACATTAAACAAAAAACAGCAACGTAAAATTATTTCATATTACAGTAAACTCCCGACTATACGGCCCTCCGTACTATCCGGCCTAGTAAAAATTTGAAAGTACAACTAGCAGTTGCAAGTGGCCGAGACAAGAAGGTTCCCGTCCATGCAAAAGTGCTGACTCACGACAGGAAGGAGTAAGAAATGAATGTAAAATGCAATAGCAGAGAATTCGAAACATAGTAATTGTAATGAAACATTCTTTTGGACCATAAAGGCGGAGATAAACCCGCGTGGGGAACTGAAATGGAAGATGAGAACGACAAGCTTCTTTCGTTGCTGAAAAATATACTGGGCTCTGACGATGTCAGTGTAGAGGACATTACAGAATGGGTGGCAAACGTTGAAGTTAATGAATTAATTGTCAAGAATATTATAGAAATGGCGACAGAAGGAGGAGTAACAAAAGAAAAACAGGAGGGGGATTGCAGGAAAAATCTCATCCCACATTCGGTAGGGTTCAAAAGGCAGCACTGCAGTAGATTAGTCAGCAGGAGGAAGCGACGCCAGCTGATATCATCTGCTTGCGGACATTGCTTCGTGGAAGAGGGCTAACAGAGAGAAGCAAAAAAACTAAATGCTTTTTCAAAAATTAAAAACTGTAAGATTTGACTCTTTTATCTTAGGCATAACTTTTCGTATTTGTGCAATTATTTATTAATAAACAGTAAAATAAGATTTACTCATTTTTTTACGAATTAGCCTTGCGTTTTACGTTAATGTTTTGCTTATTTTGAAACTGTATGTACTGAATATATGAAATTTATCTTAAAATGTGTTTCTAATATTATGGCGGAAGGAGGACAGGAAAGGGATAAACATTATAGAACTCCGGCCTACCCTTCCGCCACATTAGGCCGGATAGTCGGGAGTTTACTGGTTTACTGGTACGGGTATATTTAATTCACCTGGTTGCATCACACGTTGCACAAAAATTGGAAAATTGTGAATTTTTTTATAGTTGTCTCTTACAGACTTTTTAGACAATAATTCATAATTACCCATTCGTTCAATAATTAAGCGAATACACTCACAATTTAATGTTAAACGTATGGGGAAGGTCTTTCCAAATTTCTCGTTTGTATTTCATTTTCTTTAAATGACTTTTTTTTTACATAGGATAGCTGAGATCAATCACTAAACGGTCTCATTTTTAATTTTTCAATTTTGATTGCAGATTGCTTTGATGGTAGCACTTTCTATTTCGGAATCAGTTTCAAAAAGTGAAAGTATCATCATAAGATAAAACTGCAACCAAAATAGAAAAAATATATAAAGGGCCCATTTAGAGATTGACCTCAGCTATCCTATGCAGAAAAAAAATAATAATAATAAAATTAAACTTAAAATGAAAGAACGCTCCATAGGTTTAACATTAGCTTATGAGTGTTTTCGCGTGACTAGTGTATGATCTTAAACCGTTTATTTCATCTCAGAAGACACATATAGTGAGTGCAATGAACGGCATAAGTAGTATACCGTACAGTTTGAATTTTGAAATTATTTCACTGTAAAGAATGCTAGCTTTAAAAAAAGTCTGACCATAACGCCTATTCAATAAAGAAATAGAAACTAGCAGTTTATAATTTTCAACGAATCAGTAACTCATAAAGGCAATCAGTCACAAAATACACATAATGAACTTTAAAAAGCTCACTGTTTTACTTGAAAGGCGACAAAGAGCACCCTAAGCAACTGGTACTTCTACTTCTATAGCTATCCTAATAATTATAGACTCTCCCAGTTCAAACGAAGTGACGTATTTGACTGAATGGAATGGTAATTAATAAAAATATTCCCTGGCGATGGCCGTGAGATTGCAGGCTGAAAGTACTAGGAAATAAAAATAAAATGTATATTTTAAGCTTGTATCATCTATATTATTTTTCTCGACTTTTAAGTGAAACAGTGAACTTTTTAAAGTTCATATTCTGTATTTTGCGATTGAATCACGGTGGGATATTGCATTTCGTCTCATAATTTTATTGACAATCAGTCGGTTTCTGTTTCTCTCGTAAGCTGTGAAATAGACCTTTCGCCAGAGAGGGGACTTAAAGAGTGCCGGTGTTAACTTTTTAACGCTTTCCAGCATAGTTGAAAAATGTTTCTGAAATCAGTTTGTCTGTCTGTGCTCTAACTCGCGTAAATGTTGTCAGATTACCATGCAACTGACGTATGTTATTGAGTTTCATACGTCATCTTCGTTATTGAAAATGACGTGTGTAGTATTTATAGTTAATGTACAAAGACACTCAAAAGAATTCCGTTGCATAATAGGATGTATGGGGAAAAAACGTTTCAAATCCATTTTAATAATGTTACACAATTTCAAACATATCGAAATTAATATGAATCACTGACGTGCACTACAAAAGACATTAAAGAATAAGGTGTGCGTAGCATTTATCGTTCATTTACAGGGACACAAAAAAGAATTCGATTACAATACTGTCTATTAACAATAATTACTTAGAAGTGCGTTTTCAGTTGTGGTACTCTCTTTTTAAAATTTAATTAATTTTTTGCCTAAACCTTGGTGTATATAAATTCTGTAGGTCATATATAGGACAGAACAAAAAGTCTCGAGTACATTTCCATTTATTGGCGGAAATTGCCTAAGAGGAATTTTCAACTGTACTATGCGTTTCATAACTGAACTAAATTTTGCCCTACTATGTAGTATATATATATATATATCTATAGATCTTATACAAGACTTCTCAAAAGAATTCGGCTATTTTTCCGACTATTAATGGGAATTCTTGAAAATAGATTTTCAAATGTATCATATGTTTTCCAAATGGTTTACTTAAATATCATCTTTCAATTTATTAAACAATTAAACAGTAAAGTTTTGATAAAATATTCTGGAAATGTGTTGGAAAGGGTTTCATAATGTACGCTTGACGCATGATTTTTCGTTCTTGTTGTTACATCTTTACTGCGAAGAAATTTCAGAATAATTTCAGGCTATCTTCAAAGAATACCTGTTGGGAAATTTTGTATTAGCTTTCAAGAATCAGCCTAATAAAATTTAATAATATAACTAGAAAAGAAAATCATGCATTAAGCATGTATCGTTCACCCGCAAGAAAAAAAACATCTCTCAAAAAATCATTTTGCGGTTGTTGTTTTTTCACTAATAAGTCTGACAAAATCATCTCGATAAAAGTAAATTTTACAGGGGAGGCAAAAGGAAATTTGTGTGGTGTTACTTTGACATGAAATTATGGCACAAAAATACAGTCGGACCTCCTTATCCGGACACCCGGTTTTCACGTCACTCCGCTTATCACGTCAGCTTTTCAAAGTCCCGATTTTCTGTATATGATTTTAATGTAAATAAACTCCGGATTTTACGTCGTTGAATAATTTTTAACTCCGGATATCCCGACGGTTTAGAAAAATTGTCTATTTTACATAATCCTATACGCATGGATATTAAGCGGTAAGAAATGTCTTAGCCAAACTTTTCACAAAAGTGTCTAAAATACCCAATGAGAAAAATGAGAAATTTTACTTCAATCCTTTATCTGAATAAATAAACTCACACTCACACACTCTGAATGACACACTTAAGCTCCAGATAGACGTATCGGTCTATTCGCGGTCTTTTTGTTCTGTTGTGGCGTCGCTTTCTTGTGGTTACACGGCGTTTTTCATCCGACAAAAACAGAAGCATTGCATTTCATTGAAACGATCAGAGATTATCTGACTTCCATTTCTGAAACCACGAATATTGATTACAATTCGTTGTACAACATTGAAAAAAGAATTATAGGAAGCACTTCTAGGGATATGCAAATCTTAATTCATCAATATTTCATGCAACAATAAAAAACAAGTCATCCTAAATCTGATTTTTATTCTTTTCAATTTTGTTTTTGTTTTTATTTTGTTTAATAATAATGTTTGATTGCTTAAAACGGCAAGTACAGTCATGAATTTAAAATTGTCTTAAATTAATCCAAAATACAGCTTTTTATAAACATATTTTTCTCCAACTCCGGTTACCGCGACACTCCGCTTTATGACGACACTTTTTTCTGGTCATTAGAGTGTCGGGATAACGAGGTTCTACTGCATAAAAACGCAAAACCCTTAAGAATGAAGACGTATGATGAGGTTTGGAGGATTGGATAATTTTACCTTCCCACACAATTCACCCCTCTTCTGTGGTCATGAATGGACATATAGCGTAACAAAGTGATTTTCCGTATAATTACACTTATATAACTTTTGTGTAACAAGATGCACCCATGACAGACCTATTAGTGGAATAAAACGCAAAATGAACTTTTGCGAAATGTGTCACTTTACTTGCCGGTGAGCGATACATCAATCACATGGCAATCCGAGTATATTTTCGCAATTAGAGGTAATGTGATTATGCCGGTTCCATGCCACCTGTGTTCCAGCGGTGGAGGATGTGGAGATCTGTGGAGGTCCGCGGAGGTGCACCGCGCGCTGATAAGAGTCGGTGGTGGAGGAAACGCATTTCAGTGGAGGAGATAAGAGGGATGTGTGCTGGAGTACGCTGTCGGGAATTGATAAGAACTTGTATTATAGTACGAGCGTATTTATTTCGAAAAATGAATGAATTGGCGAGACTTTGAAAATATTGCACGGAATTATTTTTTGGGAGATAGTGTATTATAGTACGAGGGTATTTTATTTATTTATATTTTGAGGTGTTAGAAAATTATCGAGGAAATATTTTTATTTTCGAACTTTATTTTCAGGAATTAGAAAATATTAGAGAATAATTTTATTTTAACGGAACTTTATTTTTAGGTGTTAGAAAATTTATTTTGAGAATTAAATTTTAGCGAAGATTATTTTACGAATTTTAATTTTGACATGTTAGAAAATTTTATTTTGAGAAACTATTTTTTTTCTTGCAAACTTTATTTTTATTTTTGAGGAGATAGAATTATTTTATGAATTTTTATTTTCAGGTGTTAGAAAATTTTTGCGAACGAAATTTATTTTTCGAATTTAAAATATTTTTTCTTTTAAAATTACTTAGAGATAGAAAATTTTTGCGAACTGAATTTTATTTATGAATTTTTATTTATTTTTTTTTTTCGTATAAAATGTACGAGTGTTATAAAATTGGTAGGATAAGTCTTAGAATATACTAATATTTTATTTTGAAAATTTACTTAGCGGGTGATAGGTGCTGCCGAAAAGACAGACAGTGGCCCAGACAAACTGAATTGATAAATACTTTTCAACTATGTTAGAAAGTGTTAAAAATCCTTTCCAGATTCACTTTAACAGCCTTTTAGCCATTTGCCCTAAAAGTGGGCCCAGATCTATCAGCTTGAACCCGTGGATACGCGAAATGAATATTAACGAAGAAGGAATTAACATTTTATCAAATTTTTATCGTCGTGTCGATGAAAACAATCATAAATCGATGCTAGATAAGATTAATTGACTCCTTTGGGCCAACATTATCTGTGAACAAAATTTCTCAGCCATGAATATGAATAAATCAAAAAACGGGAACTGTCAATTAGTAAAAAAATTCTAAGATCATTTTGTGGTTGATTGCTTATAATTATAGGTGAAAGTGTTAAAACAATTGTTAAATCAATGTATTCTTCCGCAAATTGAAGTCTTTATTTGCTTTTCGTTACTTTCCCTTGGGATGTGCAAAAAATAAATAAAAAAGAGTAATATACAACATTTTTCAACTAACTTCACTTAAAGGTCTGCACGGGCCCGGGACTGGCCCGAGATCGGGCCGGCAAAATGAGGAGAAAATTTCCAACGGGCCGGGCAGAGGTTTGGTTTGGTTTGTGTTTATGACGGCCGATTATCAACTCGTGGGATATAGGCCTTGGGGGGAGTGCCCTTCGTGGGGGGGTCTTTCTAAGGGAACCTAACCCGTATTTACGCATGGGAAACCACGGTTTCGAAGAAAACCACGAAAACTCCGAAACGGTTAGGCCGACGGGGGCGATTGGGTTGGCCGGGCAGAGGATTAAAGGCAACTTTTGTAACGGTCCAGGCCGAACCGATAAAAAATTTCGGCCCGATATAAAATTTAAAAGGCAATAAAATATGAACAGTTTTCAATAGACGTGTCTGAGGCGAGGATAGTATAAATATGCTGCATCAGCCGATGCTAGATGGACAACATCAGTACAGAAATATAACACGTCCAGCGTAGAGATCGGCGCTGGCAGTTATATCAAGTCTGAACCAGGGCTTAATTATTTCAGCAGAATCGGAACAGGACAGGATCAGGCTTACATTTTCTTTCTACATAATGGGCCTACATAGCGGGCGGGTACTGATTCTATTCTGCATTCTACTTAGTAATCTAAAACATATACTAACCTATAATGTTACATTTTTTCATAAATATTTATGCAGTAGTCTAGGAAGAAAAAATCTTAATTGAATGTTTAAAAAAATCGGTATTTCCTATGAAATTGAGTCGGGTCTGATTTCGCTGATTTTTACACGGACCGGGCCTGTTTCTATTAATTTTAGCACGGGCCGGGCCGTGAACCGCGAAAACACAAACTGGCCGGGTTCAGGTTGAACTTTTAGTTTTTGTAATGGGCTTGGAAATTCCGGTCCGTGCAGACCTCTAGTTCACATACAGCTTTCTTATAAATCAGAAGCATTAATCGTATTTCTACGAGGGTGGTTCAATAATTATTGTCCCTAGTGTATATAAAATATTTCTACAGCGATGGTTGTTGTGGAATGTTGAAGTCTAATGTCTTAGATGCCTATATGCTCAATTGCAGAAGCGTAGCTGCTATATTCACATAGTTTTGGAGGAAGGAGTAAAAGGGGGGGGAGTGGGGGTAAAACGCTGATTTTCACCTTATGGGGGTAGAATTGTGACTGTGGATGAGACGTAACTACTGTCGTTTGGACTCAGGATCATAGTGATATACTCACATCTCATCCACCGTCACAAATGTAGCCTCGTAAGCTCCAAACCAGCATTTCACCCTCACCCCCCCCCTCCCTCAAAAATAGTTCTTTAAAACTTCACCCCTCTCTCCAAAACTATGTTAATATAGCAGCTACTGTTCTGAAATTGAGCATACAGGCATTTAAGACATTAGGCTTCGATATTCCACATCAACCATCACAGTACAAATATTTTATATACATTAGGGTCAATAATTATTGAACCACCCACGTATCTGAACACGTCGACAGATTACTTTTGTACTACACGTAACTAGTGAAATCTAGTACGAAATCCAAACGCAAGACACAATTCCAAACTAAAATTCGCAGGATAAAGCTGTTCCAAAATTCCTTGCTTATAATTCTCTATTCACTATTATTTTCTAGTTATATATTGCTTGTGGGACTCTATATATAGTAAAGCTGAGAAAACGGAAACACTATCGACAGGGGGAAATTCCATCTTAGACAAGCTGGCTACTGTTTTAGCTCGTAAATATGATATTTTAGAAAATACCAAAAATATCAGATATTTTGATATGTATCAGATATCTTCAAACTATAGTAAAACCTCTCTGTGCGACCACCTCCATTAAGCGACCACTTCTCTGAACGACCATTTTTTCATGGAATGAAATTTATTCCCATAAGCTCAATACTAATTTTACCTCCATTCAGAGACCATCCCAGTTGAACTCCTTCCATGAGCGACCATTTCTTTGAAGAAAATGAAACAAATTCCGGTTTTTCCTGGTCGCTTGAAGAAGGTTTTATTAGAAAAATAATTCCGGAGAGCGCATTATTCATAAAACTTCTAAACAAAGTTTTGATTTTTTTTTTTTAATTCCGGTAACTTTTAAGTGTTTAAACCCCTTTGTGTCTTTTTTAAGCCCTGAATTTAACTCTGGTGACAAATTAAGAATGACGGTCAGTAAACTCCCCGGTTCTATTCCGTCAGGAAACTCTCAAAGAAATAGATAAATTACTGAAATCGTCATTATTATTTGTTCCCGTCAAAAAAAAAAAAAAAAAAAAATCATTTATTTACTGACTTGGAAATAAAAGTTATAAAAGATAAAACCGTAAAATCAAACCAAACGTCAATGTATTTCTTTTTAAAACTCTGCAGTAATTAACTTATGTAATTAATTTTTCTTTTGATACTTAAATCTTTATATTTTTTCCTCATGTGAAAAATAAATTTTAGTAACATTAATTGTTACTTTTTTTCAACAATTAAAATCTAGATTTAAACATAACCTCCATTAAGAGACCACCTCTCGGAGCGACCCATTTTTATTGGAACGGAACGTGGTCGCTTTAGGGAGGTTTTACTGTAGTCAACTTATTGGTGATTATAAATACTTTCAGATTTAATATAAATTAGTGGCTAAAAGATGTTGCACATAACATGAAACTTAATAAAACAGAATTCTAAACATTTTTTTTTCACTTACATAGCAAAACTGAAGACCATCTAATTGAAAACAAACAATTTAATTTTTACATTCATCAGAAAACAAATTATAGGATACAGTATCAAGAGTAAATTATCTGTTATACAAGAAAATTTTAAATACAAAATAATTTTTACTAATTAAAAATTTTGAAAATAGATGTAAGCTTGTCTGCTTTTTTCATTCCCTAGCCTGCCGTGAATTTAAAATGGGCAAAAATCAGACCACAAAACATTTTAGGTAGATTTCGTAAGAAATACTACCTATTGCAGTCGTTACCATGGTGCGACTTTTGAAAAATTCCTTCATAACTTTTCATTGTAGGAGCCTAGGAACCCAAAACTACCCCCACCTAAAAAGTTTTATATATATATATGTATGTATGTACTAAATTTTGTCCGCACGATAAAAGTCACAATTATGCACGGATCGTCTTCAAACTCGCCAAACACATTGAGATGGCTAATATCTCGGCGGGGATTGCAAATGAGAAAAATCGGCGCAAGGCAGTAGAAATGGGGAAGGGTTAAAAATTTTGAATACCGCCTTAACATGATTCTGATAAAACCAACTCTTACACAACAATGACAGGAAAAAATAAGCAATTTTCGTTATAGCAGTTGCCAACAATTAAAAAGAAAACAGTAAAATTCTCACCACAACAATTACTTTTCTATGCAAGATTTTCACGAGAAAAATTAAATTAAATAAATAGTTTGACGAACTGAAAAAAAATTTAATATTAGGTCATAAGTCTTCTAGAGCAAGAATTCCGCATGAAAACTCAAAATGAAATAAATAGTTTGACGAATTAAAAAATATATATATATATTGCGTCATATTGGAAATATAATGGACCTCAGCAGGTGAATATGTAACATCATGTGAGTTTGAAGAAACGTATTAAAACATGATAAAAACTCGACTATAGAAATATTATCATATTTTAACAGTTTGAGGTTCTGAATTTGCTTTAGCCATTTTGAAACATATTCTAAATACATGCGTGAGTGTATTCGCGTATATTAGAATTTTCATAAAAAGTTTAGCTCCCTAAGAGCTCATTCTTAGAGAAGAAACTGGGTTTATCTCTAATCTTTATTTAAATTTTGTTGGTGAATTTATTACTTAACTTCGAAATCTACCTCCGCCTGTAGGCCAAGCCGGCAGGGATTTTTTTTTTTTTTTTTTTTTTTTAATGAAGGTGTAAATAACCGTATATCTAAATTAGACTTTATTTTTCAATAGCTATTCTAAATTAATATTTCAACACATTCTTATTGGTTCTGCTGTTAAAAATTCAGCTTCAAACACATAGCCGGGATTTATTTTTATTTTGCTTAAAAAATAGCCAATGTAAAGTACTTTATCCACAGAATGACTTGATCAATAACAGTTAAAAAAATTCATTTACACCTGTTTTGGCTGAAAATATTTTTAAAAAATCGAAAACAATGATACAGTAGAACCTCGATTATCCGATGTAATTGGGACCGAACCTCTTTCGGAAAATTGAAGTTTTTCGGATAATCGAGAATGCTTCAATTTTAAAATTAAAGAGAAGTATATGCAATATTTCTTATTATGGTAATAAGTGTTTACTAAAAATAAAGCAATATCATAATAGAAACAACAATAAATTACCTGAATTTTAATTTTGAAATTAAGTACCTTTTACATGTATCACAAAGGTTTGAAAAAATATTTTGTTTGCCGCAGTTTCGATTGCCTTTGCTTTGAAACTCTATCAGGGAGTTTTTTAATATTATTAGTGCACCAATATCACAGTCCTTCTGCTGCTCCAGACAGGCCAAACATTTTGCAAAACATTCAAAAGCTTCAGAATTGCTAATTTTTTCGTTTTCTTCGTTCCACTCTGCAGCTTACGGGAGCTCAAGCTAAATCCAAAGAAACTCTAAGAAAGGCCATCAAAAATAGTTATGTGTACTCGTAGTTCGGAAAGGACCGTTTGCACAGAAGGAATATGATAGTAAAAAAAACCTTTCAAAATGGAATTTTTACACAAAGAATGTTATAGTAGAAAAAAAAAAAAGCTAAATGATTTGCACACAAGGAATGTGGTTGTAGAAAAAAAAAAAAAAAAAGCTTTAAAAACGGATTTCGGTTAAAGAGAGTTTCGGTTAAAAGAGTTTCGGATAAAAGAGGTTCTACTGTATATGAAAATATCGAAAATATGAACGAACACGATATTTTGAAGATAAATATCAGAAGATAAGAACTTCTTAAAACGCCATCAAAAACTTAATTGCGCTAGACCTTTCGAAAGATCCGAGTCTTTCTTCGTCAGGCGCAATAAATACGTGCTTCTACTATGAAAGCAGCAGCAAGACTCAAATGCTTTCATAGTAGAAGCACGTCTTTTTTTGCGCCTGACGAAGAAAGACTCAGATCTTTCGAAAGGCCTAGCGCAATTAAAGGTTTTTGATGGTGTTTAAAGAACTTCTTTTGTTCTTATTCATTCACACCATTTTCAACTTAATTTCTTTCAATTAATGTAACATTTTGCAACAGTAACATTTGAAAAAAAGTTACTTAAAACATGTTTTAAGAGATTTGGTTGTATAAAAGGCATTTCTAAGTAATTGGAGCTATTTTCGGGCCAAAACAGGCCTGGCACAAAGTAGCCCCGAAATACTAGTTTTGTTGCTAGCTTTATGAAAACGTAACTATTTCCTGTCAAAATGAAAAGTTAAAGGAAAAATTGTGATCACACATGGGTTACAGGTTACTAAAGGTAATATTTTGACACTTACTTTATTTGTAGCTCTTATCAAGACTGTTTCACAATAGAAAGTTTGTAGAGTTAAAATCTACACACGAAAACAGTTGTTTAAAAACACATTCAGTGTTGCCATTAAAAAAAAAATTAAATTACCCCCTAACTATTCAAATACCCTATAGTAGGGTATAAATTATTTTTCAAGGGCAAAAACTCCAAATTATCTTGTATTGTTTGTTCAATACAAAGAATAAAATCTTTTTTCAAGGACCAAAGTAGGTACTTTAGGCAGAAAAGAAAAAGAATCTTAATTGCATATTATTTAAGTTTTGGTATTTTGAAAATAGTGATGTTTCTTGTCGTTGCGACAAACTCAATAGGTCCTGTGCTCCTACAACCCATGAAAAGTTTTGGTGGTTTACCCTAATGAATAGGGTGATTTTTGATTGAAAAAATACTTGAAAAAATACCTGCTGACAGGTTATGCCAGGGAGGAACCACGCATTTCTGTTGGTGCAGGTTCGACTTTAAATCGCACGAAAAATATTTTTTGTGCGGAAAATTTTGTGCGGAAAAACAGGAAAAATATTTTTTGTTTTTCTTTGGGATCACCTACACAAATGTGTAGGTCAGCTCTTAAGGGGTCTTAGGGCTCTTAAAATTGGAAAAAATAAGAAAAAAGACCATTTTCAACATTTAATATCTTAAAATGCATATGATTTTAAAACACAATTTTATTGGGAATAAAAGATATAAGTATGCTCTTTCACTTCATGTATTAAAATTGCAAGATGCAGAATTAGTATTTATAGGGTACTCCAAACTGTCAGACATTTGTCGAAGAGAAAATTTGTATAACAGCTTACGCGCAGCATTACAAAATAAATTTTGCAACTAGAATGAAATTTTTTATGCCTAAAATTACCCTGAACCTAAATAAATTTGTATTTAAAGCATTTTTATGTTTTTAATAAAAAGTCGTGTTTAGCTAATGAAAAATCAGAATAATCACCTAAAAAATATAGTTTTTTGAACAATAAAAATGAAATTTTAGGTTCAGTTTATAAAGACTAACATAAAACATGTGTTTTAAAAATTTCATGAAAAAAAATATTCAGAAGTTTTTGAGATATCGCGCGCGCGTTAAGCCCAAAAACGTCATTTGAAGAAAAATTATTTCAAAGTTTCGGAAACGCCGCTTTAGCTATTAAGCGGGTACATTTCTGATAGTCATAACTTCCGTTTTAATGGGAATTTCAAAGAAACAATCATACCAAAATGTTCAGAAAATATAAAAGTTTAATACCTAAAAAAATTAAAATTTCGAAAATTCTGAAGCAGAGTCCTGAGACCCCTTAAATGGTTAACATTAATTGCGAATAGGAAATTATGAGGAAAACGAAACTGCCCTAATTAACCGAAGATACGTCTTACGAGAGTCCACTGTAACGCGAATTTTTATGAAGTTTATCTCACAGAGTTCAGACATAATTAAACATTATCAGAAAATTATTAACATGTCAAAAGGAGCTGTATCTCCCTAAAGCAGCGAAATATAATACTTGGGCTGAGAAGTTTTTGGTATTTCCTGCTCTCCAATTAAAAGAAAAAAATGTTCTACAAGAGTTATAGCTACATAATTAACTAAAATGCAAAACAATTATGACTCGAAAGAATATTTTACCTTAAAAACACATAGCTCTTAATACTCATTATCATTTTAGACTCGTAACTAAACGACTTAAAGCTAGGAAGAATGTCCCCGTGTTCTTCAAAAACACGTGTCCAAAAAACAAAGCGTTTTATCTATTATGCCTCTCAGGTACGGGTATACAAAAGATTATTTTCTCTAGCAACAGACATATCAGCATATTTATCAAGAAGCAACATGTTAACACTAACTCTCTTTTTTTTCTTCACTGTTTTCGCCGAATGTCATGTCCCATAAACAATGTTCTGCATATCGCGATATACATCAAAACTGGAGAAGTTGGTTGTACTTCCGTATGTTGTTGACAACAAGTAAATAAGCAAAATTAATTAATGCATACAAAATCGAAGTTAATTTCGTGATTTGGCGACTATGAAATACAAATATTGATTGAAGGTTTCGGCAATGCAGTTAATTGGCGATATATTTGCTGAATATGACAGTTCGGAAAATTAAAATAGAAAAAGGCAAACTTAGGTTTATAAAACATGTTGGGTGTACCACAATAATCAAAGTTAGGGGGAAATTATTTGTACTTCCATATTTTTTAAACAGCAGATAAAAAGAAATAACAATGTCGAATAATAATTTCAAATTTAGTTATTAAAGATGTGGACAGAAAGAAATAACAAAAGTTAATTTAATGCATAAAAAATGAAAGTTATTTTTTAAATTTTGCAAATATGTAATACCAATCAGAATTAGTGGCTTCTGCAATACAATGAATTGAAGACATATTTACTGATTATGATAGTTCTAAAATTTAAAATTTCGGAAGACAATTAATTGAGATATTAGTCCCATAAAATATAATGTGTGCTTTGCAATAAATCAAAAGTAGAGAAATTTTATTCTTCATCTACATATTATTAACAGGAAAATAAGTTAATTAATGTATTCAAAATTAAAATTAATTTCGAAATTTTGCAACTATGAAATACAACGAATTAGCGACTTTTGCAATGCAATTAATTGACGACAAATCTTATTGAATATGGCTAATCCAGAAATTAAAATATCCAAAGACAAGTATTAGGTCCATAAAACATGCTGCGTGTATCACAATAAATCAAAATTAGATGGGGTTGATTGTACTTTGATGTATTGCTAACAATAAAGAGAAATAAAAATATCGAAATTTGAGAAGTTAGTATTTTTCAAATTCAGTTGTAAGATTATAGTTGTGCACAGATGGAAATAACAAAGTTAATTAATGTATAAAAATTGAATGTTAATTTTGAAAATATGTAATAACAATGAGAATTTGTGATTTCTGTGCTATACAATTACTTGAAAACATATTTACTGATTATAGCAGTTCGGAAAATTAAAATATCAAAAAACAATTAAATGAAGTACTAGTCCCATAAAATATATTGTGTACATCGCAATAAATCAAAATTGGATTCTTCGTTCACATATTCTTAAGAGCAAAAGAAGTAAAAGTTGATTAACGCATACTAATTGAAAGTTAATTTCGAAATTTTGCATCTATGAAATACAAAGAATAATTAGTGGTTTCTCGGGATTAATTCGCGATATATCTTATTGATTATGAGAGATCGGGAAATTAAAATAACAAAAGACAAATCAAGTATTAGGCCCAAAAAGCATGTTGGGTTTATCGCAATAATCAAAATTAATTGTTGTTCCGTATATTCAAAAGAGAAATAAAAATATCGAAATTTGAAATTAATATTTTTCAAATTCATTTGTAACACCATAGTTGCGCACAGAAGAAAATAACAAAGGTTAATACATAGAAAACCAAAGTTAATTTTTTAACTTTGCAAAATGTAATATGAAATCAGAATTACTGCTTTCTGGAACACAATAATCAGACGCATATTCACTGATATGACAGTTCGAATAATCCAAATATCAAAAGACAAATAAAGCATTAGTCCCATAAGATATATTGTATGAAACCCAATAAATCAAAATTGGAGAAACTGGTTCTTCATCACATGGTGTTAACCACTAAATAAACAAAGTTAATTAATGCATAAAAATTGAAAGTTAATTTCAAAATTTTGCATTTATGAAAGACAGCTATTTCTGCAGTGCAATTAATTGGCGATATATAGATTTGATTATGACAGATAGGGAAATTAAAATAGCAAAAGACAAAGTATAGGCCGATAAAACATGTTGGGTGTATTGCAATAATCAAAATTAGAATATTTTAATTGCTACTTCGGTATATTTTAAACAGTAGACAGAGAGAAAGAAAAATATTGCAATTTGAAGTTAATATTTTTCAAACTCATTTATAAGATTATAGAACTGGACAGAAGAAAATAACAGAAGTTAATTTAATGCATGAAAAATTCAAAGTTAATTTTGAAAATATGCAAGACGAATCAGAATTAGTGGTTTCTCAATTACTATTAATTGGATACATATTTACTGATTATGACAGATCGTAATATTGAAATATCAAAAGACAATAAAATGAAGTACTAGTCCCACAAAATATTTTGTGTTCATCGTAATAAATCAGTTTTGGAGAAATTGATTCAATACCTACATATTGTTAACAACAAAATAAGTAAAAGTTAATTAATGAATCTTAATTGAAAGTTAATTTCGAAATTGTGCACCAATGAAATACGCAGAATTAGTGGTTTCTACAATTAATGCGCGACATATAATATTGATTACGACAGATCGGGAAGTTAAAATATCCTAAGATAAATCAAGTATTAGGTCCATAAAACATGCTACGTATATCAAAAATTAAGCTACCAATAGACGAATAAATCATATCCGATAAAACACATTTTGGGTATAGCAATAAATCAAAATTGGAAGGGTCGATTGTATTTTTATGTATTTTCAGCAATAGATAAAGAGAAGTTAAGATATCGTAATGTCAGTTTTTAGTAATTCAATTATCAGATATAAGTTGTTGACAGTAAGTAAATAAGCAAAATTAATTAATGCATCGAAATTCAACGTTAAATTTAAAAATTTTACAAATATGAAATACTGTAGTACCCCGACTTACGTCACCCCGCATTCTCGTCGTCTGGCCAGAAAAAAAAATTCATTAATTAAAGCCGCACTTTTTTGAAGAATTTTGGTTCTATGAAGGGAAACTTTCCAGCGACAGTCCAGTGATAGCTACAAATAAAAAAAAAAAAGTCGCTAATAAAAACTTCGAAAAATCATTCTGTTGTTAAAAAGAGCTAAGAGGAAAAAAAGAGAAAATTGTCGGTTCAAACTTCATCGCAAGATTTTTTCACAACCTCAAAGACTCGAACGGGGCAGCTAGAACAATGAATTGAAAGTTAACAACTTATTGCTAATTCTTGTATTGCAAACGCATCTTTTTGCTAATGTTAAAGGTATATAACATAATTCCTAAATGCAATAGAATATGTTCTTGGATTTTGATGAATTTTTATTACATATCCTTTTTTGCTTATCTAAATGTATACCTCGACTTACGTCGCTAGTCTTGGGACGAATTGATGACGTAAGTCAAGGTATTACTGTACTAAAAAGTATTAGTAGTTTCTGTAATACAATTAATTTGTGATTATTCCATATAACAGTTAAGAAAATTAAAATATACCAATAGAAGAATAAATCGGATCCGATAAAACACACTGTGGGTATCACAATAAATGAAAATTTGAGGAGTTTTCATTCTGAATTCTGTTTTCATATATTGTCGATAATATATAAATAAACAAAATTAATTAATGCATTAAAATTCTAAGTTAATTTTGAAATATTCTGCTTATGAAATACAACGAAATATTCGTGGTTTCTGCAATACAATTAACTGGCAATATACGTACTGAATACATAGGGGAGACCGGGGCTAGTAGGCGCAGTTTTTAGTTATTAATTTTTATTAATTTTTTGTTTAAGTTTTTTATAAAACTTTAACTGTACTTTTAAAGAACGGGTATTGGGCTCAAAACTCCGGGTATTTACCCGGAGTTTTGAGTTTGTAGCTTTTGTACTTTATGTTTAGCAGAAGCCTAAAGTGAAAGGAAGTTGTTCGCCAACATACCCCGTCACGGGGCAAGTTGCCTATACCTATGGGGTAAGTTGGTACACGCTTTATAAAAATTTAAATGAAACTCAAATAAGACACGCAGTTAAGAGAAAGCAATTTCATTATTACCAGTAAGTTTAAACAAAGGCATTATCGCCGTACAATGTATATTCTAACTTATACAGATATAAAAATAATGAATAAAACATTAACATTGAGTAACTTCTATCCTACTCCATATCCACATCAGAGTTACAGTTGTCACAAATAAAAAATCGAGTGTTTCCGTTTGGGCAAGCCTCGTGTACCCAAAATTTTGCATTGCAACCACTTTTCTCGGTGTTTGCTGTTTTTCAAGCTACCAGCACACACCAGACACCGAGCCAACTTGCACCGTGCTCAATGCGCCTACTAGTCCCATAATAAATTTCTTCCTAAAAGGGACACGTAATCCTCTAAACATAAATAATTCAAGTAAATCACATATGGGGTAGGTACAGTTAATTATACACTAAGAAAAACTGCACAAGTTAAATCGCAATTATTAAGATAGGTTTTAGAAATTAGAAAAAGAATGAAGCAACAAAAATTTACTTATGAGTGCAGAAAACAGAAAAATCGTAATAAATGTTCACTGCACGTAGGTAACGCTTCAAAACTACAATGAGGATTGTAAAAAGTAAGCAGAAAGGTACTCTGTGACTGGTTTCGCAATCTATCCACAAAGAGGCGATTTATGAGGACTGCGCCTACTTACCCCTGTAGCCAACTAGCCCCGGTCTCCCCTATTGGGTGCATTATTGCAAAACTTCGTTCCATATTTCATAGATGGCAGCAGCTTGCAATTTTGACTGCGCAGATGTTTCTTTTTATAACCATATTATTAACTGACAGTTATCTACATGTGTCGTGAGTGAACATAACGTTAAAAAAAAAAGTTTTCAAATTAATTTGTGTGCAAGGTTAATATTCAAAATGGAAAATGAAAAGTTACACTTTCGTCGTGTTATGCTATAATGAGTTTAAACAAGTTGGAAATTGCACGTCAAACGTGGCAAATAAAATGCGTTCGTACTATAACTAGTTTTAGAAATATTTTTTGAACTGCATATTGCACTGAGTGTCTATTTTAGTGCACTTCATAAGTGCATATCAATTTCATTCTGTTCGAAAGGCTGTAATATGATTAAAATGCACTTGAAAGAATTTTTTCCCATTGGCCGTCATGTAACGGAAAACTTTTGACTGTCTCCGACATTAAACTATACATCCGATTTTCATAAAATTTGAAATGTCTCGAGAAAATTTTCCAGCAATTATATATTTAAAATTTCAGACGAATCAGTTGTCTAATTTTTGCTGTGTTATATGCATACGAACGACGACTATAGGTGCTACGTTTTTATATAATTACGAACGCACCTAAAAAGGATCGAGTATTGGACGTGCTACAAAAAATATTCAAGATGTTTATTTGGATTGTTTTCCTGCTCTTAGGACAGTTATAAAGTGATTTTGGCGATTTCGAAATAGTGAATTCAATCTAAATGATAAAGTTCGCACTGGACGACCTTCTGGCATTGATAATGACTTAATTCGTAATTTAGTGAATAATAATGCAAGGATTACTATTAAAGAGATTGCTGAGGGACTAAATGTTGACAATTCGACTGCATTTCGCATTTTAAAACAACCTGGGTGCACTTCGAAACTCGATGGATCGGAAATCAAACACGAAATTTTGCAATCACCAGGGTTCTCGCTGCCGCTCGCCATTGCACAAAATCACAAAAAAAATGTTTCATTTAGCGAGTAAACGCAACGCATGATTAGACTCGCCAAGCTGCGAGTGCTGAATTTTTTTTCATCTTTTTTTTTTTGTGTGTGTGTGTGTGTGTGTGTGTGTGTGTGTGTGTGTGTGTGTGTGCACGCTATTAGAGCTACAGGCGGCACTCTAATTTACATACATTACTGAACGATCGATGTCACTTATCATGTTCAATCGTACCGTACCATTTACATTATTTTTAGAGATACTAACCCAACACCAGTTAAATTTAGCATCAGCCAAAGCCGCAGTAAGCAAAAATGTCATTTCAGTATGTGTTAATGTGTCCACAATAGGCAACCGTACTATTTTGAAATTGCCTTTGAAGTGTGGGCTTCAATGAAAAGTCGAAGAATTCTAGAAAAATAAAGTTTTGATACATTTTGTTGTTTATATTTTAAATTTTTCAGAATTCATTGAATGCAATATCTTAAAATTCTGAGTTAACTGGGATTAGAAGTTTTATTTCATAACATTTTATTGAGTTAAATCAGATTTAATTTTTTTTTTTCTTGGTTACACAAGACATATAGAATACACTTATTTTTTTTTTTTTAGTTTCTGTAGTATATAATTAAATTTTGATGAATAACTGATTTATAAGCAGTTACTCTATTAGCAGTCACTGAGGTTATTTTAGAACATATATTAAAAAAAAGGGGGGGGGGATACATTAAGGGATTAAAGATCAAATTTTCAATTATTCAGAACGAATTTATTTTTCTAATTTTTTTTTTTTTTTTCATTTAGTGAATGTTTTTTTATTTCGGATTAGCCAAATTACTAATGCTCGTAAAAAGTCAGCGAGAACGAGAACTCTCGCAATCACCCAATACTGAAAATTAACTTATTTAATTAAGTTAGTAATAGTTTCATAATTTTATTATTGGTTTAATAATACTCCCGTAAGTAGTTGACTTTAAGGAAATAAGCAAAACTAGTTAATTTAAATTCAAAGAGAAATTCTGTAAATGTGAATAACGAAGCAATTTGGCGGTTACTGCAGTACTTCTAGTTCATTGATCGTCATATTCACTGATTATAAAAGTTTGAAAAATTACAACAGCAAAAGACAATTAAATCACATATCGGTTCCATAAAACATAAGTGGTTCGGATTCCTTGAATGAGAGAAAACAACATCTTCGGTTAGATGCAAATTTCCAACTGGGCGAAAAATATCCGGACCAGGATTCGAACCAGGGATCTCTTGGCTGAAGCCGCTGATGCTCTACCATCTGAGCTATCCCGGCCGAATCTGGTTAAATTTTTTCACCCAGCTAACCTAATTGATTATAGCATCTGGTCTGAAATCTGGTTCAGCTCAACAGAATAAATCGCAGGTAATGGAACTCCAGAAATCGCTGGATACGTAATTACTCTAGATTAATTTGAACACAGTTGGTAAATAATCATTGATTTATTTACCAATAAGAATAATTGTGTTCAGATTAATCTAGAACATCTTCGGTATCGATCAGCAACTCCTTGGTTGATTTAACATTTTTAAAAAGCATATTCTTGAATGAGAACATGTGTAAACGACATCTTCGGTATCAATTAGCATTAATATACTTATGATGAGCGTGTGTAGCTTGAAACGTACCTGTAACTGATTTTATTATGTGACATATTAATGGGTAATATTTTAGTTTTTTTAAATGTCAAAATTTGAATTCCTTTTAACTTTAAAAATTTTATTCAGGAGTAATATGTTTAGTTACTTGAAACATTATTATGGTTTACAGGTATCATTTCTAGTACTAAGCCAACCAAAATTTACTATTAAAGCACATATATATGTCCAGATGTCCCAAAAATAACTGACGAATTTTAAAATTCAATAACTTGCAAATGGTGACAGATATTTAAAAAAAAAATTTGCAGGAGGGTTATGTAAGAAGCCAGGAGTTTTTATGCTGCAATTCCCAGTTTTAGTTACAAATAGCAGCGATAGATGGTACTGCAAGCAACAGGCGCTAAATCCAGGCTCGATTTTTCGTCCTTTCTCTTCTCCCATGCGAAAAAAAGGAGATTAAAATGTTTTGAATGGATCCCGAAGTACCAAAAATCGGGTCTAGAATTAGCACTTATTTCTCGCAACGCCATCTATTGTTTGAAATTCGAACTAAAATCAAGAATCCGAGTAAAAAACTCCTGATATCACACATAAACCTCCTGCAAGAATTTTTTTAATATATATCACCGTTTGCAAGTTATTGAATTTTTAAATCCATCAGTCATTTTTGGGATACCCGGTACATCTATAACAGATCACAGGTCAAGTATTCGAGTTTTAAAATTCAGGTATTCGAAATACAAAACATTGTTATTGCTCTTGCAAAAGCATGTTTATTGACAGAGTAGTGGGTTTGTTATCAGAGCTTAATTCAAACTTATTGAGAACCTTGAGGTGTTGCTCTTTGTGTTTTGGAATGTACCACACAAAAGCAAATTTTACTAAATAATGTTTATATACAAATAAAACCTATTTTCAGATATTTGTACAACAATTTTTTTTTTTTTTTTGGTCAACTATGTAAAATTTTATGTTAAAAAATGATGTTTTTTTCATGTGGAACTTTTTAAAAATATATAAAACAACCTTTTTTCAATAATTTCTCATTAAATATTAATTTTTTGTACATTTAAATAGTTCCTTCATTATGAATAAGAACAGTTTGAAGTTTATAATAAAAAAATATTAAAATACATAATCTTCCAAGTATTTTTAATCATGAAAGTACCAAATACTCTCAGTCCAGAGCAGCCATACTCAACCTGCGGCCCGCGAGCCGCATGGGGCCCGGCTACCTTTTATGTGCGGCCCGAGACACTTAAATCATAAATTCAGTATAAAATGAATTTAACAAACTTCGCTTTTGTTTGTTACATTTTCATCGAAAGACAAAATCTGTCCTGCTAGTTATAATAATTTAAAAATTGTATTAAAACACCTTAAATGCCCTTTTCTTAGTCAAAAGCCCTTTCTGCATGCTATCTATCCTATTTGTACTGCAGTGTTTAATACATTCCTTAAACTTCAATATTGAATAAACTTTACTCCAGATTTATAAAATTTGCATTATATATTTTTACAATTAAATGAAAATAAAGTTTTTGCATCGAAAAAAAAACTGATTAATTAGACAAAATCTCCTGATTTTCTTTAGAACTTAGAAATTCTTCATTTTTATATTATAACGTTTTGTACTTATTATATAACTATTAAGGCTTTTTTTGGTTGAACGTTTCTCGCGAAAAAAATTTTCACACAAAATTTTTACGCTGCTATTTCCATACAACAAACTTCAATGCCTATTTATACAATATTTGCAATAGAAATCTATCACGAAGTTTATTGTTTGGTAATAGTGGTGTTAAAACTTTTTAGTAACATTTCATCCGGGACAAACGTTCAACCCTATTTAAATTCACTTTGTTATATTGCTTTGTTACTATTTTTAGCTACTTTTACCATTTTACTTTTATAATTACCTTTTTTCAAGTGTGTTGCGGCCCGCTGAACATTGAAAACACATGTTTGCGGCCCGCGCGAAAAAAAAAAAAAAGGTTGAGTAGGCTGGTCCAGAGGGAGATATGCGGTTAAAATAGCTCATACCTCAAAGTGTTAACCCATTTGTGCCTGAATTTTTTTTTTCTCAAATTTGTTGGTAAAATCTCTTTAAAATGTTGCAAAGTGAACTGGAAAAATACTAAAAAAAATTACGCTAAAATTTTTTTGTATTTATTTGATGAAATGTAAACTTACTAAATATGGGAATATGCATAATACTTGTAATAGTATAATATGCATAATTATATGTTTTGTCTAAATTTATATAAAATAAGCTTTTAAATTGTATATTATATACTATAATTAGTATTTTTATGAACTACTAAAAAATATAGTTATTTCCTTACAGAGACTAGCAACATTATAAATATTAGCGGTGATAAATTAAAGATAATCGTATTTGAGGCTTTAAAACAATTTGTTTCATAAACATCTTGAAAGGGGCTTTACTTAAATAACTGTCCCATAAATGGCTAATAAAAGCATATATCCATTCGTGCGTAGCGCCCTATATTTTGTACGTTTCATAAATGCATAAAAAATAGGCTTCAACATATAATTTCACAATTTTAAAAAATACGTATTTCAAAGAGCTACAAGCTAAGATTATGAGATATTTATTTGGATCCTTCATAGAAAAAACACAAATAAACTTACTTTTTACATTTCGCTATCTTGAAAAATGAAAAATCTATAAACTCCGTAAAAAGCGTTCATTTAAGCAAATAAATATCCATCTTATGCTGTCATCTTTAGGTAACAGATAAAAACATTTATAGATAAATATTTCATACCATTTCCATGTTATAAAAAAGAAGAAAATTATACAAATTTATTAAAATTTGAATCGTCCCAAAAATGGGACGCTAGGCATAAATGAATTAAGAAAGTTAAAACGCACACGAACAGAAAAAAAAAATAGCAAACAAAAAGCGTCGAACATACTTTCAATACGTTGCAAAATATTAATTAAAAATTTGAGGCCCAGGCATGTACCTTATCTGCTCTGTTGATAATGAATTTGGCCCTGAGTGGTACAACTTCCTATGGAGAAGTAAATTACAGATATCACCTTTCAACTTCAGAGGGAAATGGCTGTATTGCGAAAACAGAATAGATAAAAAAAATTCCATATAACGTAAAGAAAATCTAAATTTCCATTACGAAAATTATTAAAAATTCAGTCACGTTCACTTTCTTGTCAAAAAGAAAACATTGTCGCAACTTAAACAAGCTTGGCGCGATCAGAATTGATAGTACGAAATTTTTGCTTCAATTTCAGTTAAAATGAGGCAGAGTATGTTTTTCTCGAAAAATATGATTTTAATAGTTCATCTTAATAGTGTTTTAAATGTTTTTTGTTAATAAATCCTTTTAAGAAATTGATTCCATACTCCTCTTTGCTTTAGAAACATAACTATAAGTATTTCATGTAATAAAAAAAATAGTTTACGAGTTTTCTATGTGCATATTTCAAATAAAGTAATAAAAAATGCCGAAATACTAAAAGGTATAAAGGTAAATACTACTCTTTTGAAGAAATAGTCTTATATTTAAACGCCTGGTATGTATAATTGTATAGCCTGATATATATATATAGTACTTAATCAACGGTTATTTTCAATTTTCGTTTTTTACTTGTTCATAAAAAACGAAATTAAAAAAACTACTGTCAAGGACTAGATAAACAAAACCTTTCATGTTAAAAAAAAGAAAGAAAAGAAAAAGGAAATCTGTTCATTTATTGCTGAGATATTTCTAATACAGATTTTAAAAACACTGTTTCCCGAAGATCGCTTGTAAGAGGGGATTTGCTTGTTTTTCGATTTAAAAAAGTTTTTTTTTTTTTTTTTTTTTTTTTTTTCATTTTTCTATTTCCTATAGTCGGTAGATTATCCGCGTATAGTGACACATTTACAAATTCATTTTTTAACGGAAAGATATAAAATTGGAAAGCCTAACCATGGAAGCGATTTGGAATCGAACTGTTTATTTTTTTATCATTAAATTACCTATAGAGTTATAAGCGATTTTGATCACGTGACACGTGACGTTTACTCCCTTACTGACTGGATTTTCTTCTTTCGTTCGGAAGTTCGGTTCAAAATGACAACTTTGACAGTATTTTCTGAAAGATCTATTGCGTTTACAAGAAAACGGAAAAAACAGTTCTATGATATAGTTTCTGAATAACAACATCTTCTAGTTTCATGCGTTTCCGAACAAAAATGAATTAAAACTTATGTTAGAAAGTTGACCCTTTGGATTTGAGAACAGTCTTAAAAGCATATACAGGGTGGTCATAAAAAAACTTCCCCGATATATGTACCCCTAGCGGCCTAACCGCTCAATCAATCGAAAGGAAATTTCACATTTAGTTATTTGAAAGTATGCACTCGAGATCGTGATGATTTTGAACAATAGAGTTACGGTTAAAGTGAAAAAATTTCGAAATTTTCGAATGGCAACACTTTTTTTTCCTGCGCAAATTCATCAGCGCATTGAAAAACCATAAATGGCATTAGAACGATACACGTATGACTAAAATAGTCGGTGTAATATCGTGGCACTCAATCCTAATCAGTTCCCATGCAATGTAATATTCAGTACTCTAAAATAGATGATTACATTTTTATTTTAACTATGTGAACAGAAACACAACTCAAAGACACATTTTGAAAGAAATCTTACAACATTACTCAGTTCATAAGTGAAAAAAAAAAAAAAAAAAAAAAAAAAAAAAAAATCGGCTGCCGAAAAACATGTCTTGTAGCCACTCCTTCGTTCCTCGCAATGGTCTTTTTTGCAAGTGTTTTATGCTGGCAATTTTCATCGTACGTGTATCATTCCAATGTCATTTATGGTTTTTCAATGCGCTGATGAATTTGCGCATGAAAAAAATGGGTGTTGCCATTCGAAAATTTCGAAATTTTTCACTGTAACCGTAACTGTGAGATCTCTATTGTTTTAAATCATCACGATCTCGAGCGCATACCTTCAAATAAGTATAGCTAAAACTTATTATCGATTGGTTGAGCGGTTAGACAGCTAGGGGTTCATATATCGGGGAAGTTTTTTTTATGACCACCCGGTATATATATTGTACCTTTTCATTGTTTCATTAAAGTAACAAAAGACTTTAAGAGTTAAAGTTTACAAGGGGAGAGGGGGAAGAACAGTTTTGTTTACATAAAGGCATCCGAAAAGCGAAAAATAAAGAGAGAGAAAGATTACGGTGGTAAAATCAACATAGCACTATTTTAATTTTTTACAGAGTTCAACGGGAGAAAAAACATGTTCTTTAAAAGGAAATTTGTTTGAAAACTATCTCAATATACAGATTTTTTTTAAATAATTTTCAAGCATGATTTTTTTTTATCTATCTCTTATCACATTAAGCCCGATTACGAAAAATTAACCAGTTTCCACTTAAAACAATATAAATAGTCCAGCAAATGTTTCCGACTAATATTCCACAACAAAATTTAACACTTCAATAAAATATTAGGTTGAGCAAAAAGTTCTGGGAAATTTTTAATCTAATAGTTACCAGAATTTGTACCGTACGAGTGGTATATCTATGGGAATTTCGGCAACAAAATGCTTTCACAAATTTCCCAGAACTTTTTGCTCAACCTAATAATAAAATACAAAGTCAATAGACATGGACTAAAACTACGCTCTTAAATCACTGGAATTATCAGAATCAAAAAGGCTGCTGTATGTACCGATCTTAGGCGATTTCATCGGCTACTAACTTCTCGCATGCGTCTGATACAAAGGTATCGCTTATAGTGCTAAATTTACACTTATTATTTCACCCAAAACTTTATTTCAATATATAAATGATATTTTCAAATAAAAATGTTTTTTAGTGTTCTTAGTGAGCAATCTAAAATATATATATATTAATTGTAAAAAATCTATTAGCGTTAAAAAGCCGTTAATTGTACGTCAAACGAGTTTGCGTTCGTACTATAACTAGTTTTATAACTATTCAGATCTTGCTGCGATAACTGTTGCACTCTTATTCAAAAATGCGTGAATACAAAATTTATTACGATTCTATATATATTAAATTCAGTAATGCGGAAATAATAGGACTCCATCTTAAATAGGACGTAATCACCATGGAAACCTAAAATCATTACCTATCATAGGATATCATTGAATTCATTGCGTATGATAAGATTTATTAGAATGAAGAAAACTTTTATTAATACCTTTTTAAGTTTTGATTCGATTTTCATAAAATTTGAAACGAATTTAGAAAATTTTGCAACGATTTTATATATTAAATTTCAAACCATTCGGTTGGGTAGTTTCTGCGCTGTTATATATGCTGGCAGATGGACCTAGACCGAAAGACGGACGGACTAAATGACGACTATAGGTGCTACGTATTTACATAATTACGAACTCACCTAAAAAATGGTCTCATACACTGTAAAAAAAATCTGTAATTTTTACAGAAAAGAATTGTATTTTTTACAGAAAAAAATATGTTTTGAGGAAAAAGTTTTTCTCTGTAAAATAAACTAAATTTCGTAATTTTTGCAGAAGAAATCTGTAATTTTTACAGAAAAAAACTGTTTTAATGAAAAATTACAGCTTTTTTCTGTAAATTAACCCTTAAATGCCTGGTGTTGCTTTTCGGCAACATACCCAATTTAGGCTCTAAAATACTATTAGAATAATATTGAAGCTATAATGCCTATTTTTGCCAATAAAATGCATTCTGAAAATATTATTAAATCGATTTTCAACATGTAGATGGCAACACTTGTGCTGTTTAAGAATAAAGATAGATTTATTTTTTCAATTGTTGCTACGTGTTCTTTTTGTTTTGTTCGGAAGCGTGCGAAATACCCTATTTTGACCTGCAGTGAGCAAGTAAAATTTATTTATTTTTATAGTTCCTAAAATTTTTGAGTGTTGAATAGTATAGAACTTTATCAATGGAAATTATTTTTTCAATTAAACACCAGTATTGCCGATTAGTAACAAACAGTTTTTTAGCCGTAAACTATACTTAAAAAAAATATATGATTTTTTTAAGTATTTTTCCCATGATTTATTTAAAAAATGAAAGCCGAAAAACATTATTACAATGATTTTTGAAAAATCAGGCATTTAAGGGTTAAACAGTTTTGCACTGACGCCAAAATTGACAGTTTTTTTCCTGTCAATTTGACAGATTTTTTTTTTTTTTCTTTACAGTGTAAAATTCTGCAACCCGGGAAGCCACAGCTGATTCCCCTAGAGATAACAATAGAAGAAATATCGGAAATCAAGGAAGAACAATGAGAATAAAAAAGTAGAAAATTGCTCCTTGATCCGAGGACGATTTTTATCTGTAGCATTTCATCCTTTTTATTGGACAGATCGATGAAAGAGAAAAAAATAAAAAAATGAAACCACAACGCTTGGAAGACTATCTAAAAAATATACAGTGAAACCTCCCTGTGCGACCACCTCTATTAATCGACTACCTCCCTGAACGACCCTTTTTTCATGGAACGAAATTTATTCCCATGGGCTAAATACTAATTTTACCTCCATTCAGAGACCATCTCAGCTGAACTCCCTCCATGAGCGACCCATTTCTTCGAAGAAAATGAAACAAATTCCGTTTTATCCTGGTCGCTTGAAGAAGGTTTTATTAGAAAAATAATTCCGGAGGGCGCATTATTCGTGAAACTTCCAAACTAGGCAATGAATTTAACTCTGATGACAAATTAAGGATGACAGTCCATAAACTCCCCTGCCCTATTCTGTTAGGAAACTCTCAAAGAAATAGATAAATTAATGAAATCGTCATTATTTGTTCCCGTTCAAAAAAAAATATATATTTATTTATTTACTGAACTTCGAAAGGACTTAGAAATAAACGTTAAGAAAGGTAAAATCAAAGCAAACGTCAATATACTCATTTTTTTTTTTAACTCTGTAGTAATTAACTTTTAACTTTTGTTTCGTTCGGCTTATGTAATTAACTTTTGTTTCGATACTTAAACTTTATATTTTTTCCTAATGTGAAAAATAAATTTTATTAACATTAATTGATACCCTTTTTTCAACAATTAAAATCTAGATTTAAACATGACCTCCATCAAGAGACCATCTCGAAGCGACCCATTTTTATTGGAACGGAACGTGGCCGCTTTAAGGAGGTTTTACTGTATATATATTTAAAGAAATGCAGCTGAAACCTTTAATTAATGTATAAAAAAATAGACATTTAAATTTCCCCATGCACATACTCACCTCAAATGCAAATCCAGTCTACTTGAACTTTTTCTATTTTTATTATTCAGTCATTTAACAAATTTCAATATCATATTTTGAGAAAATCCAAAGATTACATAAGTAAAGTTCTATTCCTCGCCAAATGATGTAAAATATCGCCAATCAGGACAACCAACCCAGTGACCCAACGGCCGACTCTGCGAGTTACTTCCAAGGCCCTCTTGCACCAATTGTGTAGATCAGGAAGTTCAAAATTAAAAGAGGTGTAAAACACAGATGCCCCGAGAATTGGGAGAAAAGGATTTTCATTGGTCGCCATAAAACAACTAGAACATTAAACTAGGGGAAACAAACAAGGGAGAGTACAGAGAAAGTGAGAGTGAATGCTAGAGAAATGGAAAGAAATCAAACAAAGAAAAAAAAATATGTTAGAAAACCCTTGTAAGGTCAGGGGAGAAAGTGAATATTATTTAAGCGGCTAAGCGAGTTATAACGTCAACCAAAGATTCGGGAGTTTGAACAGGGACATCAGCTAGCAAGGTATGTGGGATACAATATATTTTACATTATTGCATTAACAACAAATTAAGATAGGAAATATTATTAACTCATACGAAAAATACGATTTTATTTTTCGAAGTGATTTTTCATTGCGAATTAGTAAAGGTATATTTTTATCCCCTAAAACCACAATATGCATAATTAAGTTAGATTAAAGAAATTATATGATTGAAATTAATCTAAAAATTCTAAAATGACAGTATCGATAGGTATGTATGTTTTAAAATTTAAAATAGCCCGGAACATAAACATATACTTTTTTTTATTAACAAATACTTTTTCACTTTAATTGTTTTCTTGAATTATATATTTATATGAAAATTCCTTTCTATATGTAAAATCTTTATGAAACATTAAATTTAACTTTTAAAAATTTGAATTTCAAATGTTAGCCATGTTTAAAATTCGATGCATCATCTCTTTTCGCATAGTTTTTTTTCCCCCTGTATGTGTGTACAATAAAGGATAAATATTAAATTTCGTCATCAGGATTTATAAAAATATTTGCTTAAAATAAATTAATAATTTTTAAAAAAGAAAAGGGGGTGTGAAAAGTAAGCAAAAGGGGGTGTGATTAAAAAGAGACATTTTAAACATTTTTTACTAACAAAATAATATTTTCAAATTCTTTCAAAGCAAAAAATCCGAAAGGCAATTTAAAAAATAATTTAAAAACATCATTACATCATAAATCGTGCAGTTTTGGAATATTCTTATTTAGTCGTTTTGAAAATGGCTCGGATACAACTGAAACACGTAAACAGTCTAATAAAACTATTTTTACTGATTTTAAAGTTTTCATCTTACACATTTTAGCAATTATATTATTGCAAGGTGTTAATTTGTTATATATTTAGTTATTTTAGTTTGGGTGAAATCGCGTTAACTATTAATTATTTTTTTCTTAAACAATGATTTATTTATAGTTCAGCTACTACCAAAATTAATTTTTAAAATATATTGAAATCGCTTCAGTAGCTTCCGAAGAAAAACAACTTTTATAACTGGAGTTTTTCCCATGTAATTTCGTACCCATTATTGCCCTATTAAATTAACAAATAAATTTATTAAGTAATCATTTTGCTATTTTTAACCAAATGGAAAAATGGTTATTGTCCTCGGTCAGGGTAGGAAATCAAAAGCATATATCTGAGGCGTTTTATTAGTTAAATCCCGCATTTTATTCGTTTTCTGATTGGTCTGTACAGCAATCTGTATTTTCCCTTTACTTTCAACAGAGATGGATACTTCTGTTGCCACTATGACAAAAAAGTAATAAAAATTAAAAAAATAATAATAACTCAAACAAATTGAGATACAGCTTTCAAACAAACTGCATTTAAAAGTATTTTTTTTTTCTCTATACGACGATATAAAAAATAATAACAATGTTTAGAAGTTTAAAAATGAAATTTCATTTAAAATGGGTCCAGGAATATTAATGTTTAATCCATGGTGTACGTAATGTATGACCAGCTCCGTAGAAGTTTTAAAATTTACAGTACCGAAAATTGTAAAATTGAAATTTCTTTTAAAATTTGTTCATGATGGGTCCAGGAATGTTAATGTTTAATCCATGGCGTACGTAATGTATGATCAACTCCGTGCGATTTTTAATGTCTTAAATTTTAGTCTTTGAAAAAATCATTTTCCAAATGGTCGTTGTAATTTGTTAAATTGCTTTTTTTATAATACTTTTCTAACAAACAAACACACACACTGATATCGTTTGATAATTTTAAGTAGTTAACAAAATTGCGATGTATCTCAAAAAAAACTCTGCATTGCACAGCGGAGCGATTCTTTCCCAAAAGGAAATTAGTTACATTAGTGTTTCTAAACCAGATAATCGCGGACCGTTGATGATGCTGTGAAAAGGTGATCGAGTTTGAAAAGGTCAGTGTTTTAATTAATCTTTTAATGCAGTCGTTCCCAAACTAATGGGCTGGGTATTCAAAAATCTACTATAATTCATTTTATTTACTGCAATAATATAATGAAAACAATATGTTACAACTTTAAAGTAGAATATCATGAAAAAATATAAATGAAAACCTTGTAAACTGATTTATTAAACTATGTATAAACTACCTGGGGCTAAAATGAAATAAAAGTAAAAGATTTTTTTAAAACTCTTTTATTGTGTTTTAGAGAGGGTTTTCATTTTAGCAAATATAATTGTATAACATTTCTTTTGGCGGGGCCAAAAAACGTTTCCATTGAAAACAGGACTCCGTTATAGACAGGTTTTACTGTATTTCTGAAATTTTACACGTTTTAATTATTGGAGGAAAAAATAATTGTTAATATTTTTTATTATTATTCACAAAATATAAATTAAAACCTTGTGAAAAAATTGTTTTATTAAACTACGTATAAACTACCTGAGGTTCAAATTAAATAAAAGTAAAAGATTTTTTTTAACACTCTTTTATTGTGTTTTAGAGAGGGTTTTCATTTTAGCATATATAATTGTATAACATTTTTTTCGGCTGGGCCATAAAGCTCTTCCATTAAACACAGAACTCCGTTAGAGACAGGTTTTACTGTATTTATGAAATTTTACACATTTTAACTATAACAGGCAATAATAATTATGTTAATATTTTTTTTTATTCACAAAATATAAATTAAAAGCTTATTAAAAAACTGTTTTATTAAACTATGTATAAACTACCTGAGGATAAAATTAAACAAAAGTAAAAATAGATTTCTTTTTTAAACTCTTTTATTGTGTTTTAGAGAGGGTTTTCATTTTAGGATATATAATTGTATAGCATTTTTTTCGATGGGGCCATAAAGCTTTTCCATTAAACACAGAACTCCGTTATAGACAGGTTTTACTGTATTTATGAAATTTTACAAAATTTAACTATTATAGGCATTAATAATTATGTTAATATTTTTTATTCACAAAACATAAATGAACCTTGTAATAAAACTGTTTTACTAAACAATATTATATATGAACTAACTGAGAAACAAATTGAAATTAAATAAAAGTAAAAATAGTTTTAAAAAAAAAATT
The DNA here is from genome assembly GCA_963932465.1 of Maratus speciosus. Taxonomy (NCBI): domain Eukaryota; kingdom Metazoa; phylum Arthropoda; class Arachnida; order Araneae; family Salticidae; genus Maratus; species Maratus speciosus. The sequence goes on from OZ010792.1 coordinate 554,608,594, forward strand.
AAACTATGTATATACTACCTGAACGTCAAGTTAAATAAAAGTAAAAATAGATTTCTTTCTTAACATTCTTTTATTGTGTTTTAGACAGTGTTTTCATTTTAGCATATATAATTGTATAATATTTCTTTCGGCGGAGCCATAAAACTTTTCAATTTAACACAGGATTCCGTTATAGACAGGTTTTAGTGTATTTATGAAATTTTACAATTTTTAACTATACAGGTATTAATAATTATGTAAATATTTCTTTTATTATTATTTATTTGCGAATCAGGTACTTTTTTAATTTTTGTCTCTCCATAAAAAGTTAATGTTTGGTGAGTGAAAAAAACAAAAACTTTTGATTCCGGTTTCAACAACTTATTTCAAACAGTCACAGAAACCAGACACAGCAATTAAAAAGTCTGTATTGGATTAGTCTTGAAATAAAAACGGCCGGCCGTCTCACAGAATCGCCATTGGAGCCACAAGTCCGTGAACTTATTTCAAACAAACAATTAATCATCAAAATAAAAATTCGTGATAGTTAGGTATGCTTCAATTATTTTTGCAATAAAACTAAATTTAATAATTTGGGCATGATCAAACCATAGATTAACATACAAGACGAGACATTTCCATAGAGCGTAATAGTAATGCAATTGCGATCGTAGCGCCTTTAGTGACAATAGGGAAGAAATTCCCCAATGTTGAAGATTTTTATTATTGAGCGTATTTACCTTATTGTGATCTTTCTTTTTTTAATGTTGCATGTTTACGTATTCAATAGAATTTTACACCGATACATGAACATAGAATAGATATTCTATTTTATATATCTGATAACTATTCTATGTTCACGCTTTTTTTTTTTTTTTTTTTCTTTACATGATGTGTAAATGATTTAAGTGCAACGAAAAACAAGGTAAAAATTTCGTCTTGAATGCTATAGATGAAGTAAATATGATATAATTGTATTTAAAGCTACATAAAGTAATGGTGTAATATAAAAATATACGAAGTATTGCACTCTACAAATCCCAGAAAATTTCACAAATATTCCCATTCAACAGGAAAATCTTTATAGCCGACGTTTTATTAATTTATGAAGTTTAACGTATTAAACAATCGTTACAATAATATTTTACATTTACGCATTTTCGCTTTCTTACAGATAAAATAAAAATATTGTTTTTAATGTAAATAACGTACAATCAATTCAATAATATTTATAATATTAACATATAAGAAATATTAATAAAATTACAGATGGGAAACAATTCCTTTCAACAAATTTTTAGAATATAAAAATCTAACAGTTAAAAATAAATAGATGTACTGACATTACACTCAATAAAGTTTTATTCGATATGAATAAATGAACACAATACCTGAATTTGACTTATTACAATTTAATCTCATAAACTTACATATTTACGTTATTAACAGAATTTTCTAGGGTTTTTCTTTTATATTATTACTCTAATTATCCTTTTGTAAGTTAAAGGTGAACAATACAAGTACGATAAAAAAAAAAAAAAAAAAAAAAAAAAAAAAAAAAAAAAACCAGTTGGAAATTGCTCGTCAAACGTGGCAAATGAGGTGCGTTCGTACTATAACTATTTTTATAGATATTTTTAATCGCATATTGTACTGAATGTATATTTTAGTGTACTTCAATAAGTGCGTATCCATATCCATTTCATTCTGTTCAAAAGGCTGTAATATCATTAAAATGCACATGAAATATTTTTTTCCCATTGACAGAAAACTTTTGACTGTCCCTGTCATTAAACTATACATCCGATTTTCATAAAATTTGAAATGACTCGACAAAATTTTGCAATAATTATATATTTAAAATTTCAGACCATTCGGAAGGCTGTAACATCATTAAAATGCACTTGCAATAATTTATTCCCATTGGTCGTAATGTAACGGAAAACTTTTGACTGTCCCTGTATTTAAACTATACATCCGATTTTCATAAAATATGAAATGACTCGACAAAATTTTGAAACAATTATATATTTAAAATTTCAGACCAGTCGGAAGGCTGTAACATCATTAAAATACACTTGCAATAATTTATTCCTATTGGTCGTAATGTAACGGAAAATTTTTGACTGTCCCTGTATTTAAACTATACGTCCGATTTTCATAAAATTTGAAATGACTCTACAAAATTTTGCAACAATTGTATATTTAAAATTTCAGACCATTCGGTCGGGTAGTTTTTGCTCTGTTATATGCGGACAGACGGACAGACAGACAGACGGACTGAACAACGAGTATAGGTGCTACGTATTTATATAATTACGAACGCACCTAAAAACAGCTAAATAAATAAAGCAAGCATGAATAGAATATCGCCTGACACCCGCTTCGTTTTAAGAAAGAATAGATATTCAAAACATAGAGCGTAAACATATTTCTTCAACATAGGTAAATTTCCGAGGCTTGTTAATTCCATAGATTAACATTCAAGATGGGACATTTCCATAGAGCGTAATGGTAATGCGATTGCGATGGTAGCGCCTTTAGTGACAATGGGGAAGAAACTCCCATCCTTGTAAAATTTTTATCATTGAGCTTTATTGTGATCTTTCTTTTTTTAATGTTTCATGTTTACGTTTTCAATAGAATCTTACACCGGTACATGAACACAGAATAGATATTCTATTTTATATATCTAATATCTATTCTATGTTCATACACGGATATATGCTTTTTTTAACCATTTGGAAAAATGTTTATTGTTCTCTGTCAGGGTAGGAAATCAAAAGCATATCCGAGATGTTTTATCTGTTCAATCCGCATTTTATTCGTTTTCTGATTGGTCTATACAGTAATCTGTATTTCCCTTTACTTTCAACAGAGATGGATACTTCTGTTGCCACTATGACAAAAAAGTAATAAAAACTACAAAAAAAAAATTAATAACTCAGAAACAAATTGAGGTACAGCTTTGAAACAAATTGCATTTAAAAGTACATTTTTTTCTCTATACGACGGTGTAAAAAGTAATATTGTGGGATGTTTAGAAGTTTAAGAATGAAATTTCATTTAAAATGGGGCGTCAGATTTCTTGGAAATCTGACGATGAAAAAGCCTTTTCCCGAACAGCCAATGAAATACTTGGATAATACGTAAGTTTCAGGAAATCTAACGATTCGCAGGCGATTTTTGTCGCTTGCAATTTTTACGTGTAATAACACTATTAATGTTTAATTAATAACGTACGTAATGTATGATCAACTCCGTGCGATATTTTATGTCTTAAATTTTAGTCTTCGAAAAAATCATTTTCCAAATGGTCGTTGTAATTTGTTAAATTGCTTTTATATATATATATATATATGATGAGTGAACGATATAAGTGCAACGAAAAAAAGGGTAAAAATTCCGTCTTGAATGCTATGTATGAAGTAAATATGATACAATTGGATTTAAAGCTACATAAAGTAATGGTATAATACAAAAATATACGAAGTATTGCACTCTACAAATCCCAGAAAATTTCATAAATATTCCCGTAAGGTAGGAAAATTTTTATAGCCGATGTTTTATTAATTTATGAAGTTTAACGTATTAAACAATCGTTACAATAATCTTTTAAAATTTACGCATTTTCACTTTCTTACAGATAAAATAAAAATGTTGTTTTTAATGTAAATAACTTACTATCAATTCAATAATATTTATAATACATATTAACACATAAGAAATAATAATAAAATTACAGATTGGGAAAAATTCATTTTGACAAATTTTTAGAATTATATAAATCTAACAGTTAAAAATAAATAGAGGTACTGATATTACACTCAATAAAGTTTTATTCGATATGAATAAATTAACACAATACCTGAATTTGATTTTTTACAATTTAATCTCATAAACTTACATATTTACGTTATTAACAGAATTTTATAGGGTTTTCTTTTATATTATATCATTTTGTAAGTTAAAGGTGACCAATAGAAGTACGATAAAAAAAAAAAGCAGCTAAATAAATAAAGCAAGCGTGAATAGAATATCGTCTGACACCTGTTTCGTTTTAAGAAAGAATAGATATTCAAAGCATAGAGGGTAAACATATTTCTTCAACAGAGGTAAATTTCGGAGGCTTGTTAATTCTTCCCCTTGTCGGTAGTGACGCTAGTACTGTTGCCATAACAGATTTTGCCGTAAATGTCACATCTTGTATATTAATCTATGGATCAAACAACCTTAAAAGATTTTTGTTATGATTAAATAAGCATTTACAAATTTCTTATAATTAAATATGCATTTATAGCTTTATAAAAAAGTGCATCTTATATTAATTATATATTGGACGTTGTCTGATTAATATTGAACAAATGTCTTTATATTTTTAAAAAATTCAAATTCTAGATTAATTTTCCGTAATTTTATTAGAATATGGATATTTTTTTTTTCCTTTTTTCGGCTTAACGTATTTCGAGTTCGGGTCGAGTTTCGGGTTGACGAGAAATAAAATTCTCAAAGTTCGAGTTGAGCATAACACGACTCGTGCGAGACATGGGTGCCTACAGGGAGAAACAAAAATCTTTGAATGGACATTTTACGAGTTCTCTACGACCCTCTAAAATTATTTTGCGACATCGCTCGGATCACAATACGCATATTGAGAATCACTGGAGGAACCACAAAATCATTGAAAAGAAAAATGATTAATTTCATGAAAGTAATTTTTAAACGTAGCAATAACCTAAATTATTATAAAGAATGTTCAAAAGATTTATTTAGAATTATTTTCCTTTCACTCGTGATATTTTTCACTACATACTATTAATAAAATATTAAGCTTACTTTAACGGATTTCACTTCTGGGACAGCCCCCAAAATTAGCGCAATTTCTTACGGAAATTTAAAGGTACAAATTCGTTTTCTAGTGTCAAAATTAAGAGCTTGCATTAAAAATTTTAAAGTTTAATTATATTTTAATATCGAGTTAACTAATTTTAATTTATACGGATACAATACATAATTTCTATTCTGATAACATTTTAACTAAGGAACGACCGAAATCGAATTTTGGTAATCTTTCTATTTTTGGCCGAAAACGAAAATATGGAAATATTTTCTAAGTAATTGATACTTACATAAATACACATAGTTATTATTTAATTATAAGTGTATAGCCACACATTTCTAACAAACAAAGAAACATACATATCTACACATGTGTGTGTATAAGTTTCAAACAAAAACAAAATTTAAATAATGATACAACTTTTATATTTTATTACTTTATTGAAATTTTTCTAGTACTGTTACGTCTGCAGCTTTTAATGAGCACGTGAAAAGCGTCTTCAAAGTTTAATCCTATAGGCATTGTTTGCTTTATAACTTGCACTCACGTCTTAAGTCAGTCGTAACTGATAATTATAAACAGTGAAGTTCATAGCAATAAATAAAGAGTGTCTCATTTAAGCCGATACAGCTCAAATCTATTAATAATGGTGAAAATTTTCAAAAGATGAAACGAGATTTTTGGAATTCAGATAGTTTCGGTCGAGTTTCGGCCGAATTTTTGGCGACATTTTCGGTGAAACTCACATTTTGCGCCGAAAACGAAACCGAAGTTTCGACCGATGTCAAATTTTAACTATCCTCTGCGATAATTTGATGACTGGCATTTTAAGGCGTTTCTTTTTTAGAGGGATTGGTGGGGATGTAAATAATAAGAGTTTAAATATATTTCAAATATATACTGAGTTTGTATTTGTTTTTATTCTTCAATACATATTAGGAAAAGAGAACGGAGTCTCACCGAAATACAAATAAATTTAAAGTTAAGATTTACAGAGTTATAGATGAAACAAGCACTAAAATTTCCAATACATATTTTACTAGACTTGTTTAACTCCTTCAGCACCAAATTATTGTATCCTAAGAATTTAAATTTAGTTATTTAATCATTTAGATATTAAAAAATTAAAGAAACGGCATCTATTTACCACAAAATAAAACAACATCTCACATTTCAATATTATACAGCACATACGGGTATACACATGGTGAAATTGTAATGTACGAAATGTACCTCTGGTGCTGAAGGGGTTAAATTAGTGATGCAATATGCTACCAGTTTAATTAAGAATTCCTATACTCAGATAATTCTTTGGAATGGAAAAAATAATAAAAATATAAAAAGGTAGAAAAGAAAAGGTGAGTAAAGGCTTAAAACGTCTTTAATTAAAACCTAATGAGCCTATTAACTACTAAATGTATGTTTCACACAAATTATACATCATATTCTTTCTCTCAAAAAGTAAAAATATGATCAACCAATCAAGAAAATATAAGTAAATATGATCAAATGGACTATGTTTTTGTTGTTGTTCTTGTTATTTTACTGTTTCCAACCAAATTCTTATTCTTATTATTATTCCAAATTCTTATTATTATATTCTTCTAAGAATTGTGAAATATCAATCATTATTAATATCATATCAATGTATTATTAATTGCATAGATCAAAATGATATTTAACACAATCCTTTTATACAACCATAAAAATAAAACTTGATTTAATTTGTTAATGATACAGCTTGGGATAGCTATATAAGCAAACTTAATCTTATATTTTGTAATAAAAAGCAAACATTTAATACAAGTAAACATTTTCATTTTACTTAAAACCTTTCAGAACGATACGAACATTTCAGAAAGATTTACTTAATACCTATCTGAACATTTCACCAATATTCGTGTTTTACAGGATATATTTCCAAAAGTATGACAATATCAAATGAATGTTAAATAAATATTGATGAATAATATTTACAAATAGCATTTTCCCAATATTTACATAATTTATTCGATATACAGAAACCGTTTATCTGTTACCATATACAAAAGGAATTAATTTATCTAATACGTGTAAATCAGATGAATTTTTTTAAATGCATACATAAACGTCCAAAATAATATGAGTTTCATTTTCGCAGTTGACTGTATCATTTTGGCAATAAATCTCACTTTTTCAAACGGTAAGCTAAAAAACAAAGCAATACTATACAATATTTATCCAATACCACACTAAAATTTAATTTCTATTATTATTATTTTTATCATTAGAGTTCGACAGAATATTCGGCTTTGTTTTCGTTTTGGCCCAAAATCTTAGTTTCGGCCAAAATACTGTCGAATATTCGGCCGGAACAATCTGTATTCCTAAAATATTGTTACTTTCCTAAAGAATTTTCAACGTCGCTCATCGGTTTGAGCTTATTTTTGTTTATGCCTGTTTATTTATTGCTATGCAAATTACTGTTTATAATGACTCAATACATATATAACTAAATTTTGAAATCGCTTTCCACGCGCTCATTAAAATCTACAGACAATTAATAGTGATAGCAAATTTTTAGTTTGAATACTGCAGAAGTATTTTGAACGCGCTCTAAGGAAGGTATAAAATATAAGTATAGAATAAAACAGCTGATGATCATTTACAAAATCCATTAGAAAAGGTAAAACGAGGTTGTATGGTTAAAACATTTTTTAATTAGATGAAATTCTCCTACTTAAAGCGTTTTGTGTTATTGATGAATTGTACTTTATTTCATACGAAAATTAGAAGTTTTAGTCAAGGGCAACAGAAAGCCAACTTAAAGATCAAGTTTCGAAACAGGGGTTTATATATATGCATGTGTGTTTATTAGAAATGTTTTTCTTTATACGTACAATTAATTAATAATTATGTATATACGTGTGTATGTATTGATTATTTTATACTTATTTTCAAAACAGTTTCGTTTTCGGCCTAAACTAGGAAGATAACCGAAATTCAATTTCGGTTCGATTTCGGTCTTAAAAACTTGTTACGGTCGAATATTATTATTACTATCAATGTTTCATGTTTAAAGTTTTTCTTTCTTATTAATCAACGCACTAATATTTGTTCTTGTTATTTTTATTATTTAACAACAGGAAATTCCTCATCCTATGAAAAGTCACTAATCAGAGCTCAACATCATGAAGACGAAGCAAGTGACAGCCATTCTGTTAGCAAGCTTATTAGTGACATTTTATTTTCAAGAAGCTGAGTCCACTTTCCACCTCATTCACGGGAAGCTGAAACTCCTGAAATGGTTAAAAGCTGGGATCGTCGCAAAAGCTTTACTCAGTCATCATAAGAAAATCATTCCCATACCAATTCCAATTATCACCAAGTAAGATGGAAACATTATTAATGATATTTGGTTTAACCTTTTATCTACTGACGGTATTTATAAGTACCATTAAAATAACTTGTTATAAAATTAATTTAATACATCGACTAGTTGCAATACAGTTCAGAATGAGTTATAGATACATTACTTTATTTTGTTCCAAAAGCATTATGGTTTAAACAAAACAAAAATATTTTTAAAACGATGATTTCTTTTGCCTTGGCATCTTTTCAGCTTTCTTGGCGTTGAGGGTGGGAGGAAGGGGGGGGGATTTTTCAATTCGGAAATAATTCTATATTTCTATTGTAAGAATATTTTATTTGTACATTTCCTAATCTACAAAATACTAAGAAAAATATTTATAATGAAAGATTTGAGTGGAGTTATAAATATTGCACAAAATCCCTATAAATTCAAATTTAATTAATCCTTCTAAATACTTCAATCCTTCTAAAATTTATTAAAAGATTATGTAAATCTTATAATGTAGTTTAAATAATTCACGAAAAATGCTTTAGAAGATAAAATTTTCATGAATTCATCATTCAGTACATAAAGGGTTAATGGGGTAGCAAGCATAAGTAACAATAGAGTACAAAATTTGTTTTTTAGAACACCATTAAAATATAAATAAACACGATGATATTTTCTCGGAACTAAATGTAAAACTACTCCACTCCTTCATCTGGTGTGACAAGAGTTACATGTTGCTTGAAACATACAATAGTTTACAAATACAAAAACCATCATGCAGGGTTCTCGCTGCCTTTTGATCAACATTAGCGATTTGGCAAATAAGAAATAAAAAACAATAGCCAAATAAAAAAAAAATAAAATAAAAAAATGGTAACAAAATAGATTCGTCGTGAAACACTGAAAAATCTATTTTAAATACCTTATTGTATCCTTTTTTTTTCAATATGTTCTAAAATAACCCAATTAATTCTAATTGCTTATAAAATAGAAATGCATCTATCTGCTTCAGAAACTATTGAAAATAAGTACATTTTAAATGTCTCTTAAATGTGTAAGTGTTTCAGACCTTTTTTTAGCAGGCAAAAAAAAAAAACAGCGATTTTTGATTTACAGTAGTGAAAATATATAGAAATTGCTAGAGATTTCGACTCTAACAGATAGAAACATTGACCAGCCAAATGGTAAACGGCTAATTTCAGCAGTACTTTTCTCTCTCTATTTGACGCTTGACGCGAGTAATTTTATTTGCGTTTTTACCTGCTCATAGACAGTGAGCAATTGACAATAGAGTAACACCTATAGTATAATCCTTTCTGTGTCTTTTGGCTGGTGCTAAACTGAATTGGTGTTGACTCAATATCTCTATAAATAGAGTTATGTTATTGGCACGGTGTGATTGAACATGAAAAGCGACATGAATTGTCCAGTAACGCGGATAAGAATCTGAACTGTACTGGAACACACATAATTGAGCACTCGTAATTTGGCGAATCTGATTGTTCGTTTACTCGCCAAATGAAGCATTTTGTCGCGATTTGGCGCAATGGCGAGCGGCACACAGTGGATCAATCCTTTAGAAAATGCGAACATAGAGCCAAAAAATAATCCTTAAATAACTAATTTTTTGCAATGAAATATTTAAAAGAATATCTACAAAATACGAATACATGTTTATTTTTTAAATTATATAAAATTATATCGTATTTGTATAGCTCGGAATATACACCTTTCAGCAGAGGAATTTTTCTGCGAATTTTAGTGACTTTTTTCTGTGCTTAGAAGTAAAACCTAAGTAACCCCTACTTATAACTCATTTAAAATATCATTATTAATTTCTTAAAACACATTTTAAACTACTACTGACTACATTTTGATTGAATTTTATGTCTCATTCTACATTATGAACAACACATATAGAATTAACGGATTTATAAACTTCAAAATTGCGTCACTTAAATTGTTTAAAGTTGTTTGAAATTTCAAACACATGCTGTTATTCCTGAAAGTCTATATTGTAATGTGGTATAGAGGATTTTTTGCGCAAACCTGCGCGTTTTCGAAATAAATGGACTTGAAATGGCTATTATGTAATTTTCAGTTTCCAGAAAACATGTTAAATTGGCTGTGCACAAAAATATTTTTTAAAGAAGATTATGCTGTAAGAAATTTCTAGAATGAAATGATGTAAAAAACTAATTTAACATTAAACTGCGAAATTAAATTTAATATACTCGTTCTCGGGTTATATAAATGTTTACATGAAAATGCTGAAAAGTGCAAAGGCTCTCAAAGGGTTAAATGAACTCTAATAAATGGATGCGCTGCTATGTCAGTGATAAAGTGTTATATTTTAAAGTAAAAGTCCCAATGCTTCTAGAAATTTTCTGTTCCTTTGGACGTTTTTTATTTTGTGTCTAATACTGGAAATCAAACCGTCAGATGTTATTAGCAAATGATGCAATAAGTCTTCGTTACATGCTCTTCTACTTATTTTTCTCTTATGGGACCCGGTACCTTCGAAACTCTTTATTTCGACCTACGCTAGCTTCTTCCAATAATTATCCAATTGGAATAGCAAAATTTTAATCATATCCTTTTCACGAGTTAGTAACTATGTACAGAAGCTGGCATATAATACCAACTGTACTTTGAGGCACATTGTTTAGCTGTTCACAGTGCGAAATTGCCAAAGTTTTCGGCATTAATTACTTCATCACAGGCGATCAACATTATAATTGCAAAACGTTTAATAAGTTCTTTATCCAATCCAGTAATCTCAGCTGTCTTTTCAAACTCAGCAAAAAATGTCCTTGCAGTGTTTTCATCGTGTGTCAAACCACTTCCCCGTTTAACAACATCTATTAGCAAACCTAATTCTTTTCTGAATTCGCGTTGAATTTTACGCTTTGATTCTCCTTAATTTAGCTTCTCCAGAGGTATCCTTTCTGAAATTTTGAGTTAGTCTTCTTTCATAAGTTTCGGTTATGTCTGAAAAAGATTTTCGTGATGTTGATTTCTGCAAATTTTCAGCTGCAAATGGTTTAAGATCATTACAAACTTTAAAGGAACACTGAAGCGAAGAATAGTTTTTATTATTGAAATGATCTCATTTTCGTTCAGATTTCAGCCAGCTATCTTTTGCATTTTCACAAAACATACGTAAACGCTCTTTTAAATTTTCTCCATCAATTTCTGCGGCAATTAGTCCATACTGTTCACTTACAAAACTTAGCATTGATTTTTCATATCTAAAACCATTATTTAAATTTTTCAGAAACAAAGCCAAATCTGTTTTTTATCATTTTCAAAACATTATAAGAAAAAATGAAATAATTTTGTTTCAAATAAAAAAGAAATATGCTAAAATTAATATTAATACAAGATAATTTAAAAGAACTCAAACCCAATAATAACAAATATGCACTGAAATAAGTTCTAAAACGTTGCAGTAGAATGTGGAAGTTTTTTAGCACGATTTTAAAGAGTTATGTATATGTTGCCAATTAAAAATTAAACAAATGTTTTACATATTCCACTAATGTCATGTGGATATAAGTAAAAACTGCATGCTTTGTTTTTCCAGTTTATTTTAGTTATTCATCATCTTCCTAAACTTCCTGTTTGCAACAAAAAAGCGACAGATACTTTCAGTATCATTAATTTTACTCATTTAAACCTAAATATTACAAAAAACATCATATATGTACGCTTATACTATCGTGATAATCCTATGTTCGACATCGCCTATACTTTGATCCACTGTGCGGCAGCGAGAACCCTGCCATCATGCGTTTCTCTTCATACAACGTGCGGCACTTGTCATCTGGCGAAGGAGCACTTTATATTTCGTTCCGAAACGTGTCCTCCTGTTCATTTATATTTTTATGATGTCTTGACCCTCCGAAAGATTTTGTACTTTATTTATCTGGCACTCATTAACTCCAGCAACTGACAGCATCTCTATTTTGAAAAACCAATAACTGACAAATACAGTTAAGAGAAACAAATTACACCTATATGGCATTACCTTGCAGAATGTTACAAGGAAATGCTTATTTGAGTCAAAATTATGGTGAAGTGTCAGTTACTGGTTAGGTGTCAATAACTGTGGGTTTCACCCTATATCTGTATACGTTTACACACATTCATGATGAGGCATTCCCACAAAATTTTAACTTCAGGAATAAAAATCTGGTGAAATTAAACTTAGTAAAATAACATTTTAAACTTACAGACGAATGCCTTAAAGGGTCCGCTCACTCAGCTTCGGATTTCTCCTCCGTAATTTTAAGTCTATGGACTTTAGATGCATTCGTATATTTAAAATATCTTCTCCGGAAATTCATATTTTTAACATATTTTCTCTGTGTACTTTGCTTAAAGGATGTATCGTTTTTTCTTAGTTTTCAAAATATTTCTAAAATCTATGCTGAATTTAATAGTTTGTGTGTTAAATGCGGGCGAATTGTGAGTAACATTTTAACACTTCCTATAAAATTAAGTCTATACTTTAGAAATATTTCAAGAACTAAGAAAAAAAGAGACATCTTTTAGGAAGTGCACATAAAGAATAGAAGTTAAAAATATTACTTTCCCGAGAAGATATTTTAAATACACGAATGCATCCAATGCCCATAGGCTTTACTTAGTGAGGGGAAATAGGAAGCTGAGTGACTAGCCCCCTTAATGATTCAAAATAAAGAAAAAATGGCCAGCAGCAAAGATTTTTTTTTTTATTTAACTGGAGGTTTAAGTTAAACTTGCGAGTTTAATTTTCCTTACCGTTTTACATCTCTAACATTTTATTTTCTTCTAAATTTTTACTTATAATGAATTTGCATAGTACCCACAGAACATTCAAATATGAAATAATAGCAATGTAATATTTTTAGTACAAAATTTTGGCATAACATTGTCTTAAAGGGGTATTAAAGAAGGGACGGTAAGGGGGGGGGGAACGGGGGCGGTAAGGGAAAACAAGGGATGGTAAGAATGGGATGGTAGGGAAAATTACCACCTCTTTTTAGGCAAATCATGTTAAGACTAAGTGTCACGTTCATTGAGTATTAGAAACAGGGATTAAATTAAAAAAAAAAAAATTAATTTACCTCGAAAAGCGCAAGAATAAACATTGGGGACGGTGAGACTACCCATAAAGCCACGATGCTTGAAATTGATATTTAAATGCTGATTTACATTCTGCAGTAAATTTCCCGTCAAACGATTTTAGCCATTCTTTCTCTAGCATACTTCTGCATGAGAAAAAAGTTGAAAAAAATTCTGTGGCTTCTTCTGAAGTGATTTTCAATATCATTTTAGTAAGAGGGACGGTAAGGAATCTAAAACACAGGGACAGAATTTAACAAAAATAATATCAACCGTGAAAATGTGTGCAGGTTCATTTTTTGCTACATATTTGTATAAAACAATAGTCCCAGTTTCGAAAAAAAAAATTACATCCAATTACTTTTATTGAAACAATTTTCTACAGACAGCTCCAAACTTAAACAAGTTGGAAATTGCTCGTCAAACGTGGCAAATGAGGTGCGTTCGTACTATAACTAGTTTTATAATTATTTTTTGCACCCCATATTGTACTGAATGTGTATTTATTTGCAATTCATAAGTGCATAGTCTGTAACATCATTAAAATGCACTTGCAATAATTTTTTCCCATTCCCCTTAATGTGACGGAAAACTTTTGACTGTCCCTGTCATTAAGCTATGCATCCGATTTTCATGAAATTTGAAATGGCTCGACAAAATTTGGCAGCAATTATATATTTAAAATTTCAGCCCATTCGGAAAGCTGTAACATCATTAAAATGCACTTGCAATAATTTTTCCCATTGGCTTTAATGTAAAGAAAAACTTTTGACTGTCCCTGTAATTAAACTATACATCCGATTTTCATAAAATTTGAAATGGCTCGACAAAATGTCGCAATACTTATATGTTTAAAATTTGAGACCATTCGGAAAGCTTTAACATCATTAAAATGCACGTGCAATAATTTTTCCCATTGTCCGTAATGTAAAGAAAAAATTTGACTGTCCCTGTAATTTAACTATACATCCGATTTTCATAAAATTTGAAATGGCTCGACAAAATTTTACAACAATCATATATTTAAAATTTCAGACCATTCGGTTCGGTAGTTTTTGCTCTATTATATGCGGACGGACGGACAGACAGATGGACTGAACGACGACTATAGGTGCTACGTATTTATATAATTACGAACGCACCTAAAAAGCATCAGGGACGCGGGACGGTGTAGGAATTTCGTAGTATATTTGGACCCCCAACATCGTCCAAAATTTATTTATATCGTTAATATTGTTATACAGTCATACAATGGGATGTTTTCCAGTATAAGAAAAAAATATACAGTGGACTCTCTCTATTCTGAACACTCATGGGACCGACTAAAAATGTTCAGATTACGGGGGTGTTCGTTGTAGAGGGAGATTGGGAAATGCATTAATCTACTATGTATTGAGTTTATAGACCGTATAGAATACTTAGCCTGGTTAGCCATGCAAGTTACCGAGATGGAGGTTCTGTATTTAGATTTGGCGGCTAATGCAATGTCAAACTAAATTCAGTCGGACCTCTAATCTACCATCTCATTTTTTTTTTTTTTTTTATTAAAAAAGTTTTACAAAACACACAAATACATATATACGATACCTTAATTGGAAACATAATCGGTACAATACTTAAAAAAGTGGGAAATTTTAGTCTATTTTTGCATTGTGTATGTTCGTGCAGTGTACATGTTATCTAGATGTTTAAGAAGTGGAAAAGGTTGCGGGTGAGATTCAGCCGCATAGTTCAACAGGTCTTCGATCTCCTGACCATATTGCTTGAAGGTAATGATGTTTCATCGGACTCTTCTGATTCTGCTTCTTTTTCACTTTCCTCTTCAACGTTGTCGCAAACCGGAAGGCTTCCGTCGGCTTTGAGATAAGCTGCATCAGTATGAAGCTCCTGTAGAATTGACGCCAAGTCACTCATAGCTGTTGTTGCTTCTTGGTCCTCTATTCTTGATTGCTCATTCTCATAGGGGAATTTAACTCTGTAGAACCATCTTTGGATGATGTAGGGTGTTACTTCGTTCCAAGCCGTTGATATCCAATGGACAGCATCCATGACGCTGACCTTCTTCGTTATTTCGGTTGATGATAGGGGAATATCCCCGAATTCCGATAGCAAACACACGTTCAGTTTACAGAGAGGTGGGTTTAGAATAGGATCGAAAGTAGTGTTCATAATAGTGGGGTGTTCAGATTAGAGGGTGTTCGGAATACAGAGAGTTCATCTTTTGTTAAGTCTATGTAGCTTTGCCGGGACCGTCGGAATGTGTTCATAATACCGGGGTGTTCACATTAGAGAGTGTTCAGATAGAGAGAGTCCACTGTATATATACTAAATTAAAAATCATTACTCAGGTACTTAAAAGTCAAAATTATGTGAGACTGCCTCATATATATCATTTTTTAACGCAACATGCTTAAACTATATGATTTATTTTGTAATGAGGTTTAACATAATAAAATTGTAGGATTACTTCAACATCTGAATTCTCTCAATAAAAATACGCGGAAAAATAACGAAAATACTTTCACGTCCTTATGAGGAAGACATGACTTTCATCTTTGCTGCTGGCCATTTTTTCTTTATTTTGAATCATTAAGGGGGCTAGTCACTGAGCTTCCTATTTCCCCTCACTAATGTAAAGACAGCGGGCACTGGATGCATTCGTGTATTTAAAATATCTCATCGGGAAATTAATATTTTTAAAGGACGATTTCTGTGGAAAAAATATTGCTTCATCAAATCATTCAGGGATTTAAAAGTGAAAATTAATTGAGAATGCCTCACATATACAAATGGGTTGTGTCGCTTTTCTTTCGGGTGAGATATATATGGGGTATTCTCACAATCTTTTGACTTTCATGTTCCTGAATAATAATTTTTATTTTAATACGCTTTTTTGTGTTTTTTTTTTTATTTCATATACTGGGGAACATCCCACTGCATAATTGCACAACAATATTAACGAGATAAATAAGTTTTGGACGATGTTGGGGATCCAAACACATGGAAAACTCCTATACCGTTCCGTGTCCCTGACGTTGATTTTTAAGTTTGGAGCTGTCTGCATAAAATTGTTTCAATAAAAATAATTCGATGTAATTTTTTTCTGAAACTGGAACTATTTTTTTATACGAGGGTTACTCTGAAATTATTGAGATATGCGCAGACGAGAATTTACAAAATAAAAAAACGGTTTAATTTTAAAATACAAAGTATTTTAACACAGCAGACGTTTTTTACTGACTTACTTCAACTTGTTTAGCGTAGAATGAATTTTAAACAGAAGAGAAAATGGAGTTGACGCGAGAACATTTTCGCGCTATGATTTTTTACGATTTTAAAGCAGGATTAAATCAAGAAGAATGCGTTCAACGGTTGAAATTAGCATTTAGTGATGAATCTCCAGCTCGTGCTACTGTATTCAGGTGGTTTAAAGAATTTAGCAGAGGTCGCAATTTTCTTCAGGATGAAGAACACACAGGAAGGCCGCTGTCGGCAGTAATCCCGGATAATGTGTTTGCCATACGAAAAATGTTAATGGATGATAATCGCTGTACCTACCAAATGATACAGAAGAAACCTAACATTGGATCCGCAGCCATACACAAAATTATTCATGAAAAATTGCATATGAAAAAAAGTAGTTTGCCGTTGGGTTTCCCATAATCTAACTGGAGCACCAAAAAGAGGAGCGTGTCAGAATCAGTAAAGAAACTCTTAAATTGCTAAATGATGGTGGCCACCGCATCATTTCTAAAATTGTAACGGGTGATGAAACGTCCATACCGTTGTTTGACGTTCCAACACGTCAAGAAAGCAAAGTATGGGTCTTTGAAGATGATTCCACGCCGACAATGGTGAAAAGACAACGCGCACTGAAAAAAGTGATGTATGCCGTTTTCTTCAGAAGTACGGGATTGGTCAAAGCCATCAAGTTGGAAGGACAGAAGACAGTAACAGCAAACTGGTATACCACTAAATGTCTTCCAGAAATTCTACAAGATGTGAATGTTAGGGTTCTAATGCTTCACCATGACAATGCATCTTCACATACAGCCGGATTAACAGTTGAGTTTCTTAAACAAAAACGAATTAAACTGATAGAACATCCGCCGTATTCACCTGATCTAGCTATGTGTGACTTTTGGTTATTCTTTAACCTAAAAAAGAACTTACGTGGACGTCGTTTTTATTCAGAAGAAGAGATTGATGTGGCTATAAATGCATTTTTTTTTCATCTATTCCAAGAAATGAATGGCTTGAGGCATTTAATCTGTGGAAAATTCGTCTACAAAAGTGCATTGATGCTGGAGGAGACTACTTTGAACACACCTAGAATTTTGTAAGTATAACTTTAAAAACCTAGTTGTATCTCAAAAATTTCGGAGTGACCCTCGTATAAATATGTAGCTAAAAATTAACCTGCACACGTTTTTAGGGTTGTTATTATTTTTTAAACTCTGTCCCTGGGTTTTAGATTCCTTACCATCCCTCTTCTAAAAGTATACAGAAAATCACTTCAGATTCAGCCAGAGAATTTTTTCCAAGTTTTTTCTCATGCAGAAGTATGCTAGAGAAATAACGTCTAAAATTCTTTGGCAGGAAATTTACTGTAGAATTTAAATCAGCATTTAAATATCAATTTCAAGCATCGTGGCTTTATTGGTAGTCTCACTGTCCCCAAGGTTTATTCCTGCACTTTTTGAGGTAAATTTAAAAAAAATTAATTTAATCCAATATTAATAACTGTTTCTAAAAATCAATGAACATTGTGGCTATCACTTAGTCTTAACATGATTTTCCTAAAAATAGGTGGTAATTTTCCTTACCGTTCCATCCTTACCGTCCCTTTTTTTACCATTGCGTCCCTTTTTTTCCATACCATCCCCTTTTTTTACCTTACCGTCCCTTCTTTAACACCCCTTTAAGGCAATGTTATACAAAAATTCTGTATTAAAAGCACTACATTGTTATTATTTCTTATTTGAATGTCCTGTGGGTACTATGCAAATTCATTATAAGCAAAAATTTAGAAGAAAATAAAAAGTTATATGGGTAAACTGGTAAGGAAAATTAACCTCGCAAGTTTAACTTAAACCTCAGTTAAATAAAAAAAATTTCGCTGCTGACCATTTTTTCTTTATTTTGAATCATTAAGGCATTCGTCTATCAGATTAAAATGTTATTTTAGCAAGTTTAATTTTGTCAGATTTTTTTTCCCAAAAGTAAAAAACGTTGTGAGAATGCCCCATATATGTTTATAGTTACACGCATACAAACAGACACATACATATATGTGTGTATGCATCTGTATGAGGACGTAGTTTCAAAAGCCGCCTTATCCAAAACTTAAAAAATCACGTTTTCCCCATCAATCTATTCTACTGGTAAACATATACCGAAAAAAACCACTGCAATCTGACAAAGAAGTAGTTTTATCCTGTATTTCTGGCATTGTAAAATCTTGCTTTACAATGAAAACCAATTCACACATTTAAGAGGTTTTCCGCGATTTCCCAAAATTTGATTTCCTGGATAAGGGGAGTTTTGAAACTCGCGTCCTCATATATATATATATATATATATATATATATATATATATATATATATATACACAGGGTGCAATATGTTATCTATCGCCGACCTTTAATTTCTCAACCGTTGGTCATAGACATATAGTTTCAATTACAAAAACGTTTCAAATGATGTAAATATTCAAGTTGAGGCATTATTTAAAGTAAAAAATCAATTTCATAAACATTACGAAATCTAACTTTTTATACGGTCCCCCAGTCCCTATAGCTATATTTAGTAAAAGTTTACACATATCATAACACATATAACACAAAAAGTTTGACATCTGTACTACAAAAATTGACACAGTTATTAAATTTCAAAGTTTGAGATTTTTGCACATGATTTTGTCTTTCATTGAGGGATCAGTTAAAAGATGAATTAAAGTAATTCGAGATCAAAATCAGGGTGCAATTCCGCTGCCATTTATCTAATCCTTAAGGGAGTATGTTGTATTTTCCGGTTGTCGATTCTACCTACTTTGACGTTTGAATGTTGTTCGACCCTTAAAAGTTAGCTCAAATTTTTAGATGAAATAACCCTCTTTGGTGATTCCCCGATTTGGCGATACTGGCAAAGGTGGTTTCGCCGTAAAAAGGACATTGCACCCTGACTTTGATCTCGAATTACTTTAATTCATCTTTTAACTGATCCTTGAATGAAAGACAAAATGTGAAAAAATCTCAAACTTCGAAATTTAATAACTATGTCAATTTTTGCAATACAGATGTCAAACTTTTTGTATTATGATATGTGTAAACTTTTACTAAATATAACTATAGGGGTTAGGGGACCGTATAAAAAGTTAGATTTCGTAATTTTTATAAAATTGATTTTTCACTTTAAATAATGCCACAACATGAATTTTTTGCTTATTTGAAACGGTTTTGTAATTGAAACTTCGGTCAACGGTTGAGAAATTAAAGGTCGGCGATAGATAACATATTGCACCCTGTATATAACCAGGTTAATTTATGAAAGGAAAATTTAAATCAAAGATTTCTTTTTTCTGCTCATTATCAAAGTCCAACATCGTCTTAATGGTCTTTGTCCTTAAATAAAATTTCAGGGGAAAAAGGTACTTTAACTAAAAATACCGATGTTTTGCACATCAAACAAAATAAATAAATAAATAAAATAAAGTACATTATTTTATTGGGAAAAAATTTTGATAAGGTAAACTACATTATTCGTGTTGTGTAATTTCATAGTTTCTAAAAAAAAAAAAATGACCGTCATTTGGAATTATTTTATAATCTAAACTTCACACAAGATAATTTTTTTCCTTTCCAGAACTCTTCACAGCGATCATCACCATCATCATTACGATCATTATGAAGGTCACCATGGCTACGACTACGGACACCATGGAGGCTATGGTTACCACCATCACCCTGTAATATACCACTCAACTGGCTGGTATTTAGACAAACATGGTCATGGATGGCATTGATAACTCTGAAATTATCCCAAGCCTTTTGCAGTCATCCTTCATTTGTCATCAGTTCTATTGTATATATTTTATTACTATTTTACATAGTACAAATCACATTGTAAAATACAATATTAAATGACTTTGTTAAAAAAGTGTTTGGAAATGAATTATAGTCAGGCGACACGTTGAAATATTAAATTCTAATTACCCTATCACCTTGAAATGATAATCATCATGGAGGAAAGAGATAGATGGAGGTGCAGTAAGGTGACTGGGGGGGGGGTGAAGCCAAAAATGTAGCCCTAAAATCCGCTACAGTAGGCCCAAACACAAGCACGTTCTTTCACGAAAAAATGAAGAAAACTTTTAGTAATACAGTTTTTAATTCATAATACAATGGAATGCTACTTTAGAATGTTTAAAAATAAGCAGATCACTTTCGTTTAGAGAAAAAAATGCACGAGTGAAGTCAAAGAATTCGGTCCCTGTTCCAGATGCTTGTTTTATTTGGGCCGAGTGAGAGAATTTAAATTTGAGCGATAATGTGCATCATATTGCAAACCGTTTTTACAGCATACTGCATCTCCATCTCTTTCCACCATGGGTAATCATAGCTATGCTAACTTCTATTTTTTTTTTTTTTTTTTTTTTTTTCAGAACTCCGATAAATACATATTGAACAAAAAAAGGTTTATTTAATATCATGTCTGTTTTCTATGTGGTACTTTCATGATTTAATTTACTAATCAAAATTTCCCGCTCAAAATATATTTGCTTGACATGGGAAAATAAGTCGGAAGTTGCCAGCTATGGGCAATGTGGGAAATTTGTTATTTGATTAGATTATCATCGTCCATAAAAATTTAACTTCTGATGAAACTTCTGAAAATGCAAATTCTCGCCTGTCTCCTCTGTTTGAAGCATTCTGAAAACTTTCGCTGTAAGCATTAAAAAAGGCAGTGGTTTTTAAGGCCGAATAAAAAAAAATGAAATAAAAAGGTCAGTTACCGTTAAATAAGTTCATATAATCGTAATTATCACCTAGTAATACCTAAATTATCAATCCACCAAAATATCAAAATTATCGATTGATGAAAGCACCCCGATCATGAAAAGAAAGCAATGTTTTGTATCACACAGATAATCTAAAATTGGTTCATTTCTATACGTTACTTATCTCCAATAAAAATTAGACGCCATGTTAAATTCACCCACTTTATGTACCTTTTTCTCAGAAATGGTGAAAGATAGAGTTCTATGTTTTTTAGAGTAGTTAAAATAACATGATTAACGTATTTTAACAGAACATTTTCTTTCTAAGTGAAACTCAAAATTAATTATTAATTATTTATTGAAAGTCATTTTTAAATTAGCATTTTTGGTAAGATTTCACTGCCTAAAATAAATAATTCTCAGCAAATCATTAAATCCCTGTGTTAAAGTATACAATGTATCATGATATAAGTATTAAATAAAAAATCTGAGTTCTTAAGTTTAATAGATATTGAAAAAAAGGAACATAAACATGGAAAATACAAGTTTTCAGAAAAAGTCAATTAAAGATTGAAATGGCCATTAAGCTGTGAAGTACTCTTAGAAAGAAGGAATAATTGTAATACTTATTTTTTTATGTATAAACATGTGTGACACATCGTTGGAAAGATAAAAGTTTAAACTATTTAATAATATAAAAAAGTAAAAATCGATTTTTTAGTTGAATTTTGCTTTCCCCGTCCCCTTAATATATATTTTTTACATTTTAGTTGAATCATTTAAAAATGTGTTATACTTGTTGTACTTATTGAATGTTGTATGCAAGTCTATATGTTATAATATGGATGAAAGTATGCACGATGAAAATAAGTATGCAAGTGATAATATATTAACTTGAAACGGAATATATAAAGGAGTAGATCTTTTTTTTTCGCCACATAATAATAAAGGAATACAAATATAGTTTCGAGAGCGTATAATTATCAAATCCCATCATCAGTTCATTAATAATAGAGTGTATTTATCCTGTTAAGGATAAAAATAAAGGATATTAATAAGGGTAAGGATATTAATATTTTGATTACGTGGGAGCTGATAACAAATTGCTGTCAAAACTGTATTTGTGTTCTTTAATCATTATATGGAATATGAAAATGTATTATAATATGTATGCAAATATGTAAGTTGGATGTAAGTATGTGAATGGATGCAAGTATGTAAGTTGCATAAAGGGAAAAAGTAAGTGGTACGTTATTTATCAGGGCTGCTAGTCACTCAGCTTCCGAATTCCCCTCGGTATTGTTACATTTAAAATATCTCCCCAGGAAATTAATATTTTTAACTTCTTTTTTCTGTGTACTCTTCTTAAAAGACTTCTCTTTTATTCATAGTTGTCAAACTATTTCTAAAATCTATGCTTCATATTTTATGTTTTAAAAACTGACGAACTGGAAGTAAAATTTTAACACTTCCTATAAAATTAAGCATAGATTTTAAAAATATTTTTAGAACTAAGAAAAAAAGAGACATCCTTTAAGAAGAGTACACAGAAAACAGAAGTTAAAAATATTAATTTGTCGAGGAGATATTCTAAATATACGAAAGTATCAAACGTCCATCGATTTAAGATTACCGAGGGGAATTCGGAAGCTGAGTGACTAGCAGCCTTAAGGGGACTCTTCATTCACTTGAAAACGCCCGCTCCGTAATGTTAAACCAATGGGCAGGTTGTTTTCGAATTTCTCGTTTGAATTGGAAAATTTTTAAAAGATTTATTTTGCATAAGTTATCTGATCTCGACCTTTAATATGGCTGTTTTTTACTTTTTCGATAGCAGATTTTTTTAATACTTTCACTTTCGGAACCGGTTTCAAAACTGAAAGTACCTTAAAAAAAAAAAAGAAAGAAAAAAGAAACCGCAACCAAAATCGAAAAGTAAAAAACAGTCATATTAAAGATCGAGCTCGGCTGTCTTATGCAAAAAAATTGTTTAAAAATATTCAAATTTAAACGAGAAATTCGAAAATAACCTGCCCAATATTTAACATTACGGAGCGGGTGTTTTCAAGTGAGTGAAAAGTCCCCTTAAGGGGTTACACCTAGTCCTGCCGAAGAAAAAAAAAAAATGGCATTTTTCTTTTTTCCTTAGGCAATTATTATTTTTTTTTCCTTTACTTTTATTGTATGCTACAAACACAGTTTTGGTAGTTTATATTTAAAGTTATTGCCACTCTTCTCGTGTGTGTGCACGCCATGCGGTGAACACTATGGCTTATTTTTTTTTTCTTATTTGGAATTTAAAAAAGAAATAAATTTTTAATTAAATAAGAATTATATTAGAGATTAGAGAAAGAAAATTATGAAAAGCTTCCCATCCTCCTCCATTTTTTTCCTTTGATCGTTCCTTTGAGAGATCGTTTGGAAAATCCCTTATTAGTCTCTGCTACTTTCATTTGTTAAAAAAATTATTATATCTATTTTACGTATTAAAGATTTGACATAATTGTAAATTATATTTCTGAATACAAATACTTTTTTGAAGAATATAAAGTCAATAATAAAAAGTAATTTTTTTCCTTTAATTTTCCAAACTAAGAAGGACTCTTTAGAATATCTATTATTAAGAGGCTACTTCAGTCAAACTAAAAGACCTGTTCGCTAATGCTAATCCTATGGAAGACATTTATAAAGATATCTCGTTAGAATTTAAATATTTTTAAGTGATTTTTTTTTGCATTGTATAGTTGAGATCGATATAAAGGCCGTTGTTTACTTTTTCGATTTTGTTTACAGGTATTTTTACTGAGGACATTTTCATTTTCGGAATCGGTTTCGAAAGTAAAAGCATCCTCATAAAAGAAATCTGCAATCAAAATCGAAAAAGTAAAAAACGGCCTGCATACAGATTGATCTCAGTTATCCAATGAAAAAAAAAAAAATCATTTAAAAATATTGAAATGCGACTGAGATATCTTTATAAATTTCTTCCATAGGATTAGTATTAGCGAACCCGTCTTTTCGATTGACTGAAGTAGCCTCTTAATCACAGCTATTTTCATTTGTTTAAATTAAAAAAATAAATAAATAAATAAATAAAAAATAAAAAAATAAAGTTACATGCATTTTACGTATTAAAAAATATGAATGTTATAAGATGTATGTATGTTACAATATGAATGCAGGCATATAAGATTACATGTCATCCCACATTCAATTTATTCTCTGTATGTTGGATGTAAATAAACAAACATTTAAGTAAGATAAAATGGCAAAATGTCTAAATAAAGATTGTAAAAAAAAAAAAAAAAAAAAAATATATATATATATATATATATAAATTTCTGTACATTTTTTATGTGGGTTACTCTCATAACACTGTGCTTTATTTAAAGACTTCAAAATATAAAATGCGATTTCAAGAAAAATAGGGAACTAAACGTTAGTTATCGTTCTTAATAAGGGTGCAATCATGATCTAACACGATTTTTTGAATGATTTGACATTAACAGAAATTTAGCCACATTTTCAGAAAATTAATGTAACATCTTACTCTTAGGTATTAACTTTTCGTTGAATATAAAACAAAATTGAAAATGACAATTATGCATTTTATGACTTTTTTCATGCATATTTTCAAGTGAGTAGTTGCCATTGTATATTTATTTGATAAATATTTTATGACATATTTCTTCACAAATATTTGTATATGAATAGTTGTCGTTGTATATTTATTTCATAAATATATGTCTAATATTGTATTGATGTTAACCGTCAACATCATTATGTTATATCAATATCTTGTTGTTAAATAAAGTACAAAGAAAAATTGTGCCAAAAACAATCTGATAGTAGCATCCATCAACAGATGGCAGCACCATCCCATTTTAAGTTTGTTGTACATTATTGTAAGAGTAGATGGCAGCACTATGCGTTGTGTACGGAATGTGAAAATATTTTAATAAACAAATATGGTAAAATAATTTTTGAAAATGTCAAAAATTCCCACCCCCCGCTAGATATGATAGAACGGATCACCTAATATTTCACTAAATACGAAATTCGTAAAATATACCTGTTGTATATAACAGAAAAAAAAAAAAAAAAAAACCCACACACACACTCTACTGGAAAGTAAGAGTAAATTAAAGTTTAAAATTTTAGCTGAATCTTTTTTCTTATCTATACAGTTTTAATAATAAATAAGCAACAATTTTAAAGAAAATAGTCTTGAAAATTAAGAGGCTCCATCAGTCACCTGAAAAGACCCGCTCACTAATGCTAATCCTATGAAAGAAATATGTAAAGATATCTCGTTTGCATTTCAGTATTTTTAAACAATTCTATTTGCACTGGCTAGCAAAGATCGATCTGTACAAAGGGCGTTTTATGCTTTTTCGATTTTGTTTAGATATTTTTAATGAGAACACTTTCATTTTCGGAACCGGTTTCCAAAGTGGAACTATCCTCTTGAAAAAAAATCTGCACACAAAATCAAAAAGCAAGAAAGGACAGATGGAGAAATCAATCTCAAGCTAGCCAATGCAAAAAAAAATCATTTAAAAATATTAAAATGGAAACGAGATAGCTTAAAAAATTTCTTCCATGGGATTAGCATTAGCGAGCGAGTATTTCCAGGTAACTGAAGCAGCCCCTTAATAATGTTAATTTGAAAATTGTTTCATCTTTCAATACCTGTCTCCCCCTAATGTAAAATATGTCAAATATCTAGTATTGATTCTAAAATGTTTATTTATAGGAGCAAATGGAATGTTTTAGTTCATTCTTTAAATAAATGCGCGAAGATCATTTTGATATCAAAATTTATTTGCATTATTAGATTTGAAGGCAGCGTTTTGAATTTTTTTCAAAATTCTCTACATATTTATCAGTTTTCTAAAGCTAAAGTAATTTAAAGAAAATATAAACTCAGCATATAGACCGAGAGCCAGCAGCAAAGACAATCACTCACATCGAGTTCACAGCTGAAGTTCCAGAATTAGTTAAAACTCGATACGCATATTAAAACGCAATCCGTCTGCCAAGTCATATCTTGGTGGAAAACACCTGAAAACCCGATTTTAGCGATCGACTCGTACGTTTACTAGTGCGTTTTCCTGCTCCCAGTCCTCCATGTTTTCATACTTTAGGGTGCAGGAAATCGCCGCAGAAACAAAAGTAATATATCAGTAGAAAGAGGAGAAATGGTAGATTCAAAATACAAAAAAATCGAAAATTCGATATATTTTAGGTTCTGACCTTCCAACTGCCCTTAAGGCTGTTCTTAACTGCTCTGCTAAACAAGCGCAAAAAGTTTTGACACATTTACAAAGTCATTTTTTAACGGAAAGGTATAAAATTGGAAAGCCTGGCCATGGAGGCGATTTGGAATTGAACTGTTTTTCCATTTTTTGATCAGTTAGTTACCTATTGAATTATATGGAATTTTGATCACGAGACAAACACGTTTTTCGCCCGCTCTTGAGTTTTTTTCTTCCTTCGAGTGGAAATTCGGTTCAAAACGCCCACTTTGACATTATTTTCTGAAAGATCTATTGCGTTTGCAAAAAAATGGAAAAAAACCAACTCAATTACATAGTTTATGAACAACAACACCAGCTAGTTTCATGCATTTTCGAACAAAAATAAATTAAAACTTATGTCAGAAAGTTGCCCTTTTGGATTTGAGAACACTTTTAAGATACAAATTGAGGAAAATTTACATTTATAATTCACAGTAAAGTATAGTTATTTTTTACCATTCAAGCAAACTAAACTATCGCCGTGTTCTTTCACTAACGACAATAAAATGCAATTTAGATTTCAAAAGATCTACAGTTTTGCTCACTCCAACGCTGTAGTTGGAACAACATATTTGTGGGAACTCGAAATTTTACGATTAGACTTGATAAGTGTAAATTTGGAGAAAAGTTAACTAAGTTTTTAGGTCATGCAATTGGGGGTGAAACACATGCACCGAATGAGGAGAAAATAGGAGCAAGAAGGAATTTAAAGAGACTAAAAAGGAAAAACTAAAAAGGAAGTTAGGTCTGTTTTGGAATTAATGAGATTTTACCGATCTTATATTCCAAATTATGCTGAAATTACCGAAACATATTCGTGGGAACTCACCTTTTCATAGAGTAGATGCTACCAGATTTTTGCTAAGCCTAATTCCAATTTAAAACTTTAGCCATAAGCCAACTTTTTTCAGTTAACAGTTACAATTATTATATTCTAGTTTTTATAGTATTGTATTTGTATAGCATCCATTTAAAAGCAATATTTAATCAAACTCATAGCAACATTACATTTTCCATTATGAATCAAAATAAATTGAAATAACATAAATAAATCCATACATTACTTACTGGCACATCTATCCTAGAAGTTTCCAAAAGAACGATCATGAGAGGTGTATTCTGTGCTCTCTAATTTACGACAAGCTGTCTCGTCTGAAATTTTCTTCCTGATCACTATCAAGATTTCACATTCCAGGACAAAAACATTTTAAGGGAGGTGCTACACGGCTTATGAATATAAGTGAAACGGACATTCTTAAAACTAGCATAAATTATCGCTTCGTTTGAAAAAAAAATTAATTGTGCTCGTACGCGATATATATACCGGGTGTCCCAAAAAATGACTGATGGATTTTAAAATTCAATAACTTCGAAATGGTGACAGATATTAAAAAAATTCTTGCAGGAGGGTTATGTATGATACAGGAGTTTTTGTATTGCGATTCTTGTTTTTAGTTGGAATTTCATACAATAGATGGCGCTGAGAGCAATAGGCGCTCAGTCCAAACCCGATTTTTGGTACTTCGGGATCCATTCAATACATTTTAATCTCCTTTTTTCGCATGGAAGAAGGGAGAGGCCGAAAAATCGAGCCTGGATTTAGCGGTTATTGCTTGCAGCGCCATCTATCGATGCTATTTGTAACTAAAACTGGGAATCGCAGCACAAAAACTCCTGACATCTTACATAACACTCCTGTAAGGTTTTTTTTAATAACTGTCACCGTTTGCAAGTTATGGAATTTTAAAATCCATCGGTCTTTTTGGGACACCCGGTATATGTATATTTTAAAATAACAAACCAAATATTTCTGGGAACGGCGTTCCCACCCAACTACAGAACTGACTCACTCTAAATAGCATATAGTGCAGAAGATTTTACTTTTCCATAAATGTTTAATGCATTTTTATACATGTGTCTATAATGTATTCTTTTTCTTTTGATAAAGTTATGCGTTCAAATTTTGAACTGCACAAGAAGTATCAACGCTTCTTGCAGCATTTGCAGCACTTCTTGTCAAGTTTATAATGCAATTTTCTTGAAAAAGTAGGGCGCCGACACAATCTGTGTGCCCCAGATTCCAGTTATAGTTGATAAAGCCCTACCCACACCCCAAAAAAAAAAGAAATCGAGAAGGATTACCAACTTTGAATGCTTGTTAAGTATTGCCTTGCAATTTTGAATGCTTTTACGCGACAAAGTAAAAAAAAATCCACTCGTCTCATTCTAACTCTTTCAGTTTCATCTCAAAATACAATTTTTGACTCTGCAATTAATAGACTGCAGTTTACATCAACAATATATTCAAACTTTCATTTAACGAAATCTCATCGTTACACTTAAACGCTTCGTTTTGAAAAAAATTCGTTAAACAGAAATCAACTCAAATTCATAAAATTTGTATAATAAAATACACATGCATAAAATGAAAAATACACCTAAAATGGAAACATTGGAAAAAATGTATTTGAATTCGGGCAGTAACTTTTTTGTATGTAATGTAGACATATGAGAAAAATTTAATTAGAATAATTGTAGAGGCGAAACAATACCCCAGACCAGATGATGGGAAAACTCAAAGTCCAGTCCGCATGAGAAGTTGGTGAGCTCAGCGAAAACGAAAGGCTCGGCACTGGAATTTGAAGAGATGCGTTTCTGCGTTGGGGAGAGAGAGGTGCTCTCTCTTGGCTAATCTTTCGATAGCGCGTTGCCCGCTATTATTATTTTATTTAACGGGATCTGTGAGCAGACCCATAATTGAATCTTTATCAATTAATGTTTAAATGTCGTGTTTTTGTATGTCTTATATACCCTAGATGAATATTTGTATTTTTAGTATAATCAAGAAGTTTTTTAATTAAATATCTACGAGTTTAAACTGTATTAGTTCCTGTTGCCGTTTCTGGCTGATTTCCTCCCACATAATGTCTAAAAAAACACATAATAAACAGAGGTAAACAAAAACTGAAGCATAGTGTGCCTTTTCTGTTTTTCTCCAAGTAATTCAAATTCTCAACTTTAAAAATGTCTGTAATATTATTTTGCACAGGTTTCTTATAAAAAATACACTTTTCATAAAAAATTTCGCATTTCTGTTAAGTACCCGAACAATTCATCTGTAACATTCGCGCGAAACCGGAATCTCCCTTTTATTGTATCGAAGGCTAAGAATTTCTTCTTTTGAAAGGAAATGATTAAATAAATAAATAATTTCATTTTCACACAATCCTCTGAAATAAGTTCATACATCTACCGCAACAGCAACCTCTCCGTTTGAATGCTGTACACGCACGAAAGTGGAATAAACTTCGCTCTATAGAATATAGTTTTCGTAATATGGAGATTAATTTGCATGTTAATACTGCTCAAAGGTAAGGTTCAGCAAAAAATTTCGTTAAGTAGGAAACTTCGTTAAATAGGGACTTGGTTAAAGGGAAGTTTGACTGTATATTCAAACTTCATTCCTCTCTAAAGTTAGATTCCCCAGTGAAACTTTCCTACATAAACTAGTTGAGTATGCATTATAATACTAAAATTAAACTTTTCACAGACAAACAAGTAGATATAGACAGACACATGGACAATCATAGAGAATAAGAAACCGAAGTCGAAGAACTTATGCTACATTGGAAAGAAAGTGTTAAGAAGCAACTTCGGTAAACGAAAAGACCCGTTCTCTAATGCTAATCCTATGGAAGAAATTTATAAAGATATCTCGCTTGCATTTCTATATTTTTAAATGATCTTTTACTTTTTCTTTTTTTTATTAGATAGCTGAGATTGATCTGCACAAAGGCCGTTTTTAACTTTTTCGATTTTGTTTACATGTATTTTTAATGAGAACACTTTAATTTTCGGAACCGGTTTCGAAAGTGAAAGCATCCTCTTGAAAAAAATCTGCAATCAAAATAAAAAAAAGTAAAAAACACCCTTTGTACAAATCGATCTCACCTATCAACGCAAAAAAATCCTTACAAAATTTTGAAATGCAAGTGAGATATCTTTATAAATTTCTTCCATAGGATTAGCATTAGCGAGCAAGTCTTTTCGCGTGACTGAAGTAGCCCCTTAATGAAAGAAGTCAAATACTGTTCCCAAATTATGAAAAACAAGAAAGAAAAATCACGCATCAAGCATAGATTATGCAACACTTCCAGTGTACCTTAAAAAAACTTCGCCGTTTAAAGGTAAAGCAGATACTTAAGTAAACATTTTAGAAAACGTATAACATATTTGAAAACCAAATTTCAACAATTACCGCGCATAGCCGGAAAGGTACCCCATTCTTTTGTACCGCTCTGTATATGATCTATAGATTTGTACAGATTCTACATAGTATGCTAAAATTTAGCATACTATGGAAAACGCATAACAAAGTTGGAAATTCACGTTCAGCAATTTCTCCCAACCTGTGGAAACATACACTTGAATTCTTTTGTACAGCCCTGTATATTACGTAAAGATTTTTATACACGCCACATATTAAGCAGAACATTAATTCAGGCAAAAATATGCTTAAAACTACCGAAATCACACTTCCAGGAATTACTATCCATAGGCGGCTATGTATCCAGTTCTTTGCATAGCCCTGTATACGATTTTATTTATATACTACAAACACCTCTTACTTATACTAAATGTATTTGAGCTTCAAAATGCATAACTCAAATTAAAAACACCTTTAAGTAATTCACGCTCATTCTAAGTAATGCTTTCGAATTCTTTTGTGTAGCCCCGTATATGGTCTATAAAATTTATGCACACCATGTAGTACGCAAAAATTTAGTTTAAAACGCACACCATAACTGCAAACGCACTGTCAGTAATCATCCCTAACGGATAACACACAGGATACAGTATTTTATCCGAAATCTTTTTTGTGTCCCTGTAAATAGGAAATGCACATCATTGCAAGCTACTGCAAGCATCTTGCAGTAAACTTCAGTAAGGTTTATCAATTTCATCATGTTTCAAATAATGCAATATAATTGAAATATTTTGAGAACAGTTTTTCCCTGTAGATCATTACATAACCGAACACTTTAGTGTGACTCTGTAAAGGACTTATATTCTACAAAAAGCATGTATTAGTGCGCGTCGGCAATTCATATCAATTTCATTATGTTTGTAACAGACTAATATCATTTAAATACGACGCAAACGATTCTTCTTCATAGACAATAATGTAACAGAATACTTTTGTGTGACTTTGTACATGGCTGTTATATTCTACAAAAAGCATTTATTAGTGCGGCTCGGTAATTCATATCAATTTCATTATGTTTGTAACAGACTAATATCATTTAAATACGACGCAAACGATTCTTCTTCATAGACCATAATGTAACAGAATACTTTTGTGTGACTTTGTACATGACTGTTATATTCTACAAAAAGCATGTATTAGTGCGGCTCGGTAATTCATATCAATTTCATTATGTTTGTAACAGACTAATATCATTTAAATACGACGCAAACGATTCTTCTTCATAGACCATAATGTAACAGAATACTTTTGTGTGACTTTGTACATGACTGTTATATTCTACAAAAAGCATGTATTAGTGCGACTCGGTAATTCATATCAATTTCATTATGTTTGTAACAGACTAATATCATTTAAATACGACGCAAACGATTCTTCTTCATAGACCATAATGTAACAGAATACTTTTGTGTGACTTTGTACATGACTGTTATATTCTACAAAAAGCATGTATTAGTGCGGCTCGGTAATTCATATCAATTTCATTATGTTTGTAACAGACTAATACCATTTAAATACGACGCAAACGATTCTTCTTCATAGACCATAATATAACAGTAAACTTTTGCGTTCCCCTACGCGTACTGTAAGTGCTACACATAACATATTCTACAGTAACCATCTTTTAGTGCAACTCAATGCATATAAATTTCATTATGTTTAAAATATTGTAGCACTATTAAAATACACCGAAAATGATTTTTCCCCAATAGACCATAATGTAACGGAATACTTTTGAGGGCTCCTGTAAATAAACTATAAATGCTACACACTTCATTTTCAATATCTAACATGCTATGGTAAACCTCAATAACGTATATCAATTACAAGGCAATCTGAGTATAATTACGCGAGTTAGAGCACAGACGGTCAGACAAACTCAATCCATAAACACTTTTGAACTATTTTAAAAAGTATTGAAAAGGTGGCCATATTTAAACTAACAGTAACTACCGTGTCCTGTAGAGCGATCTAACGGCGAGAATGAATCCAAGTTTCGTAGGATGATCATGCAAGTCCGAGAGCGAAGAATTCCACGCATAAAACAGAGCAACATATTCACTAGAAGTGACTTTTGGAACTAATTTTTTCTTTTTTTTTTCGCGGAACCATTCGTCCCTTCGTCTTGTTTAATCACCCTACCAAATTTGTCACCATTCTTGAATTAGATCGCGCTACAGAATACGCCAAATAGTACCAGTTTAATTATGACCATCTTGACTTTAAGTAAACAAATATCCGAGTATACGAGGTGTCTTTTAATCACGCTAGAACTTTAAAATGAAATAACACTAGTTGGATGTCCCAATCCCAAAACCTTCTTCTATCTTATGTCAATATTTAATTTTAATTAGTTTTATTAGTATTTCTATTAGAATTATGCATAACTTCATACACTTTTCGATGGTACAATATTGAAAATTGCACAAAAATCGTTATTACAGTGCCCCACACCGGTATATTTTTTCCAAATTCAGGGAGGACCTTCTTGCCATGGCCAAAAACATACACAAAAAAATTGGTTCAATTCTATGCATAACTTCATACACTTTTCGATGGTACAATATTCAAAATGCATAAAAATCGCACAAAAATCGTTATTACAGCGCCCCCTACCGGCGGATTTTTTCCAAATTCAGGGAGGACCTTATTGCCATGGCCAAAAACATACGCAAAAAATTTAGTTCAATTCTATGCATAACTTCATACTTTTCGATGGTACAATATTCAAAATGCACAAAAATCGTTATTACAGCGCCCCCTACAGGCGGATTTTTTCCCAAAGTAATGGAGGACCTGCTTGCTATAGCCACACACATACACAAAAAATTTGGTTCAATTCTATGCATAACTTCATACAATTTTCAATGGTACAATATTCAAAATGCACAAAAATTGCTATTACAGCGCCCCCTACCGGTGGATTTTTTCCAAATTAATGGAGGACCTGCTTGCCATAGCCAAAAACTTAAAAAAAATTGGTTGAATTCTATGCATAACTTCATACAAATTTTGATGGTACAATGGCGACACACGGACAGACAGACAGACAGATATTTTGTATAAACATGTTTTTTGTGATCTCTGACCCCTAAAACGTGTAAATTCGTCGAAAACCGGAAGTCGAAAAAAATTTCGATTACAATACTTTCTTCTATTGAAGATAGAAGAAAGTAACAAGAATCGTTGCTGATAGCACAGCAAAAAAAAAAAAAAAAAAAAAAAAAAAAAAAAAATTTAAAGAACGTCGAAAAGGTAATTAATGCACAACGTTTTCAAAGTGAGAACCTTCGGACGCGATACTGTAGCGCAACCTAATCACAAAGTTCTTATCAGTTACTTGTTCAAGTGTTTAGTCAGTAATGGGTTTCTTGAGGCTATTGAGGTCTGTCGGCTTCTTCTTATACACCAAGTCTTTCATGTGACCTCAAAGATAGAAATCGCACGGATTCATATCCGGTGAATAAGGTGGTCAATGCAATGCACCAGGATGGTTGTTCGGGTATTGATAAGCAATAACCCGGGTTCCAAATACACTGAATGGTGTCAAACACTCTGCCTGTTCGATGCGGAGGGGCACCATCCTGCATGAATCAATATTTTCTGTTCTAACAGGCACCTTTGCGCAAGCTTTTCCCTTCAGATCACCCGTCACATAACCAAACATCTCAAATTTTCTTATAAGATCACATAATTGTTCTAGAAGACTTAGGTTGCTTTTTGTACGTTGTAGCCCACTTCCGCAGCAATAGTGTTGCATTTTCACCATATAAATACCAATTTTCAACAATGAATATACGGTCTTCGGTTGAATATCTCACTTTGGGAGACATTTTCCTAATGGTGTGAAACCAGTTGGAATAGTTGATCTTCTTTGAGGGGATGAGGGGCTTCCTAGTTGCAGCCAACTTAACGCCCAGTGTGAGAGAATGAAATGTCTTGCATATTTACATGAGCCATTGGGGGAAGGATAATTTGTAGTTAAAAACTACTAAAAAAGTTTAAAAATTTTTGGATAAAATAGAGAAAAAGTAAAAAAGGGGTAAAAAAGGGGTGAAAAAAGGCTATTTTCAAAAATACAGAAAAAATACAAATATGTAAAATTAAAATTTAACCCTACATTAAGTTAAAATATATGTTTAACTATGGATTAAAGTTAAGAGAACAGATTTTGATTAATAAACTACTGTGTAGTTATAAAAAAAGAAATGCAAAAAAATTTAAATTAGGAAAAGGAGTAAAAAATGGTAAATTTGAAAATTCATAAAAAATATAAAAAAAAATTAATTTAGAGAATGAAACATAGTTATTACACTAAAAGGAAGTTTAAATTAAAGTATAAGTGAGATAGTTTAGCTGTAATTATAAAAACTACTATATAAGGTGTGAAACCAACGTGAAACAGTTTTCTTTTATACCCTCCGCCACTGCATTAATAAATAGTGCCATCTAGTGAGTCTCTGCGAAATTATTTCATTTTAAAGTTGTAGGTTAATTAAAAGACACCCTGTATTTACATGAGTTCGGACAAACAGACGGCAGATAGATGGCCGGCAGACGGAAAAACCGCTTTTCAACTTTGTTGGAAAGTGTGAAAGAGACCTTTCTTTGCAGACCTAAATGCCATCCCACCCCAGCTCCTCCATCTTGTTTGTTTTATGGGAAAACATTTACTATAATGTTGCAAATAACATATTCTCTCCACACCAACAATAAATACAGACATACCCGCACTTATGTATGAAAAAAAGTTAAAGAAAATTTGGACAGACATTCAGACAGAGGGACAGATAGCCACAAGTCATTTCATTTAATCGCAAATTGAGAAAAGAAAAGAAAACTTGCTATTTAAAAATCAAGGATGCAGTCCAAATTTCTTAAAGTTTTTTACAATTCTTCAAATATCAGTTTGAAAGAAATTCTTAGGATAAAAGTATTGATGGGATATAAGGAGAAATATATTTATTATTGATAGGATATAAGGAGAAATATTCTATCCGATTCTGCAGCTTCTGAACGGTCAGTGCTGGTAACAACACAAAGAAATCGTACGATATCACTCGTCTATCCTCGTTTTCTGTTTGAAGTCCTTATCCATCATTACTGGAAAACAGAACTCATGTATTTCTGCATTAGTCGTACAATAACATTAAAAAAAAACAAGAATTGTAATTTTTGGAGATTACCGTCAGTTGTTGCGCATAAATAACCAATCTGCTATTTCAAACCGATTTCCAGGGACATGAAAATTGCGAA
This sequence comes from Maratus speciosus, assembly GCA_963932465.1. Lineage (NCBI taxonomy): Eukaryota > Metazoa > Arthropoda > Arachnida > Araneae > Salticidae > Maratus > Maratus speciosus. The sequence goes on from OZ010792.1 coordinate 554,644,684, forward strand.
ACGCCTTGGGGTAATATTTAGGATTAACACTCATTTCTATATAAGAAAAGTTTTTTAAATGTGCAAATTATTCTAGGAACTATTTAAAAATATTATTAACAATTTTCTACTGTATATTTTCGATATCGGGTAAGGCTCGAGCTCTGACGACCGAAAAGCTTTCTGTCTCGGGTTCCGTAAACAGAACCCGAACTCATCTCGGATAGCTACAGGGAATAAAAAACCGAAGTCAAACATTTTCTTGCAACATTGGAATGAAAGTGCTAATGGATAAAAATCAGTCACTGGTCCCAAATTATGAAACGCGATCCAAATACTTTTAGGAGCACTTCCTTTTAATTAAATATCAATCGACACACATCTAATGTAATGGATTCAATTTTAGGAACCACTTTCACCAAAAATCACTTACGTAACGATACAGTTACACCCACGATCCCCATTCTTACGTTGCAAAATCTATTAAATCAATTCAATGGTGCTAAATCCTGCATCCCATAAATATTTTCCGCATCTTTGGTATTGGGTTACTTACATTTTTCGCCAATAAAATAGTGAAAATCTTCCAATCTGCTTTCCCTTAGCCTAGCATGGTTCCAATTATATTAGGAAACTTCCATCACTTTTTTTTTTTCAGAGCAAGACCTGGATGTGGTGATGTTGTTAAAGGTCAATGTCTCGGAGACGAATTTAAATTAGAACAGTAAAAGGTGCTAGGTATATATAAAGGTGTATTTATAGTGAAAAATCACAGTTGTCACGGAATAAGCAGTGGTGAAGAGTAGTCTGAAGTGTTGGATACAATCAGAAAAGGTAAGATCAATTCATGATATTTCCAAGGTTTAAATTTAAAGCTCACAATATGATAGAAATGTGTCCATTCTCATAATTCAATAACTACTAAGAAATAATATTTAAGGAACAATAAAATACCTATAATTGAGGTGCTTATAATACATGCTACGTGTTAATAATGTATATGATAATAGTTAAAATAAGACTTATATGATATGATATAATATCAATATAACATTGACCTTATAATAACTTTAACGTTTACAGCTTTCCGCTGTCGGTAATTTACGTAAATTGGGCATATTTTCAAATCAGTTTTTTTTTTTTTTTTTTTACATAATTCAGAAATGTTTTTTAAATCGAATTTTAAATATACACATTGCATGTATAATCAAAAACTTAAACATAATTTGCATAAAGAGTAAATTTATTTTTCAATTTACTTTTTCACTTATAAATCTTAAAAGTGTCATAACTCTTCTAATCGCATTAGTTTTTGCTTAACGTAGAAGCTAAAATCCGATTTACACAAATCTTATGTTCGACTTTCTCCAACATTTACGATAATTTTAAAATAACGTTTTGTAGAATTACAAATACATATATTATGAAGCATTTTCTAAAGCTAACAAAAATACTTTTAAGAAATTTATTTTTTCACTTATAAACCTTAAAAGTTACATAACTCTTCTAATTGTATTAGTTTTTTGTTCAACGTAGAAGCTTAAATATGAATTACACTAGTCTTATGTTCGACTTTCTCCAACGTTTACGATAATTTAAAAATATTGTTTTAAAGAATTATAAATACATATATATTACATTTTCTAAAGCTAACAAATTATTGTCAAGCATTTTCATTAATTTTATACAGTGAAATGAGATACCTAAATAAGCAATTTAAATAAAATGCATCGCAAACTATTTTTCCCTATAGACCATAATATAGCGTAATTTTTTTGTGTGTTCTTGTAAACGAACTATAAATCCTAAACACTTAATTTTCTATAGAGAATATTCTATAGTGAACCTTATATACATATAAAAATTGCATGTCAATCAGAGTAAAATTTGATTGAGTTAGAGCACGGACAAACGGACAGACAAACCGAATTCGTAAACGCTTTTCAACTATGTTGGAAAGTGTTAAAAGGGAAGAAATTTCAAAAGAAGAAATAAAAGAAAAGTTTTAAAAGCAACAAAATTTTCGAAATTTAGATTTTTTTTTATATGTTAAATTCCCATCTTTCTGAACATTTTGATATAATTGTTACCTTGAAATTTATTAGAACAGAAGTTATGTCTTTTAGAATTATACTTGCTCAATGGCTGAAGAGGCTTTGCCGAAATTGTGAACTAGTTTTTCTCAAAATGACGTTTATGGGCATAAAACGCAGGGTATTTCAAAAACTTCTTAATATTTTTTTCATGAAATTCTTAAAATATATGTTTCATGTTACTTTGTATAAACTGAACATAAAATTTCCTTTTTATTATTAAAAAAAATATTTTTTAGGCGATGATATTGTTGAAATTTTCAAAATTTTGTATTGGCTAAATACAACTTTATATTAAAAATATAAAAACGCTTTAAATACAAATTTATTTAAGTTCAGTGTAATTACTACAATCTGGTGTATAATTAGGCATCAAAATTTTCATTCTAGTTGAAAAAGCTATTTTGTAATCCTGAGCGTAAGCTGTCATACCAATTTTCAGCTCGACAAATGTCTGACAGTTTGTGAAGCCCCCTATAGATATTAATTCTACATCTTGTATTTTTTTTTTTTAATATATGAAATGAAAGAACATGCGTATACTTTTTATCCCTCTAAAAATTGTGTTTTAAAATCATATAAATTTTAAGATATTAAATTTTGAAAATGGTCTTTTTCTTTTTTTTCCAATTTTAAGAGTCCGTGATTACATTACGAAGAGTTCATATTTAAACTTGCAATGAAGGATTTTTTTTTCTTTGAGAGGAATGGGGGGGGGGGAGGAGGGGTGAAGATGGAGAGGTGATTATTCCTTACATTTAGTTAAGGCTGTTCTTAACTGCTCGGCTCAACCAGCGCAAAACGTTTTGACACATTTACAAATTCATTTTTAGCGGGAAGATATAAAATTGGAAAGCCTGGCCATAGAAGCGATTTGGAATCGAACTGTTTTTTCCATTTTTTGATCCATCAATTACCTGTTGAGTTATAAGCGTTTTTAACACGTGACAAACACGTTTTTCACCCTTCAGTGCTTATTCTCCGATCACGCGAAAACTCTGTTCAAAACGTCCACTTTGATACTATTTTCTGAAAGATCTATTGCGTTTGCAAAAAAATGGCAAAAACAGCTCAATGACATGGTTTCTGAACAACACCACCCGCTAGTTTCATGCATTTCCGTACTAAAATAATTTAAAACTTATGTCAGAAAGTTGCCCTTTTGGATTTGAGAACACCCTTAAAAAAAAATTAACAAAGCTGAAGATTTTTAGTGATAACGTCTAGAAGAAATAGACGTGTATAAAGGCCATAAAAATGATTTTTTGCGGGATGAAATGGGAATTTTTGTAATACAATCGCACATAACTTTTTTATTTCTCAATTCGTGTACCTTCAAAATAATATTTTAATTTCCATTTAAATTTTTCTGCGACACAATTCTAGAACTTTTAATGTTTGGAAATAACACATGGATCATTCAATATGTTGCAAGAGTCTTCAAGTACAATATAATTTTAAATATTTTTTTAACTCTTTGAAAAATAAGTACTTCTTAAAATAAAAATACAACAATCATTGTTATCTTATTTTATTAGACATTTGATATTATATAATAGGAAAAATAAAACCATAGACCCACAAAGTAAACATAATTATGTTTATAGTTGGTTAGGTAAGTGTATAAAGAGCAAATTTATTTTTCAAATGAAAATCAGCTTTCAAAGTAATTGCTTAAGAGGCGCAAATGCCAACATAGTGAAAAAGATTCCATGCCGGCACTCGAACCCGGGCCATCAGTATAGCGCACTGACGTTCTACCGAATAAACCACATGGATCTTTTTCACTATGTTGGCCTTAGCGCCTCTTAAGCAATTACTTTGAAATTTGACTTTCATTTGAAATATTGTATATAAGGCGTATGTTTCTCTCTGGAATAATTTCCATGTATTAATTTATTTTTCAATTTACTTTTCCTCTTATAAATCTTAAAACTTTCATGACTCTTCTAATCGTATTAGTTTTGCTTAACTTGGAAGCTTACATCGGATTTACACTAGTCTTGTGTTCGACTTTCACCAACATTTACGATAATTTCAAGATATTGTTTTAAAGAATTATAAGTGCATAGATTATGAAACAGTTTTCTAAAGCTAACAAAATATTGATAAGAAATTTTATTTTTTCGTACAATGAAATGAGATGGGTCATTCAAGACATCAAAGTATACAGGAGATATCAGGGCAAAGCATTATATATATATCGAATTTTAGACAAATGCTTTGAAAAACAAGTGTACAAAATTTACTCACTGTAAATAATATATAAATGAGTACCAAGCTGGCTTGGGAACTAAACACTGAGGGTCTCGCGTTGGGCCGACCACCCGGCGGGACTCATGCTGCATAGCACCTCGGGGCCCAGGGTCAAGTAAACAGTTGGACACTATAGGCGCTGATCTTTCATGGATCGTACAGCCACAGGTTTAGTTTTTTTAAAATAATGGATAATCTAAATAATTTTGATACTAATGATTTTGTATTATAAAACTATGGAAAAAACAAGCCATGGCACGCTTTGTTATCAAAGAGTTAATGATGATTCTGAAGGTTTTTTTTTTCTTTTTTATGTCCTTACGGCTGTTCTTAACTGCTCTGCTCAACAAGCGCAAAACGTTCTGACACATTTACAAATTCATTTTTTAACAGAAAGATATAAAATTAGAAAGGCTGGCCATGGAAGAGATTTGAAATTGAACTATTTTTTCCATTTTTTGATCAATCAATTACCCATTGAGTTATAAGCCATTTCGATCACGTGTCAAACCGGTTTTTCGCTCGCTCTTGAGTGATTTTTCTATTTTCGCGCGGAAATTCGGTTCAAAACGTCCACTTTGACAGTATTTTCTGAAAGATCTATTGCGTTTGCGAAAAATGGAAAAAACAGCTCGATGACATAGTTTCTGAACAACAACACCAGCTAGTTTCATGCATTTTGTACAAAAATAAATTAAAACTTATGTCAGGAAGTTGCCCTTTTGGATTTGAGAACAGCCTTAATGTCAAATTGTAAAAGGACGAAATGAAATCTATAGCAATTTATTCTATCGTAATTACTTCATTAAGTATCATAAAATGTCGATAGTCTCACAGACAAAATTCTCAAATATTATTTAACCTGTCGGATATTTCTGTTCTTTTTGTTGTTGTTGTTGTTGCTGTTTTTTTACTTGAATTCATTTGTATTGCCATACATTTCGTTACAAAAAACATGCTTTTAAGGTCCTTAATTTGGTTTTTATTTTTAAATTATATCAATGTTTTTCTAATAACTACCATTCATACTTGTACACTAAATGCAAGTATTATAATTTTAAATTAAAAAAAATAAAATAACTATAGTTTCAAATAATAATAATATACATTTTATTTCCACATTTAACGTTTTTACAGTTTTGAATAAACTAAATTGCGATAACAAATTATACTAAACAAATTCAACTCAAGAAATATAGATTTTGTGGCAATAAAATTTAGTTTTCAAAAAACAAAAGAATGAAAATTTTAATATTAATTAAATAATTAATTCAAAATACGTGCATAAACTGCTCAATCGCATAGCGTAAAATTCGAAATTTTTTAGTTAATGAGAAACATATCGTAAATGCGACAGTGTTAATTAATAAAACTTAAAATATAACTAAAAATTTGCAATTAAAAAAAAATCATTATAAAATTTAAATTTTAAAGATTGCATCTACGAATAGCGCTGCATTAACAAAGGTGTATCTAAACTGTAAACAAAAAAGGGTTCTACTTAATTATACCGTCGACCAAAAAACTGTCGCCAAACTGTAAGTTTAAATATCAATAAATGATGATCGTAAATGTCACATTCGCTTGACATTAAACATGTTACACGAATTGTTACGTCATCAGATCTTTTTAATTCGACGTTTTATTTGTATTTTTATTAATGTTTTACTAATTTATTTGTTCGTTGCTTATTTAAAATTACTGTTTTTGTTTTCACCAAGCCTATATCTAACGTTTACATATATTTTATAGTTATACCCGTCTACTTTTTTTGACTAAATAAAGAGCATTAGGTTCCTTACAATTTTCTGTTATCATTGCTATTTGTTGTGTCTCTGAATAAATTCGATTATTGCATTTAAAATACAGTCGAACCACGTTATGCCGACACTCTAATGAACAGAAAAAAATGTCATAAGCGGAGTGTCGTGGTAACTGGGGTTGGAGGAAAATATGTTTATACAAAGCTGTATTTTTTTATTAATTTAAGACAATTTAAAATTCATAACTGTTCTTGCAGTTTTACGCAATAAAACATTATTATTAAACAAAATAAACACAAAAACAAAATCGAAAAAATTAAAAATCAGATTTAAGATGACCTTTTTTTTTATTATTATTACATGAAATATTGACGAATTAAGGTGTGGTTATCCCTAGATGTGCTTCCCATAATTTATTTTCAATATTATACAATGAATTGTAATCAATACTCGTTTTTTCAGCAATGGATGTTGGATAATTTCTGATCGTTTCAATGCAATGTAATGCTTCGCTTTTAATCAGATAAAAAACGCCGCGTTATCACAAGAAAACGCCGCCTGACCAGAACAAAAAGACCGCGAGTAGACTGGTACGTCTATCTGGAGCTTAAGTGGGTCATTTATAGTGTGTGGGTTTATTTATTCAGATAAAGGATTGAAGTAAAATTTCTCATTTATCTCAACAGGTATTTTAGACACTTTAGTGAAAAGTTTGGCTAAGACATTTCTTACCGCTTAATTTCCGTACTATAAGATGGATTATAAAAAATGGACAATTTTCCTTAACCGTCGGGATATCCGGGGTTGGAAATTATTCAACGACGTGAAATCCGGAGTATATTTACATTTAAATAATATACAGAAAATCGGGACTTTGAAAAACTGACGTGATAAGCGGAGTGACGTGAAAACCGGGTGTCGCGATAACGAGGTCCGACTGTACTTACATTTATTCACAAATATAATATCTTTAAAATATTTGTTTGTTTATCGTTTAAGGGGACTCAGGGCTTGATCGATAACGAAAAAACATGTAAACACAGCTCTCGCTTCGAGCCCATATAAAAACAGAAGTATTCAATGTAACTAATTGAAACTTTCTGATATTTTTAAGGTATGTTTGTAGTCTTATAAAATTATAAAATGAAGTACTGCAATGTAATAAGACAAAAAATATAGCAAAATTTATATAACACAATTTTCGGAAAAAAATTTAGGCGTCATATTACCATCTGTAAGATATCTCAACTTTAAATTGACATAAAAACCTAATTTTTGTTTTACAATGATCAGGAAACTTTACTCTATAGAATGAATTAAGGATATAACTACCACTCAAAGAAAACCTTATTAAAAAAACTCTCAAATTTAAAAATGTAAAAAACCCTAAAAAATACAACTTTTTTTTCATTAAAAATACTCAAAATATTAAACTAGCTAAAATATATTAATTCATTCTATAGATAATGATGTTATATGCATGCAAAAAAAATTTCAAGCCATTCCATCAAACAGTTTTTTTTTTTTTTTTTTTTTTTTTTTTAATCTTACGGGTAGTAGTCAAAAATCAAGTTTTGAGAAAACGCGACTTAAAGTTGCAATTAAATGGATGCGGCTTTGAAACGATTGTTACATAAATGCTCATAACTCCGTTAAAAGTACAAATATTTTTATGCGGTTTTTTGCAATGTGTTCAGAATTAATTAAATAATCAAAATAGATACTAAAATAAAAATCGATTTTTTAAAATTTTTCAAGCCCTGAGCCCCCTTAAGTTAATAGTTCTTCATTTAAATACGTAAACTATTAGTATTATTTTGTCCGAAATCATCTAAATAAAGCAAATTTTATATTTGGTATGTCGCTACGCCATAAGTGAACGTCATCATTAAAGTAAATCTATTCTTTAATGATTTTTTTTTTAATCTAAATTCATTAATTTTCCCATCTTAAAATTTTAGAATGGCAACATTCTTCCATTTGTATAATGTGGCGAATCTTTTGGCAACTAGTATAATTTGGCGAATCTGATCAAAGAGATAATCAAGTAGACTCAAAAAAGTTGTTAACACAAGAAATAGGTTATATCGGAAGTCCTGTTATATCGGATAATCAGAAATCTGCCTATAAAGAATAATTAATTAACCTCTCTTCAGCTTCGTTGAAAGCAGTTTTCACTTTTTAAATCATAGCAAAATGCTGTATCTTTGTATAATCTACGGGAGATCAATTTAACTATTTCCTTACCTATGGGTATCGAAAATTTTTCTAGTTTTTCTTCTTCTCTTTTTTTTTTTTTTTTTTTCCGTTGGTGGCAAATTTGAACTCATAGCAGATATTAGATCCACATTTTATAAAACCAGATATTTAAAAGACAAACTTTAGTGCTGCCATCTGGTATACAAAAATTAAATGATATTTATTTTTTACAGTGAAACTGACTAATTGACCGACACACACACTACGCACACAAAAAGGAGGGAGCGGGAAGGGGAGACCTCGTCTGTCACTTTATATATTTTTTTAAAGAATCTTTTTCTAAAGAAAAATTTTTTTTAGTAAAAAAGAGGATAATGCTATCGCAGGAAATTTTAGAATTAAATAATATTCATATTCTACCATTTTCATCTTACATTTATACACTATATTGTTTTATTATTATTATTATTATTTTTAATACGAAATCGACAGCGTTCCCCCGCCCTTATCTGAAAACAAAAATTATGAAACTGCAATTCTGCATTTTTAAAAAATTCTTATTAGAGATAATGGTGAGTATTGCTTAAATATTAGACTTAATAATACACATATAAATCAGTAATGATACTAAACTCGCTTATATTATAATGCACTGATTAATTTTGGCTAAGAAAGAAATGTTAACGCTTAGTTTATGGATAACATGACAACAAGCTGCTGTTTAAAATATTAAATTGTATTTTATTACACAGACATAGACTACTCGTTTTTAGTAGATATCTTATACGAATTTTCGAATAATTTAAAATGGAGTAGTTTGTGGGGTACTATAATCTAATTACATCAAACCAGAATTTCCTAGCACAATCTAAACTATTCCTCTTATTACAAAATAAATACTAAGTGTTTGGAGAAAGTTTTAGTGCTGCCATCTATTATATTAAAAATGACCTTTTCTTTATTTTTCTTCCTAAGGAAATTTAGAAACACATAACAATGAAGAGGCCGTCATTTGCTTGGACCCTTTTCCTCATTTTCCTCTTCACCACTCAAATCGATGATTCCCAAGCTGTTACGAGCCTCAAGCTGAAGAAGCTGCTGAAAAAGTTCCTCTTACTTAAAGCATTATCACCAAAGAAGGGAGTAACCATTATTCCCATACCCATTCCTTTAAATTTATTACCTAAACTAGACCTGGAAGCTTTGTTGAAGGGAGACAAAATGGAAGAAATGCCCATGATGCCACCACCCATGATGCCTTCTTATCCGTAAGTTCAATGCCATATTTTTTTCATAGATATCCATAAAGTTTTGCTCGCATAATCTTGTTCCCTTTATTACGTTTTAAGAGGCCTCAGGACTCTTAAAAGTTGTAAAATTTTCGAGATTTTAATTTATTTAGAAGTTAAACTTCTATATTTTATGAAAATTTTGATACAATTTTTTCCTTGAAATTCCCATTAGAACAGAAGTTATGGCTTTTAGAATTATAACTGCCCAATAACTGAAGCGATGTTTCCGAAACTAAGTCATTTTTCTCCAAATGACGTTTTTGGGCATAACGCACACGATATCTCAAAAACTTCTAGATATTTTTTCATGAAATTTTCAAACCATAGGTTTCATGTTAGTCTGTATAAACTGAACATAAAATTTCCTTTTTATTGTTAAAAAAATATATTTTTTAGGCGATTATATTGTTGAAATTTTCTAAATTTTCCATTAGCTAAATATAACTTTGTATTAAAAATATAAAAATGCTTTAAATACAAATTTATTTGGGTTCAGTATAATTATTGCAATCTGAAGTGTAAGTTGGCACCAAAATTTGCATTCTAGTTGCAAAATTTATTTTGTAATCCTGCGCGTAATCTGTTATGCCGATTTTCTGCTCGTCAGATGTCTGGCAGTTTGGAGTCCCCTGTAAATGTTAATTCTGATCTTTCAATTTTTTTAATGCATGAAATGAAAGAACATACTTATATATTTAATCCCAATTAAAATCGTGTTTCTGAATCATATACATTTTAAGACATATCATATACATTTTAATGTTGAAAATAATCCTTTTTATTTTTCTTTTTTTCCATTTTTAAGAGTCCTGAGACCACTTAATCGTATAAAACATTTAGATACAGAAATATTGCCTTTTAGAAATATATGAAAATAACATTTAATTAATTTAAAATGTATATTGCTTAGAAATATAATGTTCTAAGTTTGTACAGCAATTTAAAAAAAAATCTCTTTTTAAATTATTATTTAATATTAAACTTTTTTCTTTGAAATGTTTTTCGTTGGTATTAACCTTTACGCGACGAGTATTCTTTGCAGAATTCGTAATCTTTTTATTTTATCACCAGTAATTCAGAAAAGACACTTTTGTTTAATTTAATTGCATATATGCTGTGATTGAATAAGGCAAAATTGTCTATTGAAATTTACCGGTACGAATAATTAAAGATTTTGAGCACCTTATATGTCACGTATACATGGCCCTCGTAGCCACCTAGCAAGACAAATTAATTTATTTAGAAACATCTTTTTTAATGAATACAATATATTTTTTAATTATCATTATTAAAAATAAGGAATGAAATAAAGAGAAACTACTTTATAAATGTAATAGAAAAAAGTAATAATCGAAAATTTAACTAAAAATTTCAATTTATTTATTTACATCAACATTAAAAACGTATTTTTTTTCCGTACGACCTGATGAAAATATCCGACCCAGTTATCTTATTTTTATTAAAATTTTTATTCCCATAATGTTAAATGTGCGTACTGTTGAAATTGTTACAATTATTAGACTTGTAAATTATGAAAAAAAAAATTCAATGAAAATTTTCATTTAACACCGAAGGGAGTAAATATAAAATTAGATTGACGTAAACGATGCTATTATTATTTATATACAACTTTAAACACGGGTAATTACCAGCCATTCCGTTTATTCCCAGCACAAGTGGTCAAAATGGAAACATTTTGGTTAATAACATATCTCAAAATCAAAGCTATCTGGCCCAGCAAAAAATTTATGATTCCCTTAAAATACAAACATTGTAAACTAAAATGTTAAAAAACTGATATGATACACAACTAAAGGACAAGAACTTCTTAAGAACAATATTAAAAAAAAAGGAAATTTACCTTCTGCTTTCAAAGTCTTAGCACTTCTTTTTTTACAACTGATGAAGAAAGACAAAGTTATTTCGAAACACGTTTCTGCATTTATTACTCTTATGATGTTATTAAGGGGCTACTTCAGTCACCTGAAAAGACTCGCTCGCTAATGGTAATCCTATGGAAGAAATGTATTAAGATATCTCGTTTGCGTTTTAATATTTTTAAATGATTTTTTTTTATTTATTTTTTTTTTTTCATTGGATAGCTGAGATTGATCTCTCCATCTGCCTTTTTTTACTTTTTCGATTTTGTTAGCAGATATTTTTCAAGGGGATGCTTTCACTTTCGAAACCGGTTCCAAAAATGAAAGTGTTCTCATTAAAAATATCTGTAAACAAAATCGAAAAAGTAAAAAAAAACGCCCTTTTTACAGATCGATCTTAGCTAGCCAATGCAAAAAGAATTGTTTAAAAATACTGAAATGCAAACCAGATATCTTTAAAATTTTCTTCCATAGGATTAGCATTAGTGATCGGGTTTTTTCAGGTAACTGAAGTAAGCTCTTAAGAAGTTTTTGCCTTTAATTGACATTTTAATGGCGTTTTTTTTTCTTTGTTGTTGTTGTTGGTTAGACAATGCATTTTTTGAAAATATTGCTACAAGATAATGTGGTTATAAACTTGTTGTTAAAAGAGTACCGTTTATTGAATTTCCTGTATCACTCTGTTCATATAAAATGTTATTATAAACCCTTGCGATTTCAAATGAATGCGCTTAACTGAGAATTGCGTGTGACCAGTTAGGATATGTACGTAAAAGAAGAAGGTGGTGTAAATGTATCCCTTTGTTGCATCAGAGTAGGTGTGATGTTGAAGGTTTCCGATATTTGTTTTCGAGAAAGGCCAGTTTCGTTGTTATCCAAGTGCTTTTGATGCTATATAGCGCAGCCATACCCAACCATTTTTTCTCGCGGGTCGCAAACTTCCAGGGCTGAGGAGTCGGGGTCGGAGTCGTAGAGTTGGAGTTGGAGTCGGGCCCATTTTTGAGCGAAAGAGTCTGAGTTGGATCTGTTAAAATTCCCGGAGTCGGAGTCATCCATTTTACAAGCGGGTCTGCATTGTCAGAGTCGGCTCATTTTTGAGCGCCGGAGTCGGATCTGTTAAAATTCCCAGAGTCGGAGTCGTCCATTTTTCCGACCGACTCCACAGGCCTGCAAACTTCCGTTTGCGACGTTAGGCGGGTCGCTACACACTTAAAAGGGTATAAAGAAGAAGAATTTAAACAGTGAGATTAAATAAACAGTTTAATAAAGCATTAGGACAAAGTTAATATCATCAGTAGGATTATACTTTTGCAAAAGAGGAAGTATTAAAAAATTAATACCACTATTTCCAAACAAAACTCTTCGTGGTAGATTTCTATTGAAAACGTTGTGGAAGCATGCTATTTTTTTTTCGCATACGAAGCAAATTAGCAGATGAACTTACTAAGGAACTAAGTAATCGAACTGTTTTTTCCGTTTTTCGGCAAAGACAGGGGTTTTTCATAAAATATTGTCAAAGATGTCGTTTTGAACAGAATTTCCGGACGCAACATCGCAGGAAAGGGCTACAAACTATCGTCTTGAGATACCAATCCTTTATAATCAACGCATCCCAGATTGGAGAAAACCGCGGCACGAAGCAGGGAGAAAAAGAAAAAAAATCCAACAACTTGTATATTTCGATTTCGTTAGCTCGTGGAATTATTAATTATAATAATTAATTAATTTTAGTTACATTTCATGACGTCACAACAAAGCGTGTCACGGCTTTCTCTAATCTAGGGGGGCATTGTTATAATTCAAGATGCGATTCATTTATCAGAAAATGAAGAAAACAGATTACAAATCATTTCTATAATCCTGCCTGCAAACATCACGCTTTTACGTTTAAAAATGAGCTAGAAAATGTGCCAAAGTTTAGCGTTCTTGAGTGGGGATTATATTTGTTGTTTATTTTTTTGGGAGGAAGGGGGAGAACCGTTTTAATACTTTGGGAAATTTGCAAGTTATATGATATAAATTAAGACACAGTGAAACCTCTCTGTGCGATCAACTCCATTAAGCGATCACCTCCCTCAACGACCATTTTTTCATGGAACAAAATTTATTCCCATAGGCTCAATACTAATTTTACCTCCATTCAGAGACCATCCCAGTTGAACTCCTTCCATGAGCGACCCATTTCTTTGAAGAAAATGAAACGAATTCCGTTTTTTCCTGGTCGCTTGAAGAAGGTTTTATTAGAAAAATAATTCCGGAGAGAGAATTATTCATCAAACTTCTAAATTAAGTTTAGATTTGTAATTTTTTGCTTTAATACTTAAATTTTTATATTTTTTCCTAATGTGAAAAATAAATTTTAGTAACGTTAATTGTTACTTTTTTTACTTACAATTAAAATCTTGTGCTTCGTAAGTAAAGCAAAACTTTACTTACAATTAAAATCTAGATTTAAACATAACCTCCATTAAGAGACCACCTCTCGGAGCGACCAATTTTTATTGGAACGAAACGTGGCCGCTTTAGGGAGGTTTTACTGTAGTTTTCTAATATTTTCTTGAAATTGGTTTGATTTAAAAATAGCTTTCAATTTATGAATTGCTTTATTTTCAGAATGCCCATGCCAATGGGAGAAATGATGATGGGCTACCCAATGTCAATGCCCATGCATATGTACATGCCTAAAGAAAAGGAGATGTCTGGTAGTAAAAAGTATGGAATGATGTGAAGAAAGGCACCAGTCAAGTCAAGCCTTCTTTTTCTTCTTCTTTCCTCCGAAGTAACAGCTTGTAAATATTTATTGTGAATGTCAGATAAATATTTCTCTCAGGCTGAGAATATGAAAGTTGTAAGCATAAACCTAACAATTCTCATAGCCTTAGAAAAAGAACTCAAAGAACTTTATATTTCACTATTTCCGAAGTCAGCATATTAAGGAAAAGGAAATACTACATGTAAAAGGACAGTGTATGCAAGCTTTAAAAATTGAGTTTCAGCTATGTATTAGAAAAAGAAAAGAAGCAAAAATTCGTGTAAATACACCGGGTATTTAAAGCTAAACGTAGCTTTGCATATGACAAAAAATGATTGTACATCAGATTCATCTGTTCCGTTTACATGAATTTTCGAACAAAGTACCAAAAATGAATTTTGAGTAAAAAAGAACCTAAGAAAAATAATGCCATCGATGCATTTTCTCCTAAGCATTTACACCACTGCTGCATTTCTACCTATTGTGCAATATCACGTTACGCAGAGTTTATATAAGCATATTGTAAAGAAATGTTTGTACAATAAAAACTGTATATAGTATGTTTTTCTTTTTCATCATAAAATCTGTTGCACACCTTGAGACAAAAATTACATTAAAATAAATTTATAATGCCAGCAACAAAAATAAAAAAAACCCTAATAAATATTCAATTACTTTTAACATATAAAATTATTTTTATCGCATATCATTTATTCCCATTCAACATTATTTTAGTTTTCATTTATTATTTTTAATGCTGTAAACGTAAAGGATATATTCTTAAAACTTTGTTTTCATTACTATTAAATTTACAGTTCATACGCAGACGTATAGCAATCGTAATCATGTAATTGCAATCAACTACAACAGATTACAAGAATTGTATAATCTCATTGTAAGCGTAACAATAAACTTTCATTTAGGAATAATCGCAAATTTATGATAATAAAGAAGTTTCATATAGATTATAATAATAATACAATCGTATTATAATGTAACCGCATTGTAATCGATATCGAAAATGCTATTTAATCGTAATTTCGCTCAAAAGTAAGGTTATACCATATTTTTATTTTCCCTTTTATATTACCTCACAATAATAATAATAATAATAACTACTCAGCTCTTCTTATAGCTAAACATCCTACCAAGAAAGTATGTATCCGTTTTTATCTCATTAGTTCATCCTCATAGATTTTATACGTTTCTTCATGAAATTTAAGTTGATTGCTAATATTACACATGTAACTGAACAATTAATTTCAAGCAAGAGAGATTTGTATAATGTATGTTACAATATCAGTACAACTGAACTGTAATCGAACATTTCTGTAAAAGTTATTAAATAAAAACAAGAATTAGTCGTTATCTAAATGAAATCATATGCTAGAAATTAAAAATAGGTAAAATGAAAATGTAATCGTAATATATCTTGCATAAACAGACACACGATCTACTTCTAGGAACTTAAAATAGTCAATCGATTACATTTTTCAGTAATTGACCTCAGTGTTTTCATATCTCCTCTCCCACCCCCCCACCCCCCCCCCCTCCTAAAAAAGGGCGCGAAATTCTGTTATTCTACATGAATTTACCACCAAAAATGTAATCCAAGTAAAAAATTTCAACAGAAAATGGAAAAGAAACGAAAGGATACTTCGATCTGTAGAGTTGATTTCAAAAATTGTAAAGATGATATTACTAGATACAGTCTCTTGAGGTTTAGTGAAAGGAAGTTAAAATTCTTAAAAGTATTGTTATTTTGATACTTTCCCCAAAAAATAATTCTTAAGAGTATTGTTAAGGCATATCTTACTTTAAATACTAAAAAGAAAACTTATAATTAATTTTATACTCATTTTGAGAAGTGTGGTTCATACGATTCAGTGGCACTACAATTATCCGGATATGCATAAATCAGAATAATTGAAGCAATCATCCAAAAAGAAGCTATGTTGGGAAATGAGAATTTATCTAAATTTATTTCTTTTGTTTAATTAAGGTCTAACTTAATCAATTGATATTATATCTATTTTTTTAAAAAATAGGGTGACTTTTACTATAAATAATTAAACAAAATACGGTATTTAAGATACATTTAGATTTGTTAGTTGAAAATATCTAACAAAGTTAATTGCTTGGCCGCAGACCTTACACACTCAGAATTATCCATTTACGGACTACCAAATTAAATAATAGATTTAATGATCGTTTAAAGAAAAATTTCAAGGAAATTATATTTTGCGAATGAACATATGCAATTCACATTTTAATAATGTTCGTTTTTCTGGAATGCAATTTTTTTATTAAATTTCAAGAACATTTTATTTTACGAACGGACATAATATAGAAATCGCATTCTAACTATGTTGATTTTTCTGAAAAGCAGTTTTTTATTAAATTAAAATAAAAACTATTTTAATAACAACATACACAATTCCCATTTTAATAATGTTCTTAAAAAAAAAAAAAAAAAAAAAAAAAGAAAAAGAAAAAAGAAAAGAGAAAATGCTTTTTTTCATTTCTTGATACCGATCCAAATATTTGACGATCTAGATGACTGGAGTTTGATAGTAACTTGAAAAGATATATTTTTTTTTTTCATATTTACGTTTCAGTAGCTTATGGTAATAAAAAGGGAAATTCTTTTCATATACGTACAGTCGTGGAAAAAAAAAAGTAAACACCCCTTACTAACTCTGCAAAAAATTATCGTAGAAGAAAGTTACTGGTACCACACAATTGGTAATAAAGTCTACTATTAAATTATGTATATAAAATTTGCTTAGGGGGCCATCTACATATTGAAACGAACCATAACTTTGTTTTTTTTTTCTATAGCAGTACACAATTCTGACAGCATAAATGAACTCTACACCCTTCAATTAGCCAAAAAACAAATTTTTATGCAATTCGTACGATAAGTTTCCGATAAATTAATTATTTTAAAACGAGCGTATTTTAGGGGTTGTATACAAATTGAAGTTCGGTACTCGATTGTCGACCGAGAGAGCCCCCTTTATGATCAAGGCATCTTAAGCACCACTGAAGCAGTCATTGAAGACTGCTAGATTACAGGATAGCAGAAGAAATTTCAAAATATCTAGTCACTTAAACCACGGCCCCTTAAACCATCATTTTGCCTTTTTTTAAGCATAATTTGAAAACTACTTGGAAGAAAAATGAGAAATTTTGGATTTCCATAAAGCAGGACTTAATAAATCTAAATCCATCAAAATAATTGTAGGTTGCAATTCATAATTTTTTCGAACATTAATTTCATAATTCATATCACAAAATTATAAACATTACAAATTCAACGTATTTATGTTTGGGTATATTAGTATTATTGCTACACAAAACATTAGCACATTAGGAGTATAATTCCAGGAGATATAAATAAAAATATAAAAATGTAATTTAACATTAGAAACACTAAATTTTGAATGTTTATAATTCAAAAGACTTGATATTTGGTGTCTAGGCATAGTCTGAACCGAAGATTTGAAATATCTTGTTAAAATTGGGTATTGCCATTGAAAAAAAAATGAAGTTTGGGTTTGTTTTAATATGTAAATGGCTAACGAAATTTTGTGTACGTCATTTAAAAGTAGACTTCATTACCAATCGTATGGTACCAGTAACTTTCTTCTACGATAATTTTTTGCAGAGTTAGTAAGGGGTGTTTTTTTGTGTTTTTTTTTTCCACGACTGTACATAGAAAACGTCAATATAGAAGGATGGCATGGTGATGCACCGATCTAATTGGACGGAGAGAGAAAGTATAAACAAAGAATTACTACTGAAATGATCAAGTTATAAATGTTTAGTAGATGTTGCTAACTTCCATGACTAGTAAAGCCCCATAAACATCATAAACATAGTCTTGATCAATGAAATGTACACCAGGCAAGAAGAAAAAGAAGAAAAGTAAAAAAGTAAACATTTTTTGAATAAACTTTTCACTATTAAAAGAACGAAACTTACCGCTAAATCACTGACAGAATTTAGTCTCGACGCAATTTCTTGAAATCCTATCTCCTGTAAAATAACAAACATATCCAGTTAAATGCACAATTCAAAATCACACACATTGGAAAAAAGCAAAGCATATAATAAACAAAAGGTAAATAAACCAACTTAAAACCTAACCTCTCTGGATCTAACTATTAATAATTATCTTGGAGGAGCATCACATGACTGTTTCTGAATTCGATATTAGAGCCTGATAACATTTCATTTTACGATTTTAAAAAAATATTATTGCAGGAAAAATGCAGAAAGTAATTATTAACCAATTCTTCAGAAATCAGGTTAAAACTCAACTTTTGACTTTTTTTACTTTTAATTTCTTAAGGCTCTCTTCTCAACTGCTCTGCTCAACAAGCGCAAAACGTTTTGACACATTTACAAATTAATTTTTTAACGGAAAGATATAAAATTGGAAAGCCTGACTATGGAAGCGATTTGGAATCGAACTGTGTTTTCCATTTTTGAATCAATAAATTCCTTATTGAGTTATAAGCGATTTTGATCACGTGAAAAACACATTTTTCGCCCTTTCTTGAGTGGTTATTCTACTTTTGCGCGGAAATTCGGTTCAAAACGCCGACTTTGACACTATTTTCTGTAAGGTCCATTGCGTTTGTAAAAAAAACGGAAAAAACAGCTCGATTAGATAGTTTCTGAACAATAACACCTGCATTTCCAAGTAAAAATAAATTAAAACTTACGTCATAAAGTTACCCCCTTGGATTTGAGAATAGTCTTAAAATAAATCATCCACACCATTTTAAAGCATGATCTTATAGACCGGGAGGCGTCTGCACAAACCATCACCTCATGGAGTTGACAACTGAAATTTCAGTATTAGACAGAACTCGATTAGCATATTAAAATGAAACTCGTCTGCCAAGTCATTTATTCATGGAAAACACCTACAAACCCGATTTTAGTAGTTGACTGGTAGGTTTACCATTGTGTTTTCCTGATCCCGTCCGTCATGTTTTCATACCTTTAGGTGCAGGAAAATACAGTGATAAACCTACCGATCAACCGTTAAAACTGGTTCTGGAGGTGGTTTCCACCAAGATATGACTTTGCAGACCAGTTGCATTTTAATACGCTAATCGAATTCTGTCTTATCCTGGAATTTCAGCCGCCAACTCGATGAGGTGATGGTCTGTGCAGACGCCTTCCGGTCTATTATATAGTTTCGGCTGCGATTCTATCAATGAAGCAAGAATCACATTTCTTTTTTCCCCTTTCTCTTATACAGATAAGAAGAAAGTGTTAGAATCGTGAAATTGTTCGACTTCCTTTTTTGATGAATTTATATTTTTTCGGAATGTCCTGAACTCGATTTAACTATTTTTAAAAAAGGTCTATTTTGTCTATTTGTTAGTATGTGTGTGATACAAATTTTGTGCCCGTTCTATCTAAATACAGTAGAGCGCTTATTATCGGAACTCCAATTAACCGAACTTCCAATTATCCAAATAGCATATTTCTCTCAAAAAAAATTTCTACCCGGACTTCTATTTATCCGAACAGCCTATTTCTCTCAAAAAACGTTTTTTAATGATGATGAGATTGTGGATGAGATTTAAGATGAAAAAGAAATTGAAGAAATAAAAACGAATGCTCTGGAAATAAACCAGGTCCATTCCATAACGAAGACTTTGAATGTTTGGTAACAGTTATGAAATGGCTCGAACGGCAGAAGAACTCTGATCCTATTCAACTAACGTATTTAAAAAGAATTCGAGATAGGGCAGCATTGAAAATGACGTCTTCTTTGAAGCAAGCAACAATCGAAAGCTTTTTTGCTTAAATTGTAATCTCTGAAGTTCAGAAAATGCTAAAAAGAGAAAAAGAAAGTTTTGAATGGTAAAAAAGTAAAAAAAAAAACAGTTTTTAAACACGCTAGCAATAACTTGTGCTGCCAGTCCCAAGCCTTGGATAAAGTGTGAAGGTTTTGGTACAGTCAGCAACATCCCTTAAATTTTATGTCCATTTATCCGAACTAGGGTCGGTCCCGACTTGTTCGGATAATCGGCACTCTACTGTATATATACAAGATTTTTTTCGTTTATGTCATGTTCGAGCACACCTGAAGAACACAACTGTATAACTATATTTAGATCGTGTCCAGTAAATATTACTAAAGTTGTAGCACTGCGGGAAGGGAGGAACAGGCGGACAAACCGAAGTTATAAATACAGCAGAACCTCTTTTATCCGAAACTCTTTTAACTGAAACTATCGGTTAACCGAAATTCAGTTTTAAGGCTTTATTTCCCTACTGTCACATTCCTTGTGTGCAAAATCCTTTTTGAAAGTTTTTTTTTTTTTTTTTTTTTTTTTTTTTTTTTAAACTGTCATATTTCTTGTGTGAAAGCGGTCCTTTCTGAACTATACGAATACATATAAATATTTTCGATCCCCTTTCTTAAAGTTCCTTTGAATTTAACTCGAGCTCCCGTAAGCTGCGGAGTGGAACGAAGAAAACGAACAAATTAGCAATTCTGAAGCTTTTGAATGTTTTGCAAAAGGTTTGGCATGGCTGGAGCAGCAGAAAGACTGTGATGCTGATGAACTAATAATATTAAAAAATGCCGTGATAGAGCTTCAAAGCAAAAGCAATCAAAACTGCGACAAACAAAACATTTTTTCAAACCCTGGTGATATATGCAAAAGGTACCGTATTTTATGGAAGAGCCGCACTCCTCAAATTGGCCTGAATAAGCTTAAAAAATATCGTAATCGCCGCATCCATCGGAACGCTACTTTTGTCGACAGCATCACATTGACCTAACTTTAATCTAAGTTTTCTGAGCAGTGTAGGATGGCTCGTTTTAAATATCTTAAGATGTCTGAAGTTTTATTTAAAATATTTAAATCCGATTTTAAATATTTTTATGAATTTTTAAATTAAGGAAACTCAGTTGGTATTTTAAAAAAATCGTAAACGCCGCACTTGGAAAAAGATTAACTTTTAAACTCGTAAACGCCGCGGCGTTTCTTCCATAAAATACGGTACTTAATTTCAAAATTAAAATTCAGGTAATTTATTTTTGTTTCTATTTTGCTATTGCTTTATTTTTATTAAGCACTTGTCACCGTAATAAAAAAAATATTGCATATATTTCTCCTAAATCTTAAAATGGAACCATCCTCAATTATCCGAAAATTTCGATTTTCCGAAAGATGGTGGGTCCCAATTACTTCGAGTAATCGAGGTTCTACTGTATACTTGAGCTATGTTGAAAATGTATATAAAAATTAAAATACTTACTAATGGAATGGAATCCGTGCTGTTGAAGCTGCTTAAACTAGTATAGTCAGAGAAATTGGACGTTGCATCTCTCTCTTGGATCACAGACCTCCGTGTTTCGTACTTCAGTACTTCCACACCTAGAATAAAAACAATATAAAAATAAACAATAACTTGAAACCCATTTTCACACAATATGTACTTTTAAATCATTTTTTCAATAATAAACAATTTGGAAATTGCACGTCAAACATGGAAAATGAGGTGTGTTCGTACTATAACTAGTTTTATAAATATTTTTTGTACCGCCTACTGTACTGAATGCATATTTTAGTACGCTTCATAAGAGCGTATTACTTTTATTCTGTTCGAAAGGCTGTAACATCATTAATAAAATGAACCAAATAATTTTTTTCCCATTGGCCGTAATGTAGCGGAAAACTTTTGACTGTTGCTATAATTAAACTACACATTCGATTTTCATAAAATTTGAAATGACTCGACAAAATTTTGCAACAATTACGTATTTTAAATTTCAAACGATTCGGTTGGGTACATTTTGCTCCGTTATATGCGGACGGACAGACAGACAGACAGACTGAACGACGACTACAGGTGCTACGTATTTATATGATTACGAACGCACCTAAAAGTATACAAAATCGATCAAAGGTGGTCATGGCCCAAAAAAAATCGGAAGCTTATAAATCACATTTTATTTATTTATTTATTTATTTATATTTATTTATACTTATTTATTTATTTATTTATATTTATTTATACTTATTTATTTATTTATTTATATTTATTTATTTTATCATATTTATTTATTTATTTATTTTATCATTTATTTATTTTATTATTCATTCATTTATTTTATTTATTCATTCATTTATTTTATTTATTGATTCATTTATTTTATTTATTGATTCATTTATTTTATTTAGTCATTCATTTATTTTATTTATTCATTCATTTATTTTATTTATTTATTCATTTATTTTATTTATTCATTCATTTATTTATTTTATTTATGCATTTATTTATTTTATTTATTCATTTATTTATTTTTATTTATTTTTTTGCTTGGGGGGGGGGGGAGGATCTCACAATTAAAAAAAAGATATCCCCATGTTTTTAGAATAAAATAATGCAAAGTGTATGAAAATACGAGAATTAGAAACAAGGATATAACGATTTTTATATTTTATTGACTGTGGTTGTCGCGCCTTCTTTCAGAAATGGAATGCATTGCGTCAAGATTTCAAGATTTCTAATATTTAAGTTTGTATTTTTAAATTTTTATGAAAGATAAAGTTATAAATTTTGTACAATGTTTATCATTTATATACTCTATAAATTGTTTTCGGTATTTCTTGTTTTAAAAGACATTTTTCAAAATAAGTTGTCGGTAGCAAAAAGTACTCACTGAAATACTTTTCTTTCTATTTAAACTTATGTATTTAAAAATAATAGAAATTTCGAAGAAAAATTAATAATTATTCATTTCTGTAATCAAAATTTAAAAACGTATTCAGAGTAATTTTTTTCAGAAGCTATCACAAATTTTAAACATGGATAAAATTTGACAGTGCAGCAACATATTTTTCAACTCGCAATTTGCAAAAATTTAGACTTTAGAGCAATACCAAATAACCAAACTGGAAATAATGATTAAAAGAAACCATCTGCAAGAGGAAATGAATTAGAGGCTGGGGAATGTTGCAGCGTTGTAGCTTCATAAATCTACTTTGAAATCTTTACAAAACTTTTCAAAATGTCTGTAAAAGATGTGGATTTGAACGCCTTACGGTTGTTTCAGTGGCAGTTGATCGTTTTCTGCTCCAAAATGTGAGCTGTCATAGATCGTTTTGAAGCTCTCTGCTATTACATTGTGGCTCGTATACTGGCAGATTATTTTGCTGAGATTTCATGTGAAAGAAATTTGTTTGAAAAGCAAACTCCAGATTGTTTCTGTATCATGATCTTATTTCAGAGCCCTGTTGAATTGGAGCAATGAACATCTCAGTTACAGTGAGCAAAAAAAGTATTTGCACACCAGGTAAATTTGTTGTAGCATATGTATAAATAAATAAAAAGCAACTAAGAATTAAAAATACCAACACTTTTACAAAACAAATAAACATATTTAATATCTGACTTAATAATTATTATTAAAATATGAAAACATAAAAAAGTAGCATTTGTACTGCCAAAAAAATATTTGCACACTAGCAATAAAAATAGAACTAGAGGAATTATTTATAAGTTAAAAACAGTACTAATATTTAGTATGCATGCCGTTTGCTTCAATTACAGTTTCTAATCGTCTGGGGATTAATTCTATTAATTTGTGACATGTTTCACTGCTGATTTGTAGCCATTCTTCCCTAAGAGCTTGCTTAAGTTCTGATTTGTTAGAAATTTTCTTTTTCCTTATTTTCACATCCAAAATATGCCATAAATTTTCAATCGGATTGAGGTCTGGTGATTGTGGTGGCGTTTTCAATTGATTTTTTACATTATAAAGCAACCATAACCTCGTAATATATGCAGTGTGTTTCGGATCGTTATCCTGTTGGAAATAATATGAATTAGGAATTCCTAATTTCAGAGCACTATTAGATAAATGATCTCGCAATATATTAATATATTGTTTAGCATTCATATTGCCTTCAATAAAGGTCATTTTGCCAACTCCGTTAAAAGACATACATCCCTAAATCATTACATGACCACCGCCATGTTTTACAGTTAGTTTCAAGTTTTTAATTTGAAGAGAAGTATTTGGCTTTCGCCATACAGTTTTCTTACCATCTGAGCCAAAAATATTGAACTTGCTTTCATCGGAAAAAATAACAGTTTTCCAAAATTCTAGTGGTTTGCTGACATAAGCTTTTGCAAATTCAAGTCTTTTCACCCTATTTGTCTCACTAATAAATGGGGTTTTTTTCGAGGGGCTCTTCCTCGAATATTTGCATCATGAAGAATATTTCTGATTGATTGTGGTGTAACTATTGTTCCCGACGTTGAAGCCACATCAACACCCAATTCTCTTAGCACTTAGAAAAGGGTTTTTTGAAGATTCTTTTATGATGTACTCTCCTTTGCCTGGTATTTAGCTTTCTTGGACGCCCAGTTCGCGGCTTATTTATTGTCGAACCAGTTTATTTTTTCTTCTTAATTACATAGCGAACACAAGAAAAGTTTAGATTTAATTTTTTACCTATTAATCGGTAACTTAATCCAGAATTGTGAAGAAATATAATCTTCTCACAGGTAGCAACAGACAGTTCACACGTTTTCGGCGCCATAAGAACAAAAACTCCCCAGAATCCCTGCTCCAGTTAATATATTATGCGACTTTAAAGTGCGAGGCTAATGTACTGCGGGACTGATATGCTAAACATTTGCATAATGTTCACATTTAATGCCCTTTTTTAACAGTCAATGCTTCTTGTGCAAATACTTTTTAGGTATGAGAAAATATTAATTTATTTTTTTAAATGTGTAATATTACTGTTTAAGGAAAATGGGTAGTTATTTTTATTTTCTTCTTATTTAAAAAAATGAATAATTAAGAGAATAGTATCAAATTTGCTTTCTATGGTTACTTATGCAAAAAATCGTCTGCGAGCAAATACTTTTTTTGCTCACTGTACATACAAGATGTGAATTCAAATAATCTTTATGGATGTGTCTAATTAAATTGCAGGTCGATTTTTGCGTTCGAAAGGCTTTCATATGGAGACAACCTGTCAGGAACATTGTGAAAAATAATTATTACAAATGTCTCCAAACATAATGGCAAGCAGACGCATAATGATTTTTCGCAGTTGCTCAAAAACAATTGTAATATCACAACCGAAGCCTACATACTAACGTTTGTGTTTTCATTGATGCAATGACTACAGACGTGATATTTATGGGCGATAATCCTCTAGCGCAAGTGAAGGATTGGTCCCGAGATACTTGGATATTAAAACAATTCTACTTCTTCAATGGCTTGCAAGAGATAGGGGAGAGAGGTAATGAATGAGCCAATTTCTGGTTTTTAATTTTTGCAATTTTTTCTAATAATATTCTTGGCTTAGAATTGGCTCATCAGTTACTATACTTATTTGGTTATATAAAAAAAGTCATAAAAATTGGATTAGAAAATATCTATAATGAATGATAATAGAAAATAAAAATATAGAAATCTGGCCCAATCATCCCCACCCGCGAGGCTGAATAGGCCATTGAAGGTAATGAATGGGCCACTAAATGAATTCAATGAAATAATGTGGAATTAATCTTTTATTCACCAAATATGACAAAATGAATGGCACTTGACATGATATGATCAAAAGCAAACTGAAATAGAAAGTAATACACTATGCTTATCAAAATTTATAAACATCAAAAGTGATATTATTAAATAATTGTAGAAGAAGAATAACAAAATAATGAGATTATAAGAAAGAAAGAACACAAAATAAGCCTAAAAATAATAGATAATATACATTATGATTTATCGAAATTTATGTCTTTGGCTTAAAAACACGGTCCATCTAAAGAAAAAAACTTTATTTAATTAAAATTAAATTTCAAGTGGTAAAATTTCATTCAGGTGAACTGCCTATTAATTGACTATTTAGTGCAAATTTCTGGTATTATTTATTCTACCCATCAGATTCAGAATATAAACAATTATTCTAGTTTTATATCAAATGGGAAAATACTGGTAGGTGTGGTCAACAACTGGACAGTTCACCTTAATTATTTATACAATTTAACTTATGTTTCTAATAAATAACTTATATTTCTTAGGATGAAAATGTGCAAATTATTTTTTAGACATTACTATAAAACTATTCTAACTAGACAGTAATTTTACCAAAATCCATGACAGCCAGTTATGTTTCACATTAAAGAAATTTTCGAAAATCAGAAAAAAGAAAAACCATATTTTCATTATTAGGGCAAAGGTGGCCATTCATGACCATGAGAAAGTGGCCCATTCAGTCCCACCTATACTTCTGGAATATATTCAGGGTTTTTTAGTACATTAAATTTAAATAACCTCTAAATACACCATAAAATTAGTTTACAGATATGCAAAGACTTGCTAATACACATATCTGCAATGTAATAATAGATACTTTTCAGCTTATTTATTTTACTGAAAAGGGAAAAAACTTACTTTTCAATCAGATTCTTGACCATCCTAATCCAGAGGAAAAATGGCTTCTCCCAAACAATGGAAAATTTGATGAGTTTGGTAGAACAAATAGTTCCATCTATTGGTGGCATCTAAAATAATTTTATGCAAATACTTTTTCATATTCAAGGCTGGAGTAGCACAGTTGACGTTTATCCCAACATAGTGAAAAATGTCCAGACCAGGAATCGAACCTGAATACTTGGCGTGCCGTGCCAATGCCTTACCTGTTAGGCTATCCGGACGATACCTGGCTGACATAAACGTCAACTGTGCTACTCCAGCCTTGAATATGATTTAATCCAGTTGGAAAAAATATTCGTTCCCTTCATTATGATACTCTTTCATATTTTGTTAATGGCCCATTCATTACCACTCTCCCCTACATCTATCCAAAAGAGCATGTGTGTGAAGAGTAGTGGAATTTAGGAAGATGGATTGCAGTTCGCTGTTTTGCACCAAATAGACTCTAATAGCTCAGACATGCATTACTACAAGAATGAGCATTACTACCACAAAAAGCAATAGACGTTATTATCGAGAGTATGAATAACAGCTGTCGAGAATATATTTAAACTAGAAAATACCATATATGTTTGTCAACTACATGTCACCTCTGAACATTCTTAATACTATATTTTCTATCCAAAAATGCTATAGTAAAAATCTAACTAGGGAACATCCCCAAGTGTCAGTTCTGGATTTTGTCGAGAGTGGTATCTTCCAAAAGATCTTTTCATGAGGATCAATAAATGTATAAAAACGAAACTCCCGCCAGTGTTGAATTCAGGTGGTGGCCGGGGGGAACATTAAGCCCCGGAGCAATGAGATGTCATCCTTTGGAAGATTTGAGATTTTGTGCTTTCAATGGTCAAAAAGTGAAATCCCCCCCCCCCCTCCGGAACTCTATAATGTCCTACCCGGACCCTCAGAAATTCCTCCCAGAGAAAAGTGCCTGAATTCAACACAGACTCCAACATACCGTAGATTTTGAAGGAGTTTCATGCTGTTTTCCCATTATTTATTTCTCTTCTTCTGAAACAGAAAAGGGCCCATACCTCATAAACTATTGGATTTGGGAGTATAGTTTCTATACGTTTCTTGGTCGCGTGAACAGAGCTTTCGAACGATACCACACTCGTTAAAACTGACAGTTGGGAATGTTCCCTAGTAAGTATTTGTCCATTTCTTTGCTTCATTTTTTAGCATGTGGCGTAATTTTACCCCCCAAAAATTGTATTGCAATAAATTGTTTTAATTTTCACGAATACTCACTAGTGGGACTTTCGCAATCAATCGCCCGCGTATGTTGGTTAAGGCTAAAACCTCCGCTATGGCTGGTGCGCAAAAATGGAAGAGGAAGGCCTCGAGAACTTGATTTCGAATGATTATGATGAGTCTGGGGGAATGAGAAAGGTTCATCGTTGGACCCGATGGCGGGGGTGGTTGACTTGTGGGACCAACGTTCTCCATTTGGGGCACTGTCTGACAGAGGACCATCCAGGGAAAAAGGGAGAGAAGCTGGTTCAGAGTTTAATGAAGAAAGAGGCTGAAATAGAAAAATAAGTTGTAAGCAAAAAAAAAAATACAAATAAGAAAGTAATTCCATAAATCTTAAACAAAACAATGAAATTATTTAAAAAAAAACTTCTACTGAATTAAAAACATGGAAAAGAGCCGGGAATCGAACCCGTCAGTGCGCTATACTGGTGGCCCGGGTTCGAGTCCCGGCTTGGAATCTTTTTCACTATGTTGGCCTTTGCGTCTTTTAAGCAATTACTTTGAAATTTGATTTTCATTTGAAATATTGTGTCCAAGGCGAATGTTTCCCTCTGGAATAATTTCCATGTATTAATATAGTTTCTATCGATGCTGGATTTAATTATATTCCGTGTTTGTCCCAGCTTGGTGGCTCACGGTAAAATATTCCATCTTGTGCTGCGTTTGTAGCCTTGCCAACATATAATAGTGAGAAATTTTCCTTGCTGGGTATCGTTCCAAGTGGTTTAGTCGGTAGAACGTCAGTGCGCTATACTGGTGGCCCGGGTTCGAGTCCCGGCTTGGAATCTTTTTCACTATGTTGGCCTTTGCGTCTTTTAAGCAATTACTTTGAAATTTGATTTTCATTTGAAATATTGTGTCCAAGGCGAATGTTTCCCTCTGGAATAATTTCCATGTATTAATGGAAAAGAGATTTTATGCAATTCTCAAATAACTAACACTATAATGTTTTCGTCCCTTTGAGGTTTGTTATTATTATTAGTAGTAGTAGTTGCACAAGCAAACTAATCATGCAACTAAAACTGCATTAGGTTAATTTTAACACAATTATTCTAATTGGTAAATAAATCAGTGGTTATTTACCAATTAGAATAATTGTGTTCAAATTAATCTAGAGCAGGGTCGGCGAACCTATGGCACGCGTGCCATCAGTGGTACGCGAAAGAATAATTTTGGCACGGCGCGACTTTGATTATATATCTCTAAATCAGGAAACAGTGATTTTACACAAAATATACGAATTTAGACGACCTGATTTAATTCTAAATTCGATTAATTGGAAATTGAAGAATTTTAATCTTATTCAATATAGTTTGAAAATTTATCAAACAAAGAAAATATTTGAAAACTACCAAAAAAGAAATGTTATTATATGTATTAATAAAAATACCGATGGTAAATTATGGTAACTTGAAAATTAATTTGAGAACTATTTAAATACAAACTGACTTTTTTTCATTTTAATAATTGTTCCTACTATTTATACCTGTGAGTCATTATTTTCTCAAATGAATAATATAAAAAATCAAATAGAGAGCGGTTGCAGGATAAATCCATTTTAGTTTGCATTCTGTTAAAATTAACGGAGTATTAAAATGATATTAATTATTTTTCATCCAAGATACAACACAATTAATCACATTATTTTTTTTATTAATAATTTCTAAAATATGAGTGTTTCTATATTATTTCAGCGTAATACTTAAATGTATGTTACCCATATTAGAAAAAATCTTAAGTAATTTTCAAATAGTTTTGATTCACTATTTTTCAGTCCACTAAATTTTTTTTATAGTTGGCACGTCGAGGTCATGTAAAAAATTTTTTGAAAAAAGTTGGCACGCGAATATAAAAAGGTTCGCCATCCCTGGTCTAGAGTAATTACGTATCCAGCGATTTCTGGAGTTCCATTGATTGAGGTTGATTTAATAATTTTTAAAAGCATAATCTTGAATGAGAGTAAACAACATTTTCGGCTAGATGTTAATTTCCAACTGGGCGAAAAATGTCCGGACGAGGATTCGAACCATTAATCTCTTGGCTGAAGCCGCCAATGCTCCAACATCTGAGATATCCCGAACGAATCTGGTTGAGCTTTCTCACCCAGTTGGAAATTTACATATGATATGATTTATTTACTAATTAGAATAATTGTGTTAAAATTAATCTAGTGTAATTACGTATCCAGCGATTTCTGGAGTTCCATTACCTGCGATTTATTCTGTTGAGCTGAACCAGATTTCAGACCAGATGCTATAGTCAATTAGGTTAGCTGGGTGAAAAAATTTAACCAGATTCGGCCCGGATGGCTCAAATGGTAGAGCATTGGCGGCTTCAGCCAGGAGATCCCTGGTTCGAATCCTGCCCGCACATTTTTCGCCCAGTTGGAAATTTACATCTGATAAAACTGCATTAATTTGAACAAACATCCAGCAAAATTTTGTTACATTAATGGCAAATATTTGTAAGAGCATTTTTTATGGTGCGTAGTATAATTACATGCACTATGATTATTCAACATTATGTATAATTTATGTTCTAAGAACAATTTCTTTTTAGGTACTATTAATACTATTTTTTGGTTTCCCCATTTCGGTTGTGGTATCTGACAACAATCTTTTAAAAAAACTTAAGTTTTGTTCACTGACAGAAAAATGGTTGTGGAACGTACAATATGCAAATAATGTTTCTATTTCTATACATTTATTATAACGTAAAATTAAAACTAGTCGGATGTGTCAATCTTAAAACTTTCTTCCATCTTATAATTATTAATACTTCAAATTTCGAGAAACAGTACCAACATTAAATAACAATCTATGACCCTCATATTTACATCAACCACTAATCAGCACCAATTTACAGGGGCCGAAACTAGCCTTTTTTGCACCCGGGGCAAACATGGATTTTGGCGCCCCCCCCCCCCCCTTTTCCACAAAGTATATTTACAAAGAGAATTTTACTAATTTTATAATAGACGACTTATTTTAAAATTTAAAATATGTAATCATAAAATATGTAATACTGAACTACGTAATCTACAGTGGCGGATCCAATGGGGAGGTCCCTTCGAACATCAACTAAAATATTCTAAAGATCATTTTTAAATTGACATATTCAGTAGAGTCCCGATTATCCGAGTCCCACCTAACCGAGTTTCCTCTTTCACCGAGTTATTTTCTTCTGATGGACTCATGGCTTCCATTATTATGAAACAGCCATTGTAAATGAAGTGTTAGGTGAAGATGAAAGAGCAGCCGTAAAAAGTTAGAACTCTGATTTTCTGGTCTGAATGGGGAAAAAAAATGGCCATAATTTTTTTTTTTTTTGCAAAAAAAAAAAATTATGGCCAAATTATTCTTTCCAAAAGGTATAATCCTTCATTTGACGCCCCTTCGTTCTGGCGCCCGGGGCACATGCCCCCTCTGCCCCCGCCTTAGTTTCGGCCCTGCCAATTTATATCAAGGACTAACTGGATCTAAAGTTTGATGAAAATTCGTGCATTGGTTCTTGAGACAGAGCTATTGTGGAAATCGTGAAAATGTAGCATAGCAGCGCTACATGTCGGGCGATTTACATCAAAAACTTATCAACACCAATTTATATCAGAGACTAATTTAATTTAATTTTTTATCAAATTCCGTGCATTAGTTCTTGAGATTGAGCACCCATAAAATTTGTGTCACATACAGACAGGGAGACTCACAGACAGCCATTTTCTAAAAATAGTCAAATCCTGTTCAGGACCTTCTGAAACGTATAAATCGGTCGAAAACTGGAAGTAGAAAACTTTTACGAATCCAATACTTTCTTCTTGTAAAGATAGAAGAAAGGAAAAGGTAAGATAAATATTAGTCATTGAGGGGCCGCTGCACTGAAACTCACCGAACGCAAAATCCCATGTTAACCTATGGGAAAACTTTGAAGCGCAATTATTCATTACCTAATATAATTATTAAAATACCGTTTTCACCATCAGAAAGTAGACGTCAGATGCCGATGATGCATGTTTTTAAAAACTGTCTACATAAAATTTAAGTATTTTTAAGAAGACGAAAAAACTTAATCAAATGGAAATATCAAAGTTTATAGGGATTTTTTATGAACTTAAAATTTATGGAGATAATTTTTAAAAACGCACGCACATCATCAGCATCTGATATCTCTTTCTGATGGTGAAAACGGTATTCTGATAATTATATTAGGTAATGAGTAATCGTGCTTCAGAAATTCCCTATAGGCTAACATGGGATTTTGCGATCGGAGAGTTTCAGTGCAGTGGTGCCTTAAGTTACGCATTTGGTTCCGGTTCTTTTCCCTCTAATAATAACAACTGCATGCGCACCGCAGATAATTTTTACTTTCCTTAAAAATTAAAAGTTTTTTTTTTCTTCACAATATACAAGCGGTCAGCTTGTAAATTTTAAATCATGATTACTCAAAGTAAATAAAAGTAAAGTATACCTCACAACTGCATTAATAATTTACAAAACAATAGAATAAGTTTCAAATATATTTTCAAACAAAATACATATCATAAATAAGCATTGTAAACCATACTTATGACGGTTTTGTTGTAGTACTTTATTTTGTTTTAATATTTGCTTTTTGATAATTTATTATTGTTCAAAGCTAACAGATAATTTTTACTTTCCTTAAAAATTAAAAGTTTTTTTTCTTCACAATATACAAGCGGTCAGCTTGTAAACTTTAAATCATGATTACTCAAAGTAAATAAAAGTAAAGTATACCTCACAACTATATTAATAATTTACAAAACAATAGAATAAGTTTCAAATATATTTTCAAACAAAATACATATCATAAATAAGCATTGTAAACCATACTTATGACGGTTTTGTTGTAGTACTTTATTTTGTTTTAATATTTGCTTTTTGATAATTTATTATTGTTCAAAGCTAACAGATAATTTTTACTTTCCTTAAAAATTAAAAGTTTTTTTTTCTTCACAATATACAAGCGGTCAGCTTGTAAACTTTAAATCATGATTACTCAAAGTAAATAAAAGTAAAGTATACCTCACAACTATATTAATAATTTACAAAACAATAGAATAAGTTTCAAATATATTTTCAAACAAAATACATATCATAAATAAGCATTGTAAACCATACTTATGACGGTTTTGTTGTAGTACTTTATTTTGTTTTAATATTTGCTTTTTGATAATTTATTATTGTTCAAAGCTAAACCCATAACTATTACACAAAATGCAGTCCAATAAGTGTAAACTTATCGGATTTCTGATATTTACTCGTTATCAGTGGTAGTTGCTTTTGTTGAGCGTTCCTTGGGTAATCTTTTCTAACGAAGCGTAACAAAACACATGATTCAAAGATATCGACGGCATTAGCTGGAAGCTACACTTTTAGCGATCTCATTAAAATTCTATTACACTTGACGAGATTTTTCAATAAATTCTTTTTATTTTCTTTCTAGCTTTTTATTGTCTTTTGACTGTTAAATCGAGAAACTCTAATCTAAGTTTAAGAAGTAGCGAAAAGTTCAATAATTTTTCAAACAAAATGCACATCTTAAATCTACATTATGCATCATATTTATGTCGGTTTCGTTGTTGTAATTTATTTTGTTTTAACATTTGCTTTTTGATCATTTACTATTATTCAAAGCTAAACCCATAACTATTACGCAAAATGCAGTCCAATCCCAGATAGCAATTTTAATTTGCAGAAAATTTTCAGCAATCTTACTTTGCAGACTTTCAAAGTTGCAGCAAGCTCAGCATGACAAGTCTGAAAGTTCATAATAAGACTGCAACAAGATTATGCAAACTCCGAAGTCACCATACTTTGAACTTGCAGCTAAGTTGTCGTGCAAGTTGCAATCTTGTTGCATCAATCTTACTGCAAATTCATAGCAAACTAGTAATATTGCGATGTCAGACTATTTGCAAACGCATTGTAAATTTGCAATATTGTCATGTCAGAACATCTGCAAATGAATTGCAAACTCGGAATCTTGTCATGACAAGTATAGCTGCAAATATGTAGTAAATTCATTGAAATGTTGTCAATTCTCTGAATTTTGCGTGTAGTACACAGGTAAAATAGGATTTTTTGAGACAACAGATGCCCATTCACCCAAATTTGGGAAGAACTTCGTTTTGATGCTAAAAATGAAGATCCAATGAGTACTAAAAAAATAAAGTTGTTTTATCATGTTTTTTGCGCAAAAGGGGGCATTGTTAGCTCAGGGAGGGGGGTAACTAAAAATAAATAAATAAGTAGGTGAAATGAGATATTGTTTATTATGTTTTGTATAATTCCGAATCACGTGAAATCATCAGCAAGTCAATACGATCATTTCTTACGGCAGGTTTTATTAATACAAAGTCTTTTGCAGGTAAAATAGGTTTTTACAGTAACAAGTGATTGCTATTCACGAAAGCTTGAGACAAACCTCGTTTTGGCACTACAAATTAAGATCCGATGAGTCTCCAAAATGTAAAGTTGTTTTACTGTTTTGTTTTTTTTTTTTTGGGGGGGGGGGGCATTTTTTGATGGGCATTTTAGCTCGAGGGGGGAAAATTCAACTTTTTTTAAATAGGTCAATTGGGATATCGTTTCGTATGTATTTGAATAACATTATCGGCAAGTCGATACGAACATCTATAAGAAAGTTACAGAAAAGATTTTATCAATGCAAAGTGGAAAATTATATTTTATTTTTTACATAGTTTTGTCACATTTATTTTACGTTTAAAAAGAGTTTTTTATATCATATTAAGCAGGGCTCCCAAATGGTCCGCCAACTGAATACCAATAAATTTTAACAGAAAAATTTATGGTAGGTTTGCGCTAGAATTAACTTTCAAATGGGTTTGTAGGAAAAATCTAAAAAGAAATTTTTTCTAAAATAATATTGGTATTCAGTTGGTGGACCATTTGGGAGCCCTGTATTAAGTCATCTCAAAACTATTAAATGTCTTCAAAATAGCAATAGTCAAAATCAGGATAATTTTGAGTTTATTTCAAAGTCATTAAATTTACCAAAATCCACTACTTATAATCTGGCCTAATTTTGTAAACAATGATCGTATCGGCTTCCTTGCGATATCATTTGATTCAGAATAAAAAAATTCACAACAAACGATACCCCATTTGACATTTTAAAAATAAGTTCTGTTCGCCCATGCGTGTTAAAGTCCCCCCCCCCCCTCCTCAAAAAGAACCCCACGATGATTCAACTTTATTTTGGGGAAACAAATCGTATCTACATTTCTAGTGCCAAAATGAAGTTCTTACCAGATAAATTTTCTTGAATGGCTATCAGTTGCTGCTGTAAAAACCTACGGTACCTGCACCAAATTATAGTTTTCGACTTCGTATTCATAAAACTTGTCGTAACTATGTAACAAATGATCGTATCAATTTGCATATGGTAATCATTCCATTAAAAAAAAAAATAATAATAATAATAATAATAATAATAAACGATACCTGTCTCTTAACATACCTAAAAAAATTTTTAGTTTGCCCCTCCCGCTCCCTGAGTTAAAAATGCCCCCAAAACATGATAAAAGAACTTTATTTTTTAAGGACTCGTCGAATATTCATTTTTAGTATCAAAATGAAATTCTTCCCAAACTTTGGTGAATGGTCACTAGTTGCTGCATTTCTACTCAAGTTTTGATTGTATATTTTTTATCTGTACGCTAATAGTCGTACTTTTGAAGGTTGTGTGAGTTTTGTGCAGGATTCCATATAATCGGAGGTTTGTCAAATGCTTGACATTTTTATGCTACATAGACCGAGTAAACAAGGACTTATACTTTACAGTAGATTCCAAATCACCACAAATGTACCACCACAACCGCAGGAATTAAACCCGACATAGTTGAATCGGAGGCCACAGGGCTAACCATTCAACTACCTGGTAAGCCCCAATGACTTCCAATAATATACCTTAATTTGTTTAGAAGTTTTATTAGACTCGCCAATTCTCAATTAGTTGCTTATTCCCTTCTAATTCTTAGAAGGTAATTAAAAACATTATCTAAAAATAAGTGGTCCATGTACATAACCAATGCAAAGCAAACCTAGATGAGTATAAACACACACCCTCAATTTTAATTTCATATATAATTTTATTAAAGAAAATATAATTTATTTTCATTTCTTTTTGGCCAGAGTGGAATATATTGCTAAAACTTATTAACTTCCAGAAGGAAAAAAAAAACTCATTTTAAAATTAAAATTTCCCTATGGGGCGATCCATAAATGATGTCACACTTTTTTTCAACATTTTTAACCCCCCTCCTCCCCTTTGTCACAAAATGTCACTCTTCACCATACTCCCTCTCCTCCCCTTGTCACATGTCACGCTATATTACGTAAATATATACTTGCAGCTCAGAAACAAAGCACTATGTTATAGGTCATATTTCAAATTTTATTTTTGAACTTTAACTATGTGCTTTAATGACATTTGTGAGCATAACAATAAAACTGATTCGTGTATTTATTTTGTATGAAATAAGATTACGGTTTACAACAAAAAACATAACATACAATAATAATAAAATATTTATATGAAAGAGCAATTGAAAACAGTAGTATTTTAGAATTTGAAATGGAATTTAATATATTTGGTTTTTAAATCCTATATTTACTTTATGAACACAAAATACTTTAAAACAGATTGATTTTGAAGAAGAAGCCTCAATATTAGTTTTACTTAAATGGAATTGCCATAACATTTCATTTGTCACATTAGTATGAACATTTATAAAATTATATATCAAATCATAAAATAGAAATTACTCCGAATCATTTACTATAACGACTCTTCCTCCCTTGGAGAAAATATATGCTCGTCCATAGAGTACACAGGCATTTTGGCATCGCACTCATCCTCGGGAATAGTAAGTCCTCTAATATCTATGCAATGTTAGTAAGACCTCTAATGTTTAACCAAAATGTGTGATGTCAGACTTCTTCTTATCCCCCCCCCCCACCTACTTGTCACAAACTGTCACAATTTCACGAACCCCTCCAAGCGTGACATCATTTCTGGATGGCCCCTATTCACAAATCTGATTAAATATAATTCCACAAAAACAAAATATTTGAAAAGTTTCAAGAATTTAAAAAGAACAAAGTTATAATAAAACAATACAGTCTATTAAATTAGAAAGTTTATTTTCACACAGCTACAAGTAATAGTTTCTAATACAAAGTATTAACATAATATTTACCAAATTAACATACAATTATTTAACATTCTTCTATATATTATTTCCGTGTCTTTGCATCCTAAAAGAGAGAAACAATAGAGTGCATTTTAAAAGTTACAAGTTAAATTTTCACTGTTTTCAAGAATCCTGCTTAGATTTAGTTCTAAAGGTGATCACAAATTATAACTCTTCAGGCAAAATGACCGAATCGCTAATGTTAATCCAACGAGATATATTTTTAAAAATATCTCGTCTGTGTTTTTATATTTTAAAAAGACTGTTTCTTTTGCATTGGGTTGGGTTGGGTTGATTTTTGACGGCCGATTATCTTCACGAGGGATATAGGCCCGGGGGGAGTGCCCTCCGTGGGGGTCTTTCTAAGGGAACCTAATCCGTATTTACGCATGGAAAATCCACGGCTCGAAGAAAACCACGAAAACTCCGAACGATTAGGCCGACGGGCGCAA
Organism: Maratus speciosus; assembly: GCA_963932465.1. NCBI lineage: Eukaryota > Metazoa > Arthropoda > Arachnida > Araneae > Salticidae > Maratus > Maratus speciosus. Next base: position 554,682,341 of record OZ010792.1, read on the forward strand.
TTGGGATCGAACCCAGCACCTCCCGTCTACCAGCTTCGAGGGCAGAACCTCTCGGCCACTGGTGGGGCCTTCTTTTGCATTGGATAGCTGAGGTAAATTTCTGCAATTGCGGTTTTTACTTTATTTTAAGTTCGTTGAAGTTTTTATTTAATTTTCTTTCTTTCTTTTTCTTTTTTTTTTCTTTTTTTTTTGTGCGGACACTTTCACTCTTTTCACTGTTTATACCGGCTCGAAAGGTGAAAGTATATAAAAAAAATCATTTAAAAATATTGAAATGCAACCAAGTTACCTTAAACAAATTCTCTTATTGGATTAACATTGGCGAATTGGTGTTTCTGCTTGACTGAAGTAGCCTCTTAACCCTTTAAGCCCTGACCCACACAATTGTACGGGCGATTACTAAAGTAAAAGAGAATGACTACCTCCTGTTTTTGTGCGATTTAAAACCAAATCCGCACATTTATATGAGTTAATTGGCTTTAGATGTTTTGATAAGACACAACTAGGGGGTACCATCTACAATACAGGGTTATATTTTCTGCTTTTAAAAAGACCATATCACCTGACAGCAATAGAAAAAAGTATGAACTGTCGTAATTTCATTTAAATATGATTTATAATGTTTGCTTGGATTTAATATTTCTTTTCATATAGTTTATTCATGATTTTAATTGATTTTGTCTTTGATAAATTTAATTAGGCTTCACAAAAGTTGAAAAACAAATGAACCACACAATTGTGCGGGTCCGGCATTTACCATTTCCAAAATAGATACAATTCCTAATATATATATAAAAAAATTTTAAGTGATTTTTTTAAACTTATGTTTTTAGCAATTTATTTTTTATTAATTACATTTTTAAAGCTGACCAATTTTAAATTAATAGGTTTGTTCTATTCATGATTTCTATTTAAAATGGATAGTATTAGATATATAATATGCACATGTAACGAACTGTATGCTTCTGCTCTGAATTATAGATGCCATATATGATTTATAAGTTTTATATGAGTTATATGCATACAACGAGATTGATTTTTAAGTTTGATAAATTCATTCCATTTTGTCGACACAGCAAGTAAACCACCAGGAATAAATAATAAATTGTAGAAAGTTCAGCAAATGCTCGACAGATTCCGTAGTGTCTGCTTGAATTTACCAGGAGATCAGGGAAAATTTTCCATAGATGAGCAGACGATTCCTTTTTTTTAGGACGTGCCTCGGTAAAGCAATATATAAAAAACAAACCAGACTCTGTTGTAACAGCATCATCTGGGATAGTTTTAAATTTTGTATTATACCAGTGGGAAAGTACAGACCTGGTCCACAAGGATCTAGGCTTAGGACCTGCTGTCAGGGCCGAAACTAAGGGGGGGGGGGTAGAGGGGGCATGTGCCCCGGGCGCCAGAACGAAGGGGCGCCAAATGAAGGATTATACCTTTGGAAAGGATTATTTTCCTCTGATGGACTGATGGCTTCCATTATTATGAAACAGCCATTATAAATGAAGTGTTAGGTGAAGATGAAATAGCAGTCGTAAAAAGTTAGAACTCTGATTTTCTGGTCAGAATGGGGAAAAAAAATGGCCATAATTTTTTTTGAAAAAAAAAAAAAATAATAGGTATAGAAAAAAAGGGACTGTAATGATGGAACGGTAAGGAAAATTATCACCTATTTTTAGGAAAATCATGTTAAGACTAAGTGATAGCCACAATGTTCACTGATTTCTAGAAACAGTTGTTAACATTGGATTAAATATTTTTTTTTTTCTTAATTTACCTCGAAAAGTGCAGAAATAAACCTTGGGGACGGTAAGACTACCAATAAAGCCACGATCTTGAAATTGATATTTAAATGCTGATTAAATTTTGCAGTAAATTTCCTGTCAAAGAATTTTAGACATTCTTTCTCTAGCATACTTCTCGATGAGAAAAAACTTGAAAAAAATTCTGTGGCTGCATCTGAAGTGATTTTCTGTATAAGTTTAGCAAGAGGGACGGTAAGGATGAAAAACCCAGGGACAGAGTTAAAAAAATAATATCAACCGTAAAAATGTGTGCAGGTTAATTTTTTGCACAATATTTATATTAAACAATTGTCCCAGTTTCGGAAAAAATTACATCGAATTACTTTTATTGAAACAATTTTATACAGACAGCTCCAAATTTAAAAATCAGCATCAGGGACGGGACGGTATAGGAGTTTTCCTGGTATTTGGACCACCAACATCGTCCAAAACTTATTTATCTCGTTAATATTGTTATATGCAATCATGCAATGGAATGTTCTCCAGTATATGAAATAAAAAAAAAATACAAAAAATGTATTAAAATAAAAATTATTATTCAGGGACATAAAAGTCAAAAGATTGTGAGAATTCCCCATATATTGTTGTGCGTTTGTACTTTTTCGGTTTTGGTTACAGTTTTCTTTTATATGAGTACAGTTTCACTTTCAGAACAGGTTTCAAAATTGAAAGTATCTGCATATAAAAAATTGCATAAAAGCTCGAAAAGGTACGATTGCACAACTAATATATCAACCAGGTATATCCTATGCAAAAAATAATATTAAAAAATATTAAAATGTGAGCCCAAAATATGCAAAGAACTGTCCATAGAATTAACATTAGCTTGAATGTTAAATTTTACTTCGGGTGACTAGTGTCGGTTTTTAAGAATTACATTTTATTAAAGATTGTTATCATAGAAGAAAATAATAAATAAAGATGCAGTTGAACACTATTTTACATGTGAAAAAGGATTCAAAACGAAACATCTTTAATAATAACACAAATAAATAGTCTTCGAATCTGACATTAACAATAAAACAATGGAATTAAGGTTTTAAGGTCCAAAGTTTTAATTAAAAAAAATATTTTGTAACTATTAAAATAATATTTTGGTGCTATGGTATCCGAGGTTTTAAGTATCACACAAAGCTATTTTATAACTTTTTTTGGTGGGGGGGGGGGGAGGGGGGAAGAGTTTAAGTAATTAGTCAATGCATTTTAGTTATTTAGCTCTAATTCATTGCAAAAATTCTGGATTTTTTTAAAAAGCTCCGTATACTCCCGGTTTCTCGAATAAATCTATATCGTACATACTCTAGACATGACGTTCATGACTTTAGCGTACACCCTCTGATTTTTTTTACTATTACAACACTGCAAACCAGATCAATATTTGTCATAATTTTACGAACCGGAATAGTGTTCCGATTTGCTCTGCACATTTCAAGCCCAGGTCTGCTGTCGCGAAAAATTAACAATTTCAAAATATTCGTATTTAAAATTTAAGAAAAATAGGAAATAAAACGACTTACACACATCCGATTAACAAGCAGTTATGTCAAAAGAAAAGAGAAATTTTTAAAGAATTAAATAAAACTGACGCCGGAAGGAAATACTGTTAATAACTTTAATAAAAATTAGAAAACAGCGATACAATAGAAGTCCATGATAAGAAGCATGGAGAATAGCACACTAAGAAACTGTTTAAAATACTTGATATTTATACATAGAAAGGGGTTTAATGGCCATGAAAAGATAATTGAAATTTAAAAATACATTCGAACGCACTGTTGAATTCAAGAGGAGGGGGATTCCCCACGGAAGGTTTGATATTTTATGCTTTTTAATAAGCAATTTCCCCACCGAATCTCTAAAATGCCCCCCCCCCCCCCCCCTCCAGAGCCGCAGAAATTAATCCCGGAGAAAAATGTCTGAATTCAACACTGCTCGATCGGCGTGAGCAAGAAAAAAGGCAAATATTAATTAAAACGATATCTTAGAAATTCCCCTTAAAGTTGAGAAAAATTCATTCAAAAATTAAAATTTTCAATAAGGCCTTAACATGGACCAAAACCAAACTATTTAAAAAATGTAAGCATTCCTCAGTAAATAAACCTAACTTTTTAATTTATTAAAATTTCTGTACGAAATAAGTTGTAGTTTGTACAGAGAAAATACAAAAATATCCGAATCACATTTGAATAATTAAAATAATAAATACCTTTATATCTGGGTTCTTTACTTGAACGCTAATCCAATGGCGCTGCTTCATGGAATTCAATAAAGAAGTGTTGTAATGTAATTGTGTCTTTGTAAAATTTCCGCGCATGCGCGTTTATATCTGTTCTCCTTCCAACAAAAGGAATTTTTCGCTTACGTCGTTATTTTATGACAGTGTTGTATCAGGTTTAGAGCAAAGTTGCGTTGCAAGAAAGCGATTGATTATATTCCGTCTACCTAGTAATGTCCTTGCGGCACTATTATTACTTCAAATTTTTCGTGACAAGAAAATATCAAGAAAAAATTAATCTTGCTGCAATTGTTCATGCTATCTGGGATAAGTGTAAACTTATCGGATTTCTGATATCTACTCGTTATCAGTGATAGTTACTTTTGTTGAGCGTTCCTTGGGTAATCTTTTCTAACGAAGCGTAACAAAACCCATGATTCACAGATATCAACGGCATTAGCTGTAAGCTACACTTTTAGCGAACTCATTAAAATTCTATTACACTTGACGAGATCTTTCAATAAGTTCTTTTTATTTTCAGTTTGTCTCCTTTCTAGCTTTTTATTGTCTTTTGACTGTTAAATCGATAAACTCTAATTTAAGTTTAAGAAGTAGCGAAAAGTTTCATAATTTTTCTGTACTGTTTGTTAAAATTTCTGCATTAAGAGGCTACTTCAGTCAAACGAAAAGACACGTTCGCTAATGCTAATCCTATGGATGACATTTATAAATATATCTCGTTTGAATTTAAATATTTTTAAATGTTTTTTTTTTTCATTGTATCGTTGAAATCGATCTGTATGCAGGCCGTTGTTTACTTTTTCGATTTTGTTTACCGGTATTTTTAATGAGGACATTTTCATTTTCGGAACCGGTTTCGAAAGTAAAAGCATCCTCATAAAAAATCTGCAATCAAAATCGAAAAAGTAAAAAACAGCCTGCATACAGATTGATCTCAGTTATCTAATGAAAAAAAATCATTTAAAACTATTGAAATGCGACTGGGATATCTTTATAAATTTCTTTCACAGGATTAGCATTAGCGAATGCGTCTTTTCGTTTGACTGAAGTAGCCTCTTAAGGCTATACTCAAATCAACATGAAATGTTATTCTTCAATATTACTTGAAAACAACTACTTTGAGACACAATCACAAAATTTTCTTTACTAAAACCATATTTTTAAATATCTTAAGTACTATAATAGCACAGACAATCGATGTGACGTCACAATCGTCTGAAATGGTCACACTATAGGGTCAGGTTGGGACAGAGAAAAGAGCGCAAATCTCGGAGAAGTCGCTAAATATTTTAAACAGCTCAAGTAATTTTATGAGCCTGTTACAGTTTTCTACCTATACAAGAAAAAAGTATTGAATTCGTAACAATTTCGACTTCCGGTTTTCGACGGGTTTATACGCTTTAGAAGTCCTGGATACGATTTGATTGCTTCTAGAAAATATTTGTACATGAGCCTGTGTTAGAGGTCTGCACGGGCCCGGGCTTGGCCCGGCCCGGCGGAATGAAGGCGAATTTTCCAACGGGCCGGGCTGGGCCTGGCCGGCAGAATTAGGACAATTTTTTCAACGGGCCGGGCCGGGCCGGCAAAAAAATTGAACGGGCCTGCAAAAAAATTGAACGGGCCTGCAGGGCCGGGCCGATAAAAAAAATTAATCGGGCCTATCGGTCCGATATAAGAATTCAAGTGAAGCAGATAAAATACGAGCCATTTTCAATGGATATGATTTTCTCGAGAAGTATAAATGTGCGTCACGAGCCGATGCGAGTTTAACAACATCAATACAGATATGTAACATGTCCATCGTAGAGATCGGCATCGTACAGTTACAAGATGTCTGATTACGGGTTTAATTTTTTTTCAGCAGACTCGTGCCGGGACGGAACTGGTCTTAATCGATCTCAGGATGTGTAGGACAGGCATTATGTTTTGTAAAAATATTAATAGTGATAATGAACTTCTGTTAACAGTATCTTTGAAAATATACCTTAAGGGGTTCTCATATTCACTGCTCAACAATGCGAAACTTTCAAACACATTTTCTGACTCATTTTTAACTATAAAGGCATAAAATTCACAGGCCTGCCTATTGAAGGTATTTGGAAACCGGCCGGGCTCGGACCGAACTTTCAATTTTTACACTGGACCGGGCCGGGCCAAGATAGCTTTAGTTCGGGCCGAGCCGGGCTCGGGCCCGGAAATTCCGGCCCGTGCAGACCTCTAGCCTGTGTGTCTGTCTCTACGTGACACAAATCTTGTGAGCGCTCTATCTCAAGATCTAATGCACAGAATTTAATCAAATTTCAGATTAAGTTAGACCTTGACATACATTGGTACTGATTAGGTTTGGGTATATATCACCGAAGAGGTGGCGTGCTATACTGATTTTTTTACGATTCCCGCCATAGCTGTATTTCGATAACTAATGCACGGAATTTAATCAAACTTCAGCTTCAGTTAGGCCTAAAAATAACACCTAAATGACATAAATAGATCCTTGTTAGGTTTTGGTATATACTGCCAAACAAATACTGTGTTTTCCAGGATTTCCGCGGTGCTATATTGTAAGAATGAATAGATTGTCGTTGACTTGAGAAAGTTCGCTTTACCCATTCGCATAACACCTACGAAAATAGTTTGGTATTAAATCTCTAATTCTGGACAGAAGATTCTGTTATATTACCCGTGCATGGTTTATACTTCATCAAATCCAATTGTTACATAATATTCTAAAACAAGTCATTAGTTTTATAAAAAAAAAAATCCAGAAAGCTCAACATAGATTACCTTATAGCAGATTGACAGGTACCAACGTTACAACTTACTGTTTTGACTGGTTTTTTTTTCCTCCAAGACATAGCTATAAATAGAGGACATATTCCAAAACGGGATATCACTTCATTTTAATACCTTCCGATTTACCTGCTTTCTCAAAATGGATATTTCGGCGTAAGTTATTTCTAAAAACAGTCATAAAGGTGATACGATGTTCAAAACGCTTATAAGCAGCCTTAGTTTTAGAAAAGCATTTTATTCCAAAAGAAAAGTGAAAATGAGTGTTTTTCAAGGGGTGGTCCAAATACGGACTACTTATTAATATATACCATAATAAATCAGAAAACAGCAAATTTGTTGAAAAACCTATTCAACTGCTGCCTTGAAACCTTCATTTCTTCTTTTTTCGGCTTAGATGCTGTATATTCCCGCGGCCGCCATCTTGGATGTTTTGAGATTTCTTGGCGATTTTTTACTGGTGATGTTTTACATTTTATTTTCGTTAAGCCTAACATGCGCGTAAATCGCTGCTTGGCGACATCTACTACTTGGCGAAAAAGGGGTTTTCACGCCAAGAAAAATCCAAGATGGCGGCCGCTGGAATATATGACATCTGTTCCCCTTTTTTCACTTGCTGAAGTCACAGATGTATACCTCTTTTTTCTATCCCAGCGAATTCGGCATGCGCCCAACCTTCACAGTTCTAGCACTGAATCCTAATGTGGCCTCTAACATCATCTGAAAAGAGTCAATCGCAGAGAATGCATGCTGCATAGTCGTCACTGCGTTTATCCGAGTTTATTACCGGGTTACCCAGATAAACCGCCAACTCATCATCGTCACTGTCGCCGGTACAGTAGCCCGTTTTTAGACCATGCAAGTACTTTCAGCCATAGACTGGAGATGTTATTTCGTCTGGATGGTTTCAGCAGCCATTACAAAACAAACAAATCGATCAAGACATGTGTTCTATATGAAGCTCAGGACGTCTATGTGAGATGAGGTGGAAGACAATTGCTGTATTAAAGAACTAAAACCCTATTCGCAGCGGATACTTAAGATATCTCAGACCGCCGAATTCCCTGAGAGTTCCACAAACTCTCTCAGTGAGCTTCTACTTTCTAGATACAGACACTACCACTTACTCTCGTTAGCTATAAAGATTCGATTTACTGATTGGCTGTTACGGCCGGTTTTATTTTAAGCGCATGCGCATACTTTACATGTGTTCAGATCTCAGATACAGTGACGTTCACCGAGTTATCTTAGGTAAGTGTTTCGATGTGAACAGGCATTGAATTTCGGGAGGGTACCACTTCAAAAATGGCGATCTAAGATACCGTAGGTATCCGGTGAGAACAGAGCATAAGAAAGGGAGAAATTAAATTTCGCATACCTTGAACAGTTTAAAGGATCCTCAAAAATAGATTTTCTAATGAAAATAATTCGTATCAACATCAACTTACGTGGGTCAAAGACTAAGGCTATCTGCTCACCGCTTTTTCAACACGACCGCGTGCACAATCCTCTTCCCCACTTTCGGCAAGTAACCCGTATTTAGACGCTAGCCCGCTTTGGGACTATTTTCTTTAAAAAAAAAATAATAATTGGAAAATAAAGAAAATATGTAAATCCGTTAATTTGTTCAAAGTTATCGAGGCAAAACCATTGAAAAACATTGTTTCCAGATTACTTTAAAGGAAAGATTTGCCTTCGCATGCACTGCCGATCTGCGCAGCTCAACGTTTGTGGCTCGTACGACCATAATTTTTAAATTTTTCCTATCGGACCTGTAAGTGCCGTGAATCCTGTGGACAAAACTCCATCGCCTAGTTTGGACCTTTTGAATCCGTTTGCCGCTGAACTTTAAGCAAGTAAAAATGGCAGCGAGAAGATGATCCTCGGAGAGCTGGAAAAAGACGGAACGACGTGACAGGAGAGAAATGAAGGGTATTGTGGTAGAATTTATACTTTGTGAAATGCAGTTAGTGAATTATCGCGTTTAATTTAATTGTGTTTTATTTTAAGGGTGTTCTCAAATCCAAAAGGGCAACTTTCTGACATAAGTTTTAATTTATTTTCGTTCGAAAATGCATGAAACTAGCTGGTGTTGTTGTTCAGAAACTATGTCATTGAGATTTTTTCTTTCATTTTTTTACAAACGCAATAGATCTTTCAGAAAAGAGTGCCAAAGTAGGCGGTTTGAACCGAATTTCCGCGCGAAGGAAGAAAAAGCATTCAAGAGCGAACGAAAAACGCGTTTGTCACGTGATCCAAAACGCTTCTAACTCAATAGGTAATTGATTGATCAAAAAATGAAAAAAAAAACAGTTCAATTCCCAATCGCTTCCATGGCCAGGATTTCCAATTTTATATCTTTCTGTTAAAAAATGAATTTGTAAATGTGTAAAAACGTTTTGCGCTTGTTGGCCAGAGCAGTTAAGAACAGCCTTAAGTAAATAAATCTGTTAAATTATATCCGCCTGTTTTTAGAAGTCTACATGATTGTTTTTAGAAATCTACATGATTGTTTTTAGAAGTCTACATGATGGTTCTCAGGAGGATGAAAATATGATTCGTTTTACAAGTCTACTCAATCATTGAATTTACGCTAAATGAAATTTAACTGGACCAACTATATGCCATTCTTAAAAGTTCAAACATTATAAATAACAATGAATACGGTTTTTCATCATTTTAAATCTTTCTGACCACTTTAAAGAAAAATAGAATCTTTAAATTTGGTCTCAATAGGTGTGTTCCAACAACAAAAAATGGAAAACACCATTCGATTACATAGTTTCTGAATTTGAACACCTGCCAATTTCATGCGTTTCCGAACAAAAATTAATTCAGTCAGATGCCAGAAAGTAGCTCTTTTGGATTTGAGAACAGCCTTAAGTTTTCATAACTGGGAGAAGTGCCATCAAGAAGTGCTTTTTCTTTTTAAGCTTTTTGAGGAAATTCCTTAAAAATATTATTCCTTGAAGAAATTCCTTGAAATCCGCAAAATCCCTAGCACAAGGTTGCGTGGATTTATGAATGTGATACATTTTCTCATGTCACGCCTTTAACTGCAGTCGATTGCAAAGTAGCTTTACAGATCAAAAAGTTGCTTTGAATTTTCAAAAATTTCTAACGTGTTTTTCTAGAGACATATCACTTTTATAAATAATTAAATACATGAGTACGATTAATTTAAATCAAAATTATCAAATTTTTACGTGTGTATAGAACAAATAAATATTATTTCAGAATTATGGTAGAAAGAAACGCATTTATCGAAGAACATCCTTAAGTGAATTAAGGATGAAGCAAAATTTGTAAATTGTTTATGAGAAAAGAAAATAATGCCTACACACGTAAAGAAGTCGCACTTGCTCATTCTGCATTTTTGGCATTTTAATGCGCAATTTATTAGGTTTCCCTTCATTAAGTAGATGTTTTGTTTACCTTCATTCATCTGTACGAGTATTTACTATATTTCTAAGCAACCATTTTTATCAAGCAAATACAATTTATGACACATTCATAAGTTAGTTAATTCACTTGATTCTACAGAGAAATTTACAAAGAAATATTTAGAACATTTTATATTAAAGAAAAATGAAAATAATGGAAAATCACCCTTTTCACAGAAAATATTGAATATGTATAACGTGAACTTTAAAAAGTTTAAAAGGTTCACTGTCTTACTTAAAAGCAGAGATGGGGGTTACAGGGGAGGGAGGTAGGCTCCCACTCCAATATATGTGAACTTGGGAAATTTGAGCTTCGAGTTGGGAAATTCCAGATTTTTGAAACACTTTTTCTTTTTTTTTTTTTAAATAATAATAATAATAAAAGAATTTTTTATTGCTTTGCTGACTAGTTTTCTGAGTCCTGTAACAGTAAACTAGTTAAATTATCAACAGAAATACAAAAAGCAGACTCAATTTGTTATTGTGTGCTATAGGAAAATATCATACATCTACCAGACCTGAATTTCTCTACTGTTATCCATCAACAGTTCTCTAATCTATTTCCTCCAAAACTTTGTTCCTTTCTCAAAATATCATGAGGCTATTTTAATATGAAGTACGACTATGACTCGTACACAGTAGAAGACAAAATCTTTCATTAAATGAACCAATAATTATACTTTTTATGTTTTTAGTTTCTGTTTTTTTCCTTGGAAAGAATTTTTTTTTTTTTTTTTTTACATATAAGTATCGTTATCATTAAACACACATTGCCCATATCATTTCAGTTGGAAAATAGAGCAATTAGTTTCAAGTTGGGAAATTTTTTAATCCCCCCCCCCCCCGCCCGAAAAAATATCTGTAGCTACGCCTCTGCTTAAAATGCGACTAAAATAATGAGAAAAATGTTACAAGTTAAAAATATACATTTTATTTAAAACTTCTTTGTATTTTCAAGCTTTTCCAAGCTCATCATCAGATAATAGAGTGATGTCATAAAATAAATGGAACTGCAGTTAATAATAGTATATATTTTTCCTAATTAAATTTAATCCAAGAAACTGCTACTTCTATTTTCAACTCTAATAATTATTGACTCTCTCATTTTCAAAACAAAGTGACGTATTTCTATAAATAAACAACAATTAGTTATTAAAATATTCTCTGATGATGAGCTTGGAAAGCTTGAAAGTACTAAGAAGTTTTAAATAAAATGTATATTTTTAATTTGTAACATCTTTTTCATTATTTTATTTGCTTTTTGAATAAGACAGTGAACTTTTTAAAGTTCACATTATACGTTTTATTCTTGGATCAAGGTGAAAAATTGCGTTTCGTCTAATAATTTTGTTAGAAAATATTGATTTTTGTTTTTGTTTTTTTTTGTTTTTTTTTTTTTTTTTTTTAATTTGAGCATACAATAAAAGCATGATTTAAAGCATACAAATAGTGTAAACTTTTATACTTTTTATAAAACTGAGATATTTTTAAAGCATACATATAAAAATTATTGTGATGCAAGGCAAAATTTGAGAAAAAGTGTTCTGGCCAAAACAGTTCACATTTATTTGGGGGGGGGGGGGGGAATTCTTGAATCACTAGATTTTTGTCAAAGATTTACTAATTTAATTTCAGAGGCTTTTCATGATAAGTAAGGGGGGGGGGAATGTAGAATTAACACATGATAGAGAAAACCACGTCAATGTATCGGAGAGACTTTAATTTATAAAAAAAAGTCATTTACTCACCATTAAAAATTTAACATAAAACATAAAAGACAAGGTGTTTAAAAAAGACGGTGCAGATTTTAAGCGGTGGTAGAGCACACTACAATAAAAAAATTTTGCATTGGAAATGAAATTCGCAATCAGTTTGCTGTTAAGAATAGAGGGTTTCTTAATCCAATTCAAATTGGGATTTTTGCTCTTAACTTCCAAAATCTCTCTACTCTAAAAAAATTAACTAACGCTGTCACCGCTGCCGTAAATGCATTTTTTGTGACCTGAGGCAAAGCCGCCTCAAGACTACAAGCCAGACACGCCCTTCATCCCCCCACATGTGACGTCACAGCCCGGGGCTGGCTAACTGCCAACGCGCCAGCCCCGAACATTTGAATTTTGTATCTTCCTATTTTACGTGCACGTGCGTTTTACTTAGCCTAATAACATATTTTTTCCAAGGTAAGTTTTATTTTCAAATTATATTTGTATGCTATCAGCACAAGTTTTACTTCTTGTGTTCAAAATCTTTTATTTTTAATTTCTTTGAAATAAAATAACTAGCAAATCCTAGTACGATTCTATCAATAATACCGTATCTCAAAACGAAACGATATTATTGTAGTTCTGTTTCTTTCCACATAGAGCAATAATTTAAAATGGCAAACATCCCTAAATCGTGTCAAGACTTATATCATTTAATTTGTATCTTGTCACACTATCCTCTCTTTATAATTTGTTCTGTTTTCTCTAATTCATTAGAGTGACCTTTAATTAACGCCCATTTATTAAAAGACACTTGTCGTGTGAATAGTAACTCGGGATATTTTGAAAGCAGAATTAGTTGGACTTTAATTTGACAACAAATTTATGTATTTATATATATATATTCATACCTAAAAATTTAAATATTCTAGAAATTTTCATAAAAGTCGCTGTGTACATAGCATTTTTATCTTGTTTACTTCTTTTAAAGCAAACCCCGAACGATATACTTGTATCAATTTATTGTTGTTTTTTAATCTTAAACGTTTGCTATCTTAATAAAAATTCTTTTTATAATTTTTTGTTAAATTATAAATGCTTATGTACTGTGTAAATAGAGCTATGGGGATAATGCTTTTGAATCTCTCTATTTTTGCCACAACTGTAAACAATTTATTTACAAGACTAGAGGAAGGGTTGTTAGTACCCTTATGCAAAACAGTAGTTCCCCCCCCCCCTCCCACACACACACACACCTTCTTCGCAAAAATCCTATGTGTTTTCATATACATTTTAATGTTTAATTAAAAATAACAATAAATAAAATTATTATTCTATAATTATAAATTTACTTTTAGATCTAGTCAGGAAATAATTTTCATCTCATAAAAATTGATTATTTTAAGCTTAAAAGATGTGAACAAACATTTAAGAACCCACACAACATTATTTTGGAAATGAAATATTTTCGTGGAAGGTTTTTGTGTTTTTCGATGTTTTTTTTTTTATCAGCTATTACCTAAACATTCGAGGAAAATGAACATAAATTAGGAATATTTTAATTCCAATTGATGAAAGTCTTTTCTTTCTTTCTTTTATTTTTCTCTTCATATGTCAATACATTTTTTAAAAATTCTATTGCTTGTACCTTGCATAATATATCAAACTAATACGAAACTAAATAATAATTTTCTGTTTCATGAACTTGTGTTGTTTTAGTATTATGACAGTTTTATGTTTTTTTAATTTAATGGATTTCATGTGAAAATTACCCATTTCTGATACGAAAATTTATTTATACGAAGATTACGAAAATTTATTTATAAGAATACTTAATTTCATGTATACTTTAATTTTACTATTTATTATATGCAGGTTTCAAATCACTTAATATTTAATAGGATATTTACTGTATAATTTCAAGCCCAGTTAAAAATAAAAATAGAACACAACTTGAATTTGTTTTCATTTAACATTCACTTTTCTTCCACTTTAATTTAATTTTTAAATGTGGGTTTTGATTGGCACACTTATTGTTATTTTTTTATTTTGAAATAATTGAAAGCAAAATAATTCAATTTATGTGTTTAAACTGCAAATTTATATATATATATATATATATGTGTGTGTGTGTATATATATATATGTAATAATGTATAATGTCTTGTTTTTGAATATATACCAAATAGATAATTGATATTGTTTCTAAATTTCAAAGTAGAATAAATAATAAAAACTGTCTACTAAAATAAATTTAATACTTGGCATTTTTTTTTCATTAACGAACGAATTTTCTTTAATGTATCTTTAATTCTGATGCACATTTTCATTGACACAGTGATATTATTTCATAAATATTGTTTTTGTGTTATCGTTATTATTGTTTCGAGTGATCGAAATTGATTAAAAAGCACTTAATTAGCGTCTTTAAACTATAAGTTTTTATTTTTTCCCCCATATGCTGTGATAATAAGTTGAAATATGGAGGAAAGAATTAATGTTTTAAATAACGTATGTGCTCTCCACGGCTGATCTAAGCCCCGCGTCGTGACGTCACGAAACCTTGTGTTTGGCTTGTAGTCTTGAGGCGGCTTTGCCTGAGGTCTTTCTTCGCGAATATTAAGAATACGACTGCATACAAAAAGATGAAAATTGGTAGTATTATAGGGAAATGTTTGATAAACAAGATGAAGCAGAGAGTTTTTAAATTGAAGAATTATTTTAAGAGATATTTAATGTTACAGTTGGTCAAAATAGTTCCATTAAAAAATTTTATGGGAGCAAAAACTTTGCATAGAAGTTTAATCATTTTTCCTAAGGATATACATTACGAACTTGCGGTGTGCAGACTGCATTTATTTTTTTAATTTGACTAACTTTTTGGGGGGGGGGGGCGGAGAGGGAGAGTTCAATTTTTTATCAAATTTTTATCATTTCCAGATTTATTTATTTTTTTTCAGATTTTAGAAAAGGTTATTATTTTAAATTGTTGCCAATTGTAAAAACAGCGCAAAGAATAATATTTCCTTTCTATTAAAAATTTATTTACACGTGCCTATTAAAAACAACAAAAAAAAAACTCCCTTTCAAATTAGAATTAAATGATTACACGTTAAAGGCAAGAAAATACTGATCTCTCTCAATCTCTTCTTCCTAGTTGCGCCAGTACAATTTGTAATTTTTTTCAAACCTTAATATCAAGCACCTCATTATTCTTCCCCTGAACTCCTACAAGTATTTCAGCATGACGTAACACAAAAATCAACGAGACAAGCGAAATGAAACAAAGTATAAAAGTCGATCAGACAAGCGACATAAAAAGCATAAAAATGGCTAGACAAGCTAAATAAAGAAACCTATAAACAAAAAACAAATTCTGTAAGACAATGATGTAAACATGTAATAAATAAAATCATTTCAATCGTAATAGAGAAGAATCTATAAATCCGCTTAAGAACCCGAAAGCTTCGCGAAATATAGTTCTCCAAACCAAGTAAGGTTTCTTTAAGGTCGTGTTGCTTTCTGACCAATATAGAAGCCATAATTTCAAGGGCAAGAGCGACGCACAATTCTCAAACCTTACCTCTACTGGTTACGCACAACAGAAACTAATTTCCTGTGTGATTCTGATTACGCAATGTTTAATAACATTACAGGGATTTTATTATTATTTCACACTAAGATCATTGAAAAGTGTCATGGATGAAATCCAAGCTGCTGATATTTTTATTTAAGAGATTACGGTTGCATAAGATGTCCTTATATAAAGCAATAATATTAGTATGATTTTGATTAGCAGTCCAAAAATAAATAAATCAATGTTGACACTGTGAAAGGATATGATTTAACACAGACTGCTAGTGAATTATATGAGTCATTTTTAAAAGAAACAAAAACGAAAAATTATGTGTACAGCATAGATAGATTATGAAACACTTTCCAACGCATTATCAAAACACTGTTTACTAAAGTTTTAAGGATGATGTCTAAATGAACAATTTGGAAAACGTATAACCATAACGTATTTGAAAACCAAATTTCTGCTATTACCATGAACAGTCGAGAAAATATTTTTGTGTAGCCCAGTATATAGGATGTATGGATATGTATGTAATACTACATAATATGCTATACGTTAGTTCAATTAAACGCATAGAACATTTGAAAATTTCTATTCAAGAATATTCGCCAATAAACGGAACTTGTTGAGAAATTTTGTGCGGCACTGTATGTGATCTATATAATTCATAAACACCAAGTACAGTAGAACCTCGATTATCCGAATTAATTGGGACCAACCCTCTTTCGGAAAATCGAAATTTTCGGATAATCGAGAATGCTTCAATTTTAATATTAAGGAAAAATATATGCAATATTTCGGATTATGGTAACAAGTACTTAATAAAAATAAAGCAATAACAGAATAGAAACAAGAATAAATGACCTAAATTTTAATTTTGAAATTAAGTACCTTTTACATATATCACAAGCGTTTGAAAAAATGTTTTGTTTATGGCAGTTTCGATTGCCTTTGCTTTGAAGCTCTGACACGGAGTTTTTTAATATCATTAGTTCACCAGTATCACAGTCTTTCTGCTGCTCCAGTCATGCCAAACCTTCTGCAAAACATTCAAAAGCTTCAGAACTGCTAATTTGTTCGTTTTCTTTGACCCACTCCGCAGCTTACGGCAGCTCAAGTTAAATTCAAAGGAACTCTAAGCAAGGGGATCGAAAATATTTATATGTACTCATAGTTTGGAAAGGGCCGCTTGCACACTAGGAATATGGTAGTTAAAAAACTTTCAAAATGGATTTTACACACAAGGAATGTGATAGTAAAAAAAGAAAAAAGTTTTAAAAATGGATTCAGTTAATCGAGAGTTTCGGATAAAAGAGGTTCTTCTGTAATATTTAAATAATAGTTAAATTTAAAAACGCATACGTCAACTGAATTCACCGTTCCAACAATTATCGTTCGTAGGTTTCAATAGTTCAATTACTGTTCATTTTCTTCTGCAGCCAAATTCTTTTGTGTATCTCTGTAATTGAACGATTAATTCTATGCATACCGTATTCTATAATAAGAACCTTGTAGATATATGGTGCTGTCTATAATAAGAACGCAATGATATACAGCAAAACCTCCCTAAAGCGACCACGTTCCGTTCCAATAAAAATTGGTCGCTCCGAGAGGTGGTCTCTTAATGGAGGTCATGTTTAAATATAGATTTTTTTAATTGTTGATAAAAACGTAACAACTGATGTTACTAAAATTTATTTTTCACATTAGGAAAAATATAAAAATTTAAGTATCAAAACAAAAGTTAATTACATAAGTTAATTACTGCAGAGTTTTAAAAAAATAATATATTTATGTTTGCTTTGATTTTATGGTTTTATCTTTTATAAATTTATTTCCAAGTCCTTTCGAAGTTGGAGGGGAACAAAGAATGACGATTTCATTAATTTATCTATTTCTTTGAGAGTCCCTGACAGAATAGGGCGGGGGGAGTTTATTGACCGTCATTCTTAATTTGCCATCAGAGTTAAATTCATTGCCTAAAAAGGTACAAAAGGGTTTAAAGACTTAAAAGCTAAATTCTAAATTTACTTTAGAAGTTTGTTGAATAATGCGCTCCCAGGAATAATTTTTCTAATAAAACCTACTTCGAGCGACCAGGTAAAAACGAAATTTGTTTCATTTTCTTCAAAGAAATTGGTCACTCATGGAGGGAGTAAAGCTGTGGTGGTCTCTGAATAGAGGTAAAATTAGTATTGAACCTATGTGAAAAAATTTCGTTCCACGAAAAAAATGGTCGTTCAGGGAGGTGGTCGCTTAATGGAGATGGTCGCTCAGGGAGGTTTTACTGTATATCAATTTCAATATGTTTAAAATAGTGTAATATCATTGAAATACACCGTAAACGATTTTCTCCCATAGACCGCAATGTAATGCAATTCCTTTGAGTGTCCCTGTAGATCAGCCATACTCAACCTTTTTTACTCGCGGGCCGCAAAAGCATATGTTTGCGAAGTTAGGCGGGCCGCAACACACTTATATAATAACATAAAAGAAGGTAATTAAAATAGTAAGGTAATAAAAGTAGTATAACAAAGCAAAATAATAGAGTTGATATAATTAATTGAATTGAACGGTTATCGCGGAAGAAATTCTACAAAAAAAATTTTAAAACCACCAATTCCAAACAATATACTTCAACGTGATTTCTATTGAAAATGATGTAGAAATATGCTGCGAAGATCGTTGTTTAGAAATAGCGGTGTGAAAGTTTTTGCTGTCATTTTGTCTGCGGCAATTCGAATAAGTATTATTACGATACGATAAGTATAAAACGAAAAATATAACGATACAGCATTTCCATGTTCGAAAGAAAAAAAAACAGGAGATTTTCTTTAATAAGTCAGTCTTTTTTCAATGCAAAAACTTTTTTAATGTAGAAATACATAGTGCAAATTTAGTTAATTCGAAATAATGTGTTTAAGAATTAAATATATATACACTACTATACAAGAAATAGAACTACATATAAAAAGAACTTTTGACTACGGAAATGTTATTTAAAATGTTTTAACATAATTATAAATTAGAAGTTATAAGTAACAAGACATATTTTGTATTCCAATAAAAATATATGAAAGAACAACTAAGGTCTTAAAACCTTTTATAAACATCTCCATTAACTTTATAGATGTGGATTAATGCTTCTGTGCCTCGGGCCGCACATTAAAAGTCGCCGGGCCACAGGTTGAGTATCACTGCTGTAGAAGAACCGTAAATGCTACACACTTCATTTTCAATACCGGGCATGCCATAGTAAACTACAATAAAATATATCAATTTCATGGCAAACGGACAACATTTACGCGAGTTAGAGCACAGGCAGACAAACCAAATTCATAAAAACTTCTCAACTATGTTGCTAAGTTTTAAAAAATTATAGTTTAAACAATTCAACTTAACTCGATATTAATTTTATTTTCAACGTAAAATCAAAATCTACCACTTTTTTGATTGACAGATTTCAAAGTGCAGTTTTAATACGTTATGACGTTTCATCTGAGCCCATGCGAAAACTAACTCTTTTTAATTGGGTCCTCCAGATGCCTAAACTATAAGTCGCATGCCAATGCATTCACGATCTCCAGATGTGAAGTTGTCAACTGATTTTGATGATGTAAATAATTCTCGGTGAAAAGTGCTGACTGACACTTAGAAAAAAAAAACTTTTTTTAATAAGATATGAATCAGACTCCCACGTGGTCAGAAATTAAGATGGACTGAAAAGTCGAAGAGGGCCCCGTGGAGGAGATGCGTTTCTGTAACGACGGAGGACGGTCGCTTTTGGGCCGACCGGAGAGGGGAGATCAAGCTCCGACAGACTTTAAGTTTTTTATATGTTCCTGTGATTTTTTTTATGTGTGCTGTGCTGTGCTGTGCTGTGTTGTCCTATTGTAAATAAAAAAAGTTTAAAAATGAACCCCAGTTCTTCTGAGTTAGATGTCTAACAAGGATAGGGCCAACCTTGTTAATCACAGATTTTGATTATTTTAATATATGTTGTAGGGTAGAGACCCCTTAGTCTCAGGTTCAGCGGATTTTATACAACGCTCGTTAGTTCTTGAGAAACCGGGGGGTCTAATATTAGTACACAACTTAAATACTTACTTTGTTACAAAAAGGGCAGGTTGGGCGTAGCTCAGTTGGTACGGCGTTTGCTGGCTGATCCGCGGGCCCGGGTTCGATACCCGAACGCGCAACATTTTTTGTCTTTCTCATTTTTTGTTTTATAAATATACTTGTAATTATAATTTAATAATCTCAATTAAAAATTTTAATATCGTACATTAATTATAATGTTAACAAATTTAAATTTAAATTTATCATTTTTTTATTTTGAACTATTATTTCTCATCCTTTTTGGATTGATTGAGATTGGATCTATTATTGAATAACAAAAATTCCAAAATCGTTAGAAACCTGTTGTGGTGCCATCTAGTTATGATAAAATAAAAATAAAAGCAGAAAGAAGATAAGGGGGAAAACGAAATATTTGAAAGCGCAAGCATACGTATTACAAATTTAAAAATCTTTAATATGCAAAAAATCCGTTGTAATTTAATTCCGATGCTAATTTTTAATATAATTATGTTTGTTACTTTAAAAACAGAGTATTAGTATCATTGTATTGATTTCCCTTGTTAAAGTAATGAATAAATGATATTTCTTTAAAATCACGAATTGACATAATTGTTCAATATCATTGCATCCATATAGAATATATGAAATACATTTTAAAAGTGATTTTTAAAAAAAATATCAGTTTTATGATGTTTTATACAACCAATTAGTTAAAAGTAAAAAAAAATTAAATAGGTTAAAATTATAATTGAAATACAATATTATAAATTTTAATTGACAATGTGATTATTAAGTTATAATTACAAGTATATTAATAAAACAAAACATAAGAAAAACAAATTTAGAGCTTTCGGGCATCGAGCCCGAGCCCGCCGATCAGCTTGCAAACGCCGTACTAACTGAGCTACGCCCAACCTATCCTCACTGTTACAAAGTAAGTATCTAAATCGTATACTAATATTAGGACCCCCCCGATTTCTCAAGAACTAACGAGCGTTGTATAAAATCCGTTGAACCTGAGACTAAGGGGTCTATACCCTACAACATATATTAAAATAATCAAAATCTGTGATTAACAAGGTTGGCCCCCTCCTTGTAAGTCTCAGTCTTCGATAGCTTTTGATTTTTCACGTTACAACGTGTTGGAATACTTGCGAATCCAATCCACAAAAAAAATTAAATTAAGGCGGTATCTTATGGTTAATCTTCCGCAACCTGGTCCATAGAACGACTTGTTTGAGGAAAAGTAATTTGTCGCAAGAGTGCTTTTTAAAACTTTTAAATGCTATTCTCATCCGTTTTATAAAAGAGTGTAGCCATAATGGCAACGCTTGGAAAAACTTTTAAACGCTATATTCTCACCCATTTTATAGAATAGTGCGTCCATAATGGCAATGCTTGGAATTGAACCCAATTACAGAAGATTAATCCACCATATTTTAAATACCGGGTGTGCCAAAAGTTCGTTAAAACTTTAAAAACTCATAAAAAAGGAAGAAATTATGATAAAGGAGTGCGGTTTGCAAGAAAGGGCTCACAGATTAGTTGGGTTTTTTTAGCAGCAAAAAAAAAAAAAAAAAAAAAAAAAAAAAATTAGTTAAAAAATCACATGTATAGGGCGCTGACAACCCGAAACACAATGAACATGTACTACGATGTTGTGTCGCAGAATGTTCTGGAGGTCATTTTGAACATTTGTTATTGAAAGAAGAAATGAATGGAGCTTGTTGTTATCCTGTTCATTGTGTTTCAGGTCGTCAGCGCCCTCTACATGTGATTTTTTAACAATTTTTTTTCTGCTAACAAAAAATCAGACTACTTTGTGAGCCCTTTCTTGCAAACCGCATTCTTTTATCACAATTTCTTCCTTTTGTATGAGTTTTTAAAGTTTTAACGAACTTTTGGGTCACCCGGTATATAAGAATAGAAAGTAACAGGATACAGAAATTGCTCTTTTTCCCCCCTTTAATTTGCTCTGGTTCTAACCATCTAACGATAGATATCCTCTATAACATTAAAACGCACAGGAAAATTTTATCAGCTTTCACATGACACTGTGTTTATCAGAACTTCTTGCTTTTAAATGTTATTACATTTACTCTTTGGTTTTATTTCTTTTTAAATAACGGGTAATAACAGTAAGGGTTTTATTGTAGGCAATTTCTTCAACAATTTCATCATTGATAAGGAACTCGAGCCTACCGGTTTTGAAAAATGTAATCACAGAGAGGAATTCTTAGAAGAAAGAAAAAGATAACTGGATATTTCATTTTCAATACCTCATAATAGTTATGTTCTTAATTATCCATAACTGATTTGATTTGTTGATTTTCGTATATAATTTATTCGCATAATTTTCATCAGTGACCCGGAGCCGAACAATTTTTGATGCTCCAGCTCCAACTCCGCTCCTAGATAAAATGCTGTGGCTCCGGCTCCAACTCGGCTCCGACTTTGCACTTTTGAGTTGCAGATTTTAATTTGCACATTTAATTTTTTGCTCGAAAATTCTTTCTTCCTTTACCTTCATTAAAGATCTGACAAAATGCATTTTTCTTCTCATCAAACTTGAAATGCTCATTCAAAAAATATGACATCTTTTAGCTTTTGCTTTTAAAATAGAAAGTTTGGTGGAATTTAAAACACAAAAATCTAAAATTTCTTCTACACTTTTCAAACAACCAAAATTGTACAACTACACATGTAAACAACACGCGACCATATTTTTCAAATAGTGTTGTCACTTAGCTCAAGTAGAAAGTAGAAGAAAAGTAGTGTTGCCATGTTTTGAAAAGTTTTCCATCTCTAATATAAAAAACCCCTAAAAAAGGATATAATTAAAATACTGAATAATGATGTAATTAAAACATTTTAAGCCTGAAAATTTAAAAGACTGAAAAAAAAAAATTAAAAGAATATTAAAAATTAAAGGAATCCTGGAGCAAGGGAAATTTTAGAGCTCCAGCTTCAGCTCCAGCTCCAGCTCCAGGGAAAACACAGCTCCGGAGCTCTCCGGCTCCGGGCTCCAGCTCCAGCTCCCTGATTTTCCTCAGCACTGGCATTTGCCGCACTTTCAAGTCATAACAATATGCAAGCCAGTAGCGCCAACTTTTTAAAAATATTGGTTGGGCTCAAAATTTTTTGAATAAAATAACACATATAATTTTCCCTCCTTACGTGTCCGTCTGTAGAGAGAGAGAGGGGGGGGGGGACAGGAGAGAATTACGACAGATAATTCGAAATTATATTTTTTCTAAGCAAATTTTTAAATTATTATAATTTAATTATAATTTTATAAATATTTTTTAATTATATTCTTATAAGTTCTTCCTTATAAATACAATAATATTTATTTTAAATAACATTGGAATTGCTAACTATAGAAAGAGCAAAAAACTGAATCTCAAGAAAAGAATTTATTTTAGTCATCTAAGTGCTTTATCAATTCAAGTCATCAAAACAGATGGCAAAATGTGCAGGAAATTTGTTTTCGTGAGAAATTTAACTATACATCAGCTGAAGTGGTTTCCAGTGCTCTTGTAAGTCTAATGGATGTTTTTACTATTTTTCAAACAAAACTATTTTGAGAACGCTAATAAAAACCAAATTTCATTTCAGAGACCAAACAATTAAAAAAAAAAGTAAATTACGGATTAAATCTATCGAAACTAGGCGATGAGATCAAATTATTGAGTGGGTTCGCACCCCGTGATTCCATATAAGTTGGCGCCACTGATGCAAGCAATTATAACAATATTTATTAGGAGCATATAGGCAAAATGCCTACACGAGCTACCGAACCCGCTCCAATGGGATTGCCTATGGAGGCAGTTTTTACCCGGTACGGAGGAAAGGTGGATTCTTGCATTCTTGCGACCCCTACAGCGATAAGTTAGTCTTGCATTTCGGCCCCAAAATTTATCTCCAGGTGTAACTTGTTTCACTGGGGCGCATGTTTGTTCTTCCTCCCTTCAAAATTTAATAAAGTTCTTTCGTTTTATGACAACTCCATACCACTTTTTAGGGATTTAAAAATCCAGGTAATGCCCTACCTTAATATGGCAATTAACTGTGATATTCAGGAGTTAAGCCACAAAGAAATCTACGCTAAGTAACCGGAACAAGTAGGGGAATTGTAAGTCAAACGGGGCAAATTAGGTGCGTTCGCACTATAACTAGATTTATAAATATTCAGATCTTGGGGCAATAGCTGTTGCACACTTATGCAAAAAATGCATGAATACATAATTTAGTACGATTCTACATATTAAATTCAATGATACGGAAATAATAGGGCTCCATCTTAACCCTTAAATGCCTGGTGTTGCTTTTCGGCAACATACCCAATTTAGGCTCTAAAATACTATTAGAATAATATTGAAGCTATCATGCCTAATGTTGCCAATAAAATACATTCTGAAAATATTATTAAATCGATTTTCAACATGTAGATGGCAACACTTGTGCTGTTTAAGAATAAAGATAAATTTATTTTTTCTTTTTTCAATTGTTGCTACTTGTTCTTTTTGTTTTGTTTGGAAGCTTGCGAAATACCCTATTTTAACCTGCAGTGAGCAAGTAAAATTTATTTTTTATTATAGTTTCTAACATTCTTGTGTGTTTAATATTATAGAATTTTATCAAGGGAAATTATTTTTTCAATTAAATACCAGTATTGCCGATTAGTAACAAACTGTTTTTTAGCCGTAAACTATACTTAAAACAAAATATGATTTTTTTAAAGTATTTTTTCCATGATTTATTTAAAAAATGAAAGCCGAAAAACATTATTACAATGATTTTTGAAAAATCAGGCATTTAAGGGTTAAATAGTACGTCATCACCATGGCAACCTAGAATCATTACCTATCATGGGATATCACTGAATTAATTACGTAGAATAGGATTTAACAGATTGAAGAAAACTTTTATTAATATCTTTTTAAGTTTTGATTCGATTTTCATAAAATTTTAAATGACTCGACAGAATTCTGCAACGATTAATTTGCATTAAATTTCAAACCATTCGGCTCGGTAGTTTTTGCGCTTTCCATGCGGATTGGCGGACGGAGCAGACGACGAATATAGGTGCTACGTATTTACAAAATTACGAACGTACCTAAAAACAAAGTCACTAACACTGTAATAGACATTTCCAACAGGACGACCTAGACGCCCGTCAGGTTGCTCGCCGCCATGCGATGTTCAGGCGGCTACCCACCCCGATACCAAGTACAAACCCATTCAGCTGGGGGCACCAGCTGGTAGGGGCATGCTCATAGGTTAGAACGAAATAAAAACAATATGCAAGCATCTTTAAATTTTATTTAAACGAGGCGCTCTAAATCAAAGTGACTCAAGGAAATGGAAAGAAATTTTAAGAAATAAAAAAAAAAAAAAAAATACGCAATTATGTGATTGGGTTCAGTAATCTCGCACATTGAAGCCATTTATATCCAATAAAATTGATTAGATATTAACATGGATGAAAGAAACGATATCATAGTGGAACCTGCATAAAATCCTTTTCCGTCATTTTTACTTTCTCCTATTCTTTACAAGAAGAAAGTATTGTATTCGGGAGAAAATTCGATTTCCGGTTTTCGACGAATTCATATGTTTTATAAGGTTCCGAACACGATTTGACTGCTTTTAGAAAATGTGTGTGGTTCTGTCTGTCTGTCTGTATCAGACAAATTTTTGTGGGCGCTCTATCTCAATAACTAATGCCAAGGAATTTAATAAAACT
Source organism: Maratus speciosus (assembly GCA_963932465.1). Lineage (NCBI taxonomy): Eukaryota > Metazoa > Arthropoda > Arachnida > Araneae > Salticidae > Maratus > Maratus speciosus. The sequence continues at coordinate 554,707,730 of OZ010792.1, forward strand.
TTAGATTCAGATAATCGGAGATCGGATAATTCGGATTAGATCGGATAAACTTTAGATCATATAAATTGATGTTGATTAGTTTTTGATGTAAATCGCCCAACAAGTGGCGCTGCTATGGTGCATTTTTTCACGATTTTCGCGATAGCTATAACTCAAAAACTAATGCACGGAATTTAATCAAACTGCACATTTGCACTTTCATATAAATAAATTCTTATTTGGCTTGATGTATACTGCCCAACAGGTGTCACTTTTATGCTCTTTGGGTTGGGAATTTTCGTTGCAGACATCTAAACAGAGGGTAGGTGTCAAAACTCAATGATTTATTTGAAAATGTGATGCTTATAGCACACAATTCAACGAATCTATACCTTTATAATCCTCACGACGGGCATAGATTGTCGTTTAATTTTGGCACAGCTGTGATAGAGAATTTTGAAGTATTAACATGTATGAGATAGAAGAAATTTTGGTATTGGCACATCCGACTAGTTTTAATTTTTGGACATGGATCCTTTGTATTACGAGAACCTCAAACGATATGATCGCTAAGGTAAATGACACACTCTTTTTTTTACAAGAAGAAAGTAGTGGAATCGTAAAAAAAAATGTCGCCTTCCGATTTCTGACGAATTTTCTACATTTTAGAAGGTCTTGAACATGACTTTCACTGTTTTAGGAACTATCTGTCCGTGAGTCTGTAATTCTGTCTGCAGGGCCTGACTAATGCAGGGGCATGTGTGGCAGCTACCCTAAGCCCCCTTTTTCGGGTCCACCCATGGGAATAATCAGGGTTTTCATTAAAATGTGCCAAATGGATAAAAATGGCCAAAAGTGACCAAAATTCATTTTCAAACATTTAGGAAGGGAGTGCGGTCCCCGTCCCTCTCTCTGCTTCCTGATGTAGCCCCTCACTCAGACAAAAAAATGAACTATATTATTAGAAAACTAAAGATTAAAAATTTATTATAACAACTTGGTATTCTATTGCTTTCAAAACAAATTCTTCATTGACGTTTTCCTCGTAAGATGTAATTTTAAACCGTTAATATTGGGGATATTTCTTTCAGACATCTTATAACAGAGGTAGACAAGCAAAATAAAAGTTTGCAAACAAATACTCCTGTCAACCAATCCATCATTTTTTTCTACTATTATCCTACTAGTACTTTTTCTTAAAATTGTGACAATCTTTTTGTGATACCCTGTATACAGATGTGAATAGTACTTGGTACGAAATTTATATACAATGTGAATGAAATTTAGTACTAGCTACTTCCACGCTATTCGCGAACAATCAGTATGTATAGATAGAAGCCCTTCACCCCCAGAACGACGCTTGCCCTGGGGTCCTAGATATCCTCTCTGTCTGTCTATATGTGGCAAAAATTTTGTAGGCTTTCCAACTCCCGAACTACTACACGGAATTTAATAATTCCAGATTCATTTAAATCTTGACATAAATTGGTGCTGATTAGGTTTTGATGCATATAGGACAACAGGTGGCTTTGCTATGCTGCATTTTTCACGATTTCGAAAATAGCTACATCAAGAACTATTGCACGATATCTCATCAAACTTCATATTCTGTTAGACTATGACATTAATAGATCCATTTTGACTTTGACCAATCAACAGGGGGCGCTTGTATCCCGTGCTTGGGGAAATATTCCTAATCTTGTCCACAATCAATTGATGTAATTTTCCGAGCGTGATTTTTTTTCTATTATTATTCTCTGATCACTGTAATTCTATGCTAAATTCAAAGAAAATCATTTGCAGTAAAATCTCGATACAGCGAATCACTGGGGAGCACTGATTAAATTCGCTATACCGAAAAATTCGTTAGAGTGAATGTTTTTATAATGAAGTATGAGAATAATTTTTTTTAACAATCCAAATAATGTTCGTTATAATGACATTTGTTGTAACAGGGATTCTACTGTACTTCTTATCCATAATTGTTGCTGTGCGAGTTTGCTACTTAAATTACTGTATTAAAGTGATATTTAAGAAAGTTTTGCGGTGACCACAACATGCTAGATATAACATAACCTTAAGAGGCTACTTCACTCACGCGAAAACACCCGTTCGCTAATGTTAATCCTATGGAAGAACTTTTCAAAGATATTTCGTTTGCATTTCAATATTTTTAAATGATTTATTTTGCATTGAACAGCTAAGAACGATCTGTACAAAGGCCGCTTTTTCCTTTTTCGATTTTCTTTGCAGTTTTTTTTTTTTTTTTTTTTTTTTTTTTTTTTTTTTTTTTTAAACCTTTAACTGATGTGACAGAAATTGTCACATAACTACTGTGAAGCGGTCTGTGAGACCGCTCCATCGAAAGACGAATAAAAGACATGATTGACTCATAGGATGTTGTTTTTGTGCTAAACTTTTTGTAACAAGACTGTTACAATTAAAATTCACCTATTCAAAAGTCTCTGGTGATGGTACTAATAAGTTCCAAACAAAATAAAATATCGATAGTGTTTGTAGTTAAACTGAAAGTTACAAGTTAAACTATAAAAATTGAAAAAATCAGCGGTCTGTGAGACCGATAGAATCAGTTCAATGTTAATGAGAGTACTTTCACTTTCGAAACCAGTTCGGAAAGCAAAAGTATCCTAATATTAAAAAAAAAAAACTGTAAACAAAATCGAAAAAGTAAACTACGGCCTTTGTACAGATCGATCTCAGATAGCAATGCAAAAAAAAAAAATCTTTTAAAAATATTGAAATGCAAACGAGATATCTCAAAAAAAATTCTTCCATAGGATTAACATTAGCGAACGGGCGTTTTCGTGTAAGTGAAATAAAAACTCAAATTAGGAACGAGCCGCATTTCTCTACAAAATTATTTGCTGATAAATTATTCAGGAAGAAGAAAAAAAAAAGTTATGAAATTAATTATCGCCAAATCAATTACCTCGAGATGAGAGGTTGAGTCTCGGCTAAATAACTCTCTCACATCTGCTCGATGTCGGCTGCTTCTGGGTAGTCTCTTTTTCTTGGACATCTGGACAGTGTCCAGTCGCCGCTTGACAACCGCTATCTGCCGAGCGGTAAGTGTGGACAACACATCGGCGAAGTGTTCAGACTGAGTAGGATCTGATAAATCTAAAAAGAAACAACTTATTAATTTCTTATAATGACACACGGTTTCGTTAAATATTTTACAATATGGTTAATTCCCTATAAAAAATTTCATTTGCATAAAATGTAAATTTCTTTAAATTAAATTATCCTTAAAGAATTTGCATTTGAAAGGGATTGTACATATAAATATACATTTAAAGGAGGAAAAATGAATAAAAAAACATTTATAATTAAAAAATAAAATTTTGTATCATCTTAATTATTATCTCCTTAAATATTTTATAAAATTATTTGTTTAATAATAATGTAAATACTACTTTTAAAGTCACTACAAGGTATTGAAATATAGTTACAAGATATTTTGAATAAAAAATTGTTTAAAGTAAAGCGTTATATGGCACTGTGCATATAAATATACATTTAAAGAAGGAAAAATGAATAAAAAACATTTATAAATAAAACATGAAATTTTTTATCACTTTCATTATTCTTTCCTTAAATATTTTATAAAAGAGTTTCTTTAATAATAATGTAAGTAGTACTTTTAAAGTCACTACAAGGTATTGTAAAATAGTTACAAGGTATTTTGCATAAAAAATCGTTTAAAGTAATCGTTATATGGGATTGCGTATATAAATATACATTTAAAGGAGGAAAAATGAATAAAAAACATTCATAAATAAAAAAAGAAATTTATCACTTTAATTATTCTTTCCTTAAATATTTTATAAAATAGTTTGTTTAAAAATGATGTAAATAGTACTTTTAAAGTCACTACAAGGTACACGATCTTGAAATTGGTATTTAAATGCTGATTTAAATTCTGCAGTAAATTTCCCGTCAAAGAATTTTAGACATTCTTTCTCTAGCATACTTCTGCATGAGAAAAAACTTGAAAAAAATTCTGTGGCTGCCTCTGAAGTGATTTTCTGTATAAATTTAGCAAGAGAGACCGTAAGAATAAAAAAACCCAGGGACAGAGTTCAAAAAATAATATCAATCGTAAAAATGTGTGCAGGTTAATTTTTTGCTACATATTTATATAAAACAATTGTTCCAGTTTCGGAAAAAAATTACATTGAATTACTTTTATTGAGACAATTTTATACAGACAGCTCCAAACTTAAAAATCAGCATCAGGGACACGGGACAGTATAGGAGTTTTCCTGGTATTTGGACCCCCAACATCGTCCAAAACTTATTTATCTCGTTAATATTGTTATGCAATCATGCAATCGGATGTTCCCCAGTACATGAAATAAAAAAAAAAAAACCACAAGAAAATGTACTGAAATAAAAATTATTATTCAGGGACATAAAAGTCAAAAAATTGTGAGAATGCCCCTTATAAGAATGTGTGTATAATAAACGCCTTTTTGTTAGACTGCAAAAGTAAGGCAAACGTACCAGTAGTGGGCCACTTAGGAACATTTATCTAATTATTATTAAAGTGTTAATGAATTCCAAAAGATATATATATATATATATATATATTTAGCCTAGTTCTAACATTCATGTATCAGAATAAACATTCAAAGTTTCAAAATATATTCTTCGGGAAAAAAAATGAAAAATAAAAAATGTTACCTTCCTCTAGGCTCCGGTAGTAAGTCTAGTACATTTCTGATGCGTGAATCTTTAAATTTTTGGCTTATCCAATAAATTATTTACAATGTAATAGAGTATATCAACAGTAGTTTCATTTAAAATAAAACAAAGTATTAAAGAAACAATGTTTGCAAAACCAAACTTATTTCTTCGTGAAATCTCTAAGAATTTGCCAAAAAAAAAAAAAAAAACTGTTTTTAAAGACACTCTCGAAAATAAACAAATGTACCAGCAGAAAAAAAAAAACAATGATTCCAAATAGTTTATGGAAAGTTAATATTTCAGGATGTTACTCAATCCGATTTCTTTCAGTCGTTTTTCAGAAATGTATTTTGGGCTTGTTCTTAAACTTAAAAAATTAGTGGCCCACTACTGGCATGTGCCCACTATAGGTGCATTTATTTTATTTTAGAATATTTAGAATCAATTTTTAAAACATCCCGCAAAAGATTTTTTTCGGTGCTTAAAAGTCGTATTTCTAATTAAATATTTCGATGTATGAGAAAAAATAAAAAATAGAACAGTCGTTACAGCTTACCATTCCGATAATTCAATAAAAATAAGCAGTTCACTGAATTATTGACGAAAGTCTACTGCGATATGCGTGGCTTTGTAAATGGATTAAAAATATATCCTTTAAATCAACAAGGGAAAAAATGGCCATAATTTTTTTTTTTCAAAAAGGCCTTTTTTTTCTCATTCTGGCCAGAAAATCAGAGTTCTAACTTTTGCGACTGCTCTTTCATCTTCACCCAACACTTCATTTATAACAGCTGTTTCATAATAATAGAAGACATCAGTCCATCAGAAGAAAATAACTCGGTTAAAATTCTCTTTGTAAATATACTTTGTGGAAGAAGGGGGCGGGGGCGCCAAAATCCATGTTTGCACCGGGTGCAAAAAAGGCTACTTTTGGCCACTCAGTTTCGGCCACTTTAGTTATAGCCACTCATTTCCTTATTATTTGGCCACAAAATGTAAATTATAATTTTCATTTCACCACATATTTTACCATGTACGTAAAAAATAAATTGTAACAATTCGTAAAACCCTTACATGATAGAAAATTTCAGATAACAGATTCTACATGCAAAAATGCACAAAAAAAAAAAAAAAATGTTCATTAAAAATCAGATACTAAATGACTGTTGACTAGTGTAATTAATCTTTCAAAACAAATATTGGGTGATAAGTAAAAACATGGGAAATGAACGACTAATAGTTTAATTGATCATGGAACTGGACAGGAACAAATGTGTCATATCCTTGCTTACCTGTATCTACGAGATTTTGGAAACCAGCTTCACGAAGCCATTCTTCTTCGGCTTCACCTTCTGCAAAAAAAAATACAGAAAAAGTATATTATAAATTTAGAGAGAGGGATAAATTTTTATTAGCAAACATACAAAGTTCTTTTTTTTTTTTTTTTTTTTTTTTGGATATTGTAACATAAAGGCTAAAAATATTAGTGTACAAACTAAATTTAAATTGATTTTTTTTCAATATATTTTTTAAAGTATTAAAATGTTGATGCTCACAAAATTTCACAAAAGGAATACCTTATTAATTTATACATTTCAAATGTTAAAGGTACCACAAATGTTAAAGAAATTGGGCAATTCCAGTGTAACAGATTAACAGTTATAAAAGAAAAAAATCACCTGCTTAGTTAATTTAACCCTTTCCGGCACAGAAAAATTTTGTTGTTAAATGATGAAATCATCGACTGACACCGGAATTTACATACGACTTCTTTAGAAATTAAAAAAAATTGTTACTTTATACTTTCATTGTTAATGCAAAATTTTATCAAAATATTCTTGGTGCCGTTTGTAAGTTTTGGATAAAAATTAGGTATCCCGACCCGGGCACACTGCGTCGGAAGGGGTTAAAAATAATAATTATGTAATTGAAAGATTGTTACAATTAGCATATGCTATTAGAAGATAAATTAATATAGTCATTATGAATAAAATATTTAATGTGAATAATTATTAATATTTAGAAATTTTCCCATTGAGAAACATTCGCCTTGCATACAATATTGCAAATGAAAATCAAATTAATTGCTATATAGCGCAGTGACGTTCTACCGACTAAACCACATGGAACGATACCCAGCCTGGAACTTCCCTACTATTACAGATTGGCAAGGCTACAAACGCAGCACAAGATGGAATATGTTCCGTGATATACTGATGGGCCGGGTTCGAGTCCCGGCATGGAATCTTTTTCACTAGGATGGCCTTTGCGACTTTTAAGCAATTAATTTGATTTTCATTTGAAATATTGTATGCAAGGCGGATGTTTCTCAATGGGAAAATTTCCAAATATTAATATAGATTCAATCGATGCTGGATTTAATTAAGGATCTGTGTTTGCCCCATGTCGGGGGGGGGGGCTCACGGAACATATTCCATCTTGTGCTGCGTTTGTAGCCTTGCCAACCTGTAATAGTGAGAAGTTCCAAGCTGGGCATCGTTCCATGTGGTTTAGTCGGTAGAACGTCAGTGCGCTATACTGATGGCCTGGGTTCGAGTCCCAGCATGGAATCTTTTTCACTAGGTTGGCCTTTGCGCCTTTTAAGCAATTAATTTGATTTTCATTTGAAATAAGTAAATAATTATGTTTAAAAAAAATGGTATTGTAACAGACAAACAGGAATTACCATGCTTTTCGGATACCTTAATGTTTATTTATAATATATTATTTCCAAAATAGCATACAATTTACTATAACAAACATGTATTTTCATTCAGAAGGAGTTCAGAAACGTACGTCTTTGACAAAATTTGACTGTTGCCACAATATAGTCAGAAAAAATATGCAATCTTACCTGTAACAGACCAACATCCAATATGTAACAGACAAACAAACGCATAAAAGAAGATATGATGATTTGCTGCTTATAATGGATTTTATTGATTCTGACTATTAAACATTTTATAAAATGCATTGCAAATTAAAAAAGTATAGGTTTAATACTACCAGTCAATATATATACATACATACATATAATATTACCTATTTGATGCAAAAAATAAAATATTAAAATATGGTAACACTTGTATTTACTTGGAAATGCCCAACTATTTAAAAAAAAAAATTACAAATTAACAATGAATTAACAATGATAAAGGGTCAAATTTTTCATAACATTTCCAATTTATTGATTTTTTTAACTGTTTATTTCTGACTTTTCTCTATTTTTAGCAGGCTGATTTAGATAGATAATCTTACTTTTATTTTTTAACTCATGCCGACGTTTAAGATAATACACTTTGTAGTTACATTTATCTTGGCAAAATACCTAATCCAATAAACCAATAATATAAACAAATTTTAAAATGCTTTACCCATTCCAATTTTTATGTTTCTGTTAGATAGAAAAAAAAAATAAATAGAAAGAAGAATTTGAAATTTAAATTAATAAAAATTACGATGTATATAAATATATTATGTGATTTTAATATGCATTAGAAAGGAGAAAGTTTACTATTAATAATTGGCCAGTGATCGTTAGTGGTTAGTAAACATTGCATGTGAAGGAAGTACATAAATATAAACTGAGGAATCTTCATGGTAAAATGTATAATAGAAACCTCTCACCTGAACTCTTGTTACTGTGACGTTACCAAATCATTTTTGCTCGTAAATCTTACCCATTTCTCTTCATGGTGTAATGATATTTTTACATAAAAAATTCACTAAATAAATTTAAAACACAAAATATAACACTACATATATACAAAAAAAAATCTTTATTGTATATTTATTTATCATTTTCGGACCTGAAATCTGCGCAAATTCTTTTCTATAAATGAATATTCATCAAATAATGAAACACACATTTGTTTAACATGGATGCCAACATTATCATATATGATTTGGAAGGATATTCAACAAATATTGACTCTTAATTATATTTAGGTAAACATTTTGAATTATTAAATATTGAATGTTACGTAGATTCTTCAACTCCGTTAACCATTTCAGTCTGTTGTCATTAACACAAGTCATTGAATCACTACTGTCAGAGTTTCTCCATACAAATCGGCTTTAAGTTCGTAGAACTAATGAAGTCTCTAATATCGCCGAATATGCACCGTAAAACTATAATAGTTGAAGACTCAAAAGTAAGTTGTCACGCTGGACCACGCCCAGAAAACAAAAATTTCAGATCACTAAGCACTGATTATTTGCCTTTGGCAGATACTGTTATTCATTTAAAACGAAAGAAATTACTTGGCAATGATAAATCATATGAAACATGATCCATTAGCTTTTACAGAGGAACTCTTGCAATGGGAATCGAAGTCTGTATTCATCACCTCATTTTTGTGATTCAAAATTGCGTAGCCGTCATCGGCAGGATGCCAATGATAACGAAGTCGACATAATCCAATTGGTATTTCTATTAAAGGATCGGGTTGGTGGAGGAATCAAAATTTAAACTTTTTCATAATAAGTTACCAATTAAAAGAAATGGCCATATCGAGCGAAGGACCCGTTTAGCCCGACGCCGATATGCCAGGAGAAAGAAAAAAGGCGGAGCCGCCGAAAGCGGAGTACGTCCGCTCACCGTGGAATCCAGGCAGGAAGAGAGCGACGCTATTTCCAAAAACAGACGCTACAAAAACCCGCCGTTAGAACGGACGTCGTTGATTGGCTGATTTGAAATTGACGATGCCACACAGAGTAATAAAAGTATTTGAATGAAATAACGTTAAATGATGAATTTTAGATTTGAAAATTATTATAAAAATATTCTATTACGGTAGAAAGTATTAATTTTAAGATTTATTATTTTATTATTGATAATTTTTGACGATCTTTTATGGCGATTAAATTAAATTGTTTTTAGGTGAAATTTAACTGAAAAACGAAATTAACGAAAATTAATGAATATTTAAAGGTAGAATTTAAATTTTGAAAGTAAAGAAGTTTTTTAATTTAATTTAAATATTTTAAAATAGCTTTTTAAATTAATTTTAATTGGAAAGGATGTTATTATATAACAGTTTCAATTATTTCTATGTTTTCAGTAGTAATGTAATATTTCATAATATTTTGAATTTTACGATTTTCACCTTTTTCTGACACTGAAAAATGAAACACTGGTCTATTTTTTATCTTTGATGTTTGTAAAATTGTTTGGAAATAGAATTGTCGGGAAACCTAGCAGAGACATAAAATTTAAAGGGTTAAGAGTCTGTAATTAAAATAATATACACAAAAGTGATTTATTTGTTAGAGGATGGGAAAACGTTTTTTCTAGATATAACTTATAAGAGCCAGACCTCGTATAAAAGTTTAAGTTTAGACATTTTTACAAAATTAACTATTTTGATGAAATTGTTTTAATACTTTGGAAAACAACGGCTGAAACATATTTCCAATTTTAAGATTACCCCTAAAATTAACGGTTTAGCTATTGGCCAACTATAAGAAGGGACATTCTGTATACAGATTTTATAGCATATTTTCTTGATCTTTACAGATTTAATCAGACTAGTGTCCTGCAAAATTTCTGCTTAAAGTCAACCCAAATCCGACAACAAATTTCATCAACCAGAAGCCAGAGAAAGAAAAAAAAAATTCACCTACAGTTATATCTCTAACATCAATTTTGTCTTTTTTAGAAAAAAATGAATGTATACAGGGAGTTGTCTAATTCGACCGACAATTCAGAGGAGTGAAAATAGGATTCAAGAATATGGGGTCGCAAACCACCTATTTAATCAAAAATACAGGATAATCTACACCAACTGGATTGACGTTAAAAATGAAAACTCAGAAAACTGAAATTTATTATAATAAAACTTTAAATAGACATTCCCACCTTTGTTGTAAATGTGATAATATAAAAAAAAGTGAAAGAAGTTTCCATTATATGCGCTAGTAGTATGCACTTGACGCTCCACATTTCGGACTGCGATGACCAGTTCGTACGGTATCATCGATTGCTTGATCACCCTGTTTTTCCGGAACTTTTCATGATGTTATAACATTTCGCACCAATTACGGTACATATCGTTGCATTTTTATTGTAATATTTTTATTTTTCTCAAAATTATGACCGTCAACGCAAGTTCAGTTAGTATGAAACACCCTGTATTTGCGATTAAATAAGTGGTTTGCGACCCCTTTATCAACTTGATGCTTACTATCACACCTCTGAATTTGTTGGTCGAATTCGGCAACCCCCTGTATACAATCATTAGTATTCAAATATATAGTTTTTTTTTTCATTTGAAAAATATGTACGACTTTCTTTTGAAAAATTGGGTCCATCCGAATCCGATCCGAAAGTCAAAATCCAACCCGAAATGAGATATTTAAGCTAATGTCGGACGGACGTCTTTTTGCACGCTTTTTTACTTACGCATTATCCCTCCACAATGCTAGCGACATTGTGTAGGTATAATACGTAAGTAAAAAAGTGTACAAAAAGACGTCCGTCTGACATTAGCCTTAATAGTCCAAGAGCCGGCAGCACAAAAACCTATGTTATCGAGCACAAGAAAAAAAACCTTTATTTTATGGAAGAGTAGAAGTAGGGGAATGTAATGATCCATGTCTGGTTGATTCGTAGGTTTATCATTGTGTTTTCCTGCTCCCAGTCCTCCATGTTTTGATATCTTTGTAGGACAAACACAATGATAAACGTACGAGTCAACCACTAGTGATGTTTATTTTTGGCTTATGCACCACTTCACTTCCGGCAGACATGGATCATTAGATTCCCCTACTTCTACTCTTCTATAAAATAAAGGTTTTTTCCTTGTGCTTGATAACATAGGTTTTTGTGCTGTCAGCTCTTGGACTATAAAAAGTCAACCCGACCCGTAAAGAAAAAAAAATAACGTCAACCCGATCCGAACCGCGGGGCGTATCTGATTCAATTAAAATCGTGTTATCCGACCCTATGTAGGAACACGGCCAAACTCGGTCGCATCGAGTTTGGCCGTGGTAGGACTCTAAATCAGACGTTATATTAAAGGCTAGGGAGATTCCTGAAGGTAAAAGTACGTTACCGTCAGGTGTTTTGGAGCAGTCATCCTCATCTTCAAAGTTCTGCGCACCATCTTCGAAGCTATTGCACTCTTGCCAGTAATCTTCCAAAGGTTCTCCGTTACGGGCCATCTTTTCAAATGATTTTTGCTATCTCATTGAACTTCCGTTGCTAGGAATGACCTGAAATTAAAAAATATATCACTAAAACATTTTTCATATCTTAAGAGAATTCAGTATCTTAAAAAGAAAGAAAGGGAAAGAGAAAAAGAAAACAAAAGGTAAAGAAAGAAAATTACCAATTTTTTTTTTATTTATTTCTAATTATTAATAAATTCATATTATAAAAACGCAAATTATGTGATTATCCGAAACAAATACGGGGCCAGCCGCTCCACGTTGCAGAAACCAATCGGCCATTTTTTTTTCACAAAATTATTTTTTGGAAAACAACTGAATAAAATTTAACTTTTTAGGAAGATCATGAAAAGAAAATCTGATTTTTGAGAGATAAATTATATTGAAATATGTATAAATTTTGAGATAGCTTCAGATGACAGTCCACTAACCACCCGAAATTTCATTCCTTCGAAGTAAACAACTGATTACTTCCTATATGTCATAGTATGATTGGATTCATGTGTCAAAACTAAATGATGTATAAAAACATTCTCAAAGAAAGTTAACCAGCGATGAATTTTGCAGCACTCTCTAGCGTTTGAAAATAATTCGCGTGCTATTAACCAATCAGAATTCAGTAAACATGCATATAAGTTATTAACAAATCACACTTCAGAAAGAATCTTAACTTAGACTGTTCGTAACTGGAATGAGAAAATATGAAGTATTTACAATAGATGAAGGCGTGAGTTTCAAAACTCGCCTTATCCAGATAATCATATTTTAGGAAATCTCGAAAAACTGTTAAATGCGTCCATTGGTTTTCATTGTAAACCAAGACTTTACAATTCCAGAAATACAGGATAGAATCAGTTTTTTTTTTTTTTGGAGATTGTAGTGGGTTTTTTTTTTTTTTTTTTTTTTTTTTTTTTTTTTTTTTTTTGTACAGGTTTATCAATAGAACAGATTGATATAGAGAAAACATGATTGTTTCAATTTCGGATAAGGTGAGTTTTGAAACTCACGTCCTCATATATTTTTTTTTACCTTTTGTTTTCAAGTATTACATGACTAGCAGCCACATCATAGAGGTAAAAATAATTTTGAAAGTTTTTGCCTCGTTGATTAACTTGCAAGCCAAATTTCAGAAAATTTTATTGTTTTCTACATTTTTAAATCTATCGATGACTTCAATGATTCTGATGAATTTATCAGAGAATTCTTCGAAATTCTTCCATGCTATAACCATCGGCAGATTGCAATTCATATTACGTATAAGTGCCAGTCTTCAGATTTAAAAAAAAACATAATTTGAAACAGAAAAATTATTCAACGAAATAGTCTCTGTTTCCATGTGGTTTTTAATTAACTTTTATTATTTAATAAAATTGCTGGTTTAAAATAAATATTTGCATCATAATATACTAGATGCCAAGCTTCCGTACTTTTTTCTAATTTTCAAATCAAATAAAACCAGAAATTTTAATGAATAATAAAAGTTAATTGAAAATCACATGGAAACAGGAAATATTTCGTCAAGTTTTTTCTGGTCCAAATTACGTTTATTGGACTTTGAAAAAATTGGAAAGTTGACAGCTATATAATATGAATTAAGATCTTCCGACTGTCGTAGAATCAAATCAAACCATTTTTCAGGATTTTACCCATTGAAACATTTGATCTCATAGACTACGGATTATCAAATTTTCAGCCAATTCCAGCGGAATCTACATGTACCTATAACTTGTGCCTGATCCTTTAAGATTTGTAGGAACGCAATAAATGTCAGCAGCAAATTTTAGGATTTGTAGCAGATAAGCTTTAAAGGAACAGTTAAAATTTTAAAAAGACAATTTAAACTAATTTGTTTACATAAACAAACATTAAAAGATAGTTAACCACAGATCATTGATTTGAACTCAGTTTGTCATACCCAAACACAGAGAATGAGAGATAAACATTGCAAAGTAATAATAAAAATAACATGAATAAATACAAAAATAAAATAATATCACCATGTACGTCTGAAACAATATTTACCATTAAATTACATTTTCATTCCGGAGGCTTTAATTAATACATATATCTGAAAGATATTGATTCGTGAGATTTCAGTAGGGCATGATAACAGTGAATGTTATCTCTGATGTTTCAGTTTCACAATCACTTACGTAACATTTTGGAATTCAAAAATGGTTTGAAGTCACACACAGTAAACAAGAGATGGCAACTAAAGACTAATAAGATAGATTTCAACTTTTTTGCAGAGATAAAAACATTAAATATAGAGCAGATAAAATGAAATGAAAGTTTTTTTTTCTCTTCTGTATTTTGCAATGCTTATTTACCAGAGAGTCTATCTAATGATTCATCTATATAAAAATTGATTACAATTATATTAGTTACTGCAAATGAAAAGTACCCAAAACTTCCCACAACTAGAGTGACTGAAGGTGGGTTGAACCCACCAGATCCCACCAATTCGCCATTCTGACACTTTAGTTGAGCTAAATACACGCAATAAATAAGACAAGGCAGTGTAGAAACTAACAAGATAAATTTAAAGTTTTTATAGCAATAAATACAATAAATATAGAGTAGATAAATATATAGTAGTGTATAGAGTAGATAAATATAGAGTAGATAAAATATAAATAGAGCTAATAATTTATTGTTAGTATTATTATCATCATTATATGCATATTGTAATGCTTATAGACTCGGGAATATGTCTTAAGATTCATTTGTATAAAGTGACTAGCAAGGACATTAACTACTATTAACCCTTTCGGGACGAACATCACGTACACGTGATGCATAAGATGCTCAGAATCATTGATTATTCCCACCAGTAATTTTTTATTGTAAGTTTTGCCTTATTTAATTAGGGTATTTTCGCGATTGAGTTAGACAAATATTTCTGTTTTGAAAAACCGGTGATAAAAGATTAAAAATTCTGTAAAAGATGTTCGTCGTGAAGGGGTAAAGAAAACCCACAGCCCACTGCAATTAGATCTGAAGAAGTGTAAAATGAATCAGCAGAGTAATAAAATACAGGCAAATGCGACAACAACGTGCGAAGGAAAATTCCCGAATTTGCGGAAAATTTTAGAGCACTAAACTTTAAGAATAAAATAATTTAAATCGATTTCAACAGATTGTTTCTCACTTTATTGCACTGATAGTTACGTATTGAACACATTAGTGTACGTTAGTCAGAGTGTTTTGGAACAACAATATGTCTTTTATGGTAACCCTTTACCATAAAAATTACCTTATTATCTGCATTCACTTTAACCCTTTTCTACTGACGGTACTTATAAGTACAATAAAATAACTCGTTATAAAATTCTTTTAATACATAGATTAGTTGTAATACAGTTTAGAATGAGTTATAGATACATTACTTTATCTTGTTCCGAAAGCATTATTGGTTACACAAAACAAAAATATTTTTAAAAGGATGATTTCTTTTGCCTTTTCATCTTTTCGGCTTTCTTGGCGTTGGGGGAGGTGGGGGGGGGGTATTTTTCAATTCGGAAATATTTCTATATTTCTATTGTAAGAACTTTATATTTGTACATTTCCCAATTCTACAAAATACTAAGAAAAATATTTAAAATAAAAGATTTGAGTGGGGTTACAAATATTGCACAAAATCCCTGTAAATTCAAGTTTAATTAATCCTTCTAAATCCCTCAATCCTCCTAAAATCCTTCTAAAATTGATTAAATGATTATGTAAATCTTCTAATGTAGTTTAAACAATTCACGAAAAATGCTTTAGAAGATAAAATTTTCATGAATTCATAATTTAGTACATAAAGGGTTAAATCATATTGTAGCCAATATCGTTCATTTTCATGTGCAGTAAACGATCATATATTAACTTTTTGACGTGTCTGTAATGAAAAAAAAAAGCTGCATAAGAAACGACAACTATATTAAAACTGTGTACCTAAACATGTTAAAATTTCACGGAGATTGGCTACTTTTCACGAAAGTTTCAGCCGTAGAAAATAACAAGTTGGAAATTGCACGTCAAACGTGGCAAATGAGGTGCGTTCGTACTATAACTAGTTTTATAAATATTTTTTGCACCACATATCGTACTGAATTTATATTGTAGTGCACTTCATAAGTGCGTATCAATTTCATTCTGTTCGAAAGGCTGTAACATCATTCAAATTCACTTACAATAATTTTTCCCATTGGCCGTAATGGAACAGAAAACTTTTGACTGTCCCTGTCATTAAACTATACATCCGATTTTCATAAAATTTGAAATGACTCGACAAAATTTTGCAACAATTATATATTTAAAATTTCAGACCATTCTGTTTGGTAGTTTTTGCGCTGTTATATGCGAACGGACGGGCAGACGGACTGAACGACGACTATGGGTGCTACGTATTTATATAATTAGGAACGCACCTAAAAAAAAAAGGACAACAAAACGGAGAAGTAAGCACATATACCATTTTCGGGGTCCTGGTCAAATTTATAACGAAACCACTAACCTTTCCAACAAAAAAAGAATTTCTAAAATCTGAGCATCCATTCAAAATTTGTCTTTTCAAGTCGGTTAGTAAAATCATCCCACTTTCATTTACTGGTATGAACTTCAACGTTCTGCACGACTTAGTGAGTTGAAACTCGTGAGTTAGACTCACTTTTTGAAAGGCGAGCTTGATTTGAATTAGAAGGAAAAAAAATCAGTGAGTTTGAGTAAAAATTTAAACTCAAACTCACTCCATTTTTTTTTTCACAATTGTCCGAGAGCTTTTCAAGTTGTTAAAAAAACGTTTTTCCCCTTTAAGGGGGTCCGGGACACAAAAATCTTCAAATTTTCTAAAAAACTTTTATGGCATTAAAAATTTCTCTGTTTTTTTCTGCTTAAAATGATGTATAAATCATATTTCTATCTTAATTAGAATAGGAAATATGTTTTTTTTCGTTTTGGTTTGTTTTCAAAATCTAACTTTCAAGTAATGGTTGTCGTGAAAACGACTTCTTGTAATAATGAGTTTTTCTTCTTGATGCGTTTTTTCACCATTTCTCGAATTTAAATTGTTATAAGTCTAGAACCGTTAAAGATAAAAGGTTCAAACTTGGAACGTGTCTTTTTCAATTGGTTTATTTTAATTCCGAAAATTTGAAAAAAATATTTACTTTTGAAAATATGATTTTTTTTTTTAAGTTATCTTTTTTTTTTTTTTTTAATTTTACTTTAAATATTTTTAATTTTTGCATAAATTAATATTTTTAAAAATGCTAAATCAAAATTAAAACTTATATATTTATGTTTATTTAAATTAAAACAAATTGAAATTCTACAAATATTTCGAGTTATAACGATTTTAAATTACCCCCCCCCCTTCTTTAAATAAATTTAAAATTTAAAAAAAAAATAAAAACATTATGAGAAGTTTTATCATGTGATTTTTTTTTACAAATGATATGGGTAACCATCACAAAAAATTTCAAAATTTTAACTCAATAAATAAAACTATTTTAAAATGTGCCCTGGACCCCTTAAATGCTAGTTCCCAAAAACTAGTGGAACTCCGGTGTAGAAATCTGACAAAACATGTGTAGTAAATTTGTGTGCAGTGATGTGTCAAACCTCAATAATAATCTTCGTTCCCGCTTCCCTCCTTCACTCTTCTGAGCACTTTATCAATGTTTTAAATATAGGGCTGTTCAAACGCGAAGAAGATTTGCACGGCGATCTTTCGAATGGTTCCTGTTATTTAGAAGATTCTTATTTAAAAATCCGTTTTAAAAGATGCTTCTTTAATATCATTTGTGTTCCACACGATTTTTTATTAGCGTTACATTTTCGGCTCCTTTCTCTATACAAAATATTTTGATAAGGCCCTCTCTCAGAAAAGTATAATTCCAAATTTACTATAATTACTGCTTCTTACTGCAATTATTTTTCACATTGAGCTCTGCATAGTTGGGAGACTTTGGTTCGCACAGCGAGGTACCTGTTCATCTTATCAGACATCTGCATATCGTTACTCCCTATCAGGGTTGTTAGTATGAGCTTCTTTTTTATTCAGAACATCCGAATTTATACCAGAAATTCCGAATAGTAATTTTTACTTTATTTGATGACATACATTTTAGAAGGATTGCTTAAAGTAAACTTCTTTTAGAATTGTATGAATTCGAAATTTCTAAATTTAAAAAGAGTCTAAACTGGGAATCCTGTCCCCTACTGTAGTGAGATAATATTATTCTATGTTTCCAGACATATGAATAATGGCGCTCTTCAATGTTTGCACTAGATACGGTGCGCCCGCGCTTAGTGAAAGGTTGCACAGCCTTCTTTTATAAGACTAATCTTTGCAATCGATAGTACTAATGAAACCCAGTCATAATATATTTTTTTCTCTTTCTTAACAAAATGCTTGAGTTCCGAAATGCAATTTTGGATTTAACTAATTCTTTTTAAAAACTTCCTTCACATATTGACTACTCAAGAAATTTAACACTAATTGACAGAAATTATATTAAGTACAATATTTCAAATACACCGGAGTATTTTATGAAATGTGTTTAAGTATTTGGTTTGTCTGATTGCTATTTGGTCATCATCTTTAATATTCGTAAACATACTCAGGTTACCATGTAATTTTTGTTATACGGTATAAACCCTGATCCAAACTTTAACTAAAAACTTTCCATAGTGACATTCACCAGAAACTATCTCGACCTCCTTATTTCATAACACAACATATGTACTTTGCAGCGCACGCCTTTTACTCCTCTTTCCATGGTTTCAATGTAGATGCGTCCGCTGCACCGGGTGTCCCAAAAAGGACGAATGGATTTTAAAATTCAATAACTTCCAAACGGTGACAGATATTTAAAAATATCTTGCAGGAGGGTTATGTATGATGTCAGGAGCAGTTTTTGTATTGTGATTTTTGATTTTAGTTCGAATTTCAAACAATAGATGGTTCTGAGAGCAATAGGCACTCAGTCCAGAACCGATTTTTGGTACTTCGGGATCCATTCAATACATTTTAATCCGTTTTTTTCGCGAGGAAGAAGAGAGAGGCCGAAAAATCGAGCCTGGATTTCGCGCTTATTGCTTGCAGCGCCATCTATCGATGTTATTTGTAACTAAAACTGAGAATCGCAGCATAAAAACTCCTGACATCTTACATAACCCTCCTGCAAGAATTTTTTTAAATATCTGTCACCGTTTGCAAGTTATGGAATTTTAAAATTCATTAGTCATTTTTGGGACACCCGGTATATGCCTATCATCTACTTACTCAGTAATGTTGTTATGTTACTGATATGTCTTGTCGTTCTGTTGCCCGCTTATAATGTGTAATTTTTATATTTACAAATTACATTTTAACAAAGAAAAATTAAAAATATAATCCAATTTCACCGCTAACTAGAGTCTTTTCTTCAAAAGGAATGTTTCCACACAACCTGGGCTGCGGAGTTTTGGTGCAGATTCCCAAAAATTATAAGGAGCCAGTGGCTCCTAAACCCCAAAAATCCAGTCGCCACTTTGGCTCCTAACCAAAATCTAGTGCTCACATTGTGAAACAAACTCATAAAACAAAGAGTTTATATGGTAAAAACTTAACAAAAAAACTCAGGAATTCAAAATGAAAAATAGTTTAATTAATAAATACACATGTACAACAAAACACAGACTAATTACAACAAATGTGTACATTTAATTTAATCCTAAAATTCTTGAAACTTTGATATTAAAAACGTATAATATAAATCTGGAAAAATCAGAAGATAAAGTTGGACAAGATACAATTGAATAACAAAACATGTACAAGCTACGCAATCATAATAATGTGAAATATTAGGAAAACTTATTTCTTATTTGGATTTTGTCATATAAAAGTATACATGTAAACAAATTTAGGAATGTGTAAGATTATTTTGCGTTATAAAAATCTCGCACTTGCAGAAAACATTTACAGAGCAAGACTATACCCTGCGTTAAGTATTTTTTCGTGCGAGTTTCTTTTTCTTATTTTTTCTTCAGAGTTCGGGATCCTCTATTCTCACGATGCCATGATCCAAAGCCCTTAAATAATCTCCATCGCATCGGGAACTTTGGACTCGTGAGCCGATCTGCAGTAAAGGTGTATTTATTTCAACTCTGGATTTCGGACGAAACCTTCGAAGAAGTGCTTGCGTTCGCTGGTGTCCAAAGGAGAAACTTTACCATTAGCGCGCTCATGTACTAGGCTTCGCAGCTGCTACGCTTTTTAGTGGAGCGGACATGCGCAGAATTATATTCGAACATAATGATCGAAAAGAAAGCAGTACATCACAGGGGCAGCGTTCACGACGGTAACTGAGATCGCAAAAATGCCCTGACTTTTTATCAAGATCATACTTGATCTTGGCCAGTGAAAAGAGCAGGTGCTTTTCTATTTGCAAAACAAAACAAGAAAAAAATCAAAATTCCGGGATTGGGAACATTGGAAATTGATCTTTGGCGACTAAGACACTGAAAGTTAGTCGTCACAGCAAAAAAATTAGTCGCCACGTGGCGACTGGCGACCGTAAATCTGCACCTATACTGCAAAGTCGGAGTCAGGCCCATTTTTGAGCGAAAGAGTCGGTGTCAAATCTGTTAAAATTCCCGGAGTAAGAGTCGTCCATTTTTCCCATCGACACCGCAATCCTGCACACAACACTCAAGAGAATAATACATTAATTAACAACTTTTCTCTTTAAATAAAGCTATATCGTGCCCTGTGATGAGCGTGAAAATCGAATATCGGAATAACTGGATAAGCGTGCTAAGTTACTACTGGTGGATACCATAATGAAAACAAGTAACCGATTTTTCCTACTTCTATTTACTTTTTGAATTCGAAGATATAAATATAAAGGAGGTCTTCCTAAAAAAAAGTACATATATTTAAAATAATTTTTATATGTTATTTAAGTTTATTATAGAATGTTCGCGACTGAAAACGAAGTGTGTATCATTTATAATTCGTTTACAGACACACAAAAAGCAATACAGTTACATTATGGTCGATGGAGAAAAATCGTTTCTACGAAAATCGAAAATAACATTTTAATCGAATATTTTTAATACGTGATTTATCACATTGCTAACTAAGCGTAGAACTAACAGAGTGAAAATTGTCCAACCCGGGAATCGAACCCGGAACCCTTGGAAGAGCTATTCTAAGGGTTCCGGGTTCGATTCCCGGCTTGAACAATTTTCACTCTATTGGGTCTACGCTTAGTTAACAATGTGATAAATCACGTATTAAATATTCAATAATTTCGAGTGTAATTTCGCTGCTGAAAATTAATTAAAATAATATTTAAATTTTTTCTCATTATTTTCCTTTAAGTACATGTTTTAAATTATTTTTTTTAAGGAACCCTGAGTGAGTTTCACTCTTTGTAAAAAGTAGTTTAAATTCAGCGCATTCCTTTTATAAATTTTGCATTTTAATGCAAACTTGTCAAGTTTTCTGAAAGTAGCAGTTGAAAATCCTGCATGTTATAAATAAAAAACACGAGGACGTTTTTGAATTTTTAAAAGAAACATTTTTACCTTCATGAACGTTCAAGCTATTCTTACACAAATGAATACACGAGTTCTACAAGTCATATATAACTGTTTATTACAGCTACAGATAATTTAGAGCTTTTTATAATACAGAGAGATCGGAAATACAGTGAAACCTCCCTGAAAGACCACCTTTATAAGGAGACCGCCTCTCACAAAGACTGTTCATTTATGGTCTATAATTTTTGGCTATCGGCCCAATGTTAATTTACCTCCATTAAAGGACGACTATTTCCCATCTCCCTCCTTGAAAGACTACTTTTTAACTATTCAGTCGAAGAGTAGGATTACTTTCTTTTGCATGGGGAAATCTCGAAACTGTGCTTCTCTCCGTAAAACACGCTCAGCTAAGTCTACTCCCTTAGACCTGGTGAATAAAAGTGATCTCTACCCCTACCTCTCCCCTAAAGAATTTGCTTATAAATTTTATAAAATAAAGAATTTGTTTAAAGAGATCAAAGGATGCTTAGAAACAAAAAATGAGAAATAGTTTAAATCAAAGCAAATTACAATTAATTCCTGCTTTAAAGCTGTATAGGCATGAAATATAATAAACTAATTCAATAAATTTTTCTATAGTACGCATTTCATGAAACTTTGCTTTACCCATTACCTCTATTCAGAGACCACCTCTGTGAAAGACCGATTTTTTATGGTCTAATGAGTGGTCTCCTTAGAGAGGTTTCACTGTATTATTTTTATTCAATTTGTTGGTGGTCTACTAAATGCTTTCATGACTAGATCTTAGCTTGAAAATATGCAGTCATATGTCATTACATCCCAGAGGTTCAAGACCATTTCCCCAAGTATTTCTCTAAATTTTTGAAAAAAAGTCTAAAATTGAAAGTGTCAAAATACTTTTGACCAGATAGTGTATTAAACCAGTATCCATACAGCCAGGGCTTAATTTCTAAAGAAAAAAGTACCGGAGATCTAATATTCTGCGGTAAAGGTACTAACAACTCTACCCCCCCCCCCCTGTCACTCCAATCTGCATATTTATATTTCGTACATTATTTACAAAATTTAAACTTTTTTTTTTTTCTTTGAGGCAATTAAAAATTTTAAATTTATCTATCAACATATACTTAGCTGTCAACTTTTCCACTTGTTACTCCTTTCTAATACTAATCTTTGCCTAATTTTATTGTTCATTTATTGCAGAATTCTGCTATTAAATATGGTAAAGGTTATGATTCGGAAACAGTATTAACACAAAAAAGTAATACTTCGCAGCTACGCATTTTTATGAAAAAATGAATCAAATTTACAGAAATTAATATTTATATGCTGAAGAATGGAACAATGCTTTTCCATTTCCTATAAAAGGTGCATATCACACTAAATCGATTCTTTCCGCATAACAATCTTTTGAGGTGAGTCCCTGAAAATCAGATAAAATTAAAAATTTACAACGTTATCGGAAAGATTCGGTGCTTTCATAGAAAAAGCGGAAACACTGCTCAATTGATTTCTATCAGAATAACAAAACATGGCAATTATATCTACTTACAAATTTAAGTGACTTCATAAATGTACAGAGCAAAGCTTTAACATACGAGTAGCGTTCATAATGCAAACAAATAGAAAAATCACGTTAGTGATTTTTATACGCGTGCGCAATAGAAGATAAAAAAAAACTAAAACAAACAAAACCTCAAGTTGATACTCGTTGGCAAGAAACAGAAAATATTCTTTTCGGTTTAGATATCTTAATAATAAAAAAAAACAGCTAATTAAAAATTATCCTACTGTCACAGAAGAAAATCGAACTGAAAGCAATTTTATTATTCAGCCTCTTGAGTGGCGCCGTATCAACACGTCGTCGCCATCAATGCCAGACATAAATTTGAAAATATCACTAGCGTTAAAATGATTTAAAATAGAAATATAATGCGTAATTTTGAAGAAAGAATTTCTTTTTCTATACATGAATGAATAAAATTTTGAATGTAAGACAGATTGAGCTTGAGTTAATCCAAGCCCAAAAACTGATATAAAAACCGAGTCCGCTTTATTTCCATCTCCTATATGTTCGACACATTACGTCACATATAAGTATTCTGATAAAAAAGAATGCAAGATATGGAAAGGAAAGGGAAGGGTGATTTGTGCTTCAGTTTTTCGGAAGCGCTAATGCACTGGGCTCCGGACGCCTGTATTTATGGAGCTCCGGTGAATTTCGATCAATATTTACATATTTACTAAAAATAGAGAAGTACTGGAGCTAGGCTTCGGCGCAAATCAAGCCCTGCATATAGCAATACTTTATGTAACTAAAAAGAAGTTCGATACTGATATCTAAGGTCGTTCTTAAAATTAAAAGATGTAAAAATATTTGATCAGCTTTCAGATAGGATGCCTCGTAAATCTGTAAGAAAAGCGTCCATACACAAGGTGCCAGACAGAGCCCTGCATGAGTCGGGTTGTACCCGATTCGAAGCCGAAAATTCTGCAAAAGTCAAGTCGAAACCCGAGAAAAAAAAAATTGTCAACCCGAAACCAACTTCAAACCGAATCCTAAATATTCAGACCCGTACTCGAAGTGAAAGAAAATTAATCCATATTTTAAGACAATTATGGAAAAGTAAACTACAATTATATCTCTAATATCCCCTTTATCTTTTTTGTATAAAAATGAACACAAATACACTCTTTTATACTCAAATGTATAGTTTTTTTTTTCCATTTGAAAATATTCAGGTCATTATTTTGTAAAATGGGATCAACTCGAACTAGACCCTAAAGATTCAAAACCCAACTCGAAACCGACGGGAACCCAAAACATTTAAAATCAACCAGACCTGCAATGAATAAAATTAGCGTCAGCACGACCAGACAAACACCGCCTTTTCAGGTAAAGTCAGATTACTTGAGCCGAGGCAGGACTCTAGTGCCGGGTTGATAAATGTGTACTGTTGATAATATTTTTGTTGAACGCACCTTTCCATTTATATTGTTGAACGAACTTTTCCTATTGGAATATAAGCGCGCCAAAACATATGATTAATAAACTAATTAAACACAATGTCTATTTATTAAAATTATGACGATTGAACTCGTCTATAATTTGCAAGGCATTTCAGGCAATTGTGTTTGTCACATTCCAGTGTAATTAGCATATAACAATGGATTAGTGCAATAATTCAATTTGCGCGAAGAATACAAGGAAAAAAAATAAAGGCAAAGAGATTGTAAACCTTAATGAAACGTACGTTGTCGTTTTGATATTTTTAAAAATAGGGACAGGCCAACTGACATAAAAACTGATCATGAATGTATCTGAATTAAAACTGCAGGGAATGTTGGGGGAATTTATCTTTAAAAAAATGTTGCAATTCGCACATGTGCATAATGTTATAGAATTATATACGATAATACATAGAATGAACTAACAAGTTCCGATGAAAATCGCTTTCTCTTCCATGTCAATTAAAAAAATAGCATCCAAATAGCATTTGCGTTGTTGAATACATTATATCAAGAGTTGTTACATAGTTGCATCAATGCTTATATAATTTTTAGTTACCATAAAATGAAATATCAAAAACTCCCAATTATGAACTAAGAATTCAGTAATAATAGTATTTAAGGGTTAATAATGTTAGCGTCAAGAGTATATGAAAATAACGATTAGCGAAACAATTGTAATAGAATTAATTCGAAAAATAATCACATGCTTCGTTAGCTTCTTTATTAACGGGTTTTACTTCAATTTGCGACTTGTGGTTGAAACTGTTCATTAACACTACTTCAAAAAGTAAGAAAGGGCTTGAAATGTCTATTGTTGTGAGTTATTGCTTCCTGTCGTTTACAATATTAATTCCGACAGCTGAAAGCAATTATAAATGTTGTGAATTCTTCTATTATCTATGTTTAAAAAAAAACCTTTACAATAATGTTTCATTACAGTTATTGACTCAATTCATCAACAATAGCCTGATCAGTCACTCGTAAAAAAACAATTTTCGCAACTTGACATGTTCAACAGATATCTATCTGGTAATAAGAGTTAAGGGGACCGTGGTCCTTTATTTAAGCAAAAATCGACAAGAAGATCGACATTTCTTTTTGTGTGTATTATTATTCTGCAATTTGTATTGCGTCATTCGCGGAAAACCGAATGCAGATGCGATTATTATACGCAAAGTTAAACGTGTTTTAATTTTGTTCAGAAACAGTTTTTTGGCCTTTTAATATACTTTAAATCTGTTTTTCTCAATACTGATGTTTCAGCTTTTTTTTTTTTTTTTTTTTTTTAAATGGTCCTTGCTACTTAATTTTTGATCAAAATTCATGAAACTGATAAGGAAGAATCCTGATATTGCTTAAACAGAAACAGTGTATAGATTTTAAAATTCGACTTAAAAATCAAATTTCATTTGCATAATCAACTTATAAGGCAGAATTTTGATGAAAATTGATATAGAATTCAGAAAAATATCTCTAAAAAATTAACTATTCAATGGATTAAAAAATCGATTCACAGATTTCTTTGTAATAGAGTTTTACGTGATTAAAATTCAAAATCGAGGAAATATCTAAAAAATTCAGACGCAAGGAGCATTTTAAAATTTCGTTTTAAAAAGATCTTAAAATTATAATAAGATTGGAAATTTCTATTAAGGTGTTCTATGTATTTTTGGTGAAACGTATATTTGCACAAATGTTCAAATCTCTATTATGAAAATTAAAAGAAATTTTTTTAAACGTCTACCGTCCCCTTAACAGCAAAAACAATAAGACACGATTTTTCATTTCCAAATCACACGCGATTCGAGCACTTACGTTAGATTTGCGATTACAATCTGAGATCAATATCAAATTAATCTTCTCATTCGCATGCAAGTAAGGAATGAAACCGTCTTTAAATGCTCACCTGTACCAACAGGGATGTTTCACATTTTCATGCAGGTTCAGACATCGGGAAAGATAAGGCATTCGTCTATTTCCCGAGCTAAACGCTCGAGTGATTTCAAACAAGTACAGCACGCGTAGGGTTTATCGGAATATGTTATCGTCCACGAGTGGTTATCGTGTTCCGAAAAAGGATTGTATTGTCACCAAGGTGTAGTGATACGGCGATTCCGTGTTTTCATTTCTGACCTGCATAGAAAGCAGTTAGAAACTACAAAACACGTTGATAAAAAATAATTATTCAAAAAACTTGATTTAATCCAATTTGCTGTTGGTTTATATGGAAGATTTACTAGACCTAGGCAAAAGCTATTTTTGGCCATGCTGTTAATGATGTATTGTGTTATGATTGCTTTGGCAAGAAAAAAAGAACTGAATTCATGTTTTAGTACTAGACAAAAAAATAAACATTTTCTTAGAAATTCACGGGTTTGTAACCAAAAACTTCTGCTGCAAGTTGCTCGTCATCATAGAAAGCACGTTATCCACAGAACTGAGACACCAGAACTTTTTGACAATGTCAGAGTTCGTACATGAACTTATTAAATATATATATATATATATATATATATATATATATATATATATATATATATATATATATATATATATTGACTTTTTTTACGTTTAAGCGTTAATATTCATTCCTAAAAATATCTAATACATAGGCATACAGTAGAATGTCATATAAACTGTCTCATTGAAAGGGTCATATTACTTTAAAATATAGGTTTGGTTGGTTGAGAAAGATACGGTCATATTTTTCACACGAGCAGTAAACAGACCAATATCTTCGTTTAACGTGGAATCAGACCCAGAACAAACATTCATGCCTGAGTTGGGATTCGAACCCTGCTCCTTTAGTATAGTTGACAGCGCCTTAACCCTTTCAGAGGCGGTGTCAGTGTGAGTATGTCACCATTTTATATATTTTTTTTTTAATTCCAAAACTGACAAATGGCACCAAGAATATTTTAATAAAATTTTACTTTTACAATGAAAGTGTAGAAAAGCAGGTTTTTATTTTCTAAAAAATTTGTTTATAAAATTCTGGTATCAGTCAATCATTTCATCATTTTACGTACCGAACTCTTTTTGCCCCTGAAAGGGTTAACCATTACACAAGCAGGTGGGCTCCTTAAAAATAGAAAACATTCTAAAAAACTCCTAATTTTTTATGTTTAATATCTCAGAAAGAACGTGTGCTTGTTATCAACTTTTTGGTAATTTTGGACCCCTTCCCCTTTCGATATCATAGTACGTTATCATCCCTCGATGCCCCCCCCCCCCCCCCGCGGTAAGGATATCGTTATCAATGTCTATAATTTTTTTTTATCTTTGGAAATTATTTCTTTTGTTTGGAGTGATATACTCAAAATGGTTACATTTATTTTTCGCATACTTTATTGATTCAAATGAGGAGAAGTCAATAAAATATCACTTTATATATGAAATAACTTTATATCAAATAACACTTAACGGAAATGGTTACAATTTAAAAGAATTTTATAACAGCTTTTTGCTACATAATGGATTCGACAGTAATAATGTCTTCTTGCACTTTCCCGGCTTGGAGGAGGGGAGGGGTCCAGATAGAAATTTTTATCAACAAAAGAGAGGTGGAAAACTTTCTTTATCTTTCTCTTTTATTTATTAATAAACACAAGTTTAATTTCTAATTTACTTCGCATATGGTTTCTCGAACAGCGATTATATATGCATACACTTATGAAGAAGAATAGGAATGTCAAACGTTGGGGTATTCCATATTTTGGAATTAAATAACTTTATAATAATTAAGTGATTTTAATAATAACTTTGTATTTTCATAAAAATACATAACAGACTATAAACAGATTACACAATATTTTGATGTAAAGACCATGTTATAAATAAAAAGAGAAATTTTGGTTGGATCAAAAATGATATCGATATCAAAAGACAAATCCCCCCTCCCCCAAGATATCTCACGATATCATGTGCCAGACCCCCCCCCCTTCCCCCCTAAAATGATAACGTTATATATGCACAGCCCCTAAATTGGTAAAAAAAATAAAGAATGCTTCAAAATAAATACCTTTATTGAGTTTAGAAAATTATCTGTATTTCAGAGCGAATACCAGCGAGGAATTTTTTTGTTGAAAAAAGTGACCGCACAATTGCTAAAATTGTTTTATATTTAACGAGAAAATTCTGCTTTACATCAGAAATTATAGCACATTCTGATGAGTGTGTAATGTTAAATAATTTGCATATATTTCAGTAAAATGTTTAATTTTGCAATAAAGTTTAAAGTATTGCAGATGTTTTTCAACAAAAATATAAAGTCTATCTAGGCATAATACTTTTTTGTGAACTAAACAGTAAACAAAATTAAGTTCAGTCTTTAGTTCAGTTTAATTCAGTTTTGCAATATTACTTTTCTATCATATTCGAATTACAACGTTTACAATGTAATAGTGTAATATTTTCTTAAATTTTGTAAAGTTAAACAGGTGTAAACATAATTTTTCAACCTTGTCTTTTTTTTCCTCACCATTCCCCAGTGATTCAGTATCATATTCAATTCGATAAAGGCAAACTAATAACAATATAAAACTAAAAACAACTAGTAACACTTGTAAGTTTTTTTTTAACTCATTCAAATTTAAAACTCATTCAAATTTAAAACTCATTCAAATTTAAAATTATTTCTACCAATGTCAAATGACACCTTTAAGATTTTGCTTTAACCCTTTATCTACTGACGGTACTTATAAGTACCATTAAAATAACTTGTTATAAAATTCATTTAATACATGGATAAGTTGTAATGCAGTTTAGAATGAGTCATAGATACATTACTTTATCTTGCTCCAAAAGCATTATTGGTTACAAAAAACAAAAATATTTTTAAAGGGATGATTTCTTTTGCCTTTGCATCTTTTCAGCTTTCTTGGCGTCGGGAGGGGGGGGGGGATATTTTTCAATTCGGAAATATTTCTATATTTCTATTGTAAGAACATTATATTTGTACATTTCCTAATTCTACAAAAGACTAAGAAAAATATCTAAAATAAAAGATTTGAGTGGGGTTATAAATATTGCACCAAATCCCTATAAATTCAAATTTAATTAATCCTTCTAAATCATTCAATCTTTCTAAAATTTATTATACGGCTATGTAAATCTTTAATGTAGTTTAAACAATTCACGAAAAATGCTTTAGAAGATAAAATTTTCATGAATTCATAATTCAGTACATAAAGGGTTAAGGTTACTTTATTTACAATTTTGTCAGCTGATAAATTTGGAAATAAATATTTAGCATACTACAAACTATATGCGATTGTTTTAATTTTAAAATTACAAATAAAATATAAACTACAAATCTAAATCTAAGTGCCATGTGACACCACACCGATAAAAATAGTGTTAACAAAGCAACTACATACAGGATTTTTTATCTTATCGTTATCCAAAAGCCAATTAGTACCATTAGATTTATAGACATAACTTAAATGCATCTATAGTGGACCACGTACCGGTGGTAAGCCATTAACTTTTAAAGTTAAAAGAAAAGCCCTCATGACTTTTCTGAAAAGCGACTGAAAAAAATCTGGTTGAGTGAAACTCTTAACTATCCATAAACTGTTTGGAATATTTTTTTTTTTTTTTTTGTGACAATTTATTTTTTAGAGTGCTTCTAAAACGGATTTTTTGGCAAATTCTTACAAATTTCTTTTTGAGATAAGTTTTCCTTAATATTATGTTTTATTACTACTATCATATACTATACTCTAAATAATTTTTGTTAGATATGCCAAAAACTTTTAAAAAAAGTATTGATTAATTTTCAGCATAGCCCACTTCTGGGCAGGGTTGAAGCGGGTAGCTGCCCGGGTACCCGCCCAGCTGGCCGCCCGGGCTGGTTTTTTTTTAAATATATTTCTGAAAAGGAAAAATGACGTATTTGTTAACAATTTATGGTTATTTTGTTTTATTTATTTACTTCTTTGAATCTTAGAAAATACACTCATTGCCATAAAAAATTGCGCACCAAGAAAAAGATGTCCAAATGAAACGAAATTTTACACGTGTAAGTACAACTGTGATATAAGTAAGTGATTAGAAAACCAAAGAAAAAGGATCATTTATTGTAGAAAAAAGTACAAATGAACGGAACTTTTAGTACTGTGTTGCACCTCCTCTAGCGCGAATGCACGATGCGATACGAGCGGGCATTGAGGCATACAAGTTCCGTATGATGTCCTGATACATCTCGTTCCACAGTGCTGTAAACGCGCCTCGAGTTCAACCAAACTCGTAGGGTGTCCAACTTGCCATCCCAAATGATCCCAGATATGCTCGATTGGTGACAAATCTGGGGATAGAGCAGGCCAGGGAAGGGTTGTAATGTGGCGGAGGCAGGGTTGTGACATCCTTGCTGTGTGTGGCCGAGCATTGTCTTGCTGAAAAATGGCTCCTGGGAGCCCTGCCACGAATGGCAACACATGTGGCTGAAGGATGTCCTGGACGTACCGCTGGGCTGTCATTGTGCCACGGATCAATATTAGGAGTGACCGTGTATCGTAAGCAATGGCACCACATACTATCACACCAGCTGTAAGAGCGGTGTGTCGCTGTAAAGCGAAGGCAGGATTGAGGCGTTCACCACGGGGCCTCCAGACACGAACAAGTTTGTCATCGCTGTTCAAATTGAATCTAGACTCGTCGCTGAAGACGACCTGGTTCCATTCCGTTGCAGTCCAATCCCGTCGTGCGCGACACCACTACAAACGGAGGCGTCGGTAGGTGGGTGACATTGGCAGCACACGTAATAGGAGCCGCGATACCAGATGTCCTTCAGCCAAGTGCCTTGTGATGGTTCGGGAAGACACAGGGGTCCATAGTGAAGGTGCTGCCTGTGTCTTGATAGCGGCCAATGAGGCAGTTGGCTCTATGCGTGAGTTTCGTATGATGTGACGGTCTTCTCGACGACTGGCCTATCGAGGGCGTCCCGAGCCTGGTCGCCGTGTAAATGACATCTCTTCAGTCCACTGGTCCAAACACCTCCTCACAGTAAAATCAGAACGGCCTACTTGATGAGCTACTCGCCGAGCTGATAACCCAGCTTCCATCATCCCGATGATTCTTCCCCTCTCGAACTCTGACAGCTGCTCATATTGTCTTCGATGGCTACGTAACGGCATGTCTACCTCAGCGTTTCCTTTGCAAAAGAAAAGGTACACTCAGACAAGGTCTGCTTACCTGTTTTATACTCCAGGGAGGACGAAGTTCAATGCCCTCTAGTGGTATTACGCAATGCGCAATCACGCTGCATTTCTAATCATTTGCACATCTGCCTGATATGTACCTTCATGCCAAGTTTCGTTACGATCCTACAATTATTTCTTGATGCGCAAATTTTTATGGCAATGAGTGTATATTTGTACTAATTTACTTGCACTTTTAGATTAGGAAGCCTATCATTTTAAAACGTTTTAGATTTTAATTTAAAACGTAAATATAAGCTTTTCAGTTAGCTTCAAGAGCATTATATTTACTAAATTAATAAGAATAGTATAGGCAAAGAAAATATTTTATTCATAGTTATACATTTGTTATTAATAGCAGTTCACAGGACACTGCTCTGATTTTGATCTCATGAAATGTTCCATCATCTTTGATTTGAACCAATTCAAAGAAAGTATGCAATGCATTATTTTATTTAGGCATTATATTTTTAACTTACAAATAATGGGAATTTCTTTTTTTTGGGGGGGGGGGGGGGAGGGGCTCACTACTGGAGCATGTGTCAAATTTTATTTTTATGTTTAATTTATTTGAATTAGGTATTTTTGTGGTTTTAAGCTTTTGTATATATAATTTGTTAAGTTTCTTGATCATGAAAACCAATAATGGGTCAGGAACCCACTATTGGTGCACAAGTGACCCCCTTCTGGAGCAGAGAAAGCGTAACTTTAGTGAACTAACATACATAGGATTGTTAAAAGAAGTTAACAGCTGGAATAGTTTATACATCAAAGTTGATTGGTTACGCGCTTTTATAGAGTTTTAACTGAAATCCCTATACCTATTAAGTTGTATTAGTTTTTCGCTGTACTTAAACAATTTTTTCCCTAAAATTTAGAATTCGGTTTCTTTGTGTTCTAATCATATGCAAAAAACATCGGATTATTAAAAAGTTACATTTTTTTTCTTTTTGCGGAAAAACATAATTTAAATAAAATTAAATAATTAAGAGTTTTCTATACTTGGTACAGCTGTAAGTACAGATACAAATTAACATGAACACATATAAAAATAAATAAAATGTCGGCGTTCTATAGCTCTCTAAAAAGCCTAGTTTTAAATACACAAAAATACTTATATTTGTTTAAGGGGAATATGAATTATCGTAATAATTATATTAACCATTTAAAACTGTTATTTAAAAAAAAAACTGTTTTCAACATTCATTAAGACCATGTGGCGGAAAATTATTATGCTTTCTATGGCAAACTTCAAGTTTAAAATCAAGAACGAAAAATCACGCGTCCAGCAAAGATTATGAAACACTTTCCAACACATTGAGAATACTGCAACGAAACTTTGCAGATTATTAAGCTGAAAAATGTCTAAATAAACGATTTAGAAAATTCATAACGCATTTGAAAAAATAATTTCTGAAATTACCATCAACAGTCGGGAAAATAACCGAATTTTTTGGTTCATCCCTATGTATTATTTATAGATTTGTATGTATACTACATAGTAAATACAGTGAAGCTTCCATTTAACCAAGTCTCATCGTTACGCTTAAACCCTTCGTCATGAAGAAAATTTGTTAAATAGAAATCGACTTTATGAAATTTGGATAATACATAATTTGTAATAACAAATTTGTATAATAAACATGCATAAAATGAAAAATACACATAAAATGAAAATATTGGAAAAATGTATTTTAATTCGGGCAATAATTTTTCTTTTTATGCAGTGTAAATATATGAGTAAAAAATAATTAGAATAATGTCACATTATAAAGAGAGGTGAGAGGTAAATAAAGATGTAAGCGTAGCGTAACTTTTCTCTTTTTTTCTCAGAATTCCAAATTCTTAACTTTAAAAAAGTCCGTAATATTACTTTGTAAAGGTTTCTTACAAAAAAAAAAAATACACTGTTCTTAAAAATTGTCACACTTTTGTAAGTATTCGAACAATTCAACTAACATTTTCGTGCAACTGGAATCGCCTTCTTATGGTATCGAAGACTTTTGGCATTTCTTCTTTTGAATGGAAATGATTAAACAAATAAATAATTTCATTTTCATAGAATCCGCTGAAATAAATTCACATCCATCCATCGCAACAGCAACCTCTCCGTTTGAATGTTCTACAACCACGAAAGTGGAATAAACTTCGTTATACAGAATATATTTTTCGTAATATGGAGATTAATTTACATGTTAATGGAGTTCAAAGTCAAGGTTCAGCAGAAAATTTCGTTAAGTAGAAAAACTTCGTTAAACAGAGACCTCGTTAAAGTGAAGTTCGACTGTACATAACAATTTAACACCTTGTAATTATTTCTAATTGCTAAAAAGGCGTAAGATTAAAACTTTAAAAACAGTAAAATACTTTTATTTGACTGTTGACATGTTTCAACTCATCCGGAGTCCTTTTCAAAACAAATACTGTAAAAGCACTTATTTTCGCGATTTTCGCGAGCCCGTCGTAATCGCGAAAATTTAAGCCTCGCGAAATATATATTTTTTTCGCCTCAAATAATAATAAAATATCAGAAATTTTTCACTTATCCAAGATTTAATGATTACAGTTACTTAAATCAGAAATAAGTAGAAAAATTTCTTGAATACTTACAGCTATTTCTTGAATACTATACAACTATTTCTTGAATAAAAACAATAATAGAATGCAGCTCATTCACTTACAATATTCATACCAGCTTCTTTGAAGACATTCAAAATTATCTCATATGTTTGGCTTTAACATTGCTAAATATTCGCATAAGCCAAGAAGCGGGAATCGCTTTTAGTCGTGATATTTGCAGGTCCACAGATTATTTTTCCCCTAGAAATTTAAGCAAATGGAGTTTCTATTTAGGTAGTTTCGAGATTTTTCAAATTTCGGTTCTGTTCATATAAAATTCGCGAAATTTTCAGCTCGCGAAATCACCGATATCTTCATTCTCGCGAAAATAAGTGCTTTTACAGTAAATAATGATATTTTAAAATTGCACGGTGTATGATGCAATGGACTGAAACGCCATCATTCAGACGTTATTTTTTTTTATTATTATTTTATTTGGATGTTTATTTCTATTTTCTAAACCCTTAACTACCTCGAGCCACAGTTTTGGTAAGTTGAATGATGCTGTATCGTTAGATATGTTATTTTTTTACGTGTTAGAATCTCTATTGCTTCTCTTACAATGGATGGATAATATTAGTTGGAGGGAAAAATTATCTTACTTTCGTTGAAATTTATATGAATAATTTCTTCTTGGTGTATTCTTGCCAAGGCTGTGGTTTTTCTATTACGAGGGGGTATCAATAAGTTTTCGCCCTCAAATAGAAATAATTGAGTGAAATTTATGAAATTGCTACATTGTATGAGTCCTTTTCTATATAGTCAGTGTGCGTAGTAACACATTTGTGCAACCAGTATTTCAAAGAGAGGGGGGAGGATGTATTCCAGGAGGCGCGATAGTAGACCCAAAGGGGGGCATTTTTCTAACTTTTACCGACCCCCCACATGTGACATAGTGTTGGAAAGGCTTGTGACCACTTAAAGGCTTGTGCACCTCCCTCCGCCCTCCCCCCAAATTTGACCTCCAGGGGGCCCTTTTCTAAATTTTGTTGACATCATTCATGCTCCTCGGAGGCAAATTTGGGGGCGGGACTCAGGAGGTGCATAGCATGAATAAATGGTCCCAAGCCTTTCTAACACTATGTAGAGGTCTACACGGGCCCGGGCTTGGCCCGAGGCCCGTACCCGGCCCGGCCCGCGGAATGAAGGAGGATTTTCAAACGGGCCGGGCCGGCAGAATTAGGACAATATTTTCAACGGGCCGTGCCGGGCCGGCGAAAAGATTGAACGGGCCTGCAGGGCCGGGCCGATATAAGAATTCAAGCGAAGCAGATAAAATACGAGCCATTTTCAATGAATATGATTTTTACGAGACGTATAAACGTGCGTCACGAGCCGATGCGAGTTTAACAACATCAATACAGAAATGTAACATGTCGAAGAGATCGACATCGTAGAATTACAAGATGTCCGATTCCGAGTTTAATTTTTTTCAGCAGACTCGTGCCGGGACGGAACTGGTCTTAATCGATCTCAGGATGTGTAGGACAGTCATTATGTTTTGTAGTATTAGTAGTGATAGTGAACTTCTCTTAACAGTATCTTTGGAAATATACCATTCACTGCTCAACAATGCGAAACTTTCAGACGCATTTTCTGA
Source organism: Maratus speciosus (assembly GCA_963932465.1). Classification (NCBI taxonomy): domain Eukaryota; kingdom Metazoa; phylum Arthropoda; class Arachnida; order Araneae; family Salticidae; genus Maratus; species Maratus speciosus. Next base: position 554,743,556 of record OZ010792.1, read on the forward strand.
TTCATTTTTAACTATAAAGGCATAAAATTGACAGGCCTGACTATTGAAGGCATTTGAAAACGAATAGCTTTTTCCATATTTGATAAATTACTTACAGAGATAACAGATTCTTGTCACGTGACTGTACGTTCTTCTCCTTTCCTGTGCTATCGCTTCCGGAAATTCGATTCAAAACGCTAACTTTGGCAGTATTTTCAGAAAAATATATTGCTTTTAACTGTGAAAAAAAAAAACCGACATTTTAATAGCTTCTGAATAAGAATACCTGCCAATCTTACGCGTTTCCGAAAAGAAATGAATTCATAAATGTGTCGAAATGCAGCTCCTTTGGATTTGAGAAAAGCCTTAAAAATGAGAAAAATATTTTCACAAATCTACTTTTTATTATACAGCTTCAAAAGTTGTCATGTTTTTAATCTTTTATTCTGAACTACATTAATCTTTTAATGCATCGTTATTTGAATTTTGAAATGTCAGTAGATACGATGACTAAAACACTGTAAGTAATCATTATGTTTACTATTGTGTGCTTTCTGTTTTGCGAACATCATAGTAATCTAAAATATACTGTAAAATGTTCCCATAAATAAGTATGTAGTATTCATTAAAAGAATCTTAATTGTATGTTGAGAAAAAAAGGATTTTTTTTTTTTTGTAGAAATTGTGTCGGGCCGGGCCGGACATGTTTTCAGTGATTTTTGTACGGGCCGGGCCGGGCTCGGGCCGAACTTTCAATTTTTACACTGGGCCGGGCCGGGCCAAGATAGCTTTCGTTCGGGCCGGCAGGAGCGCCATTTCAGAATTTTCTTGGGGGGGCAAACATTTTTTGACGGATGCTATATAGCTAAAGGTAAGATCCAAAGGGGGGGGGTCTAACCCTCCTCCCCCCTTATGAGAAACGTTTACTGACTTATGCTTACAATAACAGTAAAAACTTCGAATACGAAAACTCAGAACCAATGAAATATTTGGTTTTAGGCAAGTTTCCGTCTTAGAAAGTACAATTTTAATTTACTGGACTTGATTTTTTTTCCTTTTTAGACAGGATTCTATTATAGACAGGTTTCATTTTTACAGGTATCCTCACTGACTGTTAAACCATCCGCTCTATAGTATAGCTCTGAAAAGAGATGTATTAGAATAAAACTTGTGAAAACGAAGCCTGTCTATAACAGGTTTCTTTCTAGAAGGGGGAAAAAATGAAATTTCGTTAAAAAAAACATCACAAATTATACTTGCTACGACAGAAACTGTTTAAATGGAGCTTTTCTCTAGTCCCTTTCGAAGTTTTACTTACAGGGGCGCCATTTCATGAGTTTCCTGACGAAGGACAAGGAAAGTTTTTCTTTGAGGAACAGGGAACGTGGAAAATTGCACAACTTGCAGAACTGCACAAATCATACAGAAAAAAAAATACCGCACAATAAAACATGCTCTACGTGATTTTGTCTCCATACCCTTTTCATTGCCCTTTCACAAGCATGTTATTATTCCACAATTTTTTTTTTTAATTTTCATGAAAGTCCGCGATTTTTCTTTCTTTCAAAATCCGCAAAATCAATTTGTCAATGGATCGCAGAAAAAAATCGGGAATCTTGAAAATTTCGAAAAAAAAGTCTCAAAATGGTCGCTTAAAAAATCGCTAATTTCATCAGAGATCGTCAAAAGAAATACAGATTTCGTCAAATGATTGCACAAACAAAAACTTGAATTTTGTAAAAGGATTGCCAAAAAAATCGCGAATTTCGTAAAAGGATTGCCAAAAAAATCGCGAATTTCGTCAAAATATTGCACAAAAAATCGCGAAAATTTAGTCGAAGAATCGCGCAATAAAATCGAGGAGAAATTCGTCAAACGATCTTGTAATAAGGTCCAAAATTTTGTCTAACTCTCGCGCAAACAAATCACAAATATTATTAGTTGGTGGCAGAAACAAAATCATGAATTTCAATAAATGATAGTGATAAGGAATCGTGAATTTTGTCAAAAAAATCCGAAAACAAATACCGAATTTCGTCAGTTAGTCGCGGAAAAATATTGTGAAGGCATATTAGAATTTGAAAGGAATGAAAAGCGTTTCACTAAATATTTAGCAAGAGGGTATGAAGCAGTACCGATATTGGATACGATAGGCCGGAGGGGAAAACCAATTTTATGAACTTTAGGCAGAGCGTAAAAGCGACTGCAGTTAGCAATAGACGGAATTAATGACATTTTAATATTGTCATCAATACAGGGAGAGGTTTTTATAAGTTTTCTGGTGCTTGTTAAATCACTGTCAGAAGGATCCCGATTTAATTTAATGTATGGGCCGGATTGTAAAAGATTTTGCACTTTATCCAAATAAGCTGTTTTATCCTGTACCACTATTTGACCTCCCTTATCAGCTTTAGAGACAACAATGTCATCATTAGATTTTATAGAGGATAAAGCTTCTTTAAGATCCTTTGTTATGTTTGGTTTGAAATTCTTAGAATTGTGATCAACTGTGTTTTTAATGAGAACTCTAATGGAATCCTTTTGAGAACTAGATAGTTTGCTAAATTTGAAACTTCTTTCAACTGGAGCAATAAGATTAGGTAAATGTGGACGTTTGCTAAAAGAAAAATTATAATTAAGTTTGAGAGCTTTCTCCTGTGTAGGTGACAGTTGTGAAGTTGAAAGGTTTACAATAGTATTATTATTCACCTCTGGAAGCCAAGGAGGGGGTGTAGCAGCAAGAGGGAGTAAATTGGAAAGTTTTTTTACTAACGAAAGTTTATGAAAAGCAGAGAACTTGACAGACCGGTACCATGATAACCGATCAAGTGTGTCAAAATTTGACACTGAGTTTCCAAGAGAAAGATGTAAATGAAAAAGTTCCTTTTCAATAAAAGCGAGCTTACTACGAGTATCCTGAATAATGGCGCGAAGTAACACTAACTTGCAAGTGTGTAAAGATTTCGAAAGACGTTTAGTTAATTGAAGTTTAAAACCCAAGCGAATAAAACCAGGAACAACACCACGACGTTTACAACTACATAAAAAGTTCAAATGATTTAAAACTTTTTCACGTCTTAATCTAAGTTTGTAAAAACGATTAAGATCAGACATGATAAAAACCCCCAAATAGGTCCGTTGCAACCAAATATAATAAGTACAGAACTTGTGTGAAAATATAAATTATTTGAAAACAACGTTTAAACACAATAAAACAAACAGATTTGACCATACGTATACGTTTCGTGAGTACTAGGACTCACATCCTCAGTGTAAAAACTTTAAAAAACAATATCCCCCCAACTGCATGTACGGTGCTCTGCCTAAAGTTCATAAAATTGGTGTTCCCCTCCGGCCTATCGTATCCAATATCGGTACTGCTTCATACCCTCTTGCTAAATATTTAGTGAAACGCTTTTCATTCCTTTCAAATTCTAATATGTACACTATTAAGAATTCTAGTTCTTTTGTTAATCGGATTAAAAACTTCCCCCCCTCTCCCCCTCTTTACGCATGGTTTCATTTGATGTTACTTCTCTGTTTACCCATGTTCCAGTTCAAGGTGCACTACAAAGTCTCACTACTAGATTAAAAGAATTTCATTACACAGATTATGAAATCAACCACATTATTGAGTTATTCAGTACTTGTTTAAAACAAAATTCATTTCAAATTTCTAATCAATATTATTCTATGACGGATGGTTTAGCAATGGGTAATCCCCTTAGCCCTTTTTTAGCAGATTTATATATGCATTACTTTGAGGTTAAAATGTTTAACCTTATCAACTTCCCATTTTATTGTAGGTATGTAGACGATTCTTTTGCACTCTTGGATCTTTCTCTATTTTCTGTTGACAATATATTAACGATTTTAAACTCGATAGATTCAGTCATTCAATTCACTTATGAAGTTGAAATAGATAATAGATTGCCATTTCTGGATGTGTTAGTTACACGTCAGCCTAATACCTTTGACACTTGCGTTTACCGTAAACCTTTTTCTCTCACACTCCCCCCCCCCATTTCAATTCATGTCACCCCCCTTCCCAAAAAGCTTCGGCTTTTCATTATTTGATTAATAGAGCTCGCTTAATTTGTTCAGATAATAATTCACTTATTACAGAATTAAATTACATTAGATCTGTGGCTATTGATCGAGGTTTTAGTTTATCTTATATCAATAATTTAATTTCTCATAGTCTTAATAAATATGTTAATCTTGATTCTCCTGTTACTACGGTTTCCATTTCCAATCTTATCATTTTACCATTTTATAATAGCATTAGCTTTAAGATGGCTAATATCTTAAGACATTATGATTTTAATGTGGTTTTTAAACCGGTTAATAAATTATCTTTTTCGCAACTTAAGGACCAAATTCCTCCACATAATTATTGGGGCATTTACAACATTCAATGCCAATGTGGTTTGTCCTACATTGGACAAACTAAACGAAAACTCCGTTACAGAATCAATGAACACAGAAACTATGTAAAGAAAAAAGAATTACAGAAATCCTCTATCGCCTCTCATTGCTGGGGGGAGGGACATAATTTTAATTTTGACTCAGCTACCATTATCAAGAAATGTATTACTCCTCTGGATTTAGACTTTTATGAGGCTATTCATATCCATAAATTTAAAGACTCCTTGGTTAATGATTTATCTAGTACACCATACATCTCAACTTTCTGGATGGATTTGTTGTGTCACGACACTTCACTTCCGCATTAATTTCATTGGCTGTTAGAACTTGATGGTCTTTTGGTATTATGTTTTGACATTTGGGTTTTCTTTCACCGTACATGCAGTTATGGGGATATTGTTTTTTAAAGTTTTTACACTGAGGATGTGAGTCCTAGTACTCACGAAACGTATACGTATGGTCAAATCTGTTTGTTTTATTGTGTGTTTAAACGTTGTTTTCAAATAATTTATATTTTCACACAAGTTCTGTACTTAGTAAGGCTTTAGGAAATTTTTTTGATAATTATTCATTTTTATGCATAAGCATTTATTTAATGCATATGTTTTTATTGCAATAAAATCTGATGAGTTATTTTAGAGTTTGAGCAATTTTCTAATATTTGTTTGAGTCTGACATTTGATTAGGGATGCACCGAATATTCGTTATCTATTCGCTATTCGGCCATACTACCGAATATTTGGTTAGGCCGAATATCAAACTATTCGGTTTCCTGAATACTTAAAAAAACCCTTAAAAATATTTTTTAAAACGTTACACAAGTTCTACTTTTAACTGTCAATTAATAAAGATATTCAGAATAATTAGACTCTTTAAATAAAAGAGAATGGTTTTATGTTATTTGTTGTTTTAAAAATGTCATTTAAAAAAAATTACCAATAATGACATATCATTTGTTCATGGGAATTGATAAATGTGGACTAGTTACTGATAAAAGTTACTGAGTATTGTCTGGTAAATAATCCGTTTCTTGCTTCTTCGCAAAGAGGGTGTTTCTAAACAAAATGGTAGAAAATTTCAGGTGTAACAATAAGCATCAAAATAGGCATTTTTTTTGTCCAGTAAATCAGGATCGCAATTCACTTATTCAGTCAGAAATACAGTGTATCCCCAAGTCAAACTTTAATTTTCTTTTGTTACTTTAACAATAATGAAGGTATTGAAACTATATTGTCAACAGAGTTACTTTAATTTCTGTGAAATATGATAACATGACGAGAAGTGCTGGAAATAGCAACTATTCATATCTAAACAGCACTAAGCTAGACATTATTTTATTAAGAATGCATCTAACAATATTTATACTGTACCACTGGCCAAAATCCAGTCTCTTCCTAGGATATCTATCATCACATTCTATACAAGCAAATTAATGTTATGCAAATTTCGCTAAAATATCTTCATTTTTATACAGTTATAAACGAAAATTCTGCTACGGCTTGTACACCTTCCATTTTTGATGAAAGAAGTGGAATGATATGTTGCTTCTTGTTCAATATGAGAGAATTCTTTTCATTTGTTTGAATTAATTGAAGTCATGGAATTTAAATTTTGTTATTAAAAAATTTTTAAACCATCCTCTTCTTAAATAATAACTCAAAACATACTTTTTTTAGTACAAAATTTACTTATAAAAATAGTCTTGTTTATCAAAATGGAAGTATTTGTGCTAAATATTATAAAAAAAATTGTTTAAAATTTAACTTTTTAGGGTTAAAAACTGAGATATAAAAGTATTTGGCTAGCCGAATATTCGGTATTCGGCCGAATAGATATTATTCGGCTGGGCTAATATTCGGTATTCAGCCTAACAGTTACTATTCGGCTGGCCGAATATTCGGTATTCAGCCTAACAGTTACTATTCGGCTGGCCGAATATTCGGTATTCGGTTTACCAGCAAGCCAAATATTCGGCATTCGGTATTCAGCCAAAATCACTATTCGGTGCATCCCTACATTTGATGGTTGATAAATTTTCTGAAAAATCAAATTCCTTGGGGGGGGGGGGCTATTGCCCCCCCCCAGCCCCCCTCAAATGGCGCCCCTGCGGGCCGGGCCAAGATAGCTTTCGCTCGGGCCGGGCCGGGCCCGGGCCTGGAAATTCCGTCCCGTGCAGACCTCTAACACTATGTCACATGTGAGAGTCGCAAAAGTTAGAAAAATGACCCCCTTTGAGTCTACTATCGCACCTCCTGGAATATATCCTCTCCCCTCTCTTTGAAATACCGTTTGCAGAAATGTGTACACGGTGACTATATAGAAAAGGACTAATACAATGTAGCAATTCCATAAATTTCACTCAAATATTTCTATGTGAGGACCAAAACTTGTTGATACACCCTCGTATATTTAATACCAGCTACATGTTCCTGTTTTCTGTATTTAAATTTCCTGCTAGTCATTCCAATATAGTAATTCCTTGACCCGTCTGCTCTAATTAATGGTATTTCGTGTACTCCTGAATAATTCTCAAAATTAATTGGATCAATTTTAGTGCAAATAATATTCTTCAATTTCGGAGGTGGTTTGGCTACTAAGCAGATATTGAACCGCTTAAGACTGTATTTTAATGTCTCAAAAAAGCTTGGAAAATATTGAATAAGATAAAGTTTGTATTTTTGAGAGTCAAATTTATGTTCAGGTTTCTCATTATTGGTAATATTCACGATTAATTTATTAATATATTGAACTTTAAAACCATTACTATAAGCAATCTTACGAATATTATCTAATTCATCAGTCAAATTATTTTCAGTACACACTAGAAAAGCCCGTCTTATGAAAAATCTGTAGGTAGAAATTTTATAGGTAAATGGTGCAATTTCAGAATATCATTATTTATTTGTTTTGAAAATGACTCTGGTTGAGTTGAAACATGTCAACAGTCATATAAAACTATTTTACTGTTTTTAAAGTTTTAATCTTACGCCTTTTTAGCAATTAGAGTAATATACTACATAGTATGTTAAAAGTTCGTTCAATGAAACGCATAGTACAGTTTAAAATTACTATTCAGCAATTTCCGCCAATAAACGGAAATGTACTTGAGATCTTTTATGTAGCCCTGTATATGATCTATATAATTTATACACTGTAAAAAAAAAAAAAAAAAAAAAAAAAAAAAAAAACGGATTAAAATAAGGAAATTGTACTGGCAATCGAGACGCCCGTACTATTTCCATATTTTAACGGAAATTTTACCCCGTAAATTCCAGAAAAACGGAAATTTTTCTGCAATCTTCCTAACAAATTTGTTAACTAATAGTAAAAAGAACACGTTATAAGATTGAAAAATCAAATCTAAGCAGTTAACAGTAAACATCGATGAAGTCATTCTCAAGAGTCATTCATAGCTGTGAAAAAAAAATTAAAACAGCCCGAAAATAAAAATTATGGATGAGTTCAATCCGGAAATGTTATACACTTAGCACTATTAGATATATAATGTAGTACACGTTATTATATATTCCTGATATTATAATTACATTTTATACGAAATATTCATTGTTCTCCCAATGTCTTCAGAATTCAAAGAACTTTTTCAAAAGAAAATTTCTTTTTTTCATTTTAACTACCGATAGATGGCGCCAACAAAGCAAGTGATTTATTTTTTCGACAAAAGGCTACATCGCCAAGCTAAATAGCGGATTCGCTTTGCGAACAATTACCTCCATGTTTTAACATTTTAAAAGTTCGCGACGAATGAATCAATTGTTTGTTTACTTTCATGAGAGAGAGATTGAACTCCCAATCTAATTTTAACAGAAATTATCTCAGAATATATACATAACTGAATGTAAGTCATCTCTCAAATGTTAGTTTATTTTGAATAATCTTTCTAAAAATGTAACTTTTATGAAGTCTTATTAAAAATAATAATTTTGAATAAAAATGGCCCGAATGGAATAGGAAAAAGCGAAGTAGTTATTGAGATCAGAATGAGTTCACTGCGGAAGTATTATACACTTAGCGCTATTATATATATAATATAATAAGATAATGATTGCGGCAAAGTCACAAATGGGTAAAAAAAATAAGTTGAAGAATTTTAAAGACTGTTCGGAGATAATAAAGAGAAGCAAAAATTTCGATGGAGCAGAAATAGTAATTTAGATAATCATTTATTTTTTGTTAGTTCAAAGTAACAAATAGAACAGAAAATGCTACATAATTTAAAAATTTGAAACTTTGTATGATGGAGAAGGCAAAGGGCTAGTGAAAATTTAGACAAAAGGAAGGGATGAGAGTTTTTAATTTTAAGCAGAACTATGTCGTAACAGAGAAGATTTTCTCCCTTAAAGTTAAAAATTACGAATAAACAAAACCAAGGAATACTTTTCACGTTTGCGTATATTTAATTCTAGAATTATAAAATAGATTATATTTTCTGTATCGTGCACACTAAACTCAAGACTTGAGGGACTCACTTTTGGGAGCCCCCTATTGGTGCATCAGAAATTTACTATACTAACTACTAGAGAATAGAGGAAAGTAACATTTTTCATTTATTATTATTATTTTTTTTTTTTTTTACGAATGTTTTTTGAAACTTTGAATGTTTATTATAATATATGAAGGTTAGAACTAGGCTAAAACTATACATGTACATATATATATATATATTTATATATATATATATATATATATATATATATATATATATATATATATATATATATATATTTTTATTTATTTATTTTTTTTTTTTTTTTTGAGTTCACTAATATTTTAATGATAATTAGGTTAGATGAGCTTAAGTGGCTCATTATAGGTACATTCAACAAATGTTTTAAATTGTTGTTCATCATATCAAATCCAGTTACGCCAAAACAGTTTTTTTTTAAGTTACTAATTTTAAATTTTTTATGAGGTCCCTGCGTCTTTTAAGTTAAATTTAGAAAAACTTACTCCATGTTTTAGAAAAACTTACTCCATGTTCACAGTGCTTCGTGGCCCTAAAAACTATTTCACTATGATTTGGAGACATGCACAAACTTCGTTTAATAACTCGCCGTCATTAACCCCTTCGGGATGAGCGTCTTTTACAGAATTTTTAATCTTTTCTCACCGGTTTTTTAAAACAGAAATTTTTGCCTCGTTGAATCGGGAAAATGCTCGGATTAAATAAGGTAAAATTTACAATAAAATTTTACTGGTGAGAATAATCACTGATTCTGAGCACGTTACGCGGCACGAATACCGGCCGCTCGTCCCCAAAGGGTTAAACACTTAAAAGATTAATTTCAAATAGTAAACGGCAATATTAAAAGTTTTACGAAATCAGCATTTCACACAAGGAAAATTTTAATAGCCAACATTTCAATTCTGTAAGTAAAGGAAGTATGATTGTAAACATGCATTATTCTGAACAGCGCCTTAAGGGAAAATATGTTCTCTTTCAAATATGCCGAAGCATAATTGGGAAAAACGATCACTGAATATGCCTAATGCGAGATATTTCCAAAACATTTATTCAAATGAAAACATTTAAATCTAGAAAGTATTCACACTTAGCAAACTAAACATCAATATTCAGGATTACTCAGCTGCGGGAAATATACAATGCGAGTTATCCGTCGGTACTTTCACTGAATTCTAAAACCTACCTTACGTAACGATCTCCTTAGACAAACAATTCATAATCCTCATGTCCTAGAATGTATGTAAATCTATGCATGTTCTTAAAAATCGGATGATGTCAATCAAAATAATGGCTGCTGGAATCTGTTCGGAAACGCATTCGAATTTCGTTTTAGCATATGCTGATTTGTAAATGGTGCATGAAAAGCTATCAAAATACATTTATTATCGTATCACTCATGTATTTTACTTGTTAGCTCTTCAATTGTAAGAGCAATTTTACTCAACTTCAACAAGACAATATTTCGTTAAAAACGTGTTAGACGATTGCTTTGGACTGAGTTCTCTTGTCGTATTTGATTTATCGTGATTTCTGACTGCATAACGTATACAGAAAAAAAAATGAAAAAATAAATTATTGTGCAGTAGCTGTAGGAGCAAATATTAATTTCATTCATATTTTTAGAAATGTTCATGAATTCATTTCCTTTCGCCACGTTTGAAAGAAATACATTCTGAAAAAAAAACAAGAAATGGATCATGATTCAAACAGACGGAAAAATATTCGATAGCATAACAGACAGTACAAAAACGAAATCCCAGGCTTTCCAAAACGCGGTAACGTTATAAAGGTTGACCCTCCCTTCCCCATCCCGGCATACTGGACGGAGATGCCCATGCCCATCAATACAGTAGAGTCTGACTTAACCGGCATAAACGGACCGGCAGAGCGTCGGATAAGAGAAAATGTCGGATAATAAGGAGGGATTAAGAAAAAGTCTATTAAACGTCAAACTACATTATAATTTCACAAATTATTGTTTATTAAATTTACTTATCAGTTTAAATCGCAGCCTTAAGCCTAAAATCGTATCGTAGAATTCAAGCGGAACTCATATATGGGGCATTCTCACAATCTTTTGACTTTCATGTCCCTGAATAATAATTTTTATTTTAATACATTTTGTGTTTTTTTTTTAATTTCATATACTGGGGAACATCCCATTGCATGATTGCATAACAATATTAAAGAGATAAATAAGTTTCGGACGATGTTGGGGGTCCAAATACCAGGAAAACTCCTATACCGTCCCGTGTCCCTGATGCTGATTTTTAAGCTTGGAGCTGTCTGGATAAAATTGTTTCAATAATTCAATGTAATTTTTTTCCGAAACTGGGACAATTGTTTTATATAAATATGTAGCAAAAAATTAACCTGCACACATTTTTAAGGTTGATATTATTTTTAAACTTTGTCCCTGGGTTTTCCATTCTCACCGTCCTTCTTACTAAACTTATACAGAAAATCACTTCAGATGCAGCCACAATTTTTTTTCAAGTTTTTTTTCTCATGCAGAAGTAAGCTAAAGAAAGGATGTCTAAAATTCTTTGACAGGAAATTTACTGCAGAATTTAAATCAGCATTTAAATATCAATTTCAAGATCGTAGCTTTATTGGTAGTCTTACCGTCCCCAAGGTTTATTCCTGCACTTTTCGAGGTAAATTAAAAAAAATATATATATATATATTTAATCCAGTGTTAACAATTATTTCTAAAAATCAATGAACATTGTGGCTATCACTTGGTCTTAACATGATTTCCCTAAAATAGGAGGTAATTTTCCTTACCGTTCCATCCTTACCGTCCCTTTTTTCCTATACCATCCTTTTTTTTTTTACATTACCGTCCCTTCTTTAACACCCCTTTAAGGTAATGTTATACAAAAATTCTTTATTAAAAGTACTACATTGTTATTATTTCTTATTTGAATGTCCTGTGGGTACTATGCAAATTCATTATAAGTGAAAATTTCGAAGAAAATAAAAAGTTATAGGGGTAAAATGGTAAGGAAAATTAAACTCGCAAAGTTTAATTTTCCATAAAATAAGTTTAACATAAACCTCAGTTGAATAAAAACATTTTCGCTGCTGACCATTTTTTCTTTAATTTGAATCATTAAGGCATTCGTCTATCAGATTAAAATGTTATTTTAGCAAGTTTAATTTCGCCATTTTTTTTTCCCAAAAGTCAAAAGATTGTGAGAATGCCCCATATACAGCTAACTCGACATCAAAGAAATCGCGAAAAGCCGCCTGTTAATAACTCAGCAAATATAGGTCCTATTGTTCTGATTTTTTTTTAAAACAGTCTTATATCTGCAGTCTAATCCTATTAATTTATAATACTAAGGAGGGATTAAGAAAAAGTCTGGTAAACGTCAAGCTACGTTATAATTTCACAAATTATTGTTTAATAAATTTACTTGTGTTTTACAACAAATCAACAAAAAGAAAAAAAATACTTGTGATTATTTTTTTTTAAATTGTGGCCCTAGTCTGCTTTTCCGACGATTGTTCGCTGCTAAGTCACCATTTTTGCAGCATCATTATGCCCGATCCGTGTGGGTTTCTTCTTGTTCATCGTACTTCATGGAAGTTCCTGGACTCCATCATTATGGGGGATTTTACACTATATTGGCATTCAACTTCTTTAAACAGAAGGTAAAAGTGTCCTCTCATAGAAAAAATTGAGATGTTCATTAAAAGCACAATCTAAATAATATATTAAATTTAAAAAATCAAACTTTTTCTTCTTACATAGAATTTAAATAATAACAAAAAATACATTATACATTTATAGTATCTCTTTTTTAATGTTTTAACCCTTTCGGACGCAGTGTGCCCGGGTCGGGATACCTAATTTTAATTCCAAACTTACGAACTGCATCAAGAATATTATAATAAAATTTTGCTTTTATAATGAATGTTTAAAGTAACATGTTTTTAATTTCTAAAAAAGTCGTTTTTAAATTCCGGTATTAGTCAATCATTTCATCATTTTATAACAAAAAATGCCTGTGTCGGAAAGGGTTAATGCTGAGAAGTTGCCTGTTTTGGAATAATGACTCATATTCATCATAATATAACTGTATTTTTCAAATATATGAACATTTATTTTTATTTTTACATGTACAAACCTTAACTAAAGTGCTGCGACAAATAGCAATTTGATCACTTCTAATTTTATTTACTTACATCTTTCCGGGATGAGGCTATTATCTATGTGCTGGAAGCAAAGCTTCGTTATCTCTTATAAGTTACATATTGATATTTAATATGTTTTTTTAATTAATATTATTACTATATGCAGCACACAAATCGTATTTTGGCCCAATGCAGCGCAAACAATTCTGGATCTTATAACAGGAAAATGGTTGGATTAGTCGAATTTGTTATTAAAAAAAATCAACTTCCCGGTATAGTTTAAACAAACCAACAAGACTTTTACCACTTTTTATTTTATTTATTTAATGTTTCCCTGATAAACAGATTGAAAATTTTAAAAAAGGACCGTAATCACACGGTTCTCCAATTAGACGATCACCCCCCCCCCCACACACACACACACACACAAACACACACACACACTTTACCCCAATTTAATGAGATGAGCTCTGACATTTTAACGTCTAAGCCAGGCTCGGCGAATCTTTTCAGGTGCGCGTGCAATCCTAAACAATACCTATCAACAATATAACGTGCCAAACTTATACAAAAATAATTTTGAAGAGTACGATGTTTATAGGAAACACTGGTTATAAAATCAGTTGCTATCATGCATTAATAATTTTAAAATATTAAAAATCAAAATGCGAATTTTCTGCATATTGGAATGAATGAATTTGTTTAATTCGTAAATATGATTCATTAATGCGATATGTATTGCAATAACGGAAAAAAATACAAGTTTTTATTTCATTAAATTTTAACTTATTAATAATGCAACATCTCGGTTATAATTTTCCAAATTACATTAAACAATGTACTAATAATGCATTGATAAAATGTTTGCTGTTGTAAGTTCGATAAAAAAAAAAGTGCTTTATATATTGTGCACATTTTGATATTTTCACAAATATACATAGCTAAATTGGATCCATTTGCCATTTTATTGCAGTGATTGTCAAACGAAATTCAGTTGAAAATTTCAGCTTTTTAAATTCATATAGAAAGACAAAATAAATGTCGAAAACGCTGCATAGCATGGCAGGAAAAAAATTATTTTGATGTGGTAATTGAGGCAAAATATATAATTGCATTATTTGTGAGCTGCCCGTGTGGAACAAAATTTTATTGGTTATAACAGAAATAAACAAGTTGGAAATTGCACGTCAAATGCGGCAAATGAGTGTGCGTTCGTACTATAGCTAGTTTAATAAATATTTTTTGCACCGCATATTGTACTAAATGTATATTTTACTGCACTTCATAAGTGCATATCAATTTCATTCTGTTCGAAAGGCTGTAACATCATTAAAATGCACTTGAAATAATTTTTTCCCATTAGCCGTAATGTAACGGAAAACTTTTGACTGTCCCTGTCATTAAACTATACATCCGATTTTCATAAAATTTGAAATGACTCGACAAAATATTACAACAATTATATATTTAAAATTTCAGGCCATTCGTTAGGTAAGTTTTTGCTCTGTTACATGCGGACAGACAGAAAGTCAGACAGACAGATGGACGGACAGACAGACGGACCGAACGAAGACTATAGGTGCTACGTATTAATATAATAACGAACGCACCTAAAAGTAGATTTTATCTGTACAACGAATACCAAATAAAACATTTTCGTGTGCCGGAAACATTAGCTTACGTGCCACTTCTCCATAGGTTCGGCAATCCTGGTCTAAGCTGTTTCCCAAACCACTGGTCAACATTTTTATGTCTATAACAAAGCATCTTTGCAAATAGCATCGTTAGCAAGACAAACAAAAGAAAAAGTCCAGTAATTGAAGATACAGAGTTCTAATGCTAATAAATAAAACAGGAAACTCTTCCAAGAAACCATGAACTTCCTGATATTTTTCGATGAGCTTTGGAATGATTCCTTGATGGTTCCCTAGCCAAGCAGATTAGAAAAGAAAGTGTTGCAGTCCCAAACAATATATTACTTCCTTCATTAGGTGAAATATTATTAAGGAAAACACAAATGGAGATTTGAAAAATGAAATCATTAGAGAGGAGTATTTGTGGTAGACTGGAAATGATTTAGGAAGCATTTTATGTCGTGCATAGTTAGTCACTTTGTGTTTCAAAGAAAGGTGCAGAGAAAGAAATCCTTCCGGTATGTACCGAGAGATAAGGAACTTTCCTTATTCCTTAGTTTGAAGGATTCAGCTAATTTTACTTGAAAACACCAAAGCTGAAATGCGTGGAAAAACCCCATTATATAAATTTCCCAGTTTTCACCAGTATTGAATTTGAATACTTGGAAAAAACAAAGCTGAATTGCGTGGGGAACACCCATTATGCCAGTTTGGCAACATCACAGAAATTTAACATGTCCATGAGAGATATGTAATCAGACAGTTACGTCGTGTTTGAGCCCGGGCTTACTTTTTTCAGCAAACTTGGACCGGGCTGAACTGAGATAATATAAACGGGTCGAACTTTTAATTTTTACATTGGCCGGGCCGGGCCAAGATAGCTTTCGTTCGGGGCAGTAAACTTTCTTTCGGTCTGCGTGGGAGGAAATTTCAAGGCCTTGATATCCATTGTCTATCGTCTCTTTCTGTTTGAAATCCTTTTCCAGAATTATTGGGAAACAGAACTTATGTCTTTCTGTTGTAGTTGTAGAATGATACTTTAACCTCTTCAGTTCCGAAGCTAAAATAATAATACAGAGGCTTATTGATTGGTTTTTTCCAAACAAAATGACATCGTAAATGACAGAAAAAATATCTTTTCTGAAATGGATCCTTTAGGCGCTTAATAGATTTAGGTTAAAAAATATGGATCTAAAACGACAAACCACCTTAAAACATCAATTTAGTAACCATTAACCTAAATTAACGCAATCACAAATTTAAGAGCTTTACACAAGTCAAATCTACAAATCCTCAAAATTTTTTTATTGAAACAGATTTAAGTTAAATACTTATGAAAATTTCTCACTTTCTTAGTCATACTGTCTTTTGGGCATCTTTAGGCATTTTGCAAACTCAGATGAAAATAACTTTTATTTTATGTGGAAATCAGCTTAGATGCTGCCATTCATTCGTTTGCTTTGAACACAAAGAACATTCAGCTATTAAGAAGAGATGTGAAAATGTAAGCGGACATTTTAGTTTTTATAAGGAAAAGAGGTCCCCGTTTGAGGACACAGAGACCGAAGAGGATAGGGGGACAAGGGACCTTCAAACTCATTTTTTTTTTATTTTTTGTAAATTACACCTTAAATACTGTTTAAGGGCACACTGCACTGGGATTCATAATGATATGAACACCTAGTAATTTTGTGATATCCTGGCAAAAAGTCATACTTGATTATCAAAAAACTCCATTCTCGACACAAATACATTAATTTTACATAATACATAGCTGTAAAAGAAACTTTAAATTCACTGAAAATATGAATTATCTAAAAAAAATGGTGTTGCAAAATGATATGAACATTGATCGAAATTATCACTAAACGAGCATGGAAACTGTACAGGAATATTGAATGCCACTCAGAGAAGAAGAAACCGAAATATGCAAAGTAGTTTAGCAAATAAAGATACTTCACAGACTAGGAAATTTCCAAACGCGATCGCAAAGTGAGTTCTAGAAGTATGGGTCGTAAAATCGCTTTAAGTGGTTTTGAGAAAGGGAAAAATGTGGATTTTAAGGATCAAGGACTTTCGGACAGAGTTATCGCAAAAAAAAAAAAAAAAGAAAAGATCTCCAGGTGCAATATTAAATTTTCTTCGATTAAAAGAGGATTATCGAGCAAAGAAATCTCCGGGACATCCGCCAAAGCTGTCCAAAATTGAGAAAAAAAAGCCATTATAAAAAAAATGAACATTGGGAAAACAACTTTAGGCGAACTTTCAAGAGATTCACTGATAGCAGTGTCAAAAAGTACATTGTCCAGAGTAGTCAAGAGCTTTAAGATGATGAGGTACAATAATAGAAAGCCTCAACCACGTATGACTAAAATGCATTAGCAGAATCGCCTGAATTGGGCAAAAGAACACATATCCTGGAAGTCAGAATATGGAAGAGTAATATTCTCTGATGAAAAAAAACTCAATTTGGATGGTCTGGACGGTTTTTCTTATTATTGGCGCGCTCTGCGCAAGAAAGCAGAAACGTTTACAAAACGACAGCAGGGTGGAAGTTCACTCATGGTTTGGGCAGCGTTTGGATTTCATGGAAAGATCAGCATTTTGTTTCCCTTTGGCAGAATGAATGCATTAACCTACCAAGACCTACTTGAAGAAAACTTGCTGCCATTTGCTAATGAAATTGGAGGACCTTTCTGGATGTTCCATCAAGACAACGCATTCATACAAACCACAAGCAGCGCTTGGAAATGGTTTCTTAATAATGGTGTACATGTAATTCCATGGTTATCTGTTTCTCCTCATTTAAATCCAATGGAAAATGTATGGAGCCTACTGATTAAAGCTGTTTACGCAAACGGAAAACAATATGCCACAATTTCAGAATTAAAAGCTGCTATCAGCTTCCACTGGAATGAAATCGATCAAAATATATTAAAAAGCTTGGTCCACTGCATGCCTGATCGCATTTTTACATTAATTAAAAGATGTGGTGCATACACTGGCTATTAATCTATATTTTTGGCCCATGTTCATATCATTATGAAACACCTCAAAATGGTAAAATGCAGTTTATTTTATGTATAAATCGCCGTTTCAATAATATTTTGTTATAAAATAAAACAATTTGTTCCATTTCTAACATTGATTAGACTTCAGTTTGTTTTGTAACATTTTCTTCTTTTTTTATGCTTGAAAAACTGGGTGTTCGTTCATATCATTATGAAACCCAGTGTATATGAATTATGGCATACATGGGATACATTTATCACACAAAAAATTAAAAAAAGAAAATATTTCGGAGAAAATAAGGAATTTTCCTGTATATTTTAAGCGTTATCTAGAACTTTCAAAATGTCCCAAACTCAAGGCATATCAATTAAAATCCCCGATATTTTTTGTGCCAGTTAAGTTTACATATAGAAATAAAACAGTGCATAGTTTTTTTTTTATAATTGGAAAAGTTAAAGGTAGTTAGTGCAGAAATAGGGTGCAAAAATTTTGAAAATTTCATAAAATTTAGAAAATATTTTTTCTTACCTTTATATTTAAATATATAAAATTCGATGCACAGTTTTATTTGTATATGTAAATCAAACTGGCATAAAAAAAAATATTGGGGATTTTTATTGATATGGAGTGAGGTTGGGACATTTTGGAAAGTTTTTGATAACGCTTAAAATATTCAGGAAATTCCTTATTTTTCCCCCAAAATTTTTTTTTTAATTTCTTGTGTGATAAATATGTGCCATAATTCATATATAGTGCGCCCTTGAATAGTATTTAAGGTGCAATTTAAAATAATAAATAAAAAAATAAGTTTGAAAATCTCTTGGCCCCTTGGGGATGAGCAACCGGTATACGTGCCGCGTAAGATGCTAGGAATCCGTGATTATTCTCACCAGTAAATTCTTATTGTAAATTTTGCCTTATTTAATCCAAGCATTTTCCTGATTCAATTAGGCAAAAATTTCTGTTTTGAAAAACTGGTGATAAAAGATTAAAAATTCTGTAAAAGATGCTCGTCCCAAATGGGTTAAAAGAATAAAAATTGTGATTTTTGTAAATTTCAGTCAGCGGTTGAGTATACATTAAATATATATATATATATATATATTTTAAACAGATTTTCAGTGACATGAAAATCACGAAACGTCGTCATGGGTGAGTATTGATAATAAATAGTTATTTCTATGTAAGAAGAGATTTTTAATGAGAAAATTAATCTTGAAATAATTTTTAAATGTTATTTACAATTTTCTACTGCGTACTTTCAGTATTGGGCTCGGGGTCTGGTGACAGATAATTTGTCGGACGCGAATTTCGAATCATCAAGCCCAAACTCATCTATTATATATATAAAATACAAATGTATAAATTTCGTTCCGGCTGCTTATAACTCGAGTTCTGCTGGTGGATTTTGGAATGGATTTTGGTGGAATCTGATAGTGTTTCAGGGAAGGTTTTAGTATATAACATATCGTCCTGCATTGATTAGTTATAGAATTATGAAGGGACGTTCTGTTACTTTGGACGAAAAGGTTACCATTGGTTATTTTTTGGCGACCATTATTGTTGATGAAAGAATTGAAACTGTTATACATCTCGAAAAATAAAAGAAAAAACTGTTATTAATCTTATTAAAAGAAAAGGGAAAAAAGAAAAAGAGTTTTGACGAGTGATATTATAAAACGAAAATATTTAGCTTAAACATGAAAGGAAATGTTCGTAATGCTAAAAGAATTATTAAATTAAAATTCATAAGATACAAATAAATGTAAATACATTGCTTAAAGGTGCGTTAAACATAATAAAATCCTTTAAAAACACATTAAAGTCATTTTAAAAAACAAAACGGTTTCAACCGAAACTTACTCGACCTACATCAATGAAAAACTAATAGCCGTTTCAGTGATGAAAGCCGAGTAAGTTTCGGTTGAAAACGTTTTGGTATTTAAAATGACTTTAATGTGTTTTTTAAAGGGTTTTATTATATATGACTCACCTTTAAGCAATGTATTTACAATTATTTGTATCTTATGAATTTTACTTATTAATCAAGGTGAATTTTGCACTGAAATTTTAAATTTTATTGATTTATTCAATGTGAAACATTGTAGTTCAAACAATGTTTGGCGATTTATCTTTTGCGTCAGGTTAAGAAAAAGGAATCTGAACATTTGATACGATAATATACCTGAGTAACAATTTTATTTTTGATTTCTTTATTTAACTTCTTTATCTTCTATTTCTTTATCTAAGTAGCGTGGTCCCAGTTTCGCCCCCCTTGCAGTTCTTATTTTCGTCCCGGGGACGAAACTATGAATGCTTTTTCATGAGATTTTTTTCAATTTTTTCCACATGTTTAGATGGCTAATGTTTCGTTATGTTATTTCCACTGATAATTAGTACATTTTTTTGTGCCTTACTTTAATGTAAAATAAATTACTTACTCATTTAGAAATAAATTTTGATTTAGTTATAAGTTAAGCCTCGGCGTATTGGATTTTTTTTTTTTTTGGGGGGGGGGGGAAATTGGGACCCCTTTTTTTTGCATTTTTTGCCCTTTTTTAGATACTTTTGAAAAAACAATTTCTCGCATAGTTAAAATTATACGATATTTGCCTATGTTTCTATGTGCGTGCGTAGTTAGTCTATGTAAAACCCAAATTTGGTAAGTTTTCACTGAAAATGACAACATTTAGGGCCTAAAAGTGACTGGGGGGACGAAATATGGGCAATTTGCCCTACTATAAAAAAGTTGTTTCTGAGTAGCCCGAATTTTATCTAACGTATAAGATAATGTAATAGCACAATGGCGTTCGCATCGTATTTAGCAAATGTGGAAGGACTTCCCGGATGAGGATACATATTACTTTAAAATACAAGGTCGAATTCACCATTTCGTTTGATTCAAGGTTCAATTGGAAAAGGGACCAGTCCAGCGGGCGTAGCCTACTAGTCTCATATATGTACACAAAACTCACATTTTTTAGGTAATAATGAAAATAAAAATATATCGACGTCTAACTCACGAAATTCCACTCAAAAAAGATTAAATGTTGAAATAGAAATTTGTTGACCAAATAGGTAAATAAAGATGAGAAATCTTTTTAACATTTAAACAGGAAAGAAAGACAATTTGAGCGATAAAGAATAATTTATTTTCATTATCTCAGAGCAACGCCAAATGATTTTAAGATAAGCTATTCGATTTTAGAGATATGTGGGAATTTAGGATTAAACATAGAAACCATAAAACGATTAATTCTCAAATACGAAAATTTTATTTATATCTCCTATAGAAGTTCAAAAAATTTAAAAGTTTGGAGAAAAGATAACATATGTAAGAACTCGCTGTATTTGCCAGTTATAAATGCCATGATTAATTTACTAAAAAAACTAAAGAGTAATAAGCTTATTTAAGATATCTTCAAAGTAACTTTAACTTGTTTTTGTTCTTTAGAAACGACTTTTGATATTTGGAAATATTTATGTGGATAACGAACTACTTAGATATACTGCTCGCATACATTTATAATTTATGAACGCGTTTCGACGATATGACAATTAGAAAGATTGTTGTGCTTCATATTTACAAAATCAATATGCTGAATTTCAACTCTTATCGCATCACATTTAGATTTTCTGGTTTGATAAGTTTCCTGTCTCTCAAAAAAACTTTACATAGCAACGTAAAAAAAAAAAACAAAAAAAAACGGGAATTTGACAGCCTATTTTACAGTCACTTTGGAGCCTTTTTTAAATTTTGGAGGGTAAGCACCTTTGTATACCTTCTGTGTAATCAGGTCCTTCCTACATGTAATTGTCATATAATAGAACGTAGATAAAACAATAATAAGGTGGGTAACATTTTTTTTTTGTTGTTGTTGTTTAACATTCTCAGGATAATGAGCTTTCATAAAGAAAATTTCATTCCCCATAAAAATAGTTTCACAGCTCCCAAACAAAAATGAGATTCCAAAAGTCTACCAAGTGGACATATCAGGAACATGTGCTGTGCATTGTGCACAAGATATGACAACTATTGCTCCACGTTTCAGAAATCCAGATTGTCTTCAATTTAACAGTGCTTTCAACAGGCTTGGAGATACGGTTCATATTTTCTTTTCGCTACTAAATTAAATAATTTTGGTGCAAAACAAAAATGATACTAAATAATTCTTTTTTGTTACTCAAAATGGATTTAAAACAGGATTTTTCATTAAAAATGAAGCTGTTAACAAAAATTACAATTTAAGTTCTTTATTTTTAACACACACAAAAAAAAAAAAACAGAAATTTGAAATCATTCTAGGGAAGAATACAAGTCAGGAGAAAAAATTAAAGCTAAGTTAACTTAATGTGGCCATTTGAGTGGCCATTGCAGGAGCAAGAGCAGGGCCTGATTACCGCACAGGCCAGCTAGGCCGTGGTCTTGGGCCCACTGCTCAGGGGGAGGGGGGCCCAAATTTAATAAAATGATTTAGAAGAAAAAATATTAAATTTGCAGATTCCTGCAATTATTTTCTCATAAATCAAAAACGATTTTGGTTAATTTGGTAACAGCATGATAATCTAATGATAATCCCTCGAATACAACCCGAGGGGAGGGGGGATCTAGCTACTATTTTCTTGCGAGGGGGCCCCCGAAAAGTTGCTTGGCCTTGGGCCCCCTTAAACCTTAATCGGGCACTGAGCAAGAGCATTATAAACAGAGCAGAGTATGACGGTATTCATGAAATATGTCTTTTCAAGGGGGTCCGTGACACATTTTTAAATAATTTTTATTTAATGAGTTAAAATTTTGAATTTTTTTCGGATAGTTAACCATATTATTTGTGAACAAAACCACCTAACACTTTTCATATTTTTTTTTTAAATATTATTTAAAATGTCTCTAAAAAGAGGGGTAACTGAAAATAATTATAACTCGAAATTTTATTTGTAGAATTTCAATTTTTTTTGCATTTAAATAAATAGAAATATATGAGTTTTAAATTTGATTCAGAATTTTTCATAATATAAAATTTTTTTAATTAAAAATATTTAAATTTAAAAAAATGATGCAACTTTTGTTTAAAAAAAAAATCATATTTTCAAAAGTAAATATTTTTTTCTAATTTGCTGAATCAAAATTAAAGTAAAACAATTGAAAAAGACATGTTCCAAGTTTGAATCATTTACCTTTAACGGTTCTTGACTTATAAGAATTTAAATACGTTAAATGGTGAAAAAAGACCCACCATGAAGAAAAACTCATTTTCCCAAGGAGTCGTTTCCATGACAACCATTGCTTGAAAGCTAGATTTTGAAAACAAACCAAAACGAAAACTTTAATATTTCCTGTTCTAATCAAGATAGAAACACGATTTAAAAGTCATTTTAAACAGAAAAAGACACAGAAAGTTCTAATGCCATAATTTTTCTTTAGGAAATTAAAAAATTTTTGTGTCCCGGATCCCCTTAAAACATTAAAATGCATTAAAAAGGGAAGACTTGCCAGTTAAAACAAGAAGAGATCCAACGAAAAACACAAAACAGGTAACTGTCGTCATATTGCACAAGCTGGGTGCATAAAAAATGTCCATATGCTCCTTTACTTAGAGGTCTGACGACCGGAATTTCCAGGCCTGGCCCGGGCCGATCGAAAGCTATCTTGGTCTGGTCTGTTGCAAAAAAATAAAAGTTCAGTCCGGACTCGACCCGTTTGTATTTTCGCGGCTCACGGCCTGGTCCGTGCTAAAATTAGTAGAAACAGGCCCGGCCTGTTCAAAAATCTATGAAATCAGACCGGACTCAATTTCCACAGAAAAAGACAATTTTCCTTAACATGCAATTAAGATATTTTTCTAGAATACTGCACACACATTTATGGGAAAATTTAACATTATAGATTAATATATGTTTTAGATTACTTTATGTTCGTAAGCTATAGAATACACAATACCAACGGTACCGGCCCGTCATGTAGGCCTACACTGTAAAAAAAAAAAAAAAAATCTCTCAAATTTACAGAAAAAAACTGTCAATTTTGGTGCCAATGGAAAACCATTTAATTTACAGAAAATATCTGCAATTTTTCATTAAAACAGTTTTTCTGTAAAAAATATAGATTTTTTTCTGTAAAAATTACAAAATCCACTCTTTTTTACAGAGAAAAATGTTTTCTTTAAGACAGTTTTATTCTGTAAAAAACACAACTTTTTTCTGTAAAATTTAGTTTTTTTTTTTTTTTTTTTTTTACAGTGTAGTATGTAGAAAGAAAATTGTAAACCTGATCCTGGCCCGGACCAAGTCTACTGAAGAAAGTAAACCTTGGTCCAGACATAATGCAACTGCCAAGACCTATCTATACGCTGGACATGTTATATTTCTGCACTGATGTTGTCAATCAAGCATCGGCTCGAGCAGCTTATTTATACCTATCCTCGCCGCAGTCACGTCCTTCGATAAGTGTTCATATTTTATTGACTTAGATTGATCCTTTTAAATTATTTTATCGGGTTGAATTTTATCCGCTCGGCTCGGTCCAGACCATTAAAAAAATTGTCTTTAATCCACTGGCCCGCTAGAAGTTTGTCCTGCATTTTTCCGGGCCGGGACGGTTACGGATCTCGGGCCAAGCCCGGTCCCATGCAGACCTCTACCTCCACTAGAGACCCTACATACCGCATGATTGACTTTTCAAAACTGCATGTAACTATTACAAGTTATTTAATACTAAGAAGACCGTGAGGGGTCATTTTGACACCTACCATATGAATATATTTCGGTTCGAATCAGAAATTTCTTTGTAAAATAAGTTTAAAAGACACAAAGAAGAACAAGTTGGAAATTGCTCGTCAAACGTGACAAATGAGGTGCGTTCGTACTATAACTAATTTTATAAATATTTTTGCACCGCATAGTGTACTGAATGTATATTTTAGTGCACTTCATAAGTGCATATCCATTTCATTCTGTTCGAAAGACTAACATTATTAAAATGCACTTGAAATAATTTTTTTCCCCATTGGCCGTCATGTAACGGAAAACTTTTGATTGTCCCTGTAATTAAACTATACATCCTATTTTAATAAAATTTGAAATACCTCGATAAAATTTTGCAACAATTATATATTTAAAATTTCAGACCATTCGGAAGGCTGTAACATCATTAAAATGCACTTGCAATAATATTCCCATTGGTCGTCATGTAACGGAAAACTTTTGACTGTCCCTGTCATTAAACTATACATCCGATTTTCATAAAATTTGAAATGCCTCGACAAAATTTTGCAACAATTATATATTTAAAATTTCAGACCATTCGGTTGGGTAGTTTTTGTTCTGTTATATGCGGACAAACGGACTGAACGACGACTATAGGTGCTACGTATTTATCTAATTACGAACGCACCTAAAAATGTTAAATAAATACGTTAAACAGATTTGAATAAAAATTCCGGTGTAAAATAGTTTTATAAAACTTGAGTAAAATTTCCGGTCGTTTTAGTGTTAAATTTCTTTCCCAGCGTCCTATACCCAGAGTTGTATAATATAGACGCACGCCGTGCGCGGAAAATTTTCCGCAAAATTCGGAAATTTGCAAAAACTTTTTTAGGAAAAAAACGTAATTTTTGTTCTTGTATTTTTTTTTTTTTTAAATACCGAAAAATTAAAAATATTCCCCAATTTTATGTACGATTTATTTATTGTTCCCCAGAGGCGATTCTGTTCCGAATTTTCAGAAAATTTAAGGCATGCGGTTCCAAAAATTAAAAAAAAAAAACGGCCATCAGTCCGAAAATTCAGACATAAAAAAATGTCATTGTAAAATATTGCGAATTTCAATAAATAGTCGACGAAAAAAAAAAACAATCCCGTCAATCGTTTGCATAAACAATTACCAATTTTGTCAAAACATCGCGATATAAACGCGAATTTCGTCAAAGAATCGCAGCAAAAATGCAAATTTCGTCAAAGGAGCGCAGACAAAAACGAATTTCGTAAAAGCATAGCGGAAAAAGCCGGAATTTTGTCAAAAGATCGCGAAATAATGCATATTTCGTAAAAGAATCGCAGAAAAAAAAACTAATTTCGTCTAAGGATCGAGAAAAAAATACGAATTTCGTCAAAGGACGCGGAAAAAGTGCGAATTTCGACAAAGAAACGCAGAAAAAACGCAAATTTCTTCAAAGGAGCGCAGACAAAAACGAATTTCGTAAAAGCATAGCGGAAAAAGCCGGAATTTTGTCAAAAAATCGCGAAATAATGCATATTTCGTAAAAGAATCGCAGAAAAAAACTAATTTCGTCTAAGGATCGAGAAAAAAATACGAATTTCGTCAAAGGACGCGGAAAAAGTGCGAATGTCGACAAAGAAACGTAGAAAAAACGCAAATTTCGTCAAAGGAGCTCAAGAAAAAAAAACGAATTTCTTAAAAGCATTGCGGAAAAAGCCAAAAAGTCAAAAGATTTTGTCAAAAGATCTCTAAAAAATGCAGATTTCGTAAAAGATTAGAGGAAAAAACTAATTTCGTCAAATAATCGTGAAAAAACGCGGTCAAAGCGCCGCTAAAAAAGTACGATTTTCGTCAAAAAATCACGAAAAAACACGAAATTCTTCAAAAGATCATAGAAAAAATGCGAATTTCGTTAAAGGATGGCGAGAAAAAACTAATTTCGTCAACGGATTGCAGAAAAAAACGGGAATTTCGTCAAATGATCGCGAGAAAAACGTGCATTTCGTCAAAGGGTCGCTGAAAAAACGTGAATTTCGTCAAAGAGCCACTGTAAAAAATGTGATTCAGTTGTTTCAGAAGCTATGTCACATTACTTCTGTGAACAGAGTGACTGGCATTTTGTGCACAATATTAAGGTTTGGGCTGCTTCTAAATTCATTGACAAAATAATTTATCAGAATTCTCCTTCTTATCATGGATTTTTAACTTTATTTTTTTAACCAAAATAATTATTCTTTAATTAAAATTAATTAATTTTCAATTTAAATCGTAATTATTTTAAAACTACTGTTTTTAATTCATATCGTTAAAATAATATAACACGTTATTTTATTAGGTAAACATTAAATTAATTTGCAATTAATTTGTTTTTGGTTTTATACAAGTCTGCCTATACCTATTTCGGAAAAACATTTTTTACAGAATTAGTTGATTTTTAAAATAAAAACAATTCTCAAACGGTTCAATAATATCTTATAATACGGCAAAGCATTGGAAAATTTTAAACACTATTTTATAACAATATCTGAAACATTTGTGTTAACATTAAGTGAAATGTTTAAAGAACAGGAATTAATCTCAATTTTGGTAAAAGGCAACTGAAAAATATCTACGAACGCATTTTAATGACAATCATTCAAACCAAATTTACCAACCGAACACGGAAACTAAACTTGAACAATTTACGATCAAACAAGAAGGGAAATGGTGCTAGAAAATATATGCGGCCAAAGTGAGCAGGAGTAAATAAAAAAATAGAAAAAGTACGCAAAAAGAAATACGTATATATACCATATTTTACCCATAAAAGCAGAAAGTCTGAAGGGACAGATATCTGTGCGAAATGTTGTAAAGTTGAACGAACCCATAAACACAACTGATCGTTTTAGGAAAGGCAAAGAACGGTTTTCAATTGATTCAGTTTCTTCTTGCCGCTACTGTTTTTGAAAAGAAATTCTGGGAATTATTTTCTATAATTTTTTTTATTATCCAAGGTTCGCTCGGATATTTACTCTTTCAAGGTATCTTTAAATCATTCTTTCAAAAATAATCTCACACTCGGAAAGGATAATTTTCATTTCGAAAGCAAATACTCGTATATCAAGCGGAAATGAGTTTTCTCGGAGAACTATTAAGATAAAATTACTTCAGTAAGGATTTTTTTTTTTTTTCATTCAGAAATACGTAATACGGGCTTTCAAAATAAATAAGATTCACATACTTTGAAAGGAATTTTTAATCAACCACAGACAATGGCGTATGTTTCAAGTTCAATCACATTTCAAAAAAGAAAGAAAAATCATGCGTCAAGCATACACTATGAAACACTTTCCAACGTATTTTAACAAAACTTCGCCGTTTAGTAATGCAAATAAGATACCCAAGAAAACATTTTCCAAAACACATAGCGCATTTAAAAACCAGATATCAGTAATTACCGTCGATAACCAAAAAAGAACTTTAATTCTTTTGTGCCGTTCTGTATATGGTCTACAGACTTGTATATATTCTACATAGTATGATAAATTTAGTATAGTAAGAAAACGCATAGCTCAGTTAAAAATTCACCTTCAGCAAGCAGTATCTAGCAATAGACGTAAACATACTTGAATTCTTTTGTACAGCGCGGTATATTACCTATATATTTTTATACACATCAAATATTACGTTAAAATTTAATTCAGGCAAAAAGGCGCGTAAAACTACTGAAATCATATTACCAAAAATATCATCCATAGGCGACCATGTAATCCAATTCTTTGCATTGGCTTGCATATGATTTATTTATATTCTACTAACATCTCTTAGTTCATTCATACTAAATGTAGTTAAGCTTGAAAGTGCATATCTGCAATTAAGAAACGCCTTTAAACAATTCACGCTCATTCTCAGTATTGCTTACTTCTTCTGTCTAGCCCTGTATATGGTCTATAAAATTTATGCACAACGCGTAGCATGTAAAAACTGTGACTTAAGTTTAATTAGTTAAACTTAAAAACGCGTAACATAACTGAAACCTCACTTTCAACAATCTTCTCTAATAGACAATACTTCGAATGCAGCATTGTAGCTGGAATCTTGTATGTAAATGTAATGCACATCATATTCTATTGCAAGCATCTTGTAGTAAACCTCAGCAATCAATTTTACAATGTTTAAAATACTGCAATATAATTAAATGCGCCGAATAGTTTTCCCCTGAAAACCAGTACATAAACGAATTCTTTTGTGTGACCTTGTATATGAATGATAAATGCTTTGCACCCCATATTCTACAGAAAGCATGTTTTAATGCACCTCATAAATTTATATCAATTTTATTACGTTTGAAAATGTGTAATATCATTAAAAGACGCCGCGAACAATTTTTCTTCATTGTGCTTGTACAGACAGACGAACCCAACGCCATAAACACTTTTCACCTATGTTGGAAAGTTGGATAGTGTGAAAAGTCATTAAGAAAAATTAAATTGCCTTGACTAAAGTGCAGTTTGAACAATAAAGACTTGTCAAAGAGGGAAATTTTTCTCAATATTCTGAAAAAAAAGTACACGCTAAAAAAGTCAGTCTTTAAATCTAAGAATTCTTTTAAGGGCTATTTAAAGTTGAAATTGATCAGAGTTTAAAACGTTTTATAGGATCAGAAACTATTCAGAGCAATTTAGCCATCTTTTACAGACACATGCTTCACTAGATTGTGGTGTGCAATGTCCAATCAATTTTTAAATTTGTCGAACGTTTAAAGCTTCCCCCCCCCCCCAGTTTTTTTTTAATTCAAAATTATATTATTTGAATAGAAATTTAATTCATAGTTTGAAATATAGACTTTTTTACGTACTGTTGCAAGATTTTAAATACCAAAATAACATTTGCAAACACTTTTCAATTTAAAAATGTACTTACGCTTTAAAAAAGAAAAAAACTATAAAATAATTAAGCTACTACGTGCGAAAAGCACTTAATGGTAAAGATGTCATATTTAAAACAATATATTTAAAACGTCTTATTTAAAAGCCCTTTTCTTACAGCGTTTCCAAAGCCTGTATTTTTAATTGAAATATATATTTACACGTGAATATTGAAAAAGAAAAAATATTTAAAATAATTCAATTATTATGTGTGAAAAGCACTTAATGGTAAATATTAAGTCATGTTTAAAACTATATATTTAAAAGAATTTTCTTATAGCATCTAAAAGGAAACTTCTTTTTCTATAAAAGTCTGGGGGGGCAGCGACCTTTTTACAACCTTTTTTACAACTTTATACAAGTTTTTTTTTTTTTAATGTGAAATTGAACTTCTTAATCAATAACGAAAACAATCATCTGACGCTACAATGGTGGATATGACCTTGAGCACCCAAAAAAACATCAGTCAAAGAGAAATGGATGGCAACCCGATTACAGATCATCGCCACTGGTCGTGATATCATTTGATCTTCCGCAATCTTTTTAAAAATAGAGCAAATTAGCATGTTTTTAAAGACTGCGGGTCTATACGGGGGTTGATGGACATGCCTCGCAGGGCAGACTATGACTGCCAGTGGAAAAGTAGTTGAAACAGTCCAACAAATTGTCGTATCGGC
Organism: Maratus speciosus; assembly: GCA_963932465.1. NCBI lineage: Eukaryota > Metazoa > Arthropoda > Arachnida > Araneae > Salticidae > Maratus > Maratus speciosus. The sequence continues at coordinate 554,773,534 of OZ010792.1, forward strand.
GCATAGTGCAAAATCACGACCAAAATTATTTTTCATGTGCTTTTCAGTTAAAATCATTGCTGTTGACTTAGTAAATACACTTAATTAATATAATATACACATAAAAGTATGCATTTAAATAATATATATATAATACAAATTTTACTTAATTTTTTACTGTTTATACGAAAAAAAGTAATGGTTGATAGAGTTGTTTTACTTAGAAGTAATGTTTAATTAAATGTGGTTAATTTTACTATATGTAAACTTTTAAATATTTATATAAACCAATGTATTAATATATATATTATTTGCATTTAGTATTTAGCAAAGTTGGGTCTCTAAAATTGAGTTGTAGTATAGAGAATCTCTTTTTTGAGAGTTATTAAGAGATCACCAAAACAATTTATATTTAAAAATGGCAACTAGTATATGCAAAAGATTTTTTTTTAATGTGGCCTTCAAAACTATAAGCAATACGACTTCAAAAATAATACTTCAAAAATGGTCCGGCAAATACCGGCACACCTTTAAAAAGCTATACACTTGAACCTCTTTTATCCGAAACTCTCGGTTAACCGAAATCCATTTTTAAAGCTTGCTTTCTATCTCTCTCTCTCTCTCTCTCTCTCTCTCTCTCTTCTTTTTTTTTTTTTTTTTTTTTTTTTTTTTTACTATCACATTCTTCGTGTGCAAAACCCATTTTTAAGGCTATTTTTTTACTATCACATTGATCAAAGCGAAGAAAAGGAGAATTGGGCGAAGAGGAGAGTTGGGCAAAGAAAACAAGCAAATTAGTAAATTCTGAAGCTTTTGAATGTTTTGCAAAAGGTTTTGGCATGGCTGGAGCAGCTTAAAGACTTATACTGGTGAACTATAGTCAGGCATGAAAGTGGGAAATGGGAAAAAAAAGGTGGAAAAATTTTCCCATCTATATAATAAGGCCAAACTCGTATAATTAAGACATATTTTAACAGTTATTCATACAATAAAATGAATTATAACTGTACGTATGACTGTTATTTTCTCTTTGTAACTCAGAAAGTATTAAAAGAAAATAAATAACAATAAATGTATAAATTCCTCAAATCAATTAAGAAAATTAGAAACAATTTGCTAAAAGTATAAATCCATCTAAACGTATCTGATGAACTTATGTCAAGTACAGAGATTAATTTTTCAAAAAAAAAATGTATTATTTTGAATGATTTGACTGTTTAAGACTTTACTTATTCCAAGGATTTGAGCAAACAAAATGTCTAATTATTAAGTTTTATAGACAACACCCCCCCCCCCCCCAATATGCTTCTAATATCTTCTTTGCATTTTTGTATCCATCCAGAGAATATCCAAATTTGCTTTTAAAAAGGTGGAATTCCAAACCCTTGTGAAATATGCAAAAAGTATTTAATTTCAGAATTAAAATTTGCGTAATTTCCTATTCTTTCTAATTTTGCTACTGCTTTATTTTTATTAAGCAGTTGTAGCTATAATAAGAAATAGCGCATATATTCGTCCTTAATCTTAAAATTGAATCAATCTCGATTATCCGAAAATGTCTACTATTTTCCAAAAGAAGGTCGGTCCCAAATACTTCGGATAATCGAGATTCTACTGTATATTTAAATCAGAGCTAAAAAGTCTTATAAAGAACACATTTTTAATTTAATTTTTTTTAATTATATTAAAAAGGCTATTATATTAAAAAGGCTATTCAGTTCAAAAATTCATGAAGCCACAAAAATATACACTTTAAACACAATAACAAAGTTGAAACGCAACAATAAAGCACGTCTTCTCGCAAAGAAACCTCTTCTTCAACTGAGGCTACGGGCCGCCGGTTGTGAATCATGCTTCTGAAATATACATAAATCGATGCACTAGTACAGGGATGGCGAACCTTTTCGCGTCCACGTGCCAAATTTTTTCAAAATTATATTTTACGTGATCATGACATGCCAACAATAAAAAAATTTAATGGATCAAATAATAATGAATAAAAATTACTTAAAATTTTGTTTTTAGCATTAAAAAAATATGGGTAATATTTGATGTTATACTTTCGAAATTTATTTTAAAAATATTATTTCTGTTGTATCATCTTAGATGCCAAATAATTTATATTAGCTTCGTATACTTAGTTATATTCAAGAGAATGCAAGTTGAATTGAACTTATTTGACAAGATGTTTTTGCTTTCCGAAAAGAATGTCTCGCAGAAAAAATTGTCAAAATAGCAAGCACAGTATTTAGTGTCTGGAATTGAAAGCATTTAGTGTCTGGAATTGAATTCTAAGTTTTACCACTGGCATTTTTGCTCATAATGCCTTTTAATCTTTCTTTTGCTATAATCTTCCAATACTCTCTTATTCTTAAAATTTCTCGAGCCAATATTGAGCTAGATGGGACATATTAAGTTATATTTCAATTTCTTCGATCTGCATGACAATGACAACCAACCGAACTAATCGAATTCAGGTAAAAGAGACACCATCTAGATTAATTAAAGCATGTCGGTGAAATGACATCGAAGTATAGGGCAACCAAAAACGATCTGAAATCGCTTCTTGGATGCCTTATGCGCCCCTTTTTCTGGAGGTTATATTTAACCTCGTGCTTCCAACTCTGGAATGGCCCTCGGGACTCCACCAGAGCTGCCAAATTATACTTTTAGGTCGTGCATTGTTTCGAAATTCATCCTTAGTTCATTTTCATATTTAGTTGGAGGTTACGCGCGGCGGCGTTGCATGCCGCGTTAGCACTCCTTAAGCACCGCGATGTCATGTCATGTCATAAAGCATTTTGTGAAATTCTACTATATTTTGATGTAGAACCTCAATTTATGCCGCGTCAAAAATAATCTGCAGCGTGCCACTTATGGCACGCGTGCCATATGTTCGCCGTCCCTGTACTAATTAGTCAGCTATTAAAAAATATGCTTTTTACAGTTGACGCGTTCGGAAGACAATCCGGCCAACTCCAATTTAAATGGCATTTTTTTAACAAAGGAACATTGAAAATTTTCTATATTAAGTGTTAATTTTATATATGTGAAGTGGTAACGTTTTGAAATACGTTTATAGAGACAAGACCTCCATTATAAATACCATAAATTTCGTAATCCGACCGCAGTGCTTTAACTCCTTAACGGTCGCATTAAATTACGGTTTAAAAATTAAAATTTCTTATTGGCACCACTTTTTTGAAAAAGAAATATTCATCTTATTTAATGACAGGTAAAAAGATACCATAATAAAGCCAATTACACTATTTTATAAAACTGGTGGGGATCAAACAATCTGAATAAAAGACACAGCCCGTGAATATCACGGGAGCGAGAATTAAGGGATTAAGAAGAAACATGTGTTTACATGCATTTTCATTTATGCATCGAAATTTCCTATATTTGCATTATATTTACCAGTCCATTTCATTCATTCCCTACCTTTATAAATTTCTTCTGTATACCAAGGAGAAAGTAGTGGATTCGTGATAAATTTCGACTTCCAGTTTTCTACCGATTTATACGTTTTAGAAGGTCATGAACACGTTTCGGCTGTTTTTAGAAAATGTCTGTCCGTGAGTCTGTCTGTGCATAGTACGTGACAAGAATTTTGTGGGCGTTCTATCTCACGAATTAATACATGGTCATTAAAAATCTTCAGATACGGTCAGATCTTGGCATAAATTAGCGTTTATTTGATTTTGGTGTCAATCGTCCAACATGTGGCGCTGCTATACTGAATTTTCCAGGATTTTTCAAATAGTTATGCATAAAGAACTAATGCACGGAATTTCATCAAAACTTCAAATTCTGTTAGACCTTGACATACATAGATGCTATTAAGGTTTAACATACTAGAAGGGTATAACATATAAGGTTTAACATCATTTAACATACTAGATTTGGTATACAGAGTGTCCATGTATAACCTGACCGACCTTTATTTTCGCAACCGTTGGTCCTAGATGCATACTTCCAATTACAAAAGTGGTCAAAATGAGGCGAAGAGTTTAGATAAAAAAGAAGTTTGAAGCGAAAAAACAATTTAGTGAAGAATTACAGAATCTAAATTTTTATACGGTCCCTAGGTCCTATAAGTTATATTTAGTAAAATTTTCCTGTTACACTGACAAGTAAGGCAATAAAAGTCCGTTATTCTGCGATTAAAACTGACCGAGTAATAGCTGTTTAAAGTTGTATCATATTTTTTGCTGCAAATTAGGGGTCATTCACAAATTTAGTAGAAATATAATTTCGGCAAATATATTAAAGAAATGGTTGAGAGTAAAATTAGCATTGCAATATAAATTTGAAATCTTGGATCAATCTGACATATTACTGCAAAATATACTATTTGTACTGAATATATAAAAGGATACAAATAACAGAATTTTGTTATATAAAAGGATGAAAAACAACTGCCTCAATTCTTTACAAAATGATACATATTTTTAAATGCTGTTAGATTACACTATCTTTCAAATTTTGGGTTGTGCTATGTTTTTGAAGTTTTGAAAATTGATTCTTACGTATTTTTTAGAGCTGAATACGAAAATAACCTTCATTTTAAACCATCATGTCAGGATTTTTCTCAAATCGCAAATTTCAAAGTTAAAAAGCTCAAAGTTAAAATTGATCCCCCCTCCCCTCCCCTCCCAACCTCATCGAACCCCTCAGCTGTTTAGCTGTAAGAAACCCAGTATAAGCCAAAAAATTGAATAAATTATTGAATGAAAAAATTAAACTGAATAAAAAAGGTCTTAAATCTATTTTATAGTATCAGATTTTTCGCTATTTTTTAACCTTGAAATTTACGATTTTCGAAAAATCCTGACATGACGGTTAAAAGTGAAGGTAATTTTTTTTATTCAGCGCTAAAAACTACATAAAACGTAATTATAAAAGTTAAAAAACACAACCATCGCAGGTTTATGTTATCTAATCTAAAACTCTTTCTTAAACTTGTTGACGGTAATCTATCCGAATTTTTTTGTGTTATCCTCTAATATAAGTATGTATAAGATGGTAAGCGTCAAAATAATAATAATATTACATTGTCATCGGATTTAAGTCAGTATGTAAAGTTAACTTCGATCGAACATTTGAAAGTGAGTTAAAGTTCGAGTACAAATTTTAAGCTGGAAAGACAATCGTTGCACGTTAAATAAAACTTTATGAAAATAATATAATTTTTACTAAAAGAAATCATAGCCTCAAATCGTTACAAAATAAAACATATGTTAAAATACAATTATTTTTACTAATCTGAAACTTAACTAATAAACGTTAACTCAATCGTAATAGTTGTACGATGTCTTTCGAAGCGTAGAAACCTTGAAATATATTTAAGTACTTTATACACGGCCCCTGAAAATATCTGCCGAAATCATCAATTTTGAGTTGCAAAAAAGGGGTATAAGTCAAGCATTTCAAAGTTTCACAACTCGGTCAATTTTAATGTTAGATGAATGGGACTTTTTCTGTCTTACTTGTTAGTGTCGCAGTACATTTTTACTAAATATCACTTATAGGACCGGGGGACCCTATAAAAATTTAAATTTCGTAATTTTTTAATAAATGTTTTTCTTGGCCCAAATCGCTTTAAAAATAATTATTTACCTTATTTAAACCATTTTTGTAATTGGAAGTATGCATCTAGGACCAACGGTTGCGAAAATAAAAGTAGGTCAGGTTATACATGGACACACTGTATATTTATACAGTGATAAGAAGTTACCCTTGATTAAAAGAAAATTAATAAGTTCAATCAAAATATACCGAGAAAAAATATTATATAGATACAATATTTTTATAGTTACAATAACTTTAACTGTTTATACTGAACATTTTCATTTGATGGAGTTAATCGATTAGTGCACTGAACGGCTCAATTATTGATCAAATTGTAATTTTTGCATTTTTGGCCATGTTTTTGCCTCAAATACTCCACTGTGCGGCGTGTAATTTACACCGTAAAATTTGTAAAATGGTCGGACTCTTTATGGCAAAAAAGATGTCCAATGAAGATTTGACCTTTTTTTTTTTTTTTCTTTTTCATACGCACCATGCCAAGTCGGTTGTGATGTTTCGTTATGACAATTTATTAACATTTCCAAATATGAGCGGACTAATGGGACATCCAATATTTCTTCTTTTCTGCAAAATGGCGCGAGAAAGAGAAAGATAGTTTTTCGGTTAGAAATGGAAATTCTATGACTAAAATATTTTTCCAATCCAGGAGAACGCGCGCCGGGTCTTTCAGCTCAGACTTTACTTCCCACGGAATATGCAAGAAATTAACCCTTTATCTACTGACGGTACTTATAAGTACCATTAAAATAACTTGTTGTAAAATTCGTTTAATACATCGATTAGTTGTAATACAGTTTAGAATGAGTTATAGATACATTACTTTAACCTGTTCCTAAAGTATTATTGGTTACACAAAACAAAAATATTTTTAAAAGGATTATTTCTTTTGCCTTTGCATCTTTTCAACTTTCTTGGCTCTGGGAAGGGTGTGGGGGGGGGGGGGGATTTTTCAATTCGGAACTACACTATGACGCAAAAGTTTAGACAATGAAGAAATTCTTACATACTTTGAAAAATATTTATTCAATTTTCAAATCACTGCTTGAAATTAATGTGCTGTACATATAAACAATATTTATAACAAAGAAAAGTGGAATTGTGCATATTGCAATAAATTAAATGGTAACAAAAATAAACTGCTGTCTCAAAAGTTTAGACACAAATTAAATAAAATCGAAATAAACAATTTTTAAAACCTGGTTGCGTATCCATGCTTATGTATTACGTCATATACACGAGATTGCATGGAAGAAACTAAATCTTGCATAGTTTGTGGATCGATATCGTACCATGCATTCTCAATAGATGTCTTAATTTCCTTTTCAGAAGAGTTGTCTAGCGTTGCTATAAACTTTGCGACACATGATGCTCCAAAGGTTTTCTATAGGGTTAAGATCTGGGCTACATGCTGGCCAGTCGAGAACTCTTATATTATGGGAATTAAACCAAGATTTTGAATGTTTTGCAGTGTGAATTGAAGCATTGTCTTGCTGAAATTCCCACTGAGGACCCCCTAGAAGCTCAGCAAATGGCAGTAGGTTTTCTTCTAATGTCTGTGTATAATGCTGCGAAGTTTGACGACCACTGGTGAAGGTCAGAGATACTTGTCCATTATAGCAAAAGGCTGCCCAAACCATCGCCGAGCCCCCTCCTTGTCTGCGACTAAAAAAACGTCGAGGTTCCTTCCGCAAGTCATGCCAATACGATAAACAACCATCTGGACCATCCAGATTCCACTTTTTTTCATCGCTAAATATGACTGACTGCCATTTCTCTCCATGTGACATATGCTTTCGAGCCCACATAAGTCTTTGTAACTTATGATGTGGTTTCAGAGCTGGTTTCTTCTGCATTTTGCTATAAACGATTGTTCCTTTTTCCAAAATTCGTCTACGAATCGTATCCTTTGATACAGAGCGTCCCGATGAGCTTTGAACTCCACGTACGCTCATTTGTTGAGTACTCGCTAGTCTTTGTATCAGGCGATCCTCTCGTACATTTGTCACACGTGGCCTCCCAGACCGACATTTTGCTTTATATTCGGAACCACTCGATAAAACTCGATAAATAGATTTTTTTGACCTATTAATAATAGCAGAAATTTCAGAAACGCTCTTCCCTTCACCTTTCAACTGCCAAATCCTTGAAACCTCATTCACTTGAATTTCTTTAGCTCTCGGCATGTCGACTATGAAGCGCAATCGTTTGCAGAACTTAAGTACTCCAAATTTGTGACATCATCGATTCTAAATTTGCATATGCCAGCGAATATTCAAAGAAATTTAGAATAGTGTCTAAACTTTTGCGACAAGCACATTTGAATTTTTATGAAAAAAATTAGTATTATAGCAAATAAAACGACTGTCTTTTGTACATAGCATTTTAAATCAGTTTTTGAATATATTTACAGGTTTTTGTAATTCTGACGTCATAATTCTACATTTTAAAGCTGAATGACGTCATTGTCTAAACTTTTGCGTCATAGTGTATTTCTGTATTTCTACTGTAAGAACATTGTATTTGTACATTTCCTAATTCTACAAAATACTAAGAAAAATATTTAAAACAAAAGATTTGAACGGGGGTTATAAATATCGCACAAAATTCCTATAAATTCAAATGTAATTAATCCTTCTAAAATTTATTAAATGATTATGTAAATCTTCTAATGTAGTTTAAACAATTCACGAAAAATGCTTTAGAAGATAAAATTTTCATGAATTCATAATTCAGTACATAAAGGGTTAAGCATTTTTATCAAAATATTGCGCACGGAAGTTCTTAGATTTATTCTTCAAACCTTTTTACTCCTTTTAGTCATTCCATCATTGATAACATAATAAGGAAATTCTCAAATGGTTGATTCGTTACTTGATTCTATTTCCCTTTCAGAATTCATCAACTTTTCCTTGATTATTAAGGGATTTCTCAACAGTTCACACTTCACCTAATAAGATCTATAATCACTTCACGTCATCTTTATAATTCAAATAATGATGCATTTTCGAATCTAATCTATATATAGATTAGATTCGAAATAAAAATTAATATTTGGTCTACCGGAAAGTTCTGTCAGATAATGTTATTTCACGCTAACCAGGTGCGTAGCTACAGACATTTTTTCGGGGGGGGGGGGGGGGGGGGATTAAAAAATTTCCCAACTTCAAACAAATTGCTCTATTTTCCAACTGAAATGAGATGTACAATATGTGTTTAATGATAATGATACTTATACGTAAAAAAATGTCTTTCCAAAGAAAAGTACTGAAACTAAAAACATAACAATTATTATTATTGGTTCATTAATGAAAGATTGTCTTCTATTGTGTACGAGTCATAATCGTACTTCATATTAAAATAGCCTCATGATATTTTGAGAATTTTGAGAAAGGGACAAAGTTTTGGAGGAAATAAATTAGAGAACTGTTGATGGACAACAGTCAAGAAATTCAGGTCTGATAGATGTATGATATTTTCGTAGCACAGAGAAACACAATGAAAAATTGAGTCAGGCTGCTTTTTGTATTTCTTTTGGTAATTTCAGTAGTTTACTGTTATAGAACTCAGAAAAGTAGTCAGCAAAACAATAATATATATATATTTTTTTTTTTTCTTTTTTTTTTTTTTTTTTTTTTTTAAATAGTAAAAAAAAAAAAAAAAAAAAAGTGATTCAAAAATCTGGAATTTCCCAACTCGAAGCTCAAATTTCCCAAGTTCACATATATTGGAGGGGGAGGCTCCCCCCCATAACCCCCCATCGCGACGCATCTGACGCCTACCTTTAAAAATTCATATTTCTTCAGTGGCACCAATTTTTTGAAATGGTAAAATTCGTTTGAGTGTTTTCCCATTTCACATTACGGTCCACTTCAAAAAAGTGGTGCCGATGATTTTTTCCATTTTTCATTATGCATTTGTAATTTTCTATTATACATTCTGACGCCGACTCAGAAAATGAGTTGAAACATGTAAATAAAGAGCTTTTAATTTACTTTTAATGTGTTTTTATAACGTCTTTTAAGCAAATAGATATTTTAATATTGTGATATTAGAAATGGACGTAATTTTGACTTACTACTCGCACTTATTTACATTTTCCTTGATTATTAAGGGATTTCTCAACAGTTCACACTTCACCTAATAAGATCTATAATCACTTTACGTCATCTTTATAATTCAAGTAATGATGCATTTTCAAATTATAGATTAGACTCAAAATAAAAATAAATATTAGATGTACAGGAAAGTTCTGTCAGATAACATTATTTCACGTCTACTTTTAAAAATTCATATTTCTGCATTGGCGCCAATTTTTTGAAATGGTAAAATTCGTTTGATTTTTCCCCATTTCACCACTTCAAAAAAGTGGTGTCAATGAAGAAATGTGAATCTAAAAGAAGTAGACATGAAATAACATTATCAAACAGAACTTTCCGATATGATTTTTTAGCCCCCGGTACGGTATGCTATTTCTTTCTCCCAGCTTATTTTGTGCCCAAAAAATAACGTTACCTTACCGAAGCTAGCCGTAAAACAAAGCATTACGATTAAATACTCTTTAGCAATTTTTTAAATTTCTAAGCATCGCACATTTTCAATTTTTATACCGTCGTATAAAAAAAAAAGTTTTTTTAAATGCATTGTTTGAAATTGTTCGAAAACTGTATCTCCATTTATTTTTGAAATATTAATTTTTTTGTAGTTTTTGGAGCCATTTGCTTAATATTGGCAACGGAAGTACTCCATTGCTGTAGAAAGTAAAGGAAAAATAGTTTTAAAATAGTAATTATATATTTTTGGTGCCATTTTCTCGTAACAACCGAAAAAAAATGTAATTAAAATACGTGCTATATTTTGAAAAAAATTTAAACGAATGTTTTCTGTTAAAACAATGGAGCTATTATATACTATATGTAATTGTAAGTATCTATGAATCATTAGATAGCCGGTTTTTTTTTTTTTTTTTTTTTTTTTTTTCCCTTGAATGACGGAATTTTTTTGCTGCATTTGTGCATTATTTCGCGATAGTGATGTGCTATGCATGCTTTACTGTAGATGTTTAAGCAGATCGTAAATGCGGAATTCTTAAGCGTCATTTTACATAAAATAAAACGTGTGCTTTATGTCTTAAAATTGAAATATGTTTTGTACTGCAGTAGAGTCCTGCTTAACCGAGTTATTTTCTTCTGATGGACGGTCTGGTGGCTTCTATTATTATGAAACAGCCATTATAAATGAAGTGTTAGGTAAAGATAAAAAAAAAAGGCCATTTCCCCCCCCCCCCCCATTCCGATTAGAAAATCAGAGTTCTAACTTTTTACGGCTGCTCTTTCATCTTCACCTAACGCTTCATTTATAATGGCTGTTTCATAATAATAGAAGCCATCAGTCCATCAGTAGAAAATGAAGTAATGGAAATGCCGGGGCGACACTAAATTCTGAAAAAGCAGAATTCCTGTTCTCTAGTCTTTTTTTTTTATGCTTTCTTTAAAATTCACAAAAATGTAGAATTTTTTTTCTTTTTAATTGATTACCAAATTTGACAATATTTCGCCAAGTTGGCCAAAATTTAGCGCTTTTGTGATAACCTTGTCATTAGCACTTTTCAACAAATAACTCACTGTTGAAGCTGAAACTGATTTCTCCTTAGGAAATCGAACAATAATTGAATAACCATTAAGGCTGTTCTTAATTGCTCTGCTCAACAAGCGCAAAACGTTTTGACACATTTACAAATTCATTTTTTAACGGAAAGATATAAAATTGGACATAGAACTGGACAATAGAACACAATTGGACAATTGGAAAACAATTGGACATAGAAGCAATTTGGAATCGAACTGTTTTTTCCATTTTTGGATCGATCAGTTATCTGTTGAGTTATAAGCGTTTTGGATCACGTGACAAACACGTTTTTCATCCGCTCTTGAGTGCTTATTCTCCGTTCGCGAGGAAACTCGGTTCAAAACGTCCACTTTGATACTATATTCTGAAAGATCTATTGCGTTTGCAAAAAAAAAAAAAATGGCAAAAACAGCTCAATGCCATAGTTTCTGAACAACAACTCCAGCTAGTTTCATGCATTTCCGTACAAAAATAAATTAAAACTTATGTCAGAAAGTTGCCCTTTTGGATTTGAGAACATCCTTAAGGGGACCGGGTAAGCGAAATGCAACCAAAAAATCGATTTTAACTTTTTTATATCATTAAATAGCTTAATCTTTTATCTTTTCAACGGTGTATTTTACACATGTTTATATATATTTAAAAAAACTGTTGGATTTTTTTATTCTTTCTAAGAGACCTTCACAGCAGTGGGCTATTTTTTTTTTTTTTAATTCAGATTTCTTGATTGGCACCACTTTTCTGAAGTAGTAAAATTCCCATTGTTTTGTCCTTAATTAAAATATTATTAAATAAGGCGAATTTTACTATTTCAAAAAAGTGGTGCCAATCAAGAAATCAGTATTTAAAAACAGTAGTCCACAGGCAACACTATTTCCCAGCTTTAATTGACTTTTCTCAAAACTTCGATTTTTCAGGTTTTTGTTCCTTTTTTTTTTTTTTTTTTTCAAATATCTAATAAACTTAAGAACTCAGATTTTTTTTAAATACTTATATTATGTTACAGTGCATACTTTAACTCAGGGATTTAATGATTCGTTGAGAATTATTTATTTTAGGCAGCAAAATCTTACCAAAAAGTAATTTAAAAATGACTTTCAATAAATAATTAATAATTAAATTTCAGTTTCACTTGGAAAGAAAATGGTCTGTTAAAATACGTAAAGCATGTTATTCAAACTACTCTAAAAAATCTAGACCTCTATCTTTCACCATTTCTGAGAAATAGGTACATAAAGTTTGTGTATTTTAACATGGCCGAGATAGCTTACCCGGTCCCCGTAAGTTCAAAGTAGTGTTTTTGCGATATCTTTCAAAAACGGGGGGGGGGGGGCGTATGGCGAAAGGAGCTTTAGGGCCGGATTTTGAAAAAATCCGAAACACCTGTTTTCTAATTTTAGTTAAACTATAGGCATGTCAAGTTTCAAGATTTTATTTTCATTGGATTATGAGATAGAGTGATTTTTTTTAATTTAAAAATTTTCCCCCGTTGCTCCCTTTTAAGGATCGATTTTTTTTTTTTTAAATCTAGCTCTTTAACCTATTCAACGCACGGGAGTTCATGTTCAATAACTATTCGATTTAGAAAAATATTTTTCTACTACTGCGCATTTTTTTAATGAAATTTAATTTATCATGTTGCTATGGCAGCAGACGATAAAACGATATATTTGGCATAAGGGAATAAATAAAATAAAAAGTTTTGTTGCTGATTGTGATAAAATGTTTTTCTTTATTTTTTTTAAAAAAAGGTAATAATTAAGCGCAATTAAATAATCTCTAATTATCTGCATGCGAGGTAAAAGAATTATTGTGCTAACCGCCACAGCTTCTTAGTATTGCAGCATAGTGTACGTAATATGAATAGCTCACATTGCACTAAATATTTAGAACTGGTTAGAACTCACGCGATTACGGGTTGAACATAAAAAATGGCAAAAATTCGTGAAAAACATGATTATTATTTTTTTAATTTTCGAATTTTTTGTCCCAATTGTTCATGGGCCTTCTAACAGCAACCCGTGTGCCAAATTTCGTAGGCCTGCGCCCTGAACACAGTTTGATTCCAAATAGCTTCCATGGTCAGTCCTTCCAATTTTATATCTTTCCGTTATGGCTGTTCTTAACCACTCTGCTCAACAAGCGCAAAACGTTTTGACACATTTGCAAATTCATTTTTTAACGGAATGATATAAAATTTTAAAGCCTGGTCATGGATTGGATCCACTCACTAGGATTACCTATTGAGTTATAAGCGTTTTTGATCCGCTCTTAAGTGCTTATTCTCCGTTCGGGCGGAAACTCGGTTCAAAATGTCCACTTTGATACTATTTTCTGAAAGATTCTATTGCGTTTGCAAAAAAATGGCAAAAACAGCTCAATGACATAGTTTCTGAACAACAACACCAGGTAGTTTCATGCATTTCCGTACAAAAATAAATTAAAGCTTATGTCAGAAAGTTGCCCTTTTGGATTTGAGAACACTCTTAAAAAATGAATATTTGTAAATGTGTCAAAACGTTTTGCGCTTGTTGAGCAGATCAGTTGAGAACAGCTTTGAAATGTTTTTAAAATGAGATACCAATACATATTGTGAAATATCATAATTATTGCAGCGAGAAAGATAACTTGCAGTTATACAATAAAAAGGAACATATACGTGATATTTTGTACGGTCGAGTGAACAAAAAATAAACAGATCGTTTAAACATTTTCCCAGAATAAGTTGACGAACGAAGTGAGAACTCAAAGAGTAAAAAAAAAAAAAGACTTAGGCGCTGTCTGGCATTGTGTCAATTTAAGATGGAAAAAACGAACAGTGATACATTGGATCCGAGACAAGAAAAGATACAGTTTTTCATGGTTGTCGACATTGAAAATACAGTAAAACCTCCCTAAAGCGACCACGTTTCGTTCCAATAAAAAGTGGTCGCTCTGAGAGGTGATCTCTTAATGGAGGTCATGTTTATATCTAGATTTTAATTGTTGAAAAAGGTTACAATTAATGCTACTAAGATTTATTTTTCACATTAGGAAAAAATATGAAAATTTAAGTATCAAAACAAAAATTAATTACATAAGTTAATTTACTATAGAGTTCAAAAAATGAATGCAAACGTTTGCTTTGATTTTATGGTTTTATCTTTTATAACTTTTATTTCCAAATCCTTTCAAAGTTCGGTAAATAAATGCATTTTTTTTTTTTTTTTTTTTTTTTTTGGACGGGAACAAATAATGACGATTCAATTCATTTATCTATTTCTTTGACAGTTTTCGGACAGAAGGGCAGGGGGCGTTTATTGACAGTCATTCTTAATTTGTCATCAGAGTTAAATTTATTGCCTAAAAAGATACAAAGGGGTTTAAACACTTAAAAGTTACCGGAATAAAAAAAATTCTAAACTTAGTTTAGAAGTTTGTTGAATCTTCCGGAATTTTTTTTCTAATAAAACCTTCTTCAAGTGACCAGGAAAAAACGGAATTTGTTTCATTTTCTTCAAAGAAATGGGTCGCTCATGGAGGGAGTCCAACTGGGATGGTCACTGAATGGAGGTAAAATTACTATTGAGCCTATGGGAATAAATTTCGTTCCATGAAAAAATGGTCGTTCAGGGAGGGGGTCGCTTAATGGAGGTGGTCGCACAGGGAGGTTTCATTGTAAAACGAAATGCATCTCCGTTCCGTAATGTGCTTTGTACACTAAATCACCCCGAATGTATAATTAGAGATCGACCGAAAAATTGTTTTCGTTTGCGGCATAAAAACGGAGTTTCGGCACAAAATTCGTTTTCGGCGAAAATGCTGCTAAAAGTTCGGCCGGACCGAAACTCGACCGAAACTATCTGTATTCCAAAAATATAATTTCTTCCTTCCAAAATTTTCAACATGACTCATCGACTTGAACTCCATCGGTTCAAATGAGACACTCTTTATTGATGCTCTGAACTTCACTATTTATAATTATCAGTTGTGACTGACTCAAGACGTGAGTGCATGTTATAAAGCAGGCAGTTTGCATATATGACTAAACTTTGGAGACGCTTTTAACGTTTTCATTAAAAGCTTCAGACTTAACAGTAATGTAAAATTTTTTGTTGAAACCGCAGAAGTGTTTAGAGTAGTATTTGAGAAAGTTTTTGTATAACAGATTTTCATTTACAAAAATCGTTATAAAAGATAAATCGAGGTATGTATGATATAAACATATCGAACTTAAGCAGCAGCCATACACTCGTTATCTAACTCAACCGAGAAATCAAAGTTTTGCAGTCGTAAAATCATAGTTAAGAGTGGAAGTTCAGGCCGACATCCATTGGTAGTTTCCCGGAAAATAATAACGGCAGCCTTTAGATTCATTAAATATTTATTAGATGATCATAAAATGCACCAACTCCACTAGATGCTACCCATATTCGGGTCTTTGCTACGTCGTAAAATGTAAACCATTAGATGTTAAATATTAGAACAGCATGACGAAGATACAGTAAACAAAGAGTGACATGGGTTATTTAAGCAAATCAATAATCGTAATATTCTCCGTCTCCCAGCCAATGTAACAGGTTAAATACTTGCGAAAAAGACACGCGTACGAATACATTACAAGTGAAAGAATCAACCCCGTAAAAATAGCCAGGAGGACGCGACGAGAGGCAGGCTACGATAGGACTTAGCTCCGGGGGAAGGGTGGAAGTACGCGTGACGTTGATGATGAACTCTTTAGACTCGGCGTCAGTTTTATAACGCAAACAAATGTTGGCGGGAGGCTGCCAAGGAACTATGGGATATCGAACAAATACAATAAATGATATTAAATACATTCGAAACACAAAGAATTTAGTTTCAGAATAAAATGAAAAAAAGTAATTTAATGGGTTTTATAAGATTAGACGGATGGATTTAAGGTTTTTAGAATAATAAAAGAATACGCATTTAAAGCATGGAAAAAAGATAAAAGTTATTTAAGATAGTATTAAAGCTAAGTAAAAAAGGTAGATATTATAATAATTTGGAATAGCTTAATTAAGATAAAAGGGCGAAAATTTTTATTATTACATGCATACCTAAAACATTTTTTAATGAGATGAAATTCGTATAATTATAAAATCATTCTGTGTCGTAGATGCATTAATTACATTTTATCTTATAGTAATATAAAAAGTTTTGGTCAGAGGCACAGAGAGTCAACTTGGGTCACACGTGTAATTAATAATTCTGTATGCAGTAAACTTCGTCTAAGGAGGAATCGATTGGGACCGATGAAATTTTCCGCCGTAGACAATATTCCGCCTTATGAAAAAAATAATAAAAAAAAAATAAATAAATGAGTAAAATTTTAAAAATGCACAAGTTGTATGTTTTTTTTTTACATTCGTAACCTTTAGTACCGTGTACCGTTCTTTAAAATTAAACCTTTAATGAAATTAAACTTTTCATTAAATTTATAGTCTCTAATAATATTGAAAAACATTATTCGAACACTGAAATAAATATAGTAATGATCGGAAATTGCTTCAGTTCTGGAATTTAATGAAAAATATTCACTTTAACAAACTCAATCATATACCTCATCTTTAACATAGTTTTTGACGAGACGGAAAATAATAATTTTATGGATGCTTGTTTTTACTTCCGGCTGAACACGCATTCTTCAGTAACACATTATGAGTCATATTGTGTTACACATTTTTATGGTTAAAAATTATCATATTTAACCCTAAAATTAAATATGGTTCTTTTGAATTAACTTTATTAATCTATTACGAAATTTAATTATAATGTTCCAGACTACTTGATGTATATACCTACCAGTTTTAAAGTTTCATGAATCAAATGCATTTCATTTAAAGAAAAAAAAATCCGAATTATGCAAAATTTTTGTTTCGGTGGTACTTTAAAAACCTTTCCGTTTCCGTGTTAGGCAGATTCCGGCCTAAACAGCATAGATTAATGTTATTTGCTTTGGGTTCGTTGGGACTTTGAAAAATTTCCGCGTTAGACAGATTTCCGGTTTCCGCAGAGTCCGATTTGACAGAATTTACTGTATTTATGTATGTATTAATTTGAAAAAAAAAATTTGGAAAATTTCGTTTCCGTTTTCGGTCGAAAATAGCAATAATACCGAAATTCTTTTTCGGTTTCGGACGTAAAATCCTGTTTCGGCGATCCTTATATTATCATCAAATTAAAGAAATGTTAAAAAAGTAGAACGAGACACAATATAATTTACAACAGAATAAGAGACAAATTTTTACTTGCTTTTGCTTACGTTTTCACATGTAATTTGCATTATACAATTTCTATAAATTTCAAATTTATAAAAATGCCTGTTTAACATATTGATACAACATGAGAAATTCTTGACTGGATAATTGCATAAAAGTTCTTGACAATTTAAGGATGCATTCTTAAATAACAATCATTATACCTCATTCATTTTCATAGTAAATAAAAATTACACAGCGACGATGATAAGTCAACAAAATTACTTACGTAGACATCAACATGAATAAAAAAAATATTGACCACTGAATGAGCAAAGAATGATTTTATAAAGTATACAAAAAGATTAGTTTTATATTAAAAATGTAGGGTAAAGTGCCCATATTTCGTCCCCCTTAACTTCTCCGCTTCTGCGAAAGTGGCGCCACTTATGACGCAAGGCATAGGGGACGGAAGGTAAAAGGGGGTCAGTGTTGAAAGTTTCGTTCGCCAAGACGCAGACATAAATTAAAGACGGCGAATTTCTTATTTTTAGAAGACTTGAGTTCTTATTACGTCGTGTGTAGAATGTCATTTACCGTACTGTAAGTATTTATTTCTTTTTCATTGCATGTATCTTACGTAGGTAAGATGCTGACAGTAGCATACAGTGAGTTTTAGGACGCTCAGTTCATCTTACCGGAACTGAAGCTCCGTCATATTGGGAAGGAGCGTGGTCCCAATTCCGCCCCCCTTGCAGTTCTTATTTTCGTCCCGGGGACGAAATTAGGAATGCTTTTTCATGACATTTTTTTCAATTTTTTTCCTCATGTTTGGATGGCTAATGTTTCGTTATGCTATTTTTCCACTGATAATTAGTACATTTCTTTGTGCCTTACTTTAATGTAAATTAAATTACTTACTCATTTAGAAATAAATTTTGATTTAGTTATAAGTTAAGCCTCGGCGTATTGGATTTTTAGGGGGGACGAAATTGGGACCATTTTTTTCTTTTGCATTTTTTAGATACTTTTGAAAAAAACAATTTTTCGCATTGTTAAATTCTTTTTGTACGATATTTGCCTATGTTTCTATGTACGTGGGTAGTTAGTCTATGTAAAATCCAAATTCGGTAGATATTTACTGAAAATTACGACTTCAAAGGGTTGTGACTGAGGGACGATAATAGGGCACCTTAACCTTACCCTATAGTTTTATTATCGGGAAGAAAAACCTAATACACATCCAGAAAATTGCATTTTTGAATTAACATTCTCAAGTGATTAATAATGTACTGTATTACATTTCAAATGGAAAATCGTCAGAGATATTTTTTCATTATAACTTTCTTCTATGTACAAGAAGAAAATATTGGATTCGTGAAAAATTTAGACTTCCGGTTTTACGTTTTAGAAGATCGAACACGATTTGACCGTATTTATAAAATGTTTCGCCGTGAGCCCGTCTGTCTTATGGGGCACAAAAAGGAACGGTTCGAAAGAAAGAAATGGTTTTAAAAAATAAGTATGACATTCTCTTCTTCAATCTTAAAACATCCAAAGTTTCACCAATAAAGATGGAACGGTTTTAGTTAAACTTTTATTGAAATGGATTAAAATTGTCATAGTCTAATGTAATGTACAGTACTGCATACGTTTTAATATTTTATTGTATTGTACTATACATAGTGTATTGTTTGAAACAAATAAACGCAGAGTGCAATATGGGAAGTGAGAACAAATTAATCGGTTTGCATTATTTCTTAAAGTCAAATTTATTCAGTTCTTGAGCAATAGCAATTCTTTGGAACGAATTATATTCGAGAACTGAGGTACCACGTAAGTGTGTGCGCATGTATGTTATCATTTTCTTAACAAAACGGATTTTAAGGAAAATAGTCATCGTATTTTACGTAATAATAGTCATCGTATCGTGAAAGCCTTTTTTACAGGGACACACTAAAATTTTTGATATTTGATTTCCTATTGCGCGTCAAACGAGATCGATTCTCGCAAGTGGAATATTGTGACGTTCCATCTGAGTTCGTGCAAAAACCAAATCTCGACTTGAGTATTACGCAGCAACCTTAATTGGATATGCAAATCGCATCATCGAAATAGCAAACTCCAGATGGTCGACATAAACATTTTTTGATGAGGTGCTAATTCTCGAGAAAAGTGGCTGACTAATGAGATAAATAAGACTCCCACATGGTCACCAATTAAGGCGGACTGAAAAGTCGAAGAGGCCCCGTAGATGAGATGGCGTTTTAGATTCATCTAGTGCGGTCGCTCTTCTTGACCGCCGAAAAGAGAAGGGGGCGAGCAAGCCTCCGCTTGACTTTTGTAGTTTTAATGTTTTTTTTTTTTTTTTTTTTTTTTTTTTTTTTTTTTTTTTTTGGTCGTGTCCTACTGTGAAATAAAATGTAAAAGAAAGGAACGCAAGTTCTCTTTATTTAATTTTAAGTATAGTTCTAGTATGTTTTTATTTGATGTTACAATATCTTTATAAATAGGAGAGTGGCGATATACCAGCAATAAAATTCGATTCGTTGAGAATAATTTATGGAAATACCTTGCGTATCTGCAGTTACCACAAAGCTAATGTTTGTTAACTTGTCTCTCTCGTCTAATGGAACTTTTTCAGACAAATACTGCCAAGTTCTGGAATGTGGGTAGGCAAGATTTGGACAAAAAATTTCGGTACTTTTCGGTTAGCCGGGCGCCAGTGTTATATATACATATGTATACACAGATATGTACACGTATATATACATATATATATATATATATATATATATATATACATACATACATACATATGTACATATGGGTGACAAAATAATACGAACACCTATGACACCAATGGCTTACGAATTGCAACTCTCCCATAAATGTTCGAAGCATGAAGTTCTCTTTAGACAGTTCTTGCTGAAATGGGATTCTGGAGATGACTATTTATCTCTGACGTTATCTTGGATAAATATTGCCTGCGCTTTTGGACCGCTATGCGGGTCAACTCTATTTTATCCCTCTCAGAAAGCTTTCTTTTCCGTCCACTGATGTACTTCGCAGACGACACTTTACCAGATTTCGTGTATACGCTGTCATAACGGCTGACACAGTACCCCTTGCACGTTGCAAATAATTGGCTGTTTCTGTGACGAAGCAACCAGTGCACCGCATTCCAACAATCATTCCTTTTTCGAACTCTGACAAGTCAGCCCTTATTGAATTTTCCAGAGACATGGTCAGCCCATGCAACACCTATGACTGATGTTGAGCTATTGATACCTTTACCTTTCATAACCACTAGGTGGCAGAATTGAGTACAAAGTGACATGCGCGTTCTGCTTCTTTGAAATGGACCATGCCTTTTTCATGGGTGTTTGTTAGAGGTCTGCACGGGCCCGGGCTTGGCCCGAGGCCCGTACCCGGTCCGGCAGAATGAAGGCGAATTTTCAAACGGGCCGGCAGAATTAGGACAATTTTTTCAACGGGCTGGGCTGGGCCGACAGACAAAATAAACGGGCCGGGCCGGCAAAAAAATTAATCGGGACTATCGGCCCGATATAAGAATTCAAGTCCTTAAAAATGAGAGAAATATTTTCACAAATCTACTTTTTATTATACAGCTTCAAAAGTTATGTTTTTAATCCTTTATTCTGAACTACATTAATCTTTTAATGAATCTTTATTTCCATTTTGAAATGTCTGTAGACACGATGACTAAAACACTAAGTAATCGTTAATGTTTACTATTGTGTGTTTTCTGTTTTGCGAACATCATAGTAATGTAAAATATACTGTAAAATGTTCCCATAAATATGTATATAGTATTCATTAAAAGAATCTTAATTGTATGTTGAGAAAGAACGGATTTTTTTTTTTTTTTTTTTTTTTTTTTTTGTAGAAATTGTGTCGGACCGGGACGGGCCTGTTTTCACTGATTTTTGTACGGGCCGCACCGAGAACTGTAAAAATGCAAACGGGCCGGGCCCGGGCCAAACTTCCAATTTTTATACCGGGCCGGGCCAAGATAGCTTTCGTTCGGGCCGGCCGGGAACGGGCCTGGAAATTACGTCCCGTGCAGACCTCTAGTGTTCGTATTATTTTGTCACCCATCTGTATATATATGTGTACATATATGTGTATGTATATGTATATATACATATATATGCATGTAATATGTATTGGCACTGGCGCCCGGCTAACCGAAAAGTACCAAAATTTCCATTCTGAGCATGTGCCCTGTACGTATGTTCCCATTCTCTTATTTAAAAAATCAAAAAGCTTTTGTTGTGCCAAATTTCTCCCGCTAAAATATGCCAACTGACGCGCAGAAAATAAATAAAAGAAATTGGCTACTGACAATCCGATTAGCATGGGTGTTCTTACACAATTGCAATTTGCAGACAAGTAGTGGATTATAAAACAGTTTGAAGTGGTTTTTTTTTCTTTTCCTTTTTTTTATTGTTTGCCCATTATCAAGTATTATGTATCACGGAAAAAGAATATTTTGTCATATTCATGAAAGATATTTCTATGCAAAAGGCAAAGCAATTACATGCAACGCGAATAAACAAGTCAGAAACATACAAAAAACTTTAAATTAGAATGTTAAAAATAAACCAATGCCTTTTAATCAATAAACCGTTGAACAAGCTTCGACTTCATTAATTCAACAAAGTCTATTACCGAAAAGGTTAAGGATGTAATAACAGTAATAAGTCAAACAAACGTGACGAGGGTAATATTCAAGAAATAGTAAACAAATTATTCCCAGACAGTTTTAAATGGATGACCCAAACGTAATAATTTTAAATTAAATAACAGAATTCACATAAATTGAAGAGTTACCGTAAAAGGATGAAGAGAGAAAAAAATAATAGATTTATATCTGGAATGAACTTTACATTCTAATAAATGCTTCGACAAGGGATTTAATAGAATACTGAAAGCAGTTTGAAATGAATCACGGAATTCGCATTTATTGAAAGATTGCCGTCAAAGGGTCATCCTCACAAAAAGGTGTTTTTTTAACGATCACATAGGGATAAATACTAGGAAATGTGGTAAATTTTCTGATATTTTTATTCATAAGTATATTTAAGCTTTAAATAAGCTGTTAAATACATTTCTGACAAAATAATTTTAATATTTAGCTTTAATCTTTTAATGAATATAAAACGAAATTCAGCTCTGCGGACGTCCCTACATCTAAGACAAAATAATGTTTTCACTGACTTGTAAACAATTTAATTCTTCAAACTAAAGTAATATTTACTTAAAGTGATCAAATATTTTTAATAAGGCAAAAAACACCTTTATTTATCCCTATTAGACATATGTTTCATTGGCTCCGATGGCAACATCCTCAATAATAAATATGATATAAATATTTTCGCATTTTTTTTTTTTTTTTATTGAAAACTAGAAAACAAAAATCATGCGAACTCAAGCATAATGAAGTTAACTGCAATATTAAAAATGGATATTTGTGAACGTGAATTATTTAATACTATTGTTTCATTTTTCTGTAGAGCATCTCTTTCAAAATTTTAGGGAGTCCCATGGAGGCTGAATCATTGCATATACCGGGTGATCCAGAAGTTCCGGGAGTTTTGAAATGTTAATAATTAGTAAACTATATACAATAGAAAGATGCGGTTTTCCCAGAAATGCTTAGAAACATTGTTTTTTTAATGAAAAAAGAATATGTTAATTAGTTACACTTTTTGGCAACAGGTGCCTCTGAAATTGATAATATAATATTGCTATGGTATAATAAAGCGGATTGAGTATTGCAATCATGTTCTACCTCGTTTACGGCTGCAAGAAACGATTGGGGGTCCCGACGATCTTCCAATGAACCCGCTTCCTCGAACCTTTTTATCATAGCTTTCAGATTTGTAACGGTTGTCGGTCCTTTTCCAGTTATAAATCCACGCGTAGTACGATAAGAAAGCAAAGCTAAACTTGCCGATTCATCCTTGTCATGCAACAAAAGCATGTCTAAGCATAGGAGTTACACATCCAATTTTGTATCAAAATTCCTTTTAAATGCTATTTCTTTAATCTTCAAAAAAGCGTCTGAATATAAACCATCCTTAAAGCGAAAAAAAACAATATCTTAGGAACGATTTTGCGCAATGAACTGATCTGCCTATATAACACATAGTACAGATAATTTCGATGTTCTACAGCAGCGCCATCTGTTGCCAAAACATTTAACTATTTATTTTAAAAAATTGATTATAAACAAAAATCCCACATGTTTCTGATCATATATGTGAAAACCGCACCTTTCTATTGTACATAGTTTTCTAATTATTAACATTTCAAAACTCCCGAAACTTCTGGATCACTTGGTATTCTCACTGCGTAAGAAGATTTCGATTGTTTCTCGGATGGATGGCAAAAAAATCTTGATGAATAAATTATTCTAGTATTTTAAAAATTAATCTGTAAAGGCTCTTTATACAATCTAGCTAAAGCTGTAGTTTTCTTGTTGTATTTGATGTCTGCTATGTGTTTTTTTGATCCTAGTTTTAAGCTTTCTATTTGTCATTCCTATAAATTGCAAATGTTTCATCTTCTTTGGTGAAAAAGTATTTCGTATACCCCTGATAACCGATTTGGTTCTATTGGGTCGATTGTCTTATGTACTATGTTTTTTAATTTTACGGAAGGTTTTGCAACTATGGGGATATTGTATTTATTGATTTTATATTTCAATCTTTCGAAGAAACCAGAGAAATATTGTAAAGAGGATACTCTGAAATTTTGTACATTAAAATGACATTTCTTCTTATTTTTCATGCTCTTAATTAATTTATCTATTGTGCTTTCTTTATAGCCGTTGTTTCTTGCGATGTCATATATTTTATTTATTAATAAATATATAGTACGTGCCAAATCATCATTAGGTAGTTTTGTAGAAAAAAAAGCCATTTGGTTTTTTTAAAACGACTCTTTGTTCTGTTGTGAAGAGTTATTGTTAATCTTTTCCAATTTATTAGTTAAATTTAGAGTTTGGAAAAATTCTCGGTACATAATATTCATGGTCATCATAAATAAGGGAAGAAAAAGCTAATTGAAAATTCTAATACAAATAACAGCCTTGCAATGTTAGCTTTAACATTACATTTAATAAAAAGAAATACATTAATTTAGCAACCTGCAAAAAACAAAGTACTTAAAAATTCAAAACTGAGTTTTTGTCTCTGTTCAGTGCTAAACTGGTTAGGAATCAAATTTAAGATTTTAGTTATTCTGTTTGTTGACAGATGGCAGCACTATGCATTCTATGCTGTTGTGAAATCTTAATTATGACATCGTCAGTTAGTTGATGTTTAGTTTTCTGAGAGTGTGGCAGGGAGCATGCTGCTCCTGTTGCATTATTGTCTTTTCTATTCTATTTAATTTATCTGTACCCAATTTAGGCAGGGGATATATTTTATAGTGTAATTTCAGGATTACATGTGATGAAAGCATACTAATTAGAGTGTTAATTTTAACTGGAGAAATTTGATTCTGAAACCAGAACTGTATGTTTCATTGTGTGTGAAATTTTGTGAATGTCAAGATTTGCTTTTGTGTTGTGAAATAATATAAGAAAATTCAAGGATTTCTTTCTTCAAATTCTCTACAGTCTCTCCCAAGTAACTACCCACCATGAACTTTGCATATCAAAATCTGTTACTTTTTATTGTAGAAAACAAATTACTACTTTCCTAAAAATATTTTTACTTCAATTATTTCAAATTGTCTGTGAATTTCAATTTACTAATGCCACAATGTCGTTATAAAATGCTATTTGTTTAAAAGATGTATGTTATTTTCTTAAACTGATCTCTAATAGGTACTTTTACAATTGAACTACTAAAGACAAATCTACCATCTATGTCAAATAATTACTCAAATATGTCTTCATTAAAACTTTTAAAATGTAGAAGTTCCTTCCGTTGGCTATCAAGTTACCTTCCGTGTAATACAAGACAATTGGATTATGATGAAAGATCATTGCGTATTGAGGGGTGATCATGGAAAAAAGCGATGAGAAATTCGCGAAAATGAGTTTATTGTTAAATGTAATAAAGTTATTGTACAGTAATAAAGTACTTGTAATAATGGTGGATGTAGTCGTGGCATAAAGAGAGGAGGCAGTTTTTCTTATAGCTTACTTTTCTTATAGCTTACATGTCATCTTTTCCAAGTCAGGCCAGTGGCATGAAAGCTGGGGTCCTAAAGTCCCATTACTTAATACTAACGCCGAGGATTAAGGGAGACCGGGGATTAATTTTTTGTTTAAATTTTTTATAAAACTTTAACGGTACTTTTAAAGAACAGGCATTGGGCTATAAATTCCCGGAGTTTTGAGTTTGTAGCTTATGTTTAGCGGAAGCCAGAAGTAAAAAGAAAAATTGTGCGCCAACCTACCCCGTCACGGGGCAAGTTGCCTATGGGGTAAGTTGGCACACGCTTTTTAAAAATTTAAATGAAACTCAAATAAGACACGCAGTTAAAAGAAATCAATTTCATTATTATCAGTAAGTTTAAACAAAGGGGTTATCGCTGTACAATATAAATTCTAAATTATACAGACATAAAAATAATGAATAAAACATTAACATTGAGTAACTTCTATCCTATTCGATATCATCATCAGAGCTGCAGTTGTCACAAATAAAAAATCAAGTGTCTCCGTTTGGGCAAGCCTCGTGTGACCAAAATCTTGCAATGCAACCACTTTTCTCGGTGTTTGCTGTTTTTCAAGCTACCAGCGCTCACTAAACACCGAGCCAACTTGCCCGTGTTCAATGCGCCTACTAGCCCTATAATAAATTTCTTCACAAAAAGACATGTAACCATCTAAGCATAAATAATCCAAGTAAATCACATATGGGGTAGGTACAGTTAATCATACACTAAGAAAAACTGCACAAGTTAAATCGCAATTATTAAGATAAGTATTAGAAATTAGAAAAAGAATGAAGCAACAAAAAATTACTTATGAGTGCAAAAAACAGAAAAATCGTAATAAACGTCCATTGCACGTAGGTAACGCTGTAAAACTACAATGAGGATTGTAAAAAGCAAGAAGAAAGGTACTCTGTGACTAGTTGCGCAATCTATCCACAAACGGGCGATTTTTAAGGACTGCTCCTACTTACCCCTGTAGCCAACTAGCCCCGGTCTCCCCTACTGTAGCAGTGTTTAGTTGGAGACAAACTTCTCGTAAGAGTACTTAACTTTGAACAGTTGATCAGATGAGTTGATGCTTTGCCGATTCGAAGAATGTTTACTCGGGTAACAAGGGACCCATGTCCCACATCCCCGACAAAGAAGAAGATGGGAAACTGTTAGGGCAAATTCATAGGTGGTAGAAGTGGGAAGGGAGGTCATACGTATAAAATACAACAGAGTTGCTAGGGAAAAGAGCTCATAAAAAAGGAAAATCAAGTACAGCATTACAACAACAAGATAAATTTCTCGTAATTTTTTTAAAAATTAAAAAAAATTATATGATTTTTCAAAATTGTACAAAATTTTGATAAGTTTTTGTAATTTTTCTTTATAGAGAAAAATATAAAATAAAAGTAGAAGGTAAGGAATGTTAGCAATAAAAGTGTAAAGGGTAATGAAAAGTGCATGAAACACTGTCGCTAGGACCCGATCTAGATGAAAACTGGCTTTGAACAAAGCCCCCCCTCCCCCCGAGTTAAGAGACCATGCCATGATATGTCGCGGCAGTGCCGGGTGTATTCGACCACCGCCCAGGTTCTGAAAAGAACTATGCTTTGACTGCATGCACAGTCCGCTTTTGTTCACATGTACTTCAAACTTCTTCCAGCAGATGGCAGAAGTATCAAAGTGGGATGCTTTTTTTCATTCGTGATTGATTCAGTATATTTTAATTGTTTTTTATTTAAACAGTGTAAAATTAAAACAAGTGGGTAAGTGTGATCACAGATTACACAGAGGGCTTCGTTTAATACTTCATTCAAAACACTTTATCCTTTTGAAAAATCTGTTAGTTCCACATTTCGCAACCAGGGGCGCACTCTATTCTAAACAAACCAATATCCGAACGAAACTCCGTTTTACATACTATCCGTATATATATTAGTCGATGGGATTGGGCTCATAGCACCCGAGATAAGTAGGCGCCCCTGGCGGTAAAAAGTGAAACTAAAATATGTAAGGCTATGGTGCATAATATGAAAGAATGGTCAAAGGAGTGTCGACAAAAGTTGGAAAGGTGCTCCCCAGTGAAAAGGGCGGAGGTTAGAAAAATTGCTTAAAATACACAAGTTAGAGCCCGGAGGAGTAAATAATATAAGACTTTTTGAAAAGTTTATGATTTGTCGTGCGGTCTGGGGTATTCAACTATACGTATGCAAAAATTCATGTCTCCAACTTAATTAGGGGCTCTCTTAGAATTGCTTAAAATACATATGTGGTAGCTCAAAGGGTTAAACGTAAGACTTTTTCAAGATTTTATGACTTGTCGCATGATGGTGTTCAGCTATAAGTATGGAAAATTTCACGCCTCCAACCTAATTAGGGGCTCACTTAGAAAGAATTGTTTAAAACACACATGTGGGAGCCCAAACGGTTAAATGTACGACTTTTTCAAAATTTTATGGTTTTTCATTTGATGTGAAGTGTTCAGCTATAAGTATACAAAATTTCACGCTTCCCAACCTAATTAGGGGCTCACTTAGAAAGCATTGTTTAAAATACAAATATGGGAGCCCAAAGGGTTAAATGTACGACTTTTTGAAAATTTTATAATTTGTCGTTTTATGTGAGGTGTTCAACTATAAGTATGTAAAATTTCACGCTTCCAACCTAATTAAGGGCTCACTTAGAAAGGATAGTTTAAAATACACATGTGAGACCCCAAAGGGTTAAATTTACAACTTTTTCAAAATTTTATGATTTGTCGTTTGATGTGAGGTGTTCAGCTATAAGTATGCAAAATTTCACGCCTGCAACCTAATTAGAGGCTCACATAGAAAGAAATGTTTAAAATACACATGTAGGAGCCCAAAGGGTTAAATGTACAACTTTTTCAAAATTTTATGATTTGTCGTTTGATCTGAGATGTCCAGCTATAAGTATGCAAACTTTCAAGTCTCCAACATATATAGATTCTGAGAACGGGCTCTGTGACAAACAGACAGACGGACAGACACAGGAGCGAGGCGAATAGGGTTTCGTCAGATGAACGAAACCCTAAAAAGCCAAAATCTTATGAAAATAAACTAGGAAACTTGATTACTAATACAAGGGTACTTAATAATCATAAATGAAAACATCCATGCATCTTTTAAGATTTTTTATAATATTTTTGTGAAACAATTTTTGTTTTAACTAATTGTGCCCTTTCTGTGAGAATGACCCAAAAGCATTTTGAGACATATAAAAAGATAACAAATTTATATCTGGAAATAACTTTGCATTCTAACAAATGCTTCGACAAAGGATCGGAAGCTAGAAATTCAAAAAATTCCTGTCGGCTCGACCTACAGACGGAGGTATAGACTTCTAAGTTAACTTCTAATTTCCCCAACAAAAACTAAATCAAGATTAGAGATAAACCCAGTTTAACAATTTTATCTGTCCGCTTTTCACGAGTTTTTAATTTCGTTTTTCTGTAAGAGCTGAATCATGTTAATACGATCCTTTTTTCTTCGATCCCTATTTTCGTTTAGTTTGTTTTTGCGTTAAGAGTTAGTCCGGCCCATTTTTAATTTTATCAAAAATCTGTGATACATAAATTTTTGGCTCTTTTCCTAGAATAATAGCTTTAAACTGATTTGATATGCATTATAATTAAGAAATTATGTGGATTTTTCGGTTTTCACAAAATCCCTCCCTATTTCCAACCCCTTGGTCCGATTTTGCCCGTTAACGAACTTGACAGTGATTTTCTGACCCTTGATTTTATGTGTCAGTTTGGAAGAGATTTGTGCAGAATTATGGAAGTTATCGTGTCCATAAAAAAGTGATATGTATATACAGTAAACTCCCGACCATCCGGCCTAATGTGGCGGAAGGGTAGGCCGGATAACAAAAAAGCCGGATAGGCCGGAATTCTATAAGTATTTACTCACTTCCTTTAACCCCCCCCCCCCCATTATATTAAAACACATGTTATATATTTTAAGATATTTTTTATATATACAGTACATACAGTTTCAAAATAAGTTAAACATTCACGTAAAGCGTAAGCCTAATTCGTAAAAAAAAGAATAAATCTTATTTTACTGTTTATTAATAAATGATGCATAAGATATGCATAAGATAAAATAGTCAAAACTTAGTTTTTAATTTTTGAAAAAGTAGTTGATAGATGGCTGTCTCTGCTATTGCATTCTGTAATCCTTTCTTGCTCCTTCTTGTCGTGTGTTAGCATTTTCCTACGGACAAGAACCTGCCTGCCTCGGCCGCTTGCAACATTTCTCATTATTATTTTTTTTTTTTTTTTTTACTAGGCCGGATAGTACGGAGGGCCTGAACCGGATAGTCGGGAGTTTACTGTATATATAGATATATATATATATATATAACTATATATAAATATATAGTTGTATATATAGATATATATATATATATAACTATATATAAATATATGGTTATTTAAAGTTTTGAACTGGAGATGGTTTTGGGTTCTAGAGGTCATAATCGACGTAGATCTGCAAAAATTTTTCAGAAATTCCAACATGGGGAGAATGTAATAGGCAATATTTCTTACGAAATCTATCTAAAAATCAGAATAGTAATTAAATTTAAAAAATCAAAAAACCCGACTGTGTAAAAAGCGAACTAATTAATTATTTTTCATCAATATGAAACTATTTTTTATATTACATACCTATTTTTTTTCCTTGTACTGATGACTTTTGAGTTATGTTTAATTGTTAGTTCTTATCTATAAACACTGTTTTGATGAGGCCAGTAGATGTCTATGATGGTTAGAGTTGCAGTAAAGCTACACAACTTCCTACACAACTTCCAGGTTGTGTAATATTTAAACGGAGCTTCTGACTGTAAAATAGTCAATGAAACATCATCTTCATGTTGAAAGACCTATCCAATGATATGCCATTCAATATGGAACGTAAAAAAAAAATTCCGTCTCTACCGCCATTTTGTATTTTACGGCCGCTATTTTGAATTTATAAAAACAAAACTTACCCTATAACCATCGGACGGTTAAGAGGAATCGATAGAGACCTCATTCATTAAAATCCATCCATCCGTTGGGATGTTTCGAGGGTGTAAAGAAATCCACACACCCAGATACGCATCAAACACATAAACCTTCTTGGCAGTCGGGTAATAAAACTATATTATTGCTGTGGTTTTTATCTGCATATTTTATTTATAAGACAATTATCAAAAGTATGCAAATGCGTATCATACGCGATAGTATATCCATAAATGTAATTTTCGAAATTTCTTACGTAAGTGCGAATTTACGTAAGTCGAGGGATGCCTATAGGCAAAATGTCTATACACGAGCTACCGGACCCGCTCCAATGGGACAGCCTATGGAGACAGTTTTTACCCGGTGGGGTACGAAAGACTAGGGGATTCTTGCGACCCCTACAACGATAAGTTCGTCTTGCATTTCGGCCCCAACAATTATCTCAGCCGTTGGGATGTTTTGAGGGTATAAAGAAATCCATTTACCCAGATACGCGTGAAACACATAACCCTTCTTGGCCAGTCGGATAATAATGAATAATCTTCATGTTTTCCACGAGTTTCACGTTATTGTAAATTAAATCAAAGTTGGGAGAGCAATGTTCAAGATTTTGAATTTATATCATTTTTTAAGTCACCATAATTTCATGTATTATGTTTGAAGAAAATTAAAATCGAAATGTTTTATTTTTGTGCTCTTCATTTGTAAATACACCAACAAGAAATCCTTTAGAACATATTATTGGAAATCCAATTACATACAAAATTTACACTATGTACATATTTATAGATGAAACACGTGGTTAATAATTGAAAATCACTTGTTTAAATATATATATATATTCATCGCTGGGAATCCAAGATAATTAATTTATAAAATCAAGACATTTTATTTTCTTTGTTCCTTCTAGAACTCATGATTCTAAAAACAATTAAAATTTCAGCAACTATTTTGTTCTATAAGAAGCCATAATAAAATTTAGCGTTTTCATGCTCGAGATAAATTCCATTTTAAAAATTAAACAACATTTCTTCTATTTTCCAAAGACCAAGAGAAACAATGCAGTTTACTTACTGCTTTCAAGTTTTACATCACTACCATAAAACTAAACTAAAAGAACAAGAGAAAATGTTTTTAATATTAATTCTCTAGACAGATCATGTGATCTCTGGCCAAGGTTATTAGACATATAGGTTGGCTCGTCACTAAGGACGCTGCTCCGCCCACTCTCGTTGCTATGAGAAGTCATACGTCACAAGAATCCAAGAAGGACAATTCCCTATCTGCCGCAAGAATAAAATAGGAGTTTCGATTTATTAAAAATTGTACAATCTTTCATTTTTCAAATGCTAACACTCACATTTGACAGTTTATTTTACTTGAGTAAAGTAACTAGGTAAAGTATGTAGTTTATACACTTTTTCTTAAATCTTCATAGAGTTAGTAGGGTTCAATGTTTGAGGATACGAAAGTTAAACTTACATGGCAAATTTAAATTTATAGCTTCCCAAAAAAATCATCCGATTGAATTTTTTTTCTTTTTTATTAAGATGCAATGAGTGGGCCCAAACATAATCTAGGCATTCCTTTTATTCAAAAACACATTTATATTTATAAAAATTATTATTAATAAGTGCATATTTAAAAATACTAAGGTATGCAACTCGGACTTACCAGATTAGTCCATAGGTAAAAATCATTTTTTTAAGCGAAAACTCTAAATAGATTTTTTACATTTAATATATATATATTTAGATTGACCACTGATAACACCAAAAAGCATTTTTATATTAAAAATATCAGTAATGTATTCAAATAAGTTTTGAACTTTGTGATATTTTATTAAATGCATGTCTGCAGTTAATAGCTGAAGAAATCACCAAAAATTTCACTACTTACAGAGCCTTTTTGATTTTGATTATTTCAGCGGTTTAAGCGCGTAGTTCAGGTACATGGCTGATAAATTTGTGTTTTATTTATATTATTTTATTTATTGATGAAGTTTTAATGTCGTTATGTAATATTAACCGGAAATAAATCCTGAACTATTTATAGTGTTTTAAGTGCAAACGGATTAAAGTTTCGTAATCGTGCTGTACGCGATGAACATAGATTTTAGTGCAAATCATTCTTAAAAATTATTTTAAGAACCACACAAAAATAAATAAATAAATAAAAATAAAAGAGGAAATTGAAATAAAGTTTACAAACAAATTCTGTTTCAAAGAACTTTTTTTCCGATTCGGCAGTGTAAAAATTGAAATTCCTGCGATGTTTAGAAGTTATCTCTCTCTCTCTATATATATATATTAGTAAAAGTGAAACTTATTGGTCAGGTGTTGCCACTGCCAATATAATGTAAATATTACTCATGATAATTTAAAAATTTTGTAATATAAAATTCTAAAATGATTCTAAGTAAACAGAAAATTTAAATTTCACAATGGAGATCGTGCATCAAATAAAATAAGAAAAACTATTGTGTAGTTGTCTTTATTATAGAAAATAAAATGCTTTATGTTGTAATTAATATAATATGTGAATGCTTGAAATATTGTAAATATGCTTTTTTTTTAATTATTGGTATATTATATTTTTAACAACAACAACAAAAAATCATGGTGTTATTAGTTATTGAGAGCGCTAATTTCTCCTCCCCCTCATTTGTATCAGCTTTTGCACATAGCTAATTCTTGGTTTTAAAGAATCCTGTAAAATTGCACTATGTATTTTTCATAAATATTTTTTTAAAGAGTAATAATTTCATATGTTGTATACATTTTTTTTTTAAGTTTTTCACAATTTAAAGATATTTAAAATTTTATTAGGCTTTATAAACGTAATTCTGAGAAGTTACAGTTTTGTTCTTTTCTAATTTGTAGAAGTTATTTATTAAAACATACATTTTAATTAAATGAATTAAAGTTGCAACCCACAATTTTAATAATTTAATAAATAATCTAAAACAAAAATTTGGAAATAGGCAATTCATAGTTAATATATATATATCTATATGTATACTAATAAATTAATAAAATAAGAGAGAGAGAGAAAATAATAAGAACTATAGTGCAGCTATAATTTTTTTCCTTCAAAAACTGTTTTATTTATTTTTTCCTCCTGCGTCACTGTAAAGTTTTTAAAAATTAATAATTTTCTTTCCATATAGTTTTACAAACTAAGGTCTCTTATTTCTTTACACGCGAAAAAAAAGTATTAATTTTTATTCAATTAGAATTGTATAGCAATTAACTGCATAGAGCTAAGGCAAATTTCGACCCTAGTTTCGTTTCTTGGATTCTTGTGACGTAGCTGGGAGAGAGTCCTCTGATTGGAGGAAAACTTACGAGCCAACCTGTATGTCTAATAACCTTGATCTCTGGCGCCTTTTCAGCCTCCTGAAGGAGTCCCGCTCAAAGGGTTTGCGAAATATTCCACAGATAAAAATAAACCAGTGTCTCCTAATCAATATCAGTGTTGAATTCAGGGGGTGGCCCGGGGGTGGGGGACATTCCCCCCGGAGCAGTGAGATGTCCCCCCCGAAAATCTTGAGATTTTGTGTTTTTGAAGGTCAAAAAGTGCAATCCCCCCCGGAGACACAGAAATCCCTCCCGGAGAAAAGTGTCTGAATTCAACACTGATCAATATAACCACCAAACAAGTTCCGACTTCATCTTTGCAACAAAGCCAGTAAACAGAGTGTATTCACGAGAATGTTAAGGATGTAACAACACTAATAACTCAACCTATCGTGACGAGCGTGATTTTCAAGAAGTAGTAAACAAATTATTTCCAAACAGGATTCAAACGAAAGAACCATAGGGAGTAGTTTGAAATTGAATTGCAAAATTCGCATTTATTGAATAGTTACCGTGAAGGCAGTTTGACAGAAATAAAAGAGGAAAAAAAGCAAAGATAATAGTTTTATATCCGGAAATAACTTCGAATTAGATGTTTCGCAAAGGGATTTGCTTGATAAAATGAGGATACCAAAAGTAATGAATTAATAAAAGTTCTGAATGGGTTTACAAAATTCTCATTTATTGAAAAAAATATCGTAATGAAGTCCTGAGAAAAAGATGAGGAAAAAAAGCTAAAATATTTATATCCGGAAACAACTTCGCATTCTAAGAAATGCTTCAACAACGGATTTGTTTGAATAAATAACAAGTTTTTTTTATATATAAAAAAGTTTAAAACAGACTTCAAGAGATTGTTTCTTACTTTCGTGTTTTTGTGGTAACAATTTATTGTTATCGGAATCCTGTACGGTTCAGGTTCCTATCCGACCCCAAACATTCTACAGTGAGCAAAACAAGTATTTGCATACCAGGTAAATTTGTTGTAGCATATGTATAAATAAATAAAAAGCAACTAAGAATTAAAAATACCAACACTTTTACAAAACAAATAAAAATATTTAATATCTGACTTAATACAGTGAAACTTCTTTTAAAGGCCACCCCTATTCAAGTGCCACCTCTATTAAGGGCCAATATTTTAGGAACGAAAAATCCCATAGACATCATGTTAAATTTACTCCTATTAGGGGCCACACCTACCCCTCATAAAGGCCATTTTTTTCACATGTGCTTAAATCCTAAACAGGTGTATTGAATTACTGAACCAAAAAATAAGAGTTCAGCAAACAACTGCATTTGCAACAAAGAAGGCAGGGAGAGATGGGGAGTATTTAGTAACACAGTGAAAGACCACAAACTTTTCCACAAGTGAGACAAACAGGTGCTCTTCACACTTTGTTTGACCTTTCAACTTGTAGGGATTGGGTTGGTGGGGAAACTTGGCCCTTTTTTGTGAGCACACAAAGGATAACACGTTATCTAGAAAAACTGATTCTACATTTACTGAAACTGTGAATGCATACTGAAGCACAATTTTTACACAAGAAATTTTATGCTCACGCGTCTGTAAAATTTAAAATTATGGCACGTAAATCAAGCCAAAGAGTACATTTGGATTTGAATGACAAAATCAAAGTTCTTAATTGTCATGATCAAGAAATTGGCTTCACTGTTTAATTGCAGCAAGAATCAAATAAACAATATTGTTAAAAACAAAGAGAATTTACTGAAAGAATGTGCAGATTTTAAAAATCGCGGGATAAAAAGAAAGAGAAATTAAAAATTTGGTCACCCCTATTCAAGGGCCACCCCTCCTAAGGGCCAATTTTCAATGGAACGACAGGTGGCCCTTACAGAGAAGTTTCACTGTAATTATATTTAAAATATGAAAACATAAAAAAGTAGCATTTGTACTGCCAAAAAAATATTTGCACACTAGCAATAAAAATAGAACTAGAGGAATTATTTATAAGTTAAAAACAGTGCTAATATTTAGTATGCATGCCCTGTGCTTCAATTACAGCTTGTAATCGTCTGGCCATTGATTCTATTAATTTATGACATGTTTCACTGCTGATTTGTAGTCATTCTTCCCTAAGAGCTTGCTTAAGTTCTGATTTGTTAGAAATTTTCTTTTTCCTTATTTTCATATCCAAAATACGCCATAAATTTTCAATCGGATTGACGTCTGGTGATTGAGGTGGCGTTGTCAATTGATTTTTTACATTATCAAGCAACTATAACCTCGTAATATATGCAGTGTGTTTCGGATCATTATCCTGTTGGAAATAATATGAATTAGGAATTCCTAATTTCAGAGCACTATTAGATTAATGATCTCGCAATATATTAATATATTGTTTAGCACTCATATTGCCTTCAATAAAGGTCATTTCGCCAACTTCGTTAAAAGACATGCATCCCCAAATCATTACATGACCATCGCCATGTTTTACAGTTGGTTTCAAGTTTTTAATTTGAAGAGAAGTATTTGGCTTTCGCTATACAGTTTTCTTACCATCTGAGCCAAAAACACTGAACTTGCTTTCATCGGAAAAAATAACAGTTTTCCAAAACTCTAGTGGTTTGCTG
Organism: Maratus speciosus; assembly: GCA_963932465.1. Classification (NCBI taxonomy): domain Eukaryota; kingdom Metazoa; phylum Arthropoda; class Arachnida; order Araneae; family Salticidae; genus Maratus; species Maratus speciosus. Next base: position 554,810,106 of record OZ010792.1, read on the forward strand.
ACATAAGCTTTTGCAAATTCAAGTCTTTTCACCCTATTTGTTTCACTAATAAATGTTTTTTTTCGAGGGGCTCTTCCTCGAATATTTGCACCATGAAGAATATTTCTAATTGATTGGGGTGTAACTATTGTTCCCGACGTTGAAGCGACATCAAAGCCAATTCTCGAGCACTTAGAAAAGGGTTTTTTGAAGATTCTTTTATGATGGCTCTCCTTGGCCTGGTATTTAACTTTCTTGGACGCCCAGTTCACGGCTTATTTATTGTCGAACCAGTTTCTTTTTTCTTCTTAATTACATAACAAACGCTAGAAAAGTTTAGATTTAATTTTTTACCTATTCCTCAGTAACTTAATCCAGAATTGTGAAGAAATATAATCTTCTCACGGGTAGCAACAGACAGTTCACACGTTTTCGGCGCCATTAGAACAAAAACTCCCCAGAATCCCTGCTCCAGTTAATATATTTCGTGACTTTAAAGAAGTGCGGTGGCTAATGTACTGCGGGACTGATATGCTAAACATTTGCATAATGTTCACATTTAACAGTCAATTCTTCTTGTGCAAATACTTTTTAGGTATGAGAAAATATTAATTTATTTTTTTTTTTAATGTGTAATATTACTGTTTAAGGAAAATGGGTAGTTATTTTTATTTTCTTTTTATTTAAATAAATGAATAATTAAGAGAATAGTATCAAATTTGCTTTCTATGGTTACTTATCCAAAAAATCGTGTGCGCGCAAATACTTTTTTTGCTCACTGTATTTGAAGCCAACCCATATTCGGATTCATAACGAAACAAATTAGCGCCAACCCGTCCCGACATGAAATGCGTGTAAAGTCAGGTCGGGTTCGGGTAAAATCGGGTTACCCGACCCGACTCTAATCCACAGTCATTTTAAATACCATTGCTGCCAATATTGATCATTTTTACGCGCAATAGACGATGATATAAAGTTTTTTTTTTTGTCCCTGTAAAATACCTATACACGATTCTATTTTTAAAATGTAAAGCAGTAGTGTATATCTATTGATTGCAAATGTTTTCTAAATATCAATATATCCTATTAAAGTCATCGATATCAATTTTTCGATACTTTAGAATATTTTCATTGGCATTTGATGCTTTAACACCCGGAATAATTTATTGCTGTATATGTTACGTAATGTCTTATTCAAAAATGGCTTTTATTCACATTTATAAAGTCGATAAAATTATTTTCGGTAATTTTCAGACAATCCTTTTAAAAATAGTAACTTTAACAATAGTTGCCACTCAGATGATTTCTTTGTTACATAATTTTATTTTCGATCTTAGGAAACGGATTCTTAACTAAAACAGAAGACGCAACAAAACCTAACTATTGTCTTACTAAAGCATAAAAGTTTGAGTAAGTACGCATTAGTTTTTACCAGATTTCCAATATTGGCAAATATGGAGATATGTCAGAATCTATATTTGTGGAAGAGATTTGAGACACAATCACATGAAGTTATCAAACATATTTTATTGCCCGATCCTTTTGATGTTGAGGGCTGGAGAGGTGTATTGTGATAACGTGTCAAGCAACTGTCTAGACTTTTCTCAAGGAGTCCTGTTTTTGTGAAATTGGGAACATTCTATTGCTATCAAGAGTTTCAAGTTTAAGCGGACTGCATCTAATTAATATCGATTACACCTGTGTCAAACCTCAAAATTCCGCAATAATTGAGTATAATCGACTCAGAAAAACATACCGTCCAGATCTGTCCAGTATCATTCATTCAAAGCCACTGAGAAGGACCAACAGTTACAGAGATTGGGCTTGTAGAAAGCAAGAGGATGATGTCCAAAAAGAACCCGAAGGTCAAGAAAAAGAGGACTCCTTACAAAAAGAATTGAAATCCCATCAAAAAATCAAGTAAAAAATTGGCCAAGTCTCGTGACTCTTTACCGGCAAAAAGGTCTGAGATCATGTACAGCCAAGTTTAGCTCGCTTATTAACGCTGACATTTTAATTCACAAATTACTTCTAGTCTCTACACTTTTAGTTAATGATTATATTGCGATTTGGCAATTACGCAGCACGAGAATGTAACGGCTGTTGTTTACATCTTAATTTTTACCTTTATTAATAAAGAATTGCATAAATAGTATTTATAAGAGCACTGAACGTATATGAGACATTCTCGCATAATTCTGACTATATTATATATATATATATATATATATATATATAATATAATTTACTATATACAATTTTTAATTAATAATTAGTATTTTAGTACATATTCTTGGTCCCCCCCCTCCCCATATACTGGGGAACATCCCATTGCATGATTGTATAACAATATTAAAGAGATAAATAAGTTTTGGACGATGTTGGGGGCCCAAATACCAGGAAAACTCCTATACCGTCCCGTGTCTCTGATGCTGATTTTTAAGTTTGGAGCTGTCTGTATAAAAGTGTTTCAATAAAAGTAATTCGATGTAACTTTTTTACGAAACTGGGACTATTGTTTTATATACATATGTAGCAAAAAATTAACCTGCACACATTTTTACAGTTGTTATTATTTTTTTTAATTATGTCCCTGGATTTTAGATTCCTTATTGTCTCTCTTGCTAAAATTATACAGAAAATCACTTCAGATGCAGCCACAGAATTTTTTTCTACTTTTTTTCTCATGCAGAAATATGGTAGAAAAAAAATGGCTAAAATTCTTTGACAGAAAATTTACTGCAGAATTTAAATCAGCATTTAAATATCAATTTCAAGCATTGTGGCTTTATTGGTAGTCTTACCGTACCCCCAAGGTTTATTGCTGCACTTTGGATTAAATTAAAAAAAAATAATTTACCTCTAAATGTAAATAACTGCTGCTAAAAATCAATGAACATTGTGGCTATCACTCAGTCTTAATATGATTAATAGGTGGTAAATTTCCTTACCGTCCCTTTTTTTTCCCTTGCCGTCCCCTTTTTTCCATACCGTCCCCTTTTTTTCCTTACCACCCCCTTTTTTACCACCCCTTTAAGACAATGTTATACCAAAATTTTGCACTAAAATACTACATTGTTATTATTTCTTATTTGAATGTTCTGTGGGTACTATGAAAATTCATTATAAGTAAAAATTTAGAAGAAAACAAAAAGTTAGAAAGGTAAAACGGTAAGGAAAATTAAACTCGCAAGTTTAACTTAAACCTCATTTAAATAAATAATCGTCGCTTCTGACCATTTTTTCTTATTTTGAATCATTAAGGCATTCGTCTATAAGATTAAAATGTTATTTTAGCAAGTTTAATTTCACCAGATTTTTATTCCTGAATTATTGCTGAAAATTTTGTTAGAATGCCTCATTAGTCCAGGCAATAGGGAATTTTACCTAGCAAAATTAATGGTAGTTCTGGAAATCGGCTTACTTTATGTTTTTTGGGTCGCAGAATCCGAATTTGTAACTTCCCACCAAAATTTCCGCCGGCAACCCCCCAAATTTTGGTAAAAAGCCACCAAAAAAGGTTTTTATTAAAAAATTCCATTTTTTATTGTTTTAGAGAAAAAGTATCTAGAAATTCAGAAAGTAGACAAAATTTCCAACAATTTAGATATATGACATTATGACTTAGGATGAAGGGAAGGGGGGATCTGCCTCGGAACATGCGCGCGGTGTTGTCCCCCCCGAACCACCACCCCCCAAATAGTTGTTTTTAACTTAAATTACTTATTGTTTTAGGGGAAAAGCATTACGAAATTCAAAAACTAGACAAAATTTGCAACAAATAGGATATATGACATTATGAATTAGGATAAACGGGGAGGATGAGGGCTGCCTCGGAACATGCACTGCGGCGCTACGTGCACTAAATGATGAAGTCCAGGCAATAGGGGATTTTATCTGGCAAAATTAATGGTAGTACTGGAAATCGGCTTTCTAGATGTTTTCTGGGTCGCTGAATCCGAATTTGTAACTTCCCACCAAAATTTCACCCGGCAACCTCCCAAAAAATTGATTTTTTGAAAAAATTTGGTTTTTGAGAAAAGCGCGCGGGGAATGTTCCGAGGCAGTCCCCTCTCTCCCCGTTTATCCTACGTCATAATGTCATATATCCTATTTGTTGCAAATTTTATCTAGTTTCTGAATTTCGTAATGCTTTTCCCCTAAAACAATAAGAAATTTAAGTTAAAAACAACTATTTGGGGGGGGGGAAATTTTGGGGGTAAGTTAAAAATTCGGATTCAGCGACCCAAAAAACTTAAAATAAACCTTTTAGAGAAAGTTCGGATGAAAGATGGGAGGGCTAATGTAAACGTGTGAGTGGTTAAGTGGAATTGCGCAACTTAGTCTACGCAGCACTGCCGCGCATGTTCCGAGGCAGATCCCCCCCTTCCCCTTCATCCTAAGTCATTATGTCATTTATCTAATTTGTTGCAAATTTTGTCTACTTTCTGAATTTCTAGCTACTTTTCCCCTAAAACAATAAAAAAATGGAATTTTTTAATAAAAACCTTTTTTGGGGGGCTTTTTACCAAAATTTGGGGGGTTGCCGGGTGAAATTTTGGTGGGAAGTTACAAATTCGGATTCAGCGACCCAAAAAACATCTAGAAAGCCGATTTTCAGTACTACCATTAATTTTGGTAGTCCCTATACGGTCTCTATTGCCTGGACTATCATATGTATTTGTAGCGTGGGCATAATTTTTCATAACATTGTAAACCTGCGTGCAAAAACTTCCTCGCGGTCGAGCTAATGTCTGGAGTTTTGCGTGATTTTCTTCCTATATAACGTCAATATGAGCCTGAACCCTCTTTTAAAAAGACCTCCAATTACTATTACTGCTACCATGACTGTATTCGAAGAACTGTCTTTTAGGAATAATTGCAGGCAGTGCGTTTTTCAGTCATGGGATGCATTTTTTAAGTTTTGAATGAGTTTTAAGCATTAGGGGCTATGCATATGTAACGTTATCATTTTAGGGGATGTCTGACATATGATATCGTAAGATATCTCTAGGGGAAGGGGGTTGTCTTTTGATATCGTTATCATTTTTGATCCAACCAAAATTTTCCCTTTTTATTTGTAACTTGGTCTTTACATCAAATTAGCAATATTATCTATTTTTATGAAAATAGAGTTATTATTAAAATCGTTAAAATATTATAAAATTATTTAATTCCAAATTTTGGGCGTTAGGTATTCCTATTCTTCTGTCACACGTGTATGCATATATAATCCGCTGTTCGACAAACCCTATGCGAATCATGTTTGAAATGCTACTTGTGTTTTCTAGTAAATAAAAGAGAAAGAATGTTGTCCACCTGCTTTGTTGGTAAGAAGTTCTGTCTGGCCCACCCCGTGCTGAAACAAGTGCAAAAAGACATTATTACTGTTGAATGCATTATGTAACAAAAAGCTATTTTTAAATACTTTTAAACAGTAACTATTTCTTTTAAATGTTACTTGACATAAAGTTATTTCATATATAAACTGTTATTTTATTAACTTCTCTTCATCTGAATCAATAAGGTATCCGGAAAATAAATGTAGTCATATTTGTATACCACTTCAAACAAAAGAAAAAAAATTCCATAAATCTAAAGAATTTTTATACACTGATAACGATATCATCACGGAGGGGATGATATCGTAATAGGGGGGGGGGGAGTCCAAAATTATCAAAAAGTTGATAACGTTATATATGTACAGTCACTTCACTAAATTTTTGGATTCTACGTCGACTGTATAAATTCTATAGATCATGTACAGGGATACACATAAAATTCGTAAGCATTACAGAGGATAAGCATTAATTGCTTAGAGGTATTTTTTAATCTGAGTAATGCATTTTCAAGCTCAGCTATATTTAGTATACTAAGAGATGTTTGTAGAATATAAATCATTTATAGGGCTATGCAAAGAACTGCATACGTGGCCACCTATGAATAGTGATTCCTAGAAGTATGATTTCAGTAGATTTAAGCGTGCCTGAATTAAATTTTAGCTAGTATAAAAATCTGTAGATAATACACAGGGCTTCACAAACGAATTCGAGTACCTTTCCGTCTATTGGTAGAAATTGATGAAAATGAATTTTTTAACTGTGTTACACTTTTCTTACTAAATTTTAGCATACTATGTAGAATATATACAAATCTATAGATCATATACAAGGCTACACAAATGAATTGGAGCAGCTTTTCGGCTATGGGTTGTAATCTCTAAAACTTGGTTGTCAAATGTGTTATGCATTTTCTAAAATGTTTACTTAAGTATTTTGTTACCGTTACCTTATTAAAACGACCGTGGACCTTTATTTGAATAGAAATCGACCCAAAAATCGAAAATTATTTTTGCGCATATTACAGTCGGACCTCTATTTAACGAACCTCTATTTTGCGAACTTTTCCTTGGAACCAAGAACATTTTGCGAATTTCTTCGTAAAATAACCTCCAAATAGCGAAGTGCATTCTCTATTTAACGAACTTTTTCTTGTGATCGGATTTTTTTTTTCTCCTCATTTCTCAAAATATTTCTGGACATTTCAAACTTATTCTTTCTTTAAACACATTTTATGATGTTCAAAGACCTTGAACTGGTTTTACCAGGCACCTTCTTTGTTAGCAGTGAGAATTCGGTAAGTACGGAGGACGAAGACGATAATCCTTTAGAGTAGCTTAAAAAAATGTGTATACAAATGAGAAAAAAAAAGGAGAAATTAACCATGATGTGCTGATTGGTGATTATATTTCACTTAATTCTGAAATTGAGACCTCCGAAACACTATCCGAATTGGATATTTTCGACAGTGTGAAAAATAAAAACAATACAGCAATGAATTGCGATGAAGACGAATAGGATGATGATGGAAATGATCATGATGCAGGAATTAACAAAACTTCATATGATGAAATGCTAAAATCGTTTGAAACAATCCGACGCGGATTTTAGTTAGAAGAAAAATCCGCATGAAGGGGGTTTTGGTGCATTGCAAAGATGCGAGACGTATTATGAGAGAAAGCACTTTTTAACCCCTTGAGGAGCGGTGGGATAAAATATATCCCACCTAATTTAAACAAGATTCTCACCGCAAAATGCTAACTAAATTTTATATTTTTAACTTTGGAGGAAAATCGTTGAAAAATTGCTTTTCCTTATTTAAAAATAAAAGTTTTCGATTAATCCCGTGATAATTCAATATTTAGAGACATTTTTGCTTGGCCCTCAAGGGGTTAAAAGAAAAAACTCAGGCATTTTTAACAGAGTTTTTCAGAAACTAAGTTTAAGGACGCATATGTTAATGTATCGTTAAAATTATTTGTTATAATAATAATAAATACGATAAGGTCATTAAAATTCGTTAATTTTAATGTAAAACTATTTACTTTATACAGAAAATACAGTGTATTCCCGGACAATGTTTTCTTTTCCTTGTAGATTTCAAAGATTTAAACAATAGAAAAAAATGAATTTATGATGGATATTGGTGGGTAAAATAAATAAAACAAATCGATATAATTTATCTAAAAAAATGTGATTTACTTTTAGTAAAAATATTTAGTGTTTATGATTTTAAAATCTGTTTTATGTAGTTTAAAGTATTTTAAAAGGTGAATCTCTATTTAACGAATTTTCCATATAACGAACTTTTTTCCGGGATTTAGCGACTTCGTTAAATAGAGGTTCGACTGTATTATTCAGTTTCTTCCGAACCATTTGTAAAAAAGCGCATGCAAATGCGATTATTTTTCGCAGAGTTACATACGTTTAAATTTTCTGCACAAACAATTTTTCTACCTTTTAATATACTTTGAATCTGTTTCTCTCAAAACTGATTTTTCAACATTTTTAGATTTTTGAAATGTTCCATGCGACATAATTTTTTATCAAAAAGGAAGAATCCTGATATTTCTTACAAAGAAACTGTGCATGCATTTTAAAATTCGACTTCATTAAATTAGTTATATTTGATTTTTAACTTATTAAAAGGCAAAATTTTGATGAAAATCGATATCGAATTCAGAAAAAAAAATCTCTAAAAAATTAACTATTCAAGGGATTAAAAATTTGATGCGCAAATTTGTTCGTAATAGAGTTTTAAGTGATTAAAATGCAAAATCGAAGAAATAACTGAAAATTTATGACGCATGGAGCATTTTAAAATTTCGGTTCAAATTTTTAATTTTTTTATTTTTATTAATTATAATAAAATTGGAAATTTCTTTTAATCTGTTTTATACACTTATGGTGAAATGTACATTTCCACAAATTTTCTTATCTCTGTGATGAAAACTAAAGAAATAAATTTTTAACGTGCACCATCCCCTTAACCGGCAAAATTTTGTTAAAGTAATCTGGGCGTGTTTGAAGGTGTTTCATAATCTTTGCTTGACGCATAACTTTTCTCTTAAAAAAAAAGAGTATGTATCACGTATTTAGACAAATTCTAAATGAACTATTTTTCACTGTGAAATCAAAGCTGTCATAAAAATGTAAACATATAATAATATTCATATTCAAGGCTGGAGTGGCACAGTTGACGTTTATTCGAACAGAGCGAAAAATGTCCAGACCAGGAATCGAACCTGGATACTTGGCGTGGCGTGCCGTGCCAATGCCTTACCTGTTAGGCTATCCGGACGATACTTGGCTGACATAATTCACTCTTATTTGTTGGACTTGGCTGCGAACTGCAGCGCTAGTTTCATTCATCCGAGCTATAACTATAGCATTTACATGATGAAAGTGTGTTTTAACACGGAAACTCCTGTATACCATGTAATTAGGCCATAGTGAAGGGAACGAATATTTTTTCCAACTGGATTAAATCATATTCAAGGCTGGAGTAGCACAGTTGACTGTTGGAATAAACGTCAACTGTGCTACTCCAGCCTTGAATATGATTTAATCCAGTTGGAAAAAAATTTCGTTCCCTTCATTATGATATTATAATAATTTTTGTAAAATTACAAAATATATATAGCAATCGGTTTATCAGAACCAACTCATAAAATACTGATAATAAAATATCGATATCAATGCTTTGAGAAAAATTTCGTATTTTCAACATATCAAAAGATTGAACACGGCGATGAAAATGATTAACATTAACATCAGCAGCGAGCGCAAAAAATAAATATTTATGCTGTATAAAGAATTCCAATTAATTTCAGCTGAAAGTCCTTTATGTAAAATGCATAACAAACACGATAACGCTGATACCAAACTGCTACAAAACTACGTGTAAAAAACTATAAAACTTGAGATTTGCCACAAATTCTTTCACTTAGATAAAAACCAATAGAAACACAAAACAAACTCTTTAAAAAATATTTAAACACGTCATCCATTATTCATAAATGAATTCGAATTTTTGACGTTTCTTACAGCGCATCCTAATAATCATATATTATGTACACATACCTTATCAGCGGTTATGGTTAAGCGGCGAACCGTGCAAAAGATCTTCCAAAAATCAGAAGCTTACTTCCTAACGATCTCTCGCATTCGTTTTTAGCAATTTTTTTTCTTCTTCTTTGAGAAAGTGACAAAAAAAAAAAAAAAAAAAAAAATCCATTTTTCTTGTAGTTTGTTAAGGCTGTTGCTGTTCTCAAATCCAAACTGGCTACTTTCTGACTTTGTTCATTTTTGTTCGCAAACATATTAATTTGATAGGTGCTTTTATTAAGAAACTATGCAATCAAACTTTTTTCCGTTTTTCGGTAACGACAGAAGACTTTTCAGGGAATGTTGTTAAAATTGGCGTTTTGAAGTGAAATTTAACATCGCTGATGCAGTCACACACAGTCAAGGAAATTCATGGAGTGCAGCTCAGAAAAGAAAAAAAAAAAAAAAAAAGCTGGATACAGGCTGTGTCTTCTTTTCCTTCGAAAAGACTAAGAAAACATCTGAAAATTGTGACTCTGTATCTCTCTTAACTGGTGAAATCGTCGAAAATGGAAGAGAACTCAAGTTAGAGATGGATGCTGAAGATGTTGTTGAACTCATAAATTCTCGTGATCCCTAATTAAACATCGACGAACTTATCGAATTAAAGAAACAAAGTACTCTCGAAGAAATAGATGAAGATTTTATTAAGCCTAGGGAGAAGGGAGTGGAACATTATGATGGTTGCAAAAATTAACCAAAGGACTAAACTTTATTGAAGCTGGAATGACGGTTCAAAATATGGATTCAGACGAGCAAAGTGTAACAACACTGATTCACTCTGTTGTTATAAAGAGCTAAGAGAAAAAAAGAAAAAAAATGTCGGTTCAAACTTCATTGCAAGATTTTTATCACATGCTCAAAGACTCGAACGGGACAGCTAGAAGAACAATAAATTGTAAGTTAACAACTTATTGATTTATTCCAAATTCTTGTATTGTAAACGCATTTTTTTGCTAATGCTAAATGTATGCAAATGTATGTATCCCTAAATACAATAAAATAGTATGTTTATTAGATTTTTGTGATTTTTTGTTACTTATCCTTTTTGATGATCTACGTGTACCTCGACTTACGTCGATTTCGACATACATCGCCAGTCTTGGAACGAATTGCTGACGTAAGTCGAGGTATTACTGTATTTTAAAAACTATTCCACATAACAACTGATATATGGAAAAGTCGCTCAACGCTGGATTGGGCATGCGGGTAATGCTTATTTACTCTTGTGCAGAGGGCCTCCGAAATCCCCGGATCTTACGCCACGTGATTTCTTTCTGTGGGATTATATCAAAAGATCTTGTTTATGAAAAAGCATTGCTGAAAACATTCAAAGAATTTAAAGAACACATCAGTGCTGTCTCCCCTTAATCCCTTGATGGCAGGGCAGCAATTTTGACCGGTCGAAACTAATTTTAACCAGGACAGTATTTAAAACTGGTTTTAACCATCTAAAAGCAGTTAAAATTGGTTTTAACCACTCAAAAGTGACCAAAACTCTATTAAATAACTTTAGCCTACATAATAGCCCGAACTTTGCATTTATGTGAATATTAATTTCATAATTCATAATATTCCAGAGGCCCGGGTTCGATTCCTGGCTTGGACATTTTTCACTAAGTTGGTTTACGCCTTGTTAGCAACGTGATAATTCAAGTCTTTAATATTCAATTAATTTCACTGCTGAAAAGTAGCTGGAAAATTAATTAAAAATTGTATATTCACCGATACTGGGTTCATTTGCGTCTCATGTTACGCCGCTAGTTTGTGTGCTCATGAAGACTTTTCCATCTAGTGCTGCGGTGCAACCTTACCGACTTATATAAGTGAGAGATACCAAACTGGGCATCGTCCTTGTGGCTTAGTGGTAGAGCACTGGAGATCTATTCCTGGGGCCCGGGTTCGATTACCGGCATGGACATTTTTCACTAAGTTGGTTTACGCCTTGTTAGCAACGTGATAATTCACGTCTTTAAAATTCATTAATTTCATATTTTATATCTATCTATATATTTGTATATAAGTATAAAATGATAATTTTAATATTTTAATAATTATTAAATATAGATGGAATGTTTTTGTGTCTTATGTAATATTTTATACAGAAACATACATTTCATAAATCTTATTTTTTTTTTAAGTTTAATACATTACGATTTGGTGGACAGTAATTAAAAATTGGAAAACATTGATTTTGAATTTAAAAATTACATAACGCACATAGTGGATGTTTGTGCTAAATCTTCATCAGTAGAAAAATGATTTTTCAAGTTTGATTTCATCCAAAACGAACAATGAAATCGCCCTAACTTAATACAACAACACTTGTAATCACTTTTTGAGTTCTAAATAAAAATTTAAAATGTTTCTTTTACTTAATGTGATTTAGTTTCCTTTACTTTTTGTATAAAAGTGCATATGCAATCAAATTATTAAAAATATTTCAATATTTATGATAATTGCCTATCTTTTAAAAAAAAAAAAAAAAAAAAAAAAAAGTGTAGTCTTAATTTAAAAAGTAATGAAAATTAATGCATAACACTAAGTAAAATACTTGCAGACAGTTAACCAAATGTTGTATTAAATACTTTTAAATGCTATTTTGACAAACCCTTTCCAATGTTGCACTAAATATCATTTAATAAAATAAATTTTAATTTATTTTCTCAACTAGGACGGTTAAACTACGGTTAACTTTTCTGACTAGGACGGTTAAAACCAGTACAACCCTGCTTGATGGACGGTGGGATACATTATATCCAACCTAATTTTAATCAAGATTTGCACCAGAAACTTCAAATTAAATTTTACTGTTAGAACTTTGGTGAAAAAAAGTTGTAAAATTGCTTTTCCTTATTTTGAAATAAAATGTTTCGATAATTCCAGCGTGAATTTAACATTACAGAAACATAATTACTTGCCCCTGAAAGGTTTAAGAACCGTTGACAGTGTAAAACTGCAAAACGTGTGGAACGAACTTGAGTACAGATTAGATTTTTATTGCGTTACGATAGACACACATCGAACAGTTGTAACTGAAAAATAAAAATCTTCGAATGTTTTTCTTTATTTTCATATATCACTTATTGTAATAACAGGGCTCCACTGGCGACTATTTTTATATTCTATTCGCACCATTTTTTTTTAAAGTAATAATGTTTTAGTGTATTTCTCTTGCATATGTTATCAAAGCCAAACCATTGCGAAATTACTCGACTACGAGGTATCCGACCCCACTAATAGAAAAAGCCCTAAATACTCGCTTTTTCTTAACGATGAAGACTGAGATTTCCTCATCCTTCAACTAAACTTAACCTTTCTGTTTGTTCGGTCCTGTTTTTTGCTTTAAAAAAAATTAATTTGTTTTTCTGTTACATAAATAGCATTTTTACCAGCCTAAACTTAATGTATGGTCTCTGAAAAGAATCTTATTTTTTAAGATGGGGTATCCCCGGTAGCTTTTTCGCCTTGTCCTTTTAGAACTATTGGAATTTCTTTTTTACTAATTTTTCAGAATTTTCTTTCTTTCCTTTCTCTTACATTGTTAAACTTTGAGTACTTTAAATGCTTATGTTTTAAGTTATTCTTTCTTAACTTTTTACAGTTAATTTTCTCATTGTGGCTACCAGCCACGTTTAAACATAATTTTTTTTAAGGCTCCCTAATGCCCTTGCAACACGATCACTTTTCAACTGGATGTAAAGTTGCCACGCAACTAGGTAGTCCATCAACAAGATCACATTGTTCACATTGTTGTCAAAGTGTGTATAACAGATTTTTGTCTTGAAGAAAAAAATGGTACGAGATAGAATTAAAACATATTCGCCAGTGGCAGCCCTGTAACATGTGTAAGAATTTCAAATGCACTGGTGGCGAAAATTAAGGAATAGTCATAAAATGCTAATTTTTAAGTAAGCGAATACTCAAAAGGAAATAATATAATTCGAATAATTACTATCCCTACAGTACAGCAAGTCCATATAGCATCTCATTCATGTCACACATGGTCACAAGTGTCACACAGTCACTACGGTGAAACAAAAAATAGGAAATTCCACACGCCTCATTATGAGTCTCAAATGATCACTATATGTGACTCCACTGAAACGTCAACGTGACTGCTGCTTTGTGACGAGTCACCAGGTGACTTTACAATGAAGTTACATTGTGACTCTCGTGTGACTGTCATTTTTTGACTCAATTTCAAAGTCATCGTGAACGTTGCATTATAATAAGTCACCAAACAATGTCACATTAACGTCACATGATGACTTTCATGTGACAGAGAGACTACTGTGAAGTCACCATTGTTTTCCTTTGTGAAAAGTCACCGTGTGACTATAATGTGATATTATTTGGTGACTTATCATAATGCAACGTTCATGATGACTTTGAAATTGAGTCTAAAAATGACAGTCACACGAGAGTCACAATGTAACTGCATTGTAAAGTCACCTGGTGACTCGTCACAAAGCAGCAGTCACGTTGACGTTTCAGTGGAGTCACATATAGTGATCATTTGAGACTCATAATGAGACGTGTGGAATTTCCTATTTTTTGTTTCACCGTAGCGACTGTGACACTTGTGACCATGTGTGACATGAATGAGATGCTATATGGACTTGCTGTGCTGTAGGGATAGTAATTATTCGAATTATATTATTTCCTTTTGAGTATTCGCTTACTTAAAACTTAGCATTTTATGACTATTCCTTAATTTTGGCCAGTAGTGTATATATATATATGGGTCAACCCATTTCAAGTGGTCCAGCACTGGTTGCTCGACCATTTTTAAAAAAATTGAATTTTTTTGTACAACAACCCTAACATGATGGAAGTTCAAAATGACTATTATTTTAATTTTATTAATTTTTGTTTGTGCATGGCGGCCTTCTTTGTTTCATCGTCTGCAGCAATTTTCTCACAGGAAGGGTTTACGGAATTGTAAATAATTCATCGTTTATTTATCCAATTCAAATGCGGATTAAATAAATTTGCACAGAATACATTGGGCTAAAAAATTGGTAATAGAGTAGTTTCCGAAACTGAATCCTTATTGGTGTAATTTAAGCATAAAGTTTCAGTTTTTTTCCAAAATTTGTCCGTTTACAAGAAGAAATTTTTCTAGCAAGGAAAACTGTCAACATGACATAATTTTTTTTACAAATAAGCTGAAAGTACTTGTACTCACACGCCAAGTTCCAGATCTGGGACTTGCTTTCTCTTCGCTAAAAAAAATCCCAATTTTTTCAAAAATTTCAAAAATAGCACTTCTGAGGTTTTTATATCTCTGGTGGGGCACGAGATAAAAATCTGAAGTTCTGGTTTCTGACAGTATTGTATGGTACTGTTATGCACAAGAAGTTTCAGGATGGAGATTATACTACAAGCTGAGATATGGCAAGGGCAACATGTTAAAACAATACTGCCAAAATATTGTTTTGTTGTAGTCACAGCTAAGCATTTATCTCAGAGTGTCATTTAAATTTATTTTTTTTATTATCTTTAAATAATAGTAACAGAAAATAAAGCCCTTTGCACATCTTAGAAATTAATTAAAAAAATTAATTATGCCTAAAGCCATACATTTTGTATGGTTTCAGTAATTTTTGTTGTAAGTAATTTTAGCAACTAAAAGAAATCTCGACACTTTTACAAAGAAAAAAAAAATATTTTTATACAAGACTTGAGACAAAAACAGAATGGGGAAAGAGAAAGTCTATTAATTTTGTCATACTTGTTGAGACATGATCAAACGTGTCAAAACACATTCTTGCTTTTTGGTTTAAAAACTACAATTTTGATCTTTCTCAAAATTTTATTTGTAGGTACCAAGTCTTGTCATCTCTTGATAACTTAATTGAAGTTCTTAGCCCTGCTGGCTCATAGAAATAAACTAAATCACTATGCGCAAGTCTCACTTCATTAATAATTCCTAGCTTACTTCTTATGCAAAAACGTCATTTTTCTGCAGTATGAATTTTGAAAGGGCTTTGGATATCTTTACTTTCTGAAAATTACTTGAGGCTGATGCATGGTAATATCGTATAATGTTTCATTTACAGGAGCATAGTTATAGTAGGAACATGTTTCAGGGACTGGCAAGCAGCATTAAAATTGTGGTTTAACAATCATGGTTTGTCAATAAGCAGGAATGTGTTTTGACACGTTTGATCATGTCTCAACAAGTATGTCAACATTAACAGCTTTTCTCTTTCCCTATTCTGTTTTTGTCTCAGGTCTTGTATAAAAATATGTTTTTTCTTTATGTAAAAGTGCTGAGGTTTCTTTTAGTTACTAAAATTACAACAAAAATTAATGAAACCATACAAAATGTAGGACTTGGGAATAATTATTTTTTTTAAATTAATTGCTAAGCTTTGCAAAAGGCTTTATTTTCTGTTACTATTATTTAAAGATAATAAAAAAATAAATTTAAATAAGACTCTGAGATAAATACAACAAAACAATAGTTTGACAGTATTGTTTTGACATGTTGCCCTTTGCCATATCTCAGCTTGTAGTCAAATCTCTATCCTGAAATTTCTTGTTCATAACACTACCATACAATACTCCCAGCAACCAGAACTTCAGATTTTTAGCTTGTGCCCCACTAGAGATATAAAAGCCTCAAAAGTGCGATTTTTGAAATTTTTGAAAAATTTGGGCTTTTTTTAAGCGAAGAGAAAGCAAGTCCCAGATCTGGAACTTGGCGTGTGAGTACAAATATTTTCGGCCTATTTATAAAACAAATTATGTCATGTTGACAGTTTTCCTCGCTAGAAAAATTTCCTCTTGAAAACTGACAAATTTTGGAAAAAAAACAAACTTTATGCTTAAATTTCACCAATAAGCCTTTACTTTCGGAAACTACTCTATTACCAGATTTTTAGCCCAATGTATTCTGTACAAATTGCTGCAGACGATGAAACAAAGATGGCCGACATGCACAAACAAAAATTAATAAAATTAAAATAATAGTCGTTTTGAACTTCCATCATGTTAGGGTTGTTGTACAAAAAATTTCAGATTTTTTAAAAATGGTCGAGGAACGAATAAATGATTTTCTGGACCGCTTGAAATGGATTGACCCATATATGTATAACCATTATGTAATTACAAATCATCATCTATTTCCAATTACTAAAATTAAATTAATAAATTTAGTTTCAATTCATAACACTGGACATTATACAAAAATAAAGATGGAACCTTTAACTAGTAATACAAAATCAAGCACAATATCACTAATTCATTAGCACATTGCGGACGATTAATCCGTACAAAACATATGAAAAACCACCAAATTTTGATAAAATAACCTATTAAAGACAAAAGACACAAATAACCAGCGAAATATTGTTGAACCATTAAAAGACGTATCGTAAACAAATAATAGATCAAATGGATGGATGTAGCCGGAAGCATTTCACTTTTTCAAGGGTACATGAAGTACAAATATAAGTAAAAACATAGTCGGTTTCTGTAATAGAATCCAGCAATAAGCTAAAAATTGAATTCCATTATGTACTCGATCGACTATAGACCAAAAAGTATAAATTTACCATGTCATATAAATTGAATTAAAAAAATATTATATATATATATATATATATATATATATATATATATATATTATTCGGGTCATTCACTTATGCTAATCCTGTATATGTTGCATTACTGGATCAAAAAAAATTTTGTCGCATAATATTCATAATTAATTGCTTGTAAACACCGAATAGCGAATCAAGAAGCTTAGCTCATTAATTTCTAAAAGTAACAATCCAAGTATCAAATCTGTATGTGTGTATTTTAAATATACGTTTTCATTGGTCAGCAGATTTTTACAATATTAAATCAAAGTTTATTAACCTAAGACATACATGTAATGTCAGAACTAACATTGATTTTAATTAAATATTCTGTCTATATAACAAAATCTTACGCTCGGATGACTGTTGCCTCTAACTCTATCGGTTACAGTTCAAAAAGTTTTACGACAAATTTTTCCAAACAAGAAAAGAAGTGCTGATGGCAAAACAGAATTGAAAAAGAAAAAAAATACAAGCATACTTTTGATTAATCTTTTTTTTAACATTTTCCAATATTGTTGAAAAGTATTTATGTATTCAATTCATCTCCCTATTCGAACTTTAATTCTTGTAAATGTAATTTGATTCCTATTGTAAACGCAGTATATAGCATTTATGTAGCAGTATGTGTCATTTACAGAAACACTCAAAAGAATTCTGTTACGTTATGGCCTATGGAAAAAACATCGTTGCCGTGAAATTTTAATGGTGTTAATCCTATTTCAAACACAATAAAAATTAATATGCATTTATGAGGTGGTGTAAGTCATACTTTCTGTAAAATACGGTAGGGGGTGGGGGGGGCGTTTATTTTATATCATTTATTTACAAGGTCACACAAAAGAATTCAAGTTTATAATAGTTTTCAGCAGCGGTTCCCAACCTTTATAGGTACGCGATCCACCTTTATGTAAAAAAAAATCGCGACCCATCTACTGTAAGGATGTAATCAAATATAAGTAACGCAAATTATTGTATGACCTCAAGCTATCGGCTAGCTTATCCTACGAAACAAAAAATTCGTACGAAGGAGGCACTATCAACAAAATCAAGAATCGGCAATCCCAATGTATGTAAGTGGAATAATAATTAAAACAATACGCATATTACAAAGATAATGAAAAATACGTTTAATTATTATCAAAACACAAATTTACAATCAAGAGATTCCTGGCACTGTTGTTTAGCGATGAGGGCATCTATATCAGCTTTAAAACTTGTTACAGTGAAACCTCCCTGTTCGACCACCTCCCTGAACGACCATTTTTTCATGGAACGAAATTTATTGCCATAGGCTCAATACTAATTTTACCTCCATTCAGAGACCCCAGTTGAACTCCCTCCATGAGCGACCCATTTCTTTGAAGAAAATGAAACAAATTCCGTTTTTTCCTGGTCGCTTGCAGAAGGTTTTATTAGAATAATAAGCGCATTATTCATCAAACTTCTAAACTAAGTTTAGAATTTTTATTTATTCTGGTAACTTTTAAGTGTTTAAACCCCTTTGTACCTTTTTAGGCCAATAAATTTAATTCTGATGACAAAGTAAGGATGGCGGTCCATAAACTCCTCTGCTTTATTCTGTCAGGAAACTCTCAAAGAAATAGATAAATTAATGACATCGTCATAATTTGTTCCCGTCCAAAAAAAATTGCATTTATTGACTGAACTGCTAAAGGACTTCGAAATAAAAGTTATAGAAGATAAAACCGTAAAATCAAAGCAAACGTCAATGTATTCATTTTTTAAACTCTGCACTAATTAATTTATGTAATTAGCTTTTGTTTTGATACTCAAATCTTCATATTTTTTCTTAATGTGAAAAATAAATTTTAGTAACATTAATTGTTACATTTTCCAACAATTAAAATCTACATTTAAACATGACCTCCATTAAGAGACTAGTTAAGTTTAATTTTAAATCTCTTTCTACACGCAGTCTGTTTCTGTTGTTTGTCTAAAACAATTGTTTTTCTAAAACAGAAAAGTAGAAAAAGCACGCAAATATGTCGTGTTCAACAACATCAAGGACCTCAAAGATGATTTAGATATTTCTGGATAGTGTGCTCGTATATATTCATCCTGAAAGAAATGAAGGATTTTATCTTGAAAACTGCCGTCAAAGAGAAATCGCAAGATAGTTCAATTAAGGCAGTGGCGCCAACTTATAGGGGCCCATGGGGCGCGAGCCCACCCAATAATTTGATCTCTCCGCCCACCCAATTTCAATTGATTTAATTCGTAATTTATTATTATTATTATTTTTTAATCGCTGAAATGAAAATTGGTTCTATTAACCTTCTCAAAATAGTTTTGTTGGGAAAATAGTAAAGACATCCATTAGACTTACAAAAGCACTGAGAACAGCTTCAGCAAAAGTATAGTCAAATGTCTCACAAAAACAAATTTTTTGCCTATTTTGTCACCTGTTTTGATATCTTGAATTGGTAAAGCACTTAGGTGTCTAAAATGTATCCATTTCTTGACATTTAGTTTTTTGCACTTTCAATAGTTAGCAATTCCAATGTTATTTAAAATAAATATTAATATATTTATAAGGAAGAACTTATAAGAATATAATTGAATAAAATTATTTATAAAATTATAAAAGTTAAAAAAATTACGTATGGAAAACATAATTTAATTTTGAATTACCATCTTTAGTTATTCCCTCCTCTCCTCTCTCTCTCTCTCTGTACACACACATAGAGGGAAAAAAATTATGTGTGTTTTTTTACTCAAAAGTTTTTGAGTCCACCGAATATTTTTGAAAAGTTGGCGCGCTACTGATTAAGGAGTACTTTCCAGGTTTTGAAAGTTTTGGGCTTTTGAAATGTTTCTCTTCCAAAGGATTTTTAATCCACAGGCTCGAGAGAAAGAGGTCCAGGGTTGCTTTAATAAAGGCTGCGCAACTGCTGCCGTATCTCACAATGAGCTAATAACATAATAGCGACTATATGTTTAAAAAAACGCTGCCTTCTCACGAAGTTTTACTTTAAGCTAATAGCGTTTATGTTTATTGCAGTTCAAAAAATATAACATATACAATATTTTACAATAGATGAAATAAAAGATACATTTTTGTGGCAAACCTCGATTATTCTGCGACCCATAGGTTGGGAATCGCTGGTCTACAGGTAAAAGTCGTTTTCAGTTTATTTTAATGATGATACACTATTTCAAATATAATGACACTAAAATACGGGTTGATTCGGGTCGGGTTGGAATATTCCGGGTTCAGGTTGAAGTGTATCGGGTTCGAATCAGGTTTCGAGTTAATGATTAATATTTTTTCATCTCAGGTTCGGGTTGATTTTATGCAGAAATTTCGGGTTCGGATTAGGTACGATCGACCTGTGCAGAACTCTAATCCGTGGTACACAAAAATAAATAAATAAAGATTAAAAATTTATAAATTTCGTGGTACACAAAAATAAATAAATAAAGATTAAAAATTTTTAAATTTTAAAGTTATAAAAACTAAAAAAGTTCCTTATAAAACTGTTAAAAAAAATTTAGTTACCTTAATTTAATTAAACTTTTTTTTTTACGAAGTTTCAATGGATAGACACAATTATTAGCTTAAATTTTCTCGATTTATTTATATACTTAAACTTAAATGAATTTAGCCTAACTTTCCTTTCATAAAAGTTTAAGCAAATTCAAAATTTTTAAGACTTTTTTTTTATCCCAGATTCCATAGATTTTGCTGAATTATGAAGCCAATCGTACAAGAATAAAAACGATATTAGAAAACATCCAGTTTAAATAGGTTAAACTATTAAATCATGAATAGAAATGCAAATAAAAACGTAAATAGAAATATAAAGTACCCTATATGTATTTAAATCATTTGTTTTCACATTCAAAAACCGGATTTAAAAGGAAAACAGCTTTGGAAAAACACCAAAGCAATAAATTTTAAAAATTCATCAATTCCGATTACAACGGTCGAATCCCGAATCAAACTACGTTTGCTACAAAAAATTTATTTTTCTTCTAAAACAAAAGTTGCGCTTTAAAATGAGGCCGCTTTCATTAATTATATACTAGTTCAATCAATTAAATGAGAAAGTATCTATACGCCGGGAAAAGACATTGAAAATATTAATTGATTAATCAAACTAATAAATGATTCATTATTATTTTTTTTTTTTACATTTTTTATACTCGAAACACAATTATGTATAATTGTAACACAAATTATGAGAAATGAAATCGAGAATTTTCGTCTAAAAATATTAAAAAAAAAAAATCTGAAAACAATTCATGATTTTATAGATCTATCAAGTGTAACATCTAATATTTGTATTTTTAAGAACTCTTTACCGAAACAACCATTCGCGAACTAACGATCGACTGAAACAGGTTTTGAAAACCGAAACCGAATTCCGGTAATCTTCTTATTTTTGGCCGAATTGAGAATTTCGGCCGGATTTTAGAAAAAACGAAAATGTCCCAAAAAAATTTAAAGAAATTAATACATACATAAATATACATGATTATTAATTAATTATACGCATTTATTAAATATACATAATAATTAATTAATTATAGATGCGTGGCCCAAGTTGGCTCTCTGTACCTCAGACCAAAACTTTTGATTTTCATATAAAATGTAATTAATTCATCAACGACACAAAATGATTTTCTAACAACACGAGTTTAATCTAATCAAAAAAGGTTCTAGTACACATAGCTCGATTTGCCTTTTATAATGATTTTTGAAAATGACCATCTGTTAGTCATACTAAAACTTTCTCAAAGAGTATTCGAAACATTTCTGCTGTTTCAAACTAAAAATTTTCTATTACTGTTAAGTCTGCAGCTTTTAAGGGGCAAGTGAAAAACGTCTTCAAAGTTTAGTCATATATGCATTTTTGTACTCACGTCTTGAGCCAGTCAGGGCTGAAAATTATAAACAGTGAAGCTCGTAGCAATAAAAAAAAGTGTCATTTGAGTCGATACAGCTCAAATCAATGAGTAATGTTGAAAGTTTCCGAAAGAAGACACGAGATTTTTGGAGTACAGATTAGTTTCGGCCGAGTTCCGGGAAAACTCTGATTTCGGGTGGAAAACGAAAGCGAAACCGAATTTTCGGTCGATCTCTAGTTCTCTGCCATTTTACAGCTATCATCATATACAAATGAAGCTGGGAGAGCATCATCATTTTGCACAACAAATGAATTGTACTTCTCTTTTATATTCTTAAGTAACTTGAGATCAAACAATTCAACCACATATTTTCTCTTACTCACTTTATCTTACACTATTATTTTCTTTTAAAAAATTTTAAACAAACAATCTACCTATTAAATTTTATGTTATACATAAAATTTTTTCTATTGTCTCGTATATTATCACACTGTTTGAATTCGAATTACCATACATTTGTAACATTACAGTCTATAGGGCAGGGACGGCTAAACTATGGCACGCGTGCCACTTTTGGCACGCAAGAATAATTTTGGAACGGCATTGCTTGTCGCTTTAAATCAAAATACAGTGAGATTACACAAAATTTGTGTTTTCTAAATTCGATTAAATGGAAATTTATAAATTTTACGGCATGTTATATTCCAATCTAATTAATTATGGCCTCAACAATTTTTCAAACAAAGACTATATTTGAAAACTATCGACAAGAATGGGTTATTAGACATTAATAAACTCCGATGGTAAAGTTATGGCAACCTTGAATTTATTTCAGATCTATTCAAAGAAACTTTTAACAGTTTTTCTGCCTATCTATGCTTTCGAGCCACTGTTTTCACAAATTAATATTAAATCTCAAACTGAAAGCACTTGTCAGCTAAATCTGGTTCAGTTTGCATTAAATTTAACCAGGTATTAAAATGCAACAACAGAAATCAAATTACATCACATTAATTTTTTTTTATTTATTTCTAAAATATATTTGTTTCCATAATTATTATAGTGTAATACCTACATGTACGTTCCTCATATTTTTTAAATCTTAATAAAAAATTTAAAGTAATTTTTGTCCATTATTTTTCCAACTACTAAATTTGTTTTTTAGTTGGCACGTCATGGTCACGTAAAATATTTTTTTTAATCAAATTTGGCACGCGGCAACAAATAGGTTCGCCAACCCTGGTCTAGGGGGTATCCATCAGTGGCGTGGCGTGAAAATTTTCGGTGGTCATCGCAATTATTTAAGTTTGTGGTGAAAAATTATTAACTCTAAAATTCAATGGTTGAATGTTCAAAAAAGAAACTTTAAATCTTACCTTCACTTATACATGAACTCCAAATGTTCTGCTAAAACTGGATCGTAGAGTTTTAAAAGCTTATTAAGAGTTTTAAAATATTGCTTGGTCATCGCCGCATCCAGCGATGACCGGACGCCACGCCACTGGTATCCATCCTGGTCTTCCAAGGTTACAGAATATAGATGAAATCCATTTTTTTTAAATTAAAAACTAACTTTTTTTTAAAGATTTAATATATATTTATAGATTGCCCACTAACACCACCAAAAAGCATTTTATATGAAAAATATCAATTATTTTAAAAACCATAAAATATTAGTAAATTGACATAACATTTTCAAACAAATTGCGTTTAAAAAACATTTCTTTTCCTATTTAACGATGCTAAAATTGTGCTATGTTCAGGAATTAAAATAAATTACAGTAAAAGGGGGGAAAATATATTTGTCAGATATTGCCATCTTCAAAATGACGTCATCGTTACTCTCCGATATGTTTTTTGCTTTATAATATACATTTTAGAAGAACTTATTATTGAAACACGATAATGATATTTCCAATAATTGAAACTTTCAGCGCTCGTAATGCACGACATTTTAATATAAAATAATTTTCAAAAACACCAAGAAACAAAAAATAAAAGTTTCAAATAAAAATCTTTCATCTCGGGAGCAATAATAATAATTAAATGTAAATAATGGAGCTGACAAATTTAAGCCTACATTAATTTCAAAAAGTTAGAAGAAAATAACAACAGAACTTACTGTTGAAGAGGTGTTTTTCTTTCTCGAACATGTACATAGGTGTGATTTTATTCACATGTCCAATACACAATAGTTGAATGAATTGTAGCCTCTTAGTATGTATCCGGTTCAAGTGAAAATTAGAGATTCGTCATCTTAGCGGTTTCAAAACAATGTGACAGGTACAAAGTATATCGGTTGTGACGTAAAAACTCCAAGCGTATTTTGCACTTTCATCATCGAAACGTTATGTTCTCATTAAAAGTACCAAATGTTGCATATACTTAAACTCTTCGCGATTATGCACGGGGCCAGATCTGCAAAATGAACGCAAAGTTTCAATCGGGTAGCGAAAGGCAGTTAAAAGAAAAAAAATACCAATAGGAAAGACAGAGTCGGAATGATAAAAAAAATTGAACAGGCCAGCCGGGCCGATATAAAAAAAAAAATAAAGGGTCGGGCTAACCCGACTAGTGTTCCCACGTAAATCGGGGTTCCAAATGCTCTGGACACCAGTATTTTAAAGTAATTTTCTTCGCCTTATCTAATGGCAGAATTATCTGCGATTAAAGATGATGAAATAAACTGTAAGAAATTATTGGTGTCCAGAGCATTTGGAATCCTGATTTACGAGGAACACCTGACAACACTAAATCCGAGAAAATATAAATAATCAATGGAAATGACTGGGCCGAGAATAAATTATAAATGTGCTACATGAGCTAATTCTAACATGTCCTGTCCAGCTTAGAGACCTGCGTCGGACAGTTACATCGTGTCTGAGTCCGAGCACACTATGTAGACTTTTTTGCTACCTACTCGAACAGGGCCGGACCTAGACTTAATTGTTCCGCTGACGCGTCGGACAGGCAATTTTTGGTAAGAATAATAGTGGTAATAAAATTTGTTAACAGAATATTTGGAAATCTATTTTAAAAAATTGCAGAGAAATATTTTTTAAAATCTACTTTTTGTATTACATAGCTTCAAAAGTTATTGTGTTTCAGCCATCTATTTTCTTTTATTGTAAATTACATTAATTTTTCTACCTAACGTAGAACAATGAATGAGGTATCATTCGAAAGGTTTTTCAACCGGCTTTTGAAACAGTACACTCAAATTTTGTTAAAACATGTTTTTGATTAAAAATTGGTGTTAATAAAATATTAAATCAGTATTGTTTTCGTAAATGAAATGAAAGGTTTTTCTCAAATCAATGTTGTCACAAAAATAAAATTCCGTATTACATCATGCTCAGCAATAATTATGAAAAATAAACAGTACAATAAAGACAAAGTGTGACGTCTTCGGGCGGGTTTACGTTTATGATTGCAAAATTAAAATGTTTAGAAGAACAGATACAATCGATGGATCGAAGCAATGGTATTTCACGTGTAGTATAAAAGCTATGCTTTGTTATATTAGATTAATTGCATTTTATATGTATTCAATTTATTTTTCTTTGTCTCGTGTTTTGTTTTGTTTTTCAAAGCAATGGCATTATCCTTTAATGCAGTTACAGTACGTTTTATTTCCTCTCGCGCGTTCTTTTTGCTATCTTCTATCATTTTTTAGAGTAACTTTGATGGGATAAGTGAGATTCTGGCTTTACTAATGTTGTTTGCAGATATTTTTATCCGCAGTTTTTCTTAAAAGTTTAAACCTGCATCTAAAAAATATTGGACTGAAGGGCGAAGCTCTCGCACGGATCCAATGATATATTTTATTTCCAATATCAACTTCCGTTTTTTTTTCTATGCACATACAAAACGCACAACTATGAATGGAGTATACATTTTTGCACAGTTTTTTGACATAGTGCATTCAAACTTCCTAAAAAACGGTGCTTGATATACAAAAAAGTGCTCTTAATTAAATATTAATGACAAAAATATCAGGGGAAAAAATTCAAAGATTTCACCCTCGCACGGATTCACTGAGTGTGAATGTAACAGTCTAACAGTCTAAGTTGTTATAGGGGAGAAGGGAGCACCTTTGAACATTTTTTTAAAAAATCCACATATTTCTTACTTGAATTATATTTATTTAATTTTAAATATTTCGTGAGAGAAAGAATGTAATTCTGCATGATATGAAATAAAATATTACAGTTTTTCAGATAAATTAAATATGTTGTGAAGCTTTAAAAAGCTGAAAGTTTTCTGTTCAAACCTGCCCCATGTAGGGGTACCTTTGAACAAGCTAGCAACACCTTTGAACAAATAAACAAAATAGGAAAATATTGACAGTTTTTATTAAAAACTGTGTTATCTTTCCAAAATATAAAATAATAAGAATAAAGTTACACAATTACATTTAACTGAAATTACTAATTTTTATTTAACCAGATTTGTATCCACCAAAGCACATTGTTGAGACAGAACGGAGAATCCCTCCAATTATGTTTAATTGTGTCAACCTTTTAATATAATATCCTTAAAACCCACCAAATTGATATCTGATACCTCTGGAAAATGTATCATACGTTATTTTTTATGAAGAAACCTGACATTAAGCAATTTAATCTGACCAACATAATGAAGAATTCTTTTTGCATGAAATTGAACTAAAATGAAATCATTTTCATTCAAATTGTTATAGAAAATGGATAAAACCATGTTTTATGAAATCCAGAAATAATGTTTACCATTGTAAATGAAACAGTATAGGGTTTGTTAGACAAATTTGCTAAATCATGAATTATTGTGATATGTCCTGAATTTACCTGTAGTTGAAGCCCTGCACCAGTACAACTTTCATATTAAGTGTAATAACACTTAACTAATCCCTTAATTTTAATATTAAAAAAAAAAATTCAACAATAATAATATTTAGATACATCTATAACTCTTTACTTCATAGTTTTAATTGTTCAATGGTGCCCCATCACATGAAACTTAGCTTTACAACTATTTACTCAATTAGGTTTGAGAATTTGAACAAAACAAACCTTATAAGTTAAAGCTAACATCTTTATTTAGGTATTAAATAGTAAATTATAATTTTAGGAATACAAGATTATCATCAAAAAGCTTACAACTTTATTTTTTTAAGTTTAGATTCAAGAAAGCAAAATATACATATCCTGCTTAGACAGTAGTGTGCATGCAAAACAGTAAAGCTTTGTATTCTTGTTACATCGAAGAAGTGGTACTGTGCTGCGTATATATTTAAAAAATATAATCTATTTAAAGGAAAATATTTACAGTGTTCAAAGGTGCCCCCCAGTTCAAAGGTATCCCCCTCTCCCCTAGAGTGTAAGCCCTGATACTAACTTTACGAAAGACTTTTCTTAGTGACTTTTAATTGGAAACTCTCGACTTTCTTTGATCATACAACCATATATCGTCGCCTCAGCACAACAGTAGGACATCTAGTAATAATAAAAAATAAGGGTACTTGTTAGTTATCCCGTCGACCCATTTCGCCAAAATATATAAATCGCCAAACCACTCGCCAAATTATACAAATTGACATAATTTTTATTTTAAATAACGAAAGAACAAATAAATTAGTATAACATTAATAAAAATACAAATAAAAGGTCGAAATAAAAACCTCTTGATGACGTAAACACGTGTTGTCAAGTGAATGTGACATTTACGATCAACCATTATTGGCATTTAATCTTACAATTTGGCGACAGTAATTTAGTCGACGGGATAATTAACAAGTACCAAAATAAGATGTCTGACTTACTGCTATGAATAACTGTGTTTGCATCTAGTGGAACAACTTCTGAAACACAAAGTGATGGTTTAATACTATATCTCAGATGTGTTTTATGAAAATTTCCTACTGTTTCTACTAGATGCAGACACAGTTATTCTTACAAGGAAGGTCTCCTTACAGGGCATACTCAGAATACGTTGAAAAAAAATGCTAGTGAAACTACTCATGTATGTAATAAGGGATCAGTCAAATTTAACGGCGGAATTTCAGTAGAAATTCTGTAAAAAAAATAAAATACTTTCGAATATTTGGCGCGAAAATATGAAAGTAACAAGCGATTTGGCGATCAGGATTTTTCAACGCCAAAAGCAAACTATTTTAATGCATCTGAAAATTGTCTATTAATTGTTTTTTAGAATGCGCGGTTTTTAATTAATTTAAACTTAATCAATGAAAGAGGATATTATATATTTTTTATATTACATATATATGTTGCAGGGCTTGAATTTCAGGGCGGGATTCGAGGCCAAAATTTTGAAATCCCGCCAAAATAATATCGTGGGCGGGAGACTCCGTCCAAAAAATTTCACCATTTTCCTGAAAATTTTGCATTTTGAAATTACGATTAACTCCCGCGAACGCCTTGCAAATTTCCCGATATTTCCGCGCGACTAATTGACATATTTTGCAGGTTTTTTTTTTTTTTTTTTTTTTTTTTTTTTCTTTTTACCGAGAAAGATTGTTGAAACTCACGAATTTTCGATGCGACCGATAGACAAATTTCATTATTTTCTTCTCGAGATCAGTTGACAAGTGTCCGCGACCGATTGGTGAATTCAGGGATGATTCTGTTACGATTTTTCTGAAAATTTAAGGCATTAGGTTCCGAAAATTGTGAAAAATCGGTCTTCAGTTCAACAGAAACATATTTCGAATTTCGACAAATGATCGCTGAAAAAAATCAATTTTGTCTATCGTTCGAGGAAAAAATCTCCAATTTCGTCGCAAAGGATTGCGAATAAAGCACAAATTTTGTCAAAGGATCGCGAAAAAACGTGAATTTCGTCAGATTGCGGGAAACAAAAACTTGAAATTCATCAAAGGATCGCAAAAAACGCAAATTACACAAAAGGATAGCAAAAAAATCATAAATTTCGGCAAAGGAACACGGAAAATATGCGAGTTTCGGCACAGGATAGCGAAAAAAGAGAAAAAGCTAATTTCGTCAAAGGATCGCGGAATAAATACGAATTTAGTGTTTAGTCAAACGGCTGCGAAGAAGAATCGCGAAAAAACGCGAATCTCATCAAAGAATTACGAAAAACACGAATTTTGTCAAAGGATCGCGAAAAAAATGCGCAGTTCGTCAAAAGATTGCGGGAAAGTGTAATTTCGACAAAGTATCGCGATAAAAAACGCGCATTTCGTCAAAGGATCGCGAAAAAAACACGCATTTCGTCAAAGAATAGCTAATTTCGTCCAGGGATCACGAAAAAAAACCCGCGAATTTCGTCAAAGAATCGCGCAAAAACGGCAAATTTCGTCAAAAGCTCTCGAAATAACGACAAATTCCGCTACGGCAAGAGCTAGGAGTAATTCCACTTCCCTCTGTTGTAACCTTTCAGAAAATTTGCTGTCAGTTTCAGAAATTTTTTTTTACTCAGAATCACCCCTGCTTTCTTACTTTTTTAAATAAAAAAACATTTTGCATGATTATTCTGAGTTGTTGATTTAAATTGCTTCAATGGTATTTTGTCATGTTTGTATTAATACAGACATGACAAAATAATTAATGCAAATCTTTAAAAAGCGCATAAAATAACAGTGGGTTTCATATTTTTTTCTCCCTCCCAAATAGCTCAACTCCCCTCCATTTATAAATGTTGGTAGGCAGACTCCCCTCCTATGAAAAATTGAATTTCAAGCCCTGTGTTGCTTGTTGCTGTAGTTATTTAATTTTATCACCGTAAAAATATTTTCTATGCTTTGCAAGTTGCAAATATCTATTTTAAATTATGGTCAGTTGACATTTGATTGCCACAATACATTTCCATATCGAAGACGAATTCGTTTCCAAAGCAACAAAATCAAATCGACAATGTTCTATCTGCCTTATTTTTGAGCTTGAAATAATTTAAATCAATTTAAATTTGTTTTAAATCGTAAAATATGACATTTAAATTTTATTATAAATACATATAAATATGTATGACAAACTATTGTTAAACTAAAAATGTCAAAACTATAGTTAAAACAAATTAAAAATGACAAAACTAAAGTTATTGAAGTTAAACTTATATAAACAAATTCAACATAAAAAGTTTTTTCCTACATAAAAGCGTATTTTTTTTTCATTGCCAGCCGGTGATAAATCGCCAAATAAACGAAAATTTCGTTATTTTTTTACGGACGCTGTATCGGGGTTCCGCCAAAAATTTTTTTATAAACATATATATCCATACGAGAAGAGCATTCTGTAATTTTTTCAGATTTTTCTGAGTATGCCCGTATGGAGACCTTCCTTGTTAGTAGTAAGTCAGACATCTCATTTTCGATTATTACTAGATGTCCTACTGTTGCTCTGAGACATCGATGTCTATTTTGCAGCGCACGCTTTTTCCTCCCATGTATGCGTTTCTCAATGTACACGTACAGTCGTGGGGGAAAAAAGTAAACACCCCCTACTAACTCCTCAACAAATTACCGTAGACGAAAGTTACTGGTACCGAAATAAAGTCTACTTTTAAATGACGTATATAAAATTTGCTTAGGGGGCCATCTACACATTAAAACGAATCAAAACTTCATTTTTTTTTCAATGGAAATATCCAATTTTAACGAGATATTTCAAATCTTTGGTTCAAACTATGCATAGACACCATATTTCAAGTCATTTGAATGATAAGTTTTTGAATTATAAACATTCAAAATTGAGTGCTTCTAATGTTAAATTACATTTTCATATTTTTATTTATAACTCCTGAAGTTGTGCTCCTAATGTGCTAATTTTTTGTGCAGCAATAATACTAATATAACCAAACATAAATACGTTGAATTTGCAATTTTTATAATTTTATGATTTGAATTACAATTATGAAATTAATATTCGAAAAAATTATGAATTGCAACCTACAATTTTTTTGATGGATTCAGATTTATTAAGTCCTGCTTTATGGAAATCCCAAATTTCACATTTTTCTTCCAAGTAGTTTTCAAATTATGCTTAAAAACGACAAAATGATGGTTTAAGGGGCCGTCTATGATAAAAGTGACTAGATATTTTGAAATTTCTTAGGCTGTCCTGTAATCTAGAAGGCATCATTGACTGCTTGAGTGGGGCTTAAGGTGCCTTGATCAAGAAGGGCAGGACTTAATTTGAAAACTACTTGGAAGAAAAATGTGAAATTTGGGATTTCCATAAAGCAGGACTTAATAAATCTGAATCCATCAAAAAAATTGTAGGTTGCAATTCATAATTTTTCTCTCGGTTAACAATCGAGTATTGAACTTCAATTTGGATACAGCTCTTAAAATACGCTCGTTTTAAAATAATTAATTTCTCAGAAACTTATGGTATGAATTGCATAAAAATTTGCTTTTAGACTAATTGAAGGGTGTAGAGTTCATTTATGCTGTCAGAATTGTGTACTGCTATTGAAAAAAAACAAAGTTATGGTTCGTTTTAATATGTAGATGGTCCCCTAAGCAAATTTTATATACATCATTTAAAATTAGACTTTATTTCCAATCGTTCGGTACCAGTAACTTTTTTTCTACGATAATTTGTTGAGGAGTTAGTAGGGGGTGTTTACTTTTTTTTTTCCATGACTGTACTGTACATATGTACGCTACTCTCTGCCCTATTTCCCGTATTTACTTAGTAGTGTAGTTGTCTTACATACATGTCGGGTCATTCTTTCGACCGCATATAATGTTTAATTTTCGTATTTACATTTTTTAACCAAGAAAGCAATTAAAATATAATATGAAAGATTATGAAAAAAACTGGAGTATTTCATTCCCAAAAAGGATGTGTTTCACATGATATTCAATAAAATACAGTAAGCTCTGTCTAAGGCGGAATCGATCGGGACTGAGAAAAATATCCGTAGTAGACAATATTCCGCCTTAGACAAAGTTTACTCTATCTCTATATGGATTTGCAGGGACTTGAAAATCTTTCCGAGTTTGACAGATTTCCGTCTTACACAGAGTCCGCTTTACAGAGAGTTTACTGTAATTTCTTTAATCAACAATTTTCTTATTAAATATAGCTAGGTCGCGCCGCGTGACGAGCAGTTAATGGAATATATGAAGAGCGGGTTTAGCGAGCTAAATGGCAACCGATGGTGGATCCAATGATGAAAATAGGTAAGGGGAATTTTTCTTCCCTCTATTTATTTTTTAATATGAAGACATTTAAATATAAAATACAGTAAACTCCCGACTATCCGGCCTAATGTGGCGGAAGGGTAAGCCGGATAGGCCGGAGTTCTATAAATATTTACTCACTTCCTGGACCCCCCTCCCCTCCATTATATTGAAAACATATGTCACACATTTTAAGATAAAATTTTATATATACAGTACATACAGTTTCAAAATAAAGAAAAACATTAACGTAAAATGTAAGCCTAATTCGTAAAAATATGAGTAAATCTTATTTTACGGGTTATTAATAAATGATTGTACAAATATGAAGAGTTATGCATAAGATAAAATAGTCAAAACTTAGTTTTTAGTTTTAGAAAAAATAGTTGATAGATGACTGTCTCTGCTATTGCATTCTGTAATACCTTCTTCCTTGTTCTTGTCGTGTGTTAGCACTTTCCTACGGACAAGAACCTGCTTGTCTCGGCCGCTCGCAACATTCCTCATTTTTTTTACTAGACCAGATAGTACGGAGGGCCGGATAATCGCGAGTTTACTGTAGGTCTTTCCGCATAAAGTACACATTTGATATGAGAACGTGAGTTTCAAATCTCGCCTTATCCAGAAAATCAAATTGTGGGAAATTGCGAAAAACCTCTGACTGCGTCCATTGGTTTTCATTGTAAACCAAGATCTTACAATAGCAGAAATACAAGAAAAAGCTATTATTTTTGCACATTGTTTTATGGATGCATGTTCACCAATAGAATAGACTGATAGAGAAAACTCGATTTTATCAATTTTGGATATAAGATGAGTTTTGAAATTCATGTCCTCATATCATAAGTGATCATTAATGTTGTTGATGTCCGCCCATAGTAGGAAAGATATTCGAATTCTTTAAGGCAAGCTTGTAATATGGCCTATAGATTTATACATATACTACATAGTATGCTAAAATTTAGTTTAGTTAAAAAACGCAATAACACAGTAGGAAATTCACCTTCAGCAATTTTCGCCTATAGACGGAAAAGAATTCGAATTTTCCTGTAAAACTATTATCTACAGCTTTTTATACACATCATATATTAAGCTAAGAATTCAGGTTTTAAAAATGCATTTCACAACTAGTTTATTTTTAACATTGTTTTTTTTCTGTACCTTCAATAGTTAGCACTTTTCATGTTATTTATAATGGATGTTAACGCATTTCAAGCAATTACCATCCATAGACGGAGTATTCCTTGCGTAGCTCTATATATGATTTTTTTTCACATTCTACCACGGCCAAAGGCGCAAACTTATATGAACCCGTGGGGCGCGAGCCCACCCAATAATTTTATCTCTCCGCCCATCCAATTTCAATTGATTTATTTCGTTATTTATTCATTTATTTATCTAATTGCTCAAACGAAATTTGGTTTTATTGACGTTCTCAATATATTTAAGGACATCAATTATACATACAAAACCACTAAAAGCCACTTCAGATTATGTATAATTAAATTTCTCTCAAAAACAAATTAACTACGCATATTTTGCAATCCGTTTTGACCCCTTGGGGACGAGCGACCAGTATACGTGCCACTTAAGATGCTCAGAATCTTTCATTATTCCCACCAGTTATTTTTCATTGTAAAGTTTAAGTTATTTAATCACAGCATTTTCGCAATTACAGAAAAGTTTCTGTTTTAACAAACCGGTGGCAAAAGATTAAAAATTAAGCAAATGGCTCTCGTCGCGAAGGGGTTAATGTCTTGAATTGATAAAGCACTTAGGTGACTAAAATGTATCAATTTCTTGACATTTAGTTTTTTGCACTTTCAATAGTTTGCACTTTTTAGGATATTTACAATAAGTATTAATGCATTTATACGGAATATGATATGAGAATATAATTTAAAAAAATTATTCCTTAAATTATAATACAGTGGAACTTCCCTTTAACGAAGTTTCTATATAACGAAGTTTTCTAGTTAACGAAACTTTCTGCTGAACCTTGACTTTGAACACCATCGACATGTAAATGAATCTCCACATATTACGAAAAACATATTCTATATAACGAAGTTTATTCCACTTTCATGCGTGTACAACATAGATTAAAACGGAGAGGTTGTTGTTGCGAGGGATGTATATCAGCGGATCTTATGAAAATGAAATTATTATTTATTTATTTATTTCCATTCAAAAGAAGAAATGCTGAAAGCCTTCAATACAATAAGAAGGGGATTCCAGTTTTACGAAAATGTTACAGATGAATTGCTCGGATACTTACAAAAGTGCGAAATGTTTTACAAAAGTGCGAAGTTTTCCCTATACAGCGAACACTGTGAAGATCATTATTTGTGAAGAAGGTGGAATCATCGTCCACAATTTGGCATTTTAATTTAATTTGCCCGTGGAAAATTGCCCATTTAACCCGGGTTTTTTAATAAAATCCGCCCGGGCTGGGTTTTTTACAACCCTGTTTTATTGACGTTCTCAATATATTTAAGGATATCAATTAGACATACAGAAGCACTAAAAGCCCCTTCAGCGTATGTATAATTAAATTTCTCTCAAAAACAAATTAACTATGCATATTTTGCTATCAGTTTTGACCCCTTGGGGACGAGCGACCAGTATACGTGCCACTTACGGCGCCATATACTACAGGTACATACATACAGGTTTCTTTTTATAAGAAACCTGTACAAAGTAATATTGCAGACTTTTTTTAATGTTAAGGATTTGTAATACTAAGAAAAAAGAGAGAAAAGCTACGCTACGCTTCAGTTTTTCTTCTCTTTATTGTGTGTGTCTTTTTAGACATTATACTAATTACAACTTTCTCATATGTACAAAGATTGTATAAGAAATCTGTACAAAGTAATATTGCAGACTTTTTTAATGTTAAGGATTTGTAATACTAAGAAAAAAGAGAAAAGGTACGCTACGTTTCAGTTTTTCTTCTCTTTATTATGTGTTTTTTTAGACATTATTATAATTACATTTTTCTCATATGTCTAAAATACATAAAAAAAGTTACTGTCCGAATTAAGATACAGTTTTCCAATATTCATTTTATGTGTATTTTGCATGTTATGCATGCGTATTTTATTATACAAATATCATGAATTTAAGTTGATTTCTATTTAACGAATTTTCTTCATAACGAATTGTTTAAGTGTAACGATGAGATTTCGTTATATGGAAGTTTCATTGTAATTTTCTATTTTGCTTATCTTCAGGCATTCGCTCCTCTTTGTCTCTCTCCACACCCACACACGCACTAAGGAAAAAAAAAAATATGTTATTTTACTCAAAAAGCTTTAAACCCACCCAATATATTTCTTTTTAAGTTGGCGCTATTGACCCCGACCACACTGGATTCAATAAATCGAGTTTGGCCGTGCATTGTACAAATATGTCTTAGACTACTAAATATAATTCAGCTGAAAAAATGCACTGCACAATTAAAAACCACCATTAAGTAATTCACGCCCATAGATAGTAACGCCTCCAATTTTTTTTTTTTTGTGTGTAGCCCTGTATATAATCTATAAAATTTAAATACACACTGTAAATTTTTTTATTATAATTTCACATAAAGAAACTGTCAGCCAGGACGCCAGTAATAAATCTTTTATTTTAAGGAAATAATCTTTATTTATTACGAACTTTCCGTTATTTGAACAGATTCTGTCCGTAATTTCGCAATGAATACGGATTATTTTCGTAAAATAAACATAGTTTTAATGGCGTCAAGAATGACAGTTTTTTTTTTCTTTTGTAAAATCAACAAATTTAACATGGCACCACTCAACATGGGAAAATATCGTTAAAGTTGAAAACTCAAACTAAAATTGAAAACTTATTTTCAGCAATTATAGCTTATAGGTTGGTTGTGTTTATGACGGTCAATTATCAGCACGAGGGATATAGGCCTTAAGAGGGGGGGAGGGGAGTGCCCTCTGTGGGTCTCTTTCTAAGGGAACCTAACCCGTATTTACGCTTGGAAAACCAAGGTTCGAAGAAAATCACGAAAACTCCGAGTGATTAGGCCGAAGGGCACGATTGGGATCGAACCCAGCACCTCCCGTCTACCAGCTTCCAGAGAAGAACCTCTCGGCCACTGGTAGGGCATTACCGCTTATAGAAAATACTGCGTAATCAATCATAAAATAATTAGTTTGAGATAGTAAAATCATTAATCGTGATCAAACTAGTAATTTTGTTTCAAAATTGAAGAGCTTAGCGGAAGAACATGTTATGATACATTTTCTCAAAAATTGTTTTATTTTATGGATGAAAGCGTTATGAGGCATTCTGTCATATGGTAAAACTAAAATACTAAAATTC
The DNA here is from genome assembly GCA_963932465.1 of Maratus speciosus. Classification (NCBI taxonomy): domain Eukaryota; kingdom Metazoa; phylum Arthropoda; class Arachnida; order Araneae; family Salticidae; genus Maratus; species Maratus speciosus. Next base: position 554,846,486 of record OZ010792.1, read on the forward strand.
TACTTAGTATTGAAGATATGAGACAGGATCTTTTAATATCTAATATTTTTATATTTAATAATTTAAATGGTGAAAATAATTTCTAATATTTAATAATTAAGTGTTAATATTCTTTTCTAGGAGAGTTTAGTATCACCTAATAACATTCAAACATATGCTGCTACTAACAAGGGAACCACTTTTGGTACTGCTCGCACCAGGCATCGAGACCTGGTGCATTTTGTAGCCCTATGCATAACAGTCAGGGAACCGATAAAATTTTTCTGTTAAAATCATATTTTATATACTTTTTTATAATTTTAATTTATTATTATTACATTTTTATTTGTTTATTTCACGCCAAAAGTGAGTTAAGTCGCCAAATAGGGCGCTACAATTTTTCCGCCCGCTTTAACCGGGGAGTGAATGTACAGTACATATTAGAATTATATCAGATTGCGATTTGTTTGATAGCATAAGAAGCAAGAAATTTCTTTTCTTTTTTTTTTTTCTATGCAGACGATAAATATATAAATAGTAAATATATTTCTATAAAAGCTTTCAAGATCATTGAAAACTATTTTTTAATGAAATACAAAATAAGCAAACTATTTTTTTTTGAAATCAAATGGAATAAAGTTTCGAATGTTTAAAATGAAATGTTGCTATATTAAATGGTCCTTCAGCAAAAGTATTCATAAAGTAAATTAATATTTTTACACAATTTAGAAAAATTGCTGTGGCTAATTAGGTCGGAAATTACAATTTCTAGTGAAGTTTCTCTCCTCATTACAAGACACACAGCTATGACGTTTGGCTAGGGTTGCCGGAAAACTCTGCGTTTGAAAAAAAAGCGCCAACTTTTCCCTCGCCAAAAATGCGAATATAATGTTGCAATTTTTCAAAATCAAATTCGTGAGTTTTTGAAGGAATTTTTAAACTTTTTTCAATATTTCATACTTAAAATTAACTAATTTTTATTTTTAATGCTTTTCTTTAAAAAACTTCGATGTTAATAGTCCGATAAGTGGTCTCGAAAACTGCATTTTCAGAAAGTTACGCTGCTGTAAAATCAAGAAATATGATTTTAACAGAAAAATTTTATCGATTCTCAAACTTCGTAATATAGGACTTTAAAATGCACCAAATCTCAATGTTAGGTGCGATCAGCACCAAAAGTGGTTCCCTTGTAAGAAGGAATTAAATAAATAACTATAGGGATGCAACGAATAGTGGTTTTGGCCGAATACAACAGGTAAACCAAATATAGAATATTCGGCTAGTCGAATAGTGACTATCAAGCCGAATATTGAATATTCGGCCTGCCGAATAGTAACTATTAGGCCGAATACCGAATAGTAACTATTAGGCCGAATACCGAATAGTAACTATTAGGCCGAATACCGAATATTCCGCTTGTCGAATAAGTTTCAAATTAAATTCGGACATATGCTCCTGCACTAAAGGCCGAGGAACAGTACAACACTATATTTTTGGGAACTGCTCTCTCCTACCTAATCATTTCAAATTTAATAAAAACAAAACCTTAAGGAAAAACTTCCAGAAGATTCTACTGGATCCAGCAAACTTTTCAGCGCTAAATGAAAATTACAATATTCTTAATAAACACTACTCCTTCATAAAAAAGATTCTATAAACAGTGTCATCCATTAACTATCAAGATCATTCATAAAAGTATTAAACATCGCCTAATTAAATAACACCTTGATTTCTAAAAGTTTATATTCCTGAACTTTTGATTAAATCTCCAAACTGTGAATTTTATCTTCAAACTAAAATCTACAGTGTTTAGAACTGTAAAAATCATACTATGAACTATGAAATATAATGACTTTGAACTGCAAAATATAATGACTCAAAAATGGGACATATACTTTACTGAACTGTGAAATACATAGACTATTCAACATATTAAGCTATCTAGAGCTTTAAAATTAATTATAATTAATATCTCAAACTTGCTTAACAGGTCATCACTCAGAATCATAATTAAATTTAACAAAACTACTATTTCATTTAAATATCATTCAAAGTTTCGCTCAGATTTACTTATTTTTCAGATTTCAATCAATTTTGTCTCAACTAATTTTGTTTTATTAAGTCCTATTAGGCCCTAATATGGATTAGTATAAATTTTTAGGAAATCTTTTAGCTAATTTAATTAAATTTAATTAACATTAACAATACTATTTTAATTTTTCATTAAAATTTTAAATTGGCTACTTTCAAGTATTCCTATTTTAATAACTGATTGATGATCTGTAATATCTTAAAAATCCAAAATATTGTTTTATTTGGGCTCGCCCAGCTTAAGCAACATTGGGTAGCTCTTGTGATATGATTGTACAATTTTAATTGAAATTTCAATGGGGGGGGGGGGTGTCTTCCTACCTGCTGAGGCCTCCGGACCCGTCTGGTGTCTGGGGGTTTCCTGGGAAGGTGGATATGGGTTTTTCCCCTCGTGGACATTTAGCTCCTATACCGCAAGATTGGCTGTCCACGAGTGGGTGATTTCTGTTTCGGTTGAATACGTTTAAATTTCACACTTTGAAAGATTAAAAAGTTAAATTTTAAAACAATTTTACATAATATTTAACAGACATATTTTCATATTGATAAACAAGATCTTTTTACAAGTAAATTTTACACACACACACACAAAAAAAAAAATCTATGCTTTGTATTGTTATTTAGGAAGAGGATAGTTTTAAAGCTTCTTTAATTGATAAAATTTTAAATTTCATGGATTCCTCTCTGAATTAAAATAAATGAATAAAATTGTCTTCTATTCTAAAACAAATATTTTAAAATCAAACCGAAATTTTTAAGGAAATGGAAGATTTTTACAGTCATATACTGTTTATTTGTCAGAAAGTGACTAAAATCGTCGTTTTTGGTTAATTTTCTTAAGTGATACTTTTCAAATAGCAAATAAAAAATGTAAAAGCATTCTCTTTTATTTTAATGTAATTCTATTTCTAATTATTCTAAATATTTTTATTAATTGACAGTTAAAAGTAGAAGTTGTTTTAAGGTTTTAAAAAATATTTTTTTAAAAGGTCATTTAAGTATTCGGTCTGGCTGAATGTTTCGATATTTGGCCAAACCGAATAGTTTGAAATTCGGCCTAACCAAATATTCGGTAGTATGGCCGAATACCGAACAGATACCGAATATTCGGTGCATCCCTATAAATAACTAAATTACAACAAAAAACTTTCACTTCAATGCTCTCGGATTCTAATTTTTGTTACATAACATCTTCCACTCAGATCTTCAATTAACAATAACAGTTTTTTAACTGCAGTACCATATAGATTGTAATGTGTTCATAAAATGCCACTACTTTGCACTTTTACTGGCTGTCCATCAAATCTTTTTTAACAAAATTCCATTTATCGGCATTACAAAGCATAACAATCCACTTTCCTCCAGGATAACTCCAAAAAGCAGAAAGCGAAACTTCCGTTGTCAGTTTATCCGAGCTAAACAGACACAAATGTCATTCAGTGACTAATTCCCTCACGATATCCAAGCTTTACGTCAAATTATTTTTATGAAGCCTTTTTTTTTTATGAAGATTTTTACCTTTCAAAAAAGAATACGCTCCTTCATAGGCTGAATCCGGGTTTTAGCACAAATTTTGAAATATACGTGCACTGAATTTCTCACCAGATTTTTACACAAGTAATTTCAAACCATAGTGTATACTTTCCAAATAATTGAAGTTATTATAAGATTATGCGAGATTTTTGATGATTTGTCGTACAAGTTTATTTACTTAATTATATTATGTTAGGTTATTCTAATTCTGTAGATAATTTTGACTAAAATATGTATATTATATACAAGATATAAAATTTATACTAGCGATTTTTTAAATTAAAAAAAAAATCCCTGCCGGCAGGGCCTGCAGGCACAGGTAGATTTCAAAGTTTTTTCTGCTACAAACACACTCCTCCCTTATTATTATTTTTTTTTTTTTTTTGCTGTAAGAGTTGGTCTTATCAAAAACTTGTCAAAACAAAAGTTGTGGATAACATTAAGAAGATTTATAATAAATTTAAGCCGATTTGATACCTTGTGAAATGACGAAGTTATGAATTTCTTTTCTTCTTCAAATAACCTTTTTTGTTGTTGTTGTTGTTTTCTTTTATTTATTTATTTATTTATTTTGTAAGAATTGGTCCTATTAAAAACGTGTTAATTTAAAAGTTGTAGATAATATTAAAAAGAGATATAAAAAAATTAAGTGGATTTGATATCTTGTGAATTGACAAAGTTATGATTTTTTTTTCTTCTTAAAACTATTTTTTGCGCCCCTTGAGCCCAGTTTTAATAATATCAAAAATCTGACATACATAATTTTTGGCCCTTTCCCTAGAAGTAATAATAACTTTAAACTGATTTGATATATATCCTAATTAATAAGCTATGGGTTTTTTTCCTGTTTTCACAAAAACCCTCCCCATTTCCACCCCCATGGTCCGACTTTGCCCATTAACGAACTTGACCGAAATTTTCTGCCCCTTGTTTTTTTTTTTTTTTTTTATGTATCAGTTTTTAAGAGATTTGTGCAGAATTATGGAAGTTATCGTGTACAGCAAAAAGTTATATATATATATATATAGAAAGTTTTGAACTGGGGGTGGTTTTGGGTTCTAAGGGTCATGATCGGCGTAAATCTGAAAATGTTTTCAGAAATTCCAACATAGGAGAGAATGTAATAGGTTAGTATTTCTTACGAAATCTACCTAAAAATAATTTCAGAAATTCCAACATAGGGGACAATGTAATACGTAGTGTTTCTTGCAAAATCTACCTAAGAAAATTCTCAGAAATTCTAACGTAAGAGAAAATGTAATAGGTAGTATTTCTTACGAAATCTACCTAAAAAATTTCTCAGAAATTCCAACATAGGAGAGAATGTAAAAGGGCTGTGTTTCTTACGAAATCTACCTAAAAGAATTCTCAGAAATTCCAACAAAGGGGAGAATGTAATAGGTAGTATTTCTTATGAAATCTACCAAAAAAAATTCTCAGAAATTCCAATTTAGAAGAGAATATAATAAGTAGTATTTCTTATGAAATCTACCTAAAAAATGCAGACATTCCAACATAAGGGAGAATGTAATAGGTAGTATTTCTTACGAAATCTACCTAAGAAAAATTTCAGAAATTCCAACATAGGGGAGAATGAAATGGGTATTATTTCTTACGAAATCTACCAAAAAGAATTCTCAGAAATTCTAACATAGGGGAGATGTAATAAGCAGTATTTCTTACGAAATCTACCTGAAAAGTATTTCAGAAATTCCAACATAGCGAAGAATGTAATAGGTAGTATTTCTTACGAAATCTATCTAAAAAGTTTTTCAGAAATTCCGACATAGGAGAAAATGTAATAAAAATTTTCCGAAATTCCAAAATAGAGGAGAATGCAATAGGTAGTGTTTCTTACGAAATCTACCTAAAATAAATTTCAGAAATTCCAACATAGGGGAGAATGTAATAGGTAGTGTTTCTCATGATACCAACCTAAAAAAAATTTCAGAAATTTCAACATAGAGGGGAATGTAATAGGTAGTGTTTCTTAAGAAATCTACCTAAAATGGGAGATGCTGGTGTTAAATAATTACACTCTTCTATTTAACTCAGCTTTCTTTCCACATGCAAAGTTAGAATTTTCTAATATAATTTTCACTTACTTCCGGATCTAGAATTGTAAAAAATTATATTTGTCTGTTTTCGATGGCAATACAACATTTTAATATTTTTAGGAATTTACTTAAATTAACACATTAATTTTAAGGCATTTTTCCGTTAGCCCGCCACAGGTGATAAATCGTCCAATATTCTTTCTGGTTACAATTTCACACCAGTTATAACAACAATGGATTTAATTATGTACCAAACTACACTCGCAAAAATAGGCCAAATGTCTCTGAAAATGCAACAACAAAATTGTTTAAACATTAAAAAGTAGAATATATATATATATATATATATATATATCTGTATGTATGTATTATGTATATATATATATATAAATGCAATGTACATTTTTAAAAATACATTTTAATTGATTAACAGTGTCATATTAATTAAATTACGATTATACGTTCAGAAATCAATTTAGAAATCCTAAAAAAGTGGTTAAGTAATGTTTATTTTTTCTTTGCTGTTGGCTATCTTAAAAAAGAAACAGGGCAAAATATTTTTTTTAATAAATTCAGTATAGAGCTTTTTACCACGCGTAAAAAAGGCAAATTTTTCATAATCGGGTTCCGTGCACACGTCATATGCTCGTATTGTATAGGAATTATTTTGGAAAAATCATGAATTGCAGTTATGAAATTATGTGTTATTTTCGGGATAAATATTGAATGACTATAAAAGAGTGTTAATAAAACTAGTTTTACTTTTATACTTTTTTTAACTGCAGTGCATAGATTACTATATATTTGTAAAATGTCACTTTGCAGTGTTATTGACTAACCACCAAACATCTTTGACAAAATTCAATTTATCGGCAATTACAAAGCATAACAGCCAAAATTCAATTTATCGGCAATTACAAAGCATAACAATCCCCTTTCTTCAAAAGAACTCAAAATAGAAAACTATAAAAAATCAGAAAGTGAAGCTTCCGCGTTGTCAGATTAGCGAAGCTAAACAAACATAAATATGACTAATTCTCCCACAATATATCCAAGCTTTACATCAAATTATTTTTATGAGAAGCTTTTTTTTTTTTTTTTTTTTTTTTTTTAAATCAAGATTTGTACTTTTCTAAAAAGAATATTTTCCTTCATAGACTGAATCAGAATTTTAGCCCTAATTTAGATAGAAATGAATGTACACTGAATTTCTTACCAGATTCTTACACAAGTATTTTCAAACCACAGTGTGTTGCTTTCCACATAATTGATGACATTATGCGCTAACGTGTGATTTGTAATGATTTAGTTTCTCCCATTAATATAATATTCTTTTAGATTTTTCTGATTATGTACCTAATTTTGACTACAATATGCATAGATAGTAGATATAAAATTTATAATACCGATTTTTTTAACCATTTAGGGGAGAGTGGTAATCAATGGGCCATGGGGATGAATGGGCCATTAACAAAATATGAAAAAGTATTTGCATAAAATTATTTTAGTGCCGCCAATAGATGAAGATATTTGTTCTACCAAACTCATCAAATTTTCCATTGTTTGGAAGAAGCCATTTTCCCAATAGAGTAGGATGGTCAAGAATCTGATCGAAAAGTAATTTTTTTCCCTTTTCAGTAAAATAAATAAGCTAAAAAGTATCTATTATTTCATTGCAGATATGTGTATTAGCAAGTCTTTGTATATCTGTAAACTAATTTTAGGATGTATTTAGATGTTATTTGAATTGAATCTATTAAAAAAACACCTGAATATATTCCAGAAGTATAGGTGGTGTTGAATGGACCACTATATCACGGTCATGAATGGGCCACCTTTGCCCTGATCATGAAAATATGGTTTTTCTTTCTTTTTTTTCAGATTTTCTCTTTAATATGAAACATAACTGACTGTAATGGATTTAGATTAAATTACTGTCTAGTTAGAATAGGTTTATAGTGATGTCTAAAAATTAATTTGCACATTTTCACCCTAAGAAATACGAGTTATTTATTAGAAAAATAAGTTAAATTGTATAAATGATTAAGGTGAACTGTCCAGTAGTTGACCACACCTACCAGTATTTTTCCATTTGATATAAAACTAGAATAATTGCTTATACTCGCAATCTGGTGGGTAGAATAAATAATACCAGAAATTTACACTAAATAGTCGATTAATAGGCAGTTTCAACCCTGTTATAACCATGTCGTTTAATATTAATTTTGAAAAATATAAATTTCGTTAAATCATAATGTGTATTATCTATTATTTTTATGTATATTTTATGTTCTCTTTCTTTCTTATAATCTCATTATTTTGTCATTTTTCTGCTACAATTATGTGATTTAATAATATCACTTTTGCTGTTCATAAATTTTGATAAGCATTGTGTATTACTTACTATTTCAGTATGCTTTGATCATATCATGTCAAGTACCATTCATTTTGTCATATTTGGTGAATAAAAGATTAATTCCTTTTTTTTCAATGAATTCATTTAGTGGAACATTTATTACATTCAATGGCCCATTCAGCCCTATGGGTGGGGATGAATGGGCTAAATTTCTATATTTTTATTTTCTATTATCATTCATTATAGACATTTTCTAATCCAATTTTTATGAGTTTTTTATATAACCAAATAAGTAAAGTAACTGAAGAGCGACTTCTGAGCCAAAAAAAAAAAAAAAAATATTAGAAAAAATTACAAAAATTAAAAACCAAAAATTGGCCTATTCATTACCACTCTCCCCTATGTCCCAAATTATGAATTCATGAAAATTTCATCTTCTAAAGCATTTTTCGTGAAACTACTTTTTAAAACTAGAAGATTTACAAAATCATTTAATGAATTTTAGAGGGATTTTGCTAATTAAAATTAATTAAATTTGAATTTATAGTGATTTTGCGTAATATTTATAACTTCACTCAAATATATTTAAAATATATTTTTTAGTATTTTATAGAATTAGGAAATGTACAAATATAATGCTCTTACAATATAAATAAAGGAATAGTTCCAAACTGAAACTTTTCTCCCACAATCTTTCAACATCAAGAAAGCTGAAAAGATGCAGTTGGAAAAGAAATCATCTTTTTAAAAATATTTTTGTTTTGCATAACCAATAATGCTTTTGTATCAAGATAAAGTAAAGTATCTAGAACTCATTCTAAAACTGTATTACTACTAATCGGTGTATTAAGGCTGTTCTTAACTGCTCTGCTCAACAAGCGCAAAACGTTTTGACACATTTACAAATTCATTTTTTAACGGAAAGGTATAAAATTGGAAAGCCTGATCATGGATGCAATTTGGAATTGAACTGTTTTTCCCATTTTTTGATCCATCAATTACCTATTGAGTTATAAGGAATTTTGATCACGTGACAAACACGTTTTTCGCCCGCTCTTGAGTCTCTTTCTTCCTTCGCGCGGGTATTCGGTTCAAAACGCCCACTTTCACATTATTTTCTGAAAGATCCATTGCGTTTGCAAAAAAATGGACAAAACAGATCAATGACATAGTTTCTGAACAACAACACCAGCTAGTTCCATGCATTTTTGAACAAAAATAAATTAAAACTTATGTCAGAAAGTTGCCCTTTTGGAATTGAGAACACCCTTAAATGAATTTCATAACAAGTTATTTTAATGGTACTTTGAACTACCGCCGGTGTATAAAGGGTTAATTAAAAATGGGAGATGCTGTTGTTAAATAATTTTTTATTAATAGTACTATGAGACTATTATTTGCACTTATCATGCATGGAATTTTAAAAGTTTTAACATGATAAATGCAAATTCTATTAGTAGATGTATGTACGGAATTGCATACACAATTAGCATGCTATATTCCAAATGAACAATCGTGGGAAAAAAAGTAAACACCCCTTATTAACTCTGCAAAGAATTATCGAGCAAAAAAGTTACTGGTACCACACGATTGGTAATAAAGCCTACTTTTAAATGATGTATAAAAAAATTTGTTAGGGGCATCTACATATTAAAACGAACCATAACTTTTTTTTTTTCAATAGGAATACACAATTCTGACAGCATAAATTAACTCTACACCCTTCAATTAACCTAAAAACAAATTCTTATGCAATTCGTACGATAAGTTTACGTGAAATTAATCATTTTAAAATGAGCGTATTTTAGGGGCTGTATCCAATTTGAAGTTCGGTACCCGATTTTTGACCGAGAGAGCAGCCTTCTTGATCAAGGCACCTTGTTGCAGACTGCTAGATTACAGGATAGCATAAGAAATTTCAAAATCTAGTTAGTTCTATGATAGACGCCTCTTAAGCCATCATTTTGCCGTTTATAAAGCCTAATTTGAAAACTACTTGGAAGAAAAATGTAAAATTTTGGATTTCCATAAAGCAGGACTTAATAAATCTAAATCGATCAAAAAAATTGTAGGATGCAATTCATAATTTTTTCGAATATTAATTTCATAATTTATAATTCATATCATAAAATTATAAAAATTACAAATTCAGCGTATTTATGTTTGGGTATTTTAGTATTATTGCCATTCAAAAAATTAGCACATTAGGAGTATAATTTCAGGAGATATTAATGAAAATACAGTAGAATCTCCATAAATTGACCACCCAAGGGACTGTAACTAAGAGGTCAACATACGGAGGTGGTCAACTCAAGGAATTTTTAGAAAATATTTAGTACAATATTGAAAAAAATTAGTAAACTTTAGTATTTTTTTAAGGAAAAATTTAGAAAAAAATTTGCACTTACTCATTTTTATTTTTACTGAAGATACAGCACATTTTTACAATTTTTGAAACAATAATTCAATTTTTGTTTGAGTCCTCTTTTTGTTCATTAGGTAACTGCAAAAAGTACTTTCACAGTTTACAAGTCCATTAAGCATACTTGGGCATTTTTCTGCAGCGAAATCTTTAAGTTGCTCCTGCGCTTTGGATCATCATCCTCTTCGCCGTCCATTTCTTGTACCTTAGCGTCCTCGCTGTTGTTAGTTGCAGAGAGTATCTTATTGAAGATTGGCTCTGGGTCTGGTTCAACAGAAGTTACTAACTCATCGTCGATGGTAACATAATCTACAAAATCAACTCCATCAAAAACTGGCAAGGGAGATTGAGGAAGCTCATCCTCTTGCACTGATGTTGTAGCTGTAATAAATCCAGCTTTCTTGAAGCAGTTCTTAATCGTGGTTTGCGTAACATTATTTCAAGCAGAATTAATCCAATGAACAGCATTCAAAGCATTTACTGACGCAGCTGTTGACGTTGCCAATGCAGAAGGACCACAGGTTTGTGCTTTCATGATCACCCATTCCAGAAGTTGAGCTCTGTAGTGCACTTTGAAAAACTGAATAATGCCTTGATCTAAAGGTTGTGTTTTCAAGTTGTGTTTGGAGGCAAAATTTTTAGCTTTACCTTTGTCAGATTATTCAATTTCGGGTGGCAGCAGCAGTTGTCCACGATAAGCAGAATAGAGCGCTTCTTTTTTCTCATTTCTGCGTCAATTCGTCTAAACTACTCTTCGAACAAGGCACTTGTCATCCAAGCGGATCTATTCGCTCTCCAAAAAACAGGAAGGTCTTCAGTTTTTACATTTTTAAATGCACGAGATTTTACGGATTTGCCGCTAAGCGTAGGCTTCAATTTTTCCCCAGTCATACTAGCACATAGAAGAACAGTAAAAGGCTGTTTTGAAAGTTTTCTTCTTTTGCAAGTGTCACCTTTCATTACTAGACTTCTATTAGGCATTGCTTTAAAGAAGAGACCGCACTTATCAGCATTAAAGATGTCATCTTTAAAACCTTTAACAAACTCTGGGAATTTTTCAATAAACTTCTCCACCACTTCAGCTGAAACTTCATTCGATTCCCCACACAAAACTTTTTGAGAAATCTCGCATCGTAGTTTGAATTTTTCAAGCCAACCTGCTGGTGCTTTGAAGCCCTCTATTTCGAATTCTTTTGCAAATTTTTTTGCTACTTCCTGAAGCATAGGTCCTGATATTCTTGCATTGATTGGTCTCATCTCTTTAAACCAACGAAACGGGGCTTCGTTCACATCGTCGAGACACGTTTTTCTGCGTTTACTTTGGGTCCCCCGTTTTCGGAAGAATATCTTTCCAGATATATCCTTCCTTGCGTTTTAAAATGTTGCTCACAGTTGTCTTGCTCGCACCAAATTTTTCCGCTGTCTTTCTTTGGCTGCTGCTTTTCAGAAAATTAAGAAGATCCACTTTCTCCTTTAATTTAAGTTCTTTTAGAGCTTTTCTTTGCGCCATTTTTAATGAAAATTCGCAAATAAACGACTGGTCCCTTCACGACGCGATATCCAGAAAAAAAGAACGGAATGTGTTTTACATGTAAGCGACACACGTTTTCCAATTCCGTATAGCTGCATCGCTATGCCCATGCCCTACTCCCCTGACATTTTTCGACAGATTCCAGGAATTCTGGCATTTCCCTCCCATTGTTTCATACTGGAAGTGAACAATGAATGGAACATGACAAGGGGGGCGAGTGTTGCTCAGATAAGCCGAATGACTGATAAAGAAATTCCTGGAAACGTGGTGGAGAACAAACGGAGGAAAAAGCAAATTCAAGAAAACATCAGTGGTCAAGTTACAGAGAGTAAAACCTATTAAAAAGTGGTCAACATACAACTTACGGAGGTGGTCAACATAGACAGATAAACCTCCACTGACAATACATTGTGACCATTCAAACTAATAAATTTTGGACAACATAGAGAGGTGGTCAACGTAGAGAGGTGGTCAACTTTGGAGGTCTCACTGTATGAAAATGTAATTTAACATTAGAAGCATTCAATTTTGAATATTTATAATTCAAAAACTCAACATTCAAATGACTTGAAATTCGGTGTCGGCATAGTTTGAACCTAAGATTTGAAATATATGGTTAAAATTGGGTATCGCCATTGAAAAAAATGAAGTTTGGGTTCGTTTTAATTTGTGGATGACCCCCCCCCCCCTTAGCAATTTTTGTCTACATCCTTTAAAAGTAGACTTTATGTCCAATCGTTCGGTACCAGTAACTTTCTTCTACGATAATTTGTTGAGGAGTTAGTAGCGGGTGTTTACGTTTTTTCCCTCGACTGTACCTTTGCAAGTTCTGCGCATTTGGACCTGCCTTTGTTTATCCTCGTCCACATTTTCAGACCTTTACGTGGGTAGATTTCCCGAGCCGTCGCTAACAGACGACAGACAGACATACAGAGATAAACAGTTTTCCTTTATTAATATCGGTTTAATAATTAATAATTATTAATAATTATTAATATAATTAATATAATTATTAATAATTATTAATATAATTAATATAATTATTAATATAATTTCTTTTATTAAAAAATTAAACATAGTTAGCACCCGCTTGTTCACAGTCGGTCATTCTCTTTTCAAGCGGTTTCATGTCTCTTAAAATTGGAAAAAATTAACCCTTAAATGCCGGGTGTTGCTTTTCGGCAACATTTGAAGCTATAAGGCCTAATGTTGCCAATAAAATACATTCTGAAAATATTATTAAATCGATTTTCAACATTTCGATGGCAACACTTGTGCTGTTTAAGAATAAAGATAAATTTATTTTTTGAATTGTTGCTACTTGTTCTTTTTGTTTTGTTTGGAAGCTTGCGAAATACCCTATTTTGTTCTGCAGTGAGCAAGTAAAATTTATTTCTTATTATAGTTCCAAAAATTCTCGTGTGTTTAATATTATAGAATTTTATCAAGGAAAATTTTTTTTTCAATTAAAGACAAGTATTGCCGATTAGTAACAAACTGTTTTTTAGCCGTAAACCATACTTAAAACAAAATATGATTTTTTTAAAGTATTTTTCCCATGATTTATTTAAAAAGTGAAAGCCGAAAAACATTATTACAATGATTTTTGAAAAATCAGGCATTTAAGGGTTTAAAGAAGGACCATTTTCAACATTTAATATCTTAAAATGTATATGATTTAAAACCACAATTTTAATTGTGATAAAATGTAGGAGTATGTTCTTTCATTTCATGTATTTAAAAAATTGCAAGATGCAGAATGTATAGTATGTATAGGGGTCTCCAAACCGTCAGACATTTGTCGAGGAGAAAATTGGTATGACATATTACGCGCAGGATTACAAAATAAATTTTGCAACTAAATGAAATATTTTGCCTAAATATACTTTAGATTGTAAGAATTACCTTGAACCTAAATAAATTTGCATTTAAAGCATTTTTATATTTTTAATACAAAGTTGTATTCAGCTAACACAAAATTTTGAAAATTTCAACAGTAAAATCACCTAAAAAAATATTTTTTTGAATAATAAAAGGTTCAGTTTATATAAACTAACATGAAACATATATTTTGAAAATTTCATGAAAAAATATTCAGAAGTTTTTGAGATATCCTGCGCGTCATGCCCAAAAACGTCATTTGTAGAAAAATGACTTCAAAATTTCGAAAAAGGCTGCTTGAGCTATTGCGCGGGTATAATTCTAAAAGCCATAACATCTGTTCTAATGGAAATTTCAAGGGAATACTTATATAAAAATGTTCAGAAAAGATAGGAGTTTAACACAAAAAAAAAAGAAAATTTTGAAGTTTTTCTAAGAGTCCTGAGACCCCTTAAGGCTGTTCTTAACTGCTCTGCTCAACAAGCGCAAAACGTTTTATCACATTTACAAATTCATTTTTAACGGATAGGTATAAAGTTGGAAAGCCTGGCTATGGAAGCGATTTGGAATTGAACTGTTTTTTTTCATTTTCTGATCAATCAATTACCTATTGAGTTATAAGCGAATTTTATCACGTGACGTTTTTCGCACGCTCTTGAATGCTCTTTCTTCCTTCGCGCGGAAATTTGGTTCAAAACGCCCACTTTGACACTATTTTCTGAAAGATCTATTGCGTTTGCAAAAAAAAAAAAAAAAAAAAAAAAAAAAAAAAAAAATTGGAAAAAACAGCTCGATTACATAGTTTCTGAACAACACCAGCTTGTTTCATGCACTTTCGAACAAAAATAAATTAAAACTTATGTCAGAAAGTTGCTCTTTTGGATTTCAGAACACCCTTAAAGCAAATTGACAAACGACTTGACTGACGTCACGACTGAAAACGTCTAGTGTAGTCTATAGCGTCTCCAGTCTTATTGCTTAAAAAGGAAAAGCAGCAAAACGCTTGCGTAACTGACTTTTAAAGATGCTATAAAGTAAATATCAAAATTCCGAATTTAAATAACTCCTTGTTTGTAATTTTACGGCAAACCTGTCGTCCTTTATCTTACCTAAACAGAAAACCGTTTACGAACGAATCATCTTTAACAGTTTTCTTTTTTATAATAGTCACGAATAAATTTAATTTCCGCCGCCTTGTTTACTATTTCCAAGGTTACTTTAGTTAGAAATTGTCTTTATTATTCAAAAAGGGTTTAAACTTTGCGTTTGAATTTTTAACTCGCGCATTAAAGAAGGCGGTTCGAAATAATATGCTACAAAATGCAAATGAATAAAACTTGACTATAGTGTTGGTAGAGATGGGAATGCTCAGGAAAAAAACCCGGAAACTTTGGGGGGGGGGGGGGACCGTTTTTTTTTTCCCAAGGGTTATTTTTTCATTTTTCCAAATAGGAAAAATTGAAATTTCATTTATAAAATAATGTAGTCAAAATTTTATAATTGCTACATTCTGATACTTCCATTTATATATATTTTTTTCATATTTAGTGTCCCTCATGAAAACCTTAACATGGGAAATCTTATCTGTAAGCAGGAATCTCTTTAGAATGAACTTGAGTCCCTTAAAGGTTCCTTCACAGTTTTTTCACTTTAATTCTCCTGTCCCTGCTGGCGAAGACACTCACGAGCTAATGCTAATCCTTTGGGGAGGGATTTATCTAATATTTCGTTTGCATTTCGACATTTTTAATTTTTTTTTTTCATTGGATAGCTGAGGTCCGTCTCTACATCGCACCTTTTTTACTTTTTGATTTTAGTCGCAGATATTTTTTATAAAGTTACTTTCACTTTCAAAACCGGTTCTGAAAACGAAAGTGCTATTCTAAAAAATATCTGGAACCAAAATCGAAAAAGCAAAAAAGGTGCGACGTAGACCCGGATCTCGGCTATCCAATGCAAAAAAAATTATTTAAAAATGTCGAAATGCAAACGAGATATTAGAAAAATCCCTCCCCATAGGGTTAGCATTAGCTTGTGAGTATCTTCGCCGACAGGGATAGGAGCCTTAAAACAAAATTCTTTCTCTTAAAAATTGACATTTCAGAAATTTTTTCCAATCTCCAAATTTAATCCTTCACAAATGTAAGGATTTTAGAATAAAAAAATACCTGATGTATAACAGCTACAACCACCAATGAATCTATTATCTAACTGTATATATGTACAAAGGACCATCTCAATAATGTCTAAATAAGAATTATATATAATAATTTCTAGTTTAAAAAATTCCGATTAAATTTTTTTACAGATTTACAATTTTTTACATTTCATTGCCATTTTTTACAAGTGTTTTACAAAAGTTTACAATTTCGCAAAAACATGATCGTGTGGGGAAAAAGAAAATCCAAGCAAATCCCGGATAAGATAATTAAATGCAACTTCTCTTGTTAAAAATTAAAATTCAAGTGCAAAATTATTTCAATATTATATCAATTAATGAGCATCGCAAGGTGGAAGATTAAATGTAAAATTTGAAACGTGATTTGTTTTTATTCGCATGGCAGTAATTTTTCACTATTGTCAGAAAATTTAATAACATGCAGTTGAAATTATTTATTTTTTTACTTTAAAAAAATATAAATCCATACAAACTTTGCAAAGAAATTGTAAGCAAATCTCTGTGAAAAATCTAGTTGAAAACAATTTTTAAACATGGAAAAATCCACATGTTTTAAAAGTTCATTAAAAAATACATATATACCATTTTCAATATTAAGAACCTAAAACATAGTTTGGGTTTAGACTGGAAAGCTGTATCAAAACTAAATATACAGGAAGTGAAAATTACAACTGTAAAGGGGGTGGGGGGAATGTAATATTGTAAAATAATTAATTTTTAAACAATAGAAGATTTGAGAATAATAGTATTTATAATAATACGAGAAGTATAATAATTTGTTTCTTTTAAACTGGCATTATTTATACATTTGAAAACCAGTAGTGTGTAGATGGGATGTACATACAATACAGTTTAAAATTGCTTTCAAACTTCAGTGATATTGGTTGAAACTTAAGATTATTTGTTTTGTTTTTTTAAATTAGCCCTACTGATATAATTAAACATATGCTACTGAAAAATCATTTCTACAGACACATGATATGTTACAAACACTGGTGTTAAATTAAGCAAGAAAAGCTACTGTAAGAATTCTGAGACAAAGTTGGCTTTTTTTTTTTTTTTTTTTTTTTTAATAATACATTTATGTAAAGGAAAAATAATTTTTTTAGTGTGCATAAATATTAAAAAAGTTTATTATATTATATTTTTTAAGAAAATATAACTTATTTTTGAGAAACATTTATGAGAAATCAATTTTTCCATTATTTCAAAGTGTTTGAGAGCGAATGCGTTCTTATATTCTTGGTCAGTTACGGGAAGAAACGCTTGAGCTAATGTTAATCCTATGGGAACGTTCTGTTCAAATTTCTCACTCGCACTTAATATTTTTATTTTTATTTTTTATTTATTTATTTATTTTTAATAAGATACCTGAGGTCGACATCTTATTGTCGTGCGGTTGTATTTTTTCTATTTTAGTTAGTTTATGCATATATATATATATATATATATATACAGCCAAACCTCGTTATCCCGACACTCTAATGACTAGAAAAAGGTGTCGTCATAAGCGGAGTGTCGCGGTAACCGGAGTTGGAGGAAAATATGTTTATAAAAAGATGTATTTTTAATTAATTTAAGACAATTTTAAACTCATAACTGTTTTTGCAGTTTTAAGCACTAAAACATTATTATTAAACAAAATAAGCACAAAAACAAAATTGTAAAGAATAAAAATGAGATTTATGATGACATTTTTTTATTGTTGCATGGAATATTGATGAATTAAGGTTTGCTTAACCCTAGATGTGCTTCCTACAATTCTTTATTCGATATTACATAATGAATTGTAATCAATATTCGTTGTTTGAGAAATGCATGTTAGATAATTTCTGATCGTTTCAATGTAATGGAATGTTTCGGTTTTAGTCGGATTAAAAACGTCGTGTGACCACAAAAAAACGCCGCCTGACCAGAGCAAAAAGACCGCGAGTAGACTGATACGTCTACATGGAGCTTAAATGTGTCATTCATAGTGTGTGGGTTTATTTATTCAGATAAAGGATTGAAGTAAAATTTCGTATTTATCTCAATGTGTATTTTAGACACTTTTATGGAAAGTTTGGCTAAGACATTTCTTATCGCTTAATTTCTGTACTTATAAGATGGATTATGAAAATAGACAATTTTCCTAAACCGTCGGGATATCCGGGGTTGAAAATTATTCAACGACGTAAAATCCGGAGTTTATTTACATTAAAATCATATAGAGAAAATCGGGACTTTGAAAAACTGACGCGATAAGCGGAGTGACGTGAAAACCGGATGTCGTGATAACGAAGTCCGACTTTATATATATATATATATATAGAGAGAGAGAGAGAGAGTGAAACTTCCATGTGCGACCACCTCCCTGAACGACCCTTTTTTCATGGAACGAAATTTATTCCCATAGGCTCAATATTAATTTTACCTCCATTCAGGGACCATCCCAGTTGAACTCCCTCCATGAGCGACCCATTTCTTTGAAGAAAATGAAACAAATTCCGTTTTTTCCTTGTCGCTTGAAGAAGGTTTTATTAGAAAAATAATTCCGGAGAGTGTATTATTCATCAAAATTTTAAACAAAGTTTAGATTTTTTTTATTCCGGTAACTTTTTGAGTTTAAACCCCTTTGTGCCTTTTTAGGTAATGAATTTAACTCTGATGACAAATTAAGAATGACAGTCAATAAACTCTCCTGCCCTATTCTGTCAGGAAACTCTAAAAAAAAAAAAAAAAAAAAAAAAAAATAGGTAAATTAACGAAATCGTCATTATTTGTTTCCGTCCAAAAAAAAAAAAAAAAAAAAAGCATTTATTTACTGAACTTCGAAAGGACTTGAAATAAAAGTTAAAAAAGATAAAACCGTAAAATCAAAGCAAAGTATTCATTTTTTAAACTCTGATGTAATTAATTTATGTAATTAACTTTTGTTTTGATACTTAAATTTTTATATTTTTTCTTAGTGAAAAATAAATGTTAGTAACGTTAATTGTTAATTTTTTGAATAATTAAAAATCTAGATTTAAACATGACCTCCATTAAGAGACCACCTCTCGGAGCGACCCATTTTTATTGGAACGGCGCGTGGTCGCTTTAGGAGGTTTTACTGTATATATACAGTCGAACCCGGTTAAGACGCTCACGGTTAATACGCGATCCCGCTTAATACGCGAATTTTGTCCGATCCCTTGAACATCGCCCATAAGGCTAATGCAAAAAAATCACGTTTAATACGCGAACGGTTATGACGCGATCCCGCTTAATACGCGATAAATTTTCGGTTCTTCGAGGAAAAAATCACGCTTAAAACGCGAATTTATTTATCCAAATGCGAATTCCTGATCTTCTTGAGTGTTACCAGTTTAGCGGATTTTTACTGTTCAGATAAAAAACACTGTTTCCGAATAGTATTTAATTTATTTAACAATTGATTAATAAAGGGGAAAATTACTAAGCGGAAACAGTGGTGGACATTTGAATGAAAAAAACCCGTAATTTAGCAAAACTGCAATTCTTCTTTGATCCCACCTCCTAACATTCTTCGTCTCGCTTCGTGTATGTCTTTACTATGGTAGAGAGATATAGACGAATTCAGGTTACTCAAATACGTCATAAAAATTATTATGGTTAGAGACGTTCGTAACTGCTGTTAGAGAGATTTTAAATGTACTTTATATCGCTACTGTGTTTTATAATGCATATTACAGGCAGCAAAAAATGAAATTCATAAAGATTAAATCCGACTGCGATTGGATAATTCTTTTATGCTTACTTTGCTTTTTGCTATAACAATATTTTATAAGGATAGTTTTTCTTATTAAAAACAGAACAGATTATAATGGTACTCATTATTACAAGTGCTAAATATGATTTTAAAAACAAGGTTGTGCTTCAAAGATTTAACTTTTTTTCTTTCTGTTAAAAAAATGAGTATAGTAGGAAAAAACAGTTTTGGTTGCAACGTATTAATAGACAATAAAGTCATGGTGGAATCCATATTTATTTTCTATTATTATTCCAGTTTGTCCTATAAAAAGAAACAATGAGTTAAAGTGGAATAAAATTAAATTTCAATCTGAAGATATGTTAAAGACGCAATTTTTGATTGTAAACGTATAAATGAAATCTCTGAAGTTCATTTAGACGATTATCTGTGTAAATAAGCACATTTCCTGAAACATTATACAAATCACGTTTAATACGCGATCCCGCTTAATACGCGACTTTTGACCACTCCCTTGAAACGCGTCTTAACCGGGTTCCACTGTATATATATATGCGAATACTTTCACTTTTGGTGCCGGTTGGAACCGGTTCTGAAACTATCCTTATATAATATACTCAAAACAAACGTAAAAAACTGCAGCCAAACTGGAAAACGTACAAACGCACAATAATAGATATCGGCTCCAGGTATCCTACGGAAAAGAAAAAAAAAATTAAAATATCAAAATACAAGCGAAAAATCTGTAAATATTTGCCCCATAGATTTAGCATTAGCGTTCGACTTTCTCTGCGTGACTAGTGTAATCTCTTAACAAGTACTTTATTAAGAATAAAGTTTAATTCTCTGAGTCATCACTGATAATTCAATAACCAGTTGGGCATTCCATGTTAAAGAAACAGATAGTTTTTAATTTTTTTTTTACTCTAATTTATTTGAAATTAGGATCATGTGCTGCATAATTAGATAATGAATAATACATTTTTTTCAATTTATATTTGTTGAAGTTTTAAGCTATGCTCCGCTTTAAATCTGACCGCTATAAATCGCTATTTTCTGCAATAATAAATATTTCGTATAATTGATGCAACTAAAATATAGGGCATTGATCGAAATAAAGTTAAGATAGAAATATAAGTGTCAACTCAAGAGTTCGAATGTTCCAAAACTTATATTTTACTTAATAAATAATAAAGGCTTACTCTTTTTGTTTTGTCGGAGTAAATTTGTTACCGCAGGATGACCGTGTAATTAATTACTCTAGTATTAAACAATTTTGCAACCATTTTATACATCAAAACATTATTTTAAACAATCACAATCGGCAAGCACACATAAAAAATATATCGAATAACTTCAGATGATAAATAAACAACAGTTCTTTTCTAACATTCTAACCATAGAGTAAAGAGAAAAAATAGAGATGAAGTAAGGTGGTTGGAGGTATAACGCCAAAAATGTAACCCTAAAATCCGCTACATTCGACCCAAACACAAGCATGTTCTTTCAAGAAAAATAAACTAGTATGCTGTGGCCATCACAAAACTTTCTTCTACCTCATACTTGTCAATACTTCAAAATTCATTATCACAGTGCATCTATGCTCATCATAAGGATTCAAAAAGGTGAAATTCCGTGCATTAGTTCTTGACATATTACTGCCTCTGAAATCGTGTAAATCCATAAAAATGCAGCATAGCAGCGCCACCTATTGGGTGATTTACACCAGAACCTAATTATCATCAACTTATGTCAATGTCTAACTGAATATGAAGTTTGGGGAAAATCCGTGCATTAGTTCTTGAGATAAAGCTATTGCGCAAATCATGACAAATGCAGCATAACAGCGCCACCTGTTGAGCGATTTACACAACCACATAATCAGCATCCACATTTATCAAGGTGTACTTGAATCTGAAGTTTGATGAAAATTCGTGCATTAGTTCTTGAGATAGAGCTATTGAGGAAATAGTGCAAAATGCAGCACAGCAGCGCCACCTATTGGGCGATATTCATGAACACGTAGTCAGCATCATTTCATATCAAAGAGTAACTGAATCTGAAGTTTGATGAAAATGTGTCCATTAGTTCTTGAGAGAGAGCTATTGCAGAAATCATGAAAAATGCTGTATAGCAGCGCCACCTGTTGAGCTATTTACACCAAAATGTACAAAATGTCAATTCATATCAAGGAATAACTGATTCTGAAGTTTGCTGAAAATTGTTGCATTAGTTCTTGAGATACAGTTATAATGGAAATTCAGAAAAGTGCAGCATAGAAGCGCCACCTGTTGAGAGATTTACACCAAAATGTACAAAACATCAATTCATGTCAAGGACTAACTGAATCTGAAGTTTGATGAAAATCCGTGCATTCGTTCTGGAGATTGAGCTATTGCGGAAATCGTGAAAAAGGCTGCATAGCAGCGCCACCTGTTGAGCGATTTACACCAAAAACTAATCAGCACCAATTTATATCAGGGACTAACTGAATATAAATTTTTATTAAATTCCGTGCATTAGTTCTTGAGATAGAGCGCCCACAAAATTTGTGTCACATACAGACAGACAGACAGACTAACAGATTCACAGAGAGACATTTTGTAACTAGTCGGATGTAGCAATCCCAAAACTTTCTTCTATCTGATACATGTTAATACTTCAAAATTCGCTATCACACTGCCAAAATAAAATGGCAATCTATGCATCTCATGAGGATTCTAACGATATGAAATTCCGTGCATTAGTTCTTGAGATATGACTATCGCTGAAATCGTCTAAATTCAGCAAAATGCTGCCTAGCAGCGCCACCTATTGGGTGATTTATACCAAATCCTAATCAGCAACAATTTATGTCAACGTCTGACTGAATCTGAAGTTTGGAGAAAATCCGTACATTAGTTTTTGAGATAGAGCAATAGCGAAAATCGTGAAAATTTCTGCATAGCAGCGCCACCTATTGGGCGATTAACACCAACACCTAATTAACAACAACTTGTGTCAACATACAACTAAATCTGAAGTTGGATGAAAATTGGTCCATTAGTTCTATTGATAGAGCTATTGAGGCAATCGTGGAAAAGGCAGCAGAGAAGCGCCACCTGTTGGGCGATTTACACCAACACCTAATCAGTAGCAAGTCATATCAAGGACTAACTTAATCTGAAGTTTGATGAAAATCCGTGCGTTAATTCTTAAGATAGAGCTATTTTGGAAATCGTGTAAATCCTGCAAAATTCATCATAACAGCGCCACCTGTTGGGCGATTTACACCAAAACGTAATCATCATCAATTCATATCAAGGACTAACTAAATCTGAAGTTTGATCAAAATCCGTCCATTAGTTCTTGAGATAGAGCTATTGCGAAAATCGTGAAAAATGCAGCATTGCAGCGCCACCTGTTGAGCGATTTACACCAAAAACTAATCAGCATCAATTTGTATTAGGCACTAACTGAATATCAATTTTTATTAAATTCCGTGCATTAGTTCTTGAGATAGAGCGCCCACAAAATTTGTGTCACATACACACAGACAGACAGACAGACTCACAGAGTCACAGACAGACATTTTGTAAAAACGTGTTTTTTGGAATCTCTGACCCCTAAAACGTGTAAATCCGTCGAAAACCGGAATTCGAAAATTTTCATGAATCCAATACTTTCTTCTTGTAAAGATAGAAGAAAGTAAAAACATGTTTTTCGGGTTCTCTGACCCCTAAAACGTGTAAATCCGTCGAAAACCGAAAGTCGAAAATTTTCACGAATCCAATACTTTCTTCTTGTAAAGATAGAAGAAAGTAAAAAATGAAAACTTTAGTAATACAGTTTTTAATTCATAATAAAATGGAATGCCGCTTTAGAATGTTTAAAAATAAATATACTTCAAAGAACTCAGTCCCTGTTCCAGGAGCTTTTTTTTTTTTTTTTTTTGGAGGGGGGATGGGGCGAATGAGGGCATTTAAATTTGAGTGAAACACACATCATATTGCAAACCGTTTTTACGACAATACTGCATCTCCATCTATTTCCTCCATTCACTCTAACACGCGCATGTCATTTCACTTCAGTTCATAGGAGATGTGACACGGTAAAACCGCTCTATAACTCACTTTGAAGCAATTAATTCCATCACAGATCAGGCAAGGCATGTCAATTGACCATTATAGATTTTTTTCAAAAAATTATAGTAGTCATGACTAATTGACACACAAAATATCCTAAAAGGATCCCCCCCCCCCAAAAAAAAAAAATTGTTCTACTTTCAAGTTCACCATAAAATTGATAGTTTTCAAAAAATCAGAGGAACACTTCATTTTTAAATAAATACAGTACCAAAAATATTAAACACATTCAATTTATTTTTTACAAATAGTAGTTATGGAACTAAATTTCACTTTATCATAGTTTTAAAAAATATATAGAGCTTTTTAATTAATTAAAGGAATCAGTTTTAAAGTACAAAATTTGTAGTTATTGCTAATTGTATTTTTTTTTTCATAATAAAAAAATATTTTTAAAGACCTTTCATGGTAGCTTCAAAGCAAATTTTATTTTAAGACTAAGATACATGCCACTTTTACAATTCAATTTTAAATTATGAAAATCTTTGTAAAATCTTATTTTTTTAACAAAGAATTACAATGCTGTTACATAATTATTGCAGCTAAATATAAGCTAACTATTAAAAATTGCTTCTTATAAAATGTGATTAATCAAAATCCCTGTTTAAAACAAAAATCTGAAGATTTCTTTATTTTTTCTCCTGTTAGTGTCCAATAAATAGATTGCTGATGAACAATGTGTTTTTGCTTGGTAGAAAATAAATATAAAACATATTTTCATGTTTCTATTGAAATATGTTTTGATCCTCTATAGTGGTTATTTTTGGACAAGTTCTATCATTTGCATATTTAATAGAAATTTTTGTTTAATAACTTCACTGAGGTTAAAAATCCAAGTTATTGATCCTGGCTAATTACAATGTACTTTACCAGTAAAATTTAAAGTTTCAATATTTTTTTCTTATTTAAAAACAATCAATATGAATAAAGTTTTCTTTTCTTAATTATTATTTTACCATTTACTCATGTTGTATAAAAATGTAGAACAAATTATTAGTGAGGATTTTTTAAATTCAGGATTGTCTAAACAAATCATATGTTATTTCAAGCAGAAACATCTGCTCACTGAGCTGCTAATCAGAAGCTGACCTCCCCCCACCCCCCTCTTCTTTTAACAAACTTTTTAAAACAACATTCTATTATTGGTACTAATGAACAAAAAGAAATACTTTTTTTTAAAAAAATGCAAAAATCATTATTTTTTAACCCTTAAATGCCTGATTTTTCAAAAATGATTGTAATAATGTTTTTTGGCTTTCATTTTTTAAATAAAACATGGGAAAAATACTTTAAAAAATCATATTTTGTTTTAAGTATTATTTACGGCTAAAAAACGGTTTGTTACTAATCGGCAATACCTTTAATTGAAAAAATAATTTTCCTTGATAAAATTCAATAATATTAAACACATAAGAATTTTAGGAACTATAATAAAAAATTTTACTTGCTCAATGCAGAACAATATAGGGTATTCCGCAAGCTTCCAAACAAAACTAAACGAACAAGTAGCAACAATTGAAAAAATAAATCTTTATTCTTAAACAGCACAAGTGTTGCCATCTACATGTTGAAAATCGATTTAATAATATTTTCAGACTGTATTTTATTGGCAACATTAGGCATTATAGCTTCAATATTGTTTTAATAGTATTTTAGAGCCTAAATTGGGCATGTTGCCGAAAAGCAACAACCGGCATTTAAGGGTTAATATACTACAACAAATGACTAATTAGCAAATAATGAATCACAATAGTTAGAATTCTTTCATTAACACTGCATAGTTTAACCTTGCGTTAGTTTACCATGAAATTGGAAGTCTATCACTATAACAAGCAGGTTTCACTTTAATTGGAACGTTGCGATAGTATAACAGTCGTAATAAGAGAAGGTGCAATGATGTAATTATTCTTTTTTCATCATAACCTTCGATTCGTAGGAAACGAGTAATTACCAAAATCGATTCCCTTAAATTCGATAAATGTCGGTCACAGGTATTTAAATTAAAACCATTGTTGTGTCACTACGATTCACACGGCTTCGTTGAAAAATGAAACTAACAAATAGTCACCTACAGTTAATGGGGAATACGATTTTTGAGAATGAGGTCAAGAATAGTCAAAGGGTTTTTTGTTTTGTTTTCTGAGGGGTCAGATTCCTTGTAAAATGTATAAAAAAAAAGCTTTTTTAAATAACTTATATTAAATATGGAATCTTTCAGTGCACTTTAAAAGCAACCTCATGCAAAAATTCACTTTAGAAGTGAAATTATGCCCGAAACGGGTTGGTATTTTTTTAAAGGATCGAGGGATAATTTCATCTTTAGCCAATTTTCTCCAAAATTGTGATTTTGTTCATTGTGCGCCTGATTAAAAAAAAAAAAATGGCCGGATAGAATTTCATGTAATTTTGAGTGAAGGTAATATATAGATGCACATTGAGTTTTTTTTTTCTTATACACTAGATTAAGACATTATACACTACATTAATTTTAACACAATTATTCTACTAGATTAATATTAACTAGAGGTCTGCACGGGCCGGAATTTCCAGGCCCGGCCCGAACGAAAGCTATCTTGGCCCGGTCCGGTGTAAAAATTGGAAGTTCGGCCCGAGCCCGGCCCGGCCCGTACAAAAATCAGTGAAAACAGGGCCGGCCCGGTCCGACAGAATTTCTACTAAAAAAGGAAAAAAAAAATCCGTTTTTTCTCAACTTACAATTACGATTCTTTTAATGAATACTACATACATATTTATGGGAACATTTTGCAGTATATTTTACATTACTATGATGTTCGCAAAACAGAAAACACACAATAGTAAACATTAACGATTACTTACAGTGTTTTAGTCATCGTGTCTACAGACATTTCAAAATGGAAATAAGGATTCATAAAAAGATTAATGTAGTTCATCAGAATAAAGGATTAAAAACATGATAACTTTTGAAGCTGTATAATAAAACGTAGATTTGTGAAAATATTTCTCTCATTTTTAAGGCTTTTCTCAAATCCAAAGGAGCTACATTTCGACACATTTATGAATTCTTTTCTTTTCGGAAACGCGTAAGATTGGCAGGTATTCTTATTCAGAAGCTATGTTTATGTCGTTTTTGTCATAGATAAAAGCAATATATCTTTCTGAAAATACTGTCAAAGTTAGCGTTTTGAATCGAATTTCCGGAAGCGATGGCACAGGAAAGGAGAAAAACGTACAGTCACGTGACAGGAATCTCTGTTATCTCTGTAAGTAATTTATCAAATATGGAAAAAGCTATTCGTTTCCAAATGCCTTCAATAGGCAGGCCTGCCAATTTTATGCCTTTATAGTTAAAAATTTCGTCAGAAAATGTGTCTGAAAGCTTCGCATTGCTGAGCAGTGAATATGAGAACCACCTTAAGGTATATTTCCAAAGATACTGTTAAGAGAAGTTCATTATCACTATTAATACTACAAAACACAATGACTGTTCTACACATCCGGAGATCGGTTAAAACCAGTTCCGTCACAACACGAGTCTGCTGAAAAAAAAATTAAACTCGGAATCAGACATCTTGCAACTGTACGATGCCGATCTCTACGATGGACATGTTACATTTCTGTATTGATGTTGTTAAACTCGCATCGACTCGTGACGCACATTTATACTTCTCGAGAAAATCATATTCATCGAAAATGGCTCGTATTTCATCTGCTTCGCTGAAATTCTTATATCGGGCCGATAGGCCCGATTAATTTTTTTGCCGGCCCGGCCCGTTTATTTTGTCTGTCGGCCCGTCCCGTTGAAAAATTTGTCCTAATTCTGCCGGCCCGGCCCGTTTGAAAATTCGCCTTCATTCCGCCGGCCCGGCCCGTTTGAAAATTCGCCTTCATTCCGCCGGCCCGGACCGCGGGCCGGGCAAGGTACGGGCCTCGGGCCAAGCCCGGGCCCGTGCAGACCTCTAATATTAACACAATTATTCTAATTGGTAAACAAATCATATTAGATGTAAATTTCCAACTGGGCGAAAAATGTCCGGACCAGGATTCGAACCCAGGACCACCTGGCTGAAGCCGCCAGTGCTCTGCCATCTGAGCTATCCCGGACTATTTTTCGCCCAGTTGGAAATTTACATCTAATATGATTTGTTTACCAATTAGAATAATTGTGTTAATATTAATCTAGTGTAATTTCGTATCCAGCGATTTCTGGAGTTCCATTACCTGAGATTTATTCTGTTGAGCTGAACCAGGTTTCAGACCAGATGCTGTAATCATCAAGGTTAGCTGGGTGAAAAAGTTCGACCAGAATCGTCCGGGATAGCTCAGATGGCAGAGCACTGGCGGCTTCAGCCAGGAGGTCCCGAGTTCGAATTCTGGTCCGGACATTTTTCGCCCAGTTGGAAATTTACATCTAATACAATTATTCTAATTGGCAAATATATCATATGAGTAGTAATTTTCCAACTGGGCGAAAGATGTCCGGACCAGGATTGGAACCAGGGATCTCTTGTCTGAAGCTGCCAATGCTCTGTCAACTGAGCTATCTGCTTCGAATTCTGGCCCGGATATTTTTCGCTCAGTTGGAAAATTACTACTCATATTTACCAATTAGATTTATTTACCAATTAGAATAATTGTGTTAAAATCATTCTAGTGTAATCACGTATCCACCGTTTACTGGAGTTCCATTACTTGCGATTTATTCTGTTGGTTGATTCATATATTGACCAGATGCTGTGATAAATAAGGTTAACTGGGTTAATTAGATCTTCCAGATTCGTCCGGGATAGCTCAGTTGAAAGAGCACTGGCAGCTTCAGCTAAGAAATCCCTGGTTGGAATCCTGGTCTAGACATTTTTCGCCCAGATGAAAACTACCACTCGTATCAACTAATCATTGCCGAAACGTCAGTGAAGGCTTACTGTGAAGACACGAAAAGTTTTGGTTTCCGTTAGTCTGTCTGTCTGTTCCACGATAACTGCCGCAAAATGCATCCGATTAGCTTGAAATTAAGTGGGTATGTTGGTGAAGTACCCGGATTTAGCTGTATAGTTTTTTGTTATATTTGGTTCATTCGTTCGGAAAATATAGAATTTTTTATTTTGCGCAATAATGCTTTTCTATAGCAATTCAGACGATTTTTCCATTGTTATTTGTTGAACGGAAATGGCTCATATGATTGAAGGATTTAAATGGTAAATTATGGATGATGAAATTTCCTAATTAGAACCATAAATTATTCATATTAGTTTCAAATTTTGTGTATACATTTGTCAGAGTTTTTAAATTCGGTTTATAACTTATGCATTTTATATATGTGTTCCAATAATATAAAATATTTTCTTTTACAAATTTACTTTTTTTTTAAATGCACATATTTCATTGTGTTAAATTTCTTTTAACTGTTACCTAGCAACGGAACTACACCTAAAAATATCGTAAATGTGAAAGTATCTGTAATTGTTTGAAGTAAAATCAACGTCAAAAGGGATGAATTAATGACTTTGTGTCTTTACATATAGATGGAATTTACCATAGAATAAGAAAGGCTGTGTTCTATTTATTTTGTTCAAGTATTTTTCGTTTAAATTCAAAAGTTCATTATTTTCATAAGGAATAAATTGACATTTTGCTATAAAATTTAAAAATCATTTTCCTTTTTTACCGTTGCCAAGAAAATCAGACCCCGGAATAATAATTTATCCTAAACAGCTATTTTTGATTTGAAAGATTTTCATGCGCAAGAGGAAAATGAAATAAAAAATAGACGTGAATACGTCTTCATATTAGAAATAAAACGAAAATACGAAAACTAGGTGAATTTGACCTCATATATCAAAAATAAAACGAATAATACGCTTTGAGGTTGAAATAAAAGGGCCTTGCGTTATATTAATTCTTATTATTTAAAAAAAAATGTTACCAATATCTCACGGTTTATCGTCTACACACGGCTAGCAGAAATGTTTAATTTTTAATCGAAAATTTCAATGAGTTAAAAAAAAACTTTTGAAAAGCAAATAGATAGTAAATGTCAAAATTATGCACCGCAAAATTATCTCTGTCGAAAATGACGTCATTGTATCGGAAAATAAATATTTTCATTCTTAAAAACCAAACATTAACTAGATTGCCTGAAAAAATATTTTTTGATGAGTGTTGCTTCTTAATGTCGTCTCATTTCAGAAAATATGAATGAAAACTATTTTATTTTTAAAAGAAAATTACATTTTTCGTTCATAAAACCTAAACTTTTAATATAATTGCCTCAATGTAAATCATTTTCTGTCCACCGATATTGAAAAATAAGGCTCTGAAGTATAAAAAGATTTACAATAACTATTAGTGCAATCATTAAAAAGTTACATATGTAAATTTAATGAGACCACGGAGGGTTCAGGGGGGCTCCGCCCCCCTGAAGAAATCTATTTTATTATCTAAAAAAAATACCAGAATTAGTAGCTCATGAAAATTTCAAAGTATCCTTACATAACAACGTTTTTAATTTAACGCTTCTAATGTCTGAAAACTTCGTATTTTTTTTATTCTTATAAATAATTACGTAATTTGAAAACTTTAAATTGCGGTTTGAAAAAAATTAAACATTACCAAAGAGTGTTTAAAAACAACGACTTGCAGAGCTGACGTTGAGGCTCCTGATCTGCAGATTTACTAGTTATATTTATTCGAGTGTAGGTTATTTTAAACACATATTATTGTTCCACTCAATAAAAGAAATTTGGCCCAGGCACACTTTGGCAATTCAGTTATGAGAAATCTTGCGGATAAGACATATAAGGTGAATTCATTAGTTTAAAAAGCATTCAATTTATAATTAAATTAAAAAGCTTTATATGCACCTAGACTCTTTTTTTTCAAAACATTAACGTTTAACATACCGGGTGTCCCAAAAAGGACTGACTGATTGTAAAATTCAATAACTTGCAAACGGTGATAGATATTAAAAAAATTCTTGCAGGAGGGTTATGCATAAGGTCAAAAGTTTTATTACAGTGATTTTCAATTTTAGTTCGATTTACAAACAATAGATGGCGCTGTAAGCAATAGTCGCTAAATAAAGGCTCGATTTCTGGTCCTTTCTTTTGTTCCATGCTGAAAAAGGAGATGGAAATGTATTATCCGGGCCACGAAGTACCAAAAATCGAGCCTGAATTTAGCGACTATTGCTTACAGCGCCATCTATTGTTTGTAAATCGAACTAAAATTGAAAATCACTGTAATAAAACTTTTGACCTTATGCATAACCCTCCTGCAAGAATTTTTTTAATATCTGTCACCGTTTGCAAGTTATTGAATTTTAAAATCAGTCAGTCCTTTTTGGGACACCCGGTATATATCTTGTAATGTGTGTTTAAAATTTCACATCCAGAAATTAATCAGATTTGGAGTTATTGGAATCTATATTAGGGTCACTTTCACATCTAATTTGTTAGTTTCAAATGCTGATTGTTAGTTAATGACCCTTTAAGCTGAAAGAATTAAAAATTCGGCAATAAAACTGTGCCGATTGCTTCTCATCTGTGTATATGAAAAAAAAAAAAAATGCGGAAATTTCTTCAACTTTTTGAAGAAACCTTTATAATCGTATTCCTATGTGGTGCTATATTTTTACACGAATAAACACAAATGTTGACCAACAACAAAATATACATGTGATACATCTATAGATCATATCGAGCATTTTAGTTTTCATGGTGATCACAAACATTCTTATTCAATCCGTTGTTGACCTCTAAATTGTCCTCGTGATTAAACAAACCTTCACTGGAAACGAAAAATTTATATGGTCAAACATCTTCTTTACATCACTGAATTTCCAGAAGAATTCGTCAAATAAATTTCTATATATCCCGCAAAACGTCTGAAACAGACAGTTCCCGGTGACGTTTGACCATATAGTGTATGTAAAATGAGTATAAATACGCAATATGGTGGTATCGTTAAGCATATAACTGCGAAAATGATACATGGAAAATATACAGTATGGAGGTAATTTTAAAAATAAACAAGTAAGAAAAATAATGCGTTAAGTATAGATTATGAAACACTTTCCAACACTTCCTGAATGCTTTAACTAAACTTCGTTATTTAGGGAAATAAGGTAAATAAGATAACTAAGTAAACATTTTATAAAACGCATAAAACATTTGAAAAACTGATTTCAGTAGTTACCCTCCATAGCCAAATATGTATTCCAATTCTTTTGAACAGCCCTGTATTTGATCTGTAGGTTGATATATATACTATTTAATGGGAAATTTTAGTTTAGCAAGAAAATGTATAACAGGTTGAAATTCATCTTTTAGCAATTTATACTAATAGATGGAAACATACTTGAATACTTTTGTACATAGCCGTGTAGTTTACCTAGTACCCTAGTACTTAGTACCTAGTACCTTTATTACATGCCACTATTTAGCTAAAATTTAATTTAAACTAAAACACTCTTAAAACTACAAAAATTACATTTCCAGAAATTATCACCTATAGACTGTCATGTATCCAACTCTTTGCGTGGCCCTCTATATCATTTTATCTATATTCTACA
Source organism: Maratus speciosus (assembly GCA_963932465.1). Classification (NCBI taxonomy): domain Eukaryota; kingdom Metazoa; phylum Arthropoda; class Arachnida; order Araneae; family Salticidae; genus Maratus; species Maratus speciosus. Next base: position 554,878,896 of record OZ010792.1, read on the forward strand.
AATATTTCGTAGTAAACTAAATTCAGTCCAGCGTAAAAATGCATAACTCCTTTAAAACCCACCTTTAAGCAATTTATGCTCATACTCAGTAACCTTTACGAATTCATTTCTAAAGCCCTGTACAAGAACTATAACATTTATACGCACTTTATAGTATGCATAAATATAGCGAAAAAGGCGCATATCACAATAACCCTTCTTTTCAGTCGGGTAAAAATGCATTTCGAGCAATCATTACTAATATACAGTAATTCAGATACAATATAGTATCTGAAATCTTTTCAAATACACCGCAAACAACCCCCCCCCCCATACCATTAAGAAAGGAATTCTTTTGTGTGGCCCTGTAAATGAACAATAACAATTCTTTTCACCGCATATTCAACAGAATGCATATTTTAGTGGACTTCATAAATGAATATCAATTTTACTATGTTTGAAAGAGTGTAGCACCATTAAAAATCATTTGAAACGATTTTTTCCCATTGACCGTAATGTAACGGAAAACTTTTGACTGTCCCTGTAAATGAACTAAACATGCTACAAACTTCATTTGAAATACGGAACGTGCTATGGTAGAGGTCACTAACATCCAAAAATTTCAGAACAATCGGAGCATATTTACGGGAGTAGACGTGGGCAGACGGCTAGACGGACAGACAAACCGAAGTCATAAACACTTTTCAACTTTGTTGGAAAGTGTTAAAAAGTATTATTAATCTTAACCATTTCGTGCAAATAAAAAATTGTCAATAAGGCAGTCTTTGTTGTTGTTGTTTCTTTCTTTTATCATGTCTCAGACATCAATAAAAAACAAAGTTCAAACATCCAACAATGATGCATTCATTCAACAGTCTTTTTTATATGTAAACAACTTGGTTAAATGTTTATTATTATTATTATTATTATTATTTATGAATTGGGAAAAAAATGGATTAACTTTTTTCTTACAATCGTATTACTTTGGTCAGTATTTTTAAGGTTTCTTTCACTTTAGATTATTACGCTATGCAGACTTTTCCCTTAATATCTTCTATTTTTCTGTGTTTGCTGCATTGTTGTAGAACCGATACGACATTTGTTTATTTGTGCATTAACATATAATTTACTGAATATCTATTAAAATTCTAGAAACAATTTTCTTGAATGATCTATTTATTACATTAAAATTGAAAAGGATTTTCTCTTTTTTTCAAAATGGAGAAATTAAAATTTTTCTTTCATTTTTTCCATTAGGGAAGCTTGTACCCCTGACCACACCCACGTTACTGTAAATTTTAAATATAAAAGTGAAGACCAGAACTGAAAATTCTTTCCCGCGAAGGATTCAGGGATCTGGAAGAAGCTCCCCTTCCTCAATCGACAAAAATTCTTTATTTCATTTTTCTCTTAGTGTTTAATTTTTTAGTCGCTTTAGAAAAATGCATTTTATTTTTAGTATCATTCCAGATTTTTTATTATTATTATCATCACAGATAAATAAAATTTAGTTAATTAAATTTCAAAATTCAAGGAGGTGCATGGACCTTCCCCTTCTCCCCCCACCCCTTCCATTCCTGCGTCCATGCCTTTGCAAATTGAATATTCCTAAAAACAAAACAAGAGAGAGGAAACCTCATTAAAGCCGATTAAAAAGCTTTCTTTTTATTTTTTAATTCTCGTATTCCAAACTAGCTTTTCCAGGTAGGTGTTGAGATGTGGGGCCCGAGAGACACGTATAAGAAAAAGGGCTAAACTGGATTTCGATTAGCAGCTGCTGGCCGGCACGTGACCGCACCACCACCGGAGTGGAAAGAGCGTAGAATAGCCGTAGAAACGTTTGCGTTTTCAATGGAAATGCGGCACACTGCCCCAGATGAGAAGTGCAACAGACAATTTGTCTGAGGACAAAGTGTGCGTGTTGTAATATTAAATAATGAAAACCGTAAATAAAAGAAAGTGAATGAAGGATATTTCCGTCAATTTATTATATAGGATGAACACGAGATTATACATGGATTCACACAAAGAAAAATTGGAGCCAGGCCCTGATCACCGAATCTGTACGAGAAGCATGTGCTTCCCATAGAAAATTTTGAAGGAGCCCGAATTTAAGAAAACAAGGGGCTTCAAAATGTTATACTGAATTAATTCCATATAAAAATACTATTTAATTTCTTTTCAAATTATTAACTCATTTATACATATATTTTTAAAAAAGTGTTTCACAAAAATACCGTTCATAACAAATTTTTTTTTTCATTTATTGGATCAGTTTCAACCATATGATCATAGTTCCTCAGTTTGTCCATTATTTTAGATGTATGTTTATTTAATATATTGAATTTCGCTTATATGCACAACATAAAATATTAATAATTTAAATGGTTGCCAAAATTGAAAGAAGTATATCAAAATATTGATATTTTATGTTGTGATATGCTGAATTCAACCTTTCTTTACTGTATCCGATGTTTGTGCATATATATATAGAGAAACATAAAAAAAAAAAAAAAAAAAAGTTGTTAATGAAATATATGAGAACTCAGCTAGTCCACTGTTTAGTACACTCTTTAAAATGATATTTGTAGCATTGGTGAGTTTCCAGAAACTCAAACCGAATTTAGAAAACACTTCTCGAATGAAAGGGGCCCCCCAAAATGACACTGTGCTTCCTTTAGAAAATTTTGAAGGGACCCAAAATTTTATATTGAATTAATTTCTAATTTCTTTTCAAATGATTAACTCGTTTGTATACATATATAGTATATATTTTAAAAAAGTGTCTCATATAAATATCTTCCGCAACAAATTAATTTTTTATTCAGTTTCAACCACATGATCACAATTCCTCAGTTTGTCCAATCAATCAAAGTCGTCAATTTATCAGGCAGTATTATCATCCAACCAATCAAAAATGAGAAAATCCAATAATATAATATTTGTAGTAATTTGAATAATATTTGTAGAATTGGTGAGTTTTCGAATGTGAAATTTAAGAAACTCTTCAATCAAAGAGGGCCCCTAAATGACGCTGTGCTTCCCATAGCTTCAGAGATCAATCGGGCTCTGTTATTTTTTATTTAGTTTTTCAAGGTGTAATTTTTTTTTCTAACTGATATGAATATGAATGAATTATCACTTGTACTCTTAAGTTTTTGTGCTAAAGACATCTCCAAATTAGAAAAATATGAAATATCTCCCGAACTATTAGACTTAGAAGGATTTACTTGTTACTATTCGATTCAGCATACAAAAATACATAAAAATATTCGTTTCTGTTGGACACATAACTATAATATTCTATTTTAAAGGAAATTTTTATCAGTGTGTTCCCCCTTTTACCCTCCTTCAGGGTGGAATTTTAGAAAATCCTTCCTTAGTGCGCGCGTACATCATAAAAAGTATTTTTTCTCCAATTTTTATGTCCATAGGTCATGTCCCTATATTTTATATATATGAGGACGTGAGTTTCAAAACTCGCCTTATCCAAAAAATCAAATTTTGGGAAATCGCGAAAAACCTGTAACTGCGACCCCGTGCATCGAATACCTCCAATTTTTTGTATAGCTAGTTGCTCTGTGATATCATTGTGTTAAGTTGGAAAATCTACTTTAATTCATTTAATTAATTAATTGAAAAAAGTTTTGGATAAGAAGAGTTTTGTTGCCAACCTATGGATAAGAAGAGTTTTGTTGCCAGTCTCTATCATACTTTCAGCAAGTATGATAGAGATAGTTTCTATTTTTGGTCATCGGATGATAATATTTTGGATTAAAAAATAAACCTTACGGGAGCAATAAGTATGATTAAAATTTAGTAATACGTTTTATTATACAAAAGCAAACTTATTAATAATCAAATAAAACTTATCATAAATAGCTTATAATTAAAATAACTTTATAAAAAGAATTTAATATAATATAATCTATATAACATATAATATTATATATATACACATTTCCTTCTGTTCTGGTTCCTTAGAAATAATGTTTTTATAGAAAGTAAGCACTTCCATTTCTGACCAGTTTTCATCAAAATGTTTTTTTTAACAATCTGTCGACATGCTTAAGTTTCTCTTGCTTCACGGGGACTCCCTCTCCCTTCTTTTTAAGAAGAAAGTTTAGTTTTTGATGCCTCTAGCAAAACTTTTACACTCTGAATTTTGATATTCCAATAATCTTCCGAAATACACTTCCACAAATTTGAAGATGGACATGGTTCTTAGTCTTTACATAGTACCTTATCGTAATACCTTTGAAAGGCCCGGAAACAGGGGCGTATTTAAGCAGAATTCATTAGGGGGGCGTATATGGCTATATTGCCGACTGACTTAAAAAAAATATATATTGCTTTAAAAGTTCGTTTCTGTGTCTGTATATATGCATTTACCCGGTGTCCTAAAATGGATTAACTGATTTTAAAATTCAATAACTTGCAAATGGAGACAGCTATAAAATTAAATTCTTGCAGCAGGGGTATGTTAGATGTCAGGACCTTTTTTACTGCGATTATCAATTTTAGTTAATAATAGCGGCAATAGATGGCGCTGCTAGCAATAAGAGCTAAATCGGGGCCTGATTTTTGGCCTCTCTCTTTCCTCAATATTGATGCGAAAGAAGATTAAATATATGTGGTGCTAAGAACACAATTTCATCGGTGACTGAGAACCACTTCATATATTTAATCTCCTTCTTTCGCATGAATGGACTTTACCCATGCGACGTCAGCCGCGGATAAACAGAAGAAAAACACCAATAGACGTGAAGAACATTTTAACGCTCCCCTTCCTTCGTCCAATAAACAGTCTTTTACGGAGCGTTTTTCCCCGCAGAGGCATGGCTGTTGCCATTCGCGGGTAAAGTCCATACTGAGGGAGAAGAGAAAAAAATCAGGCACCGATTCAGAACCTATTGCTAGCAGTGCCATGTATCGCTGCTGTTTTAAACTAAAATCGAGAATCGCTGTAAAAAAACTCCTGATATCTTACATAATCCACAAGAATTTTTTAAAATAGCTGCCACCATTTGCAAGTTACTGAATTTTAAAATCAGTCAATCCATTTTAGTACACTCGGTATGTTATATATAAAATTCAACATTATTAACCCATCGAGATCAACATTTTCACTTTAGAACGTCGAATACTTTACGCTTTAGAATATTGAGGAGAATATAAAATAGATTTAAAGATGGATATACCAGCTCTTCACTTACGTTACATTGTTGTAAATATTCCCGTAAAGTATTTTGATATTTTTTGCTGAATGTGCAGATGGAAATCTGCAATTTGGATTAATTAAACAAGTTGAAATTTTTAGTTAGATGCTACTTGGAACTTATACAGAAACAGTTTATTTATCAGCTGCCCACGGCGGTTGAGCCGCCCCCAACCGCTGATCGAGACTAATAGTAAGCTCGACGCAGAAGCGGTTGTTCGGTAACTCGTATTCGGTAACTCGGTTACGTATGTAAAGTGTATCATTTTTGGGTGACAAATATAGATGTATAATAGAGAACATAAATACTACATAGCTTTGTTAAACATGGGAAAAAAATACACATTTGAAGTCGCCTTCTTCGAGATTTTTTTTGTTATATGAATACTATATATACATAAATAGTAAACTACTCTTAAGAAATTTTAATAAATGAATAACTTACATAAACAATTCGCAAATCTTGTGAAAATAAACTTTTTAATGTGATAATGAAGGTTGTTGAAATAAGTAATATACACACATACAATATAGTAAAAGAAGAAAACTTTTTCTTTTTTTCAGGGGGATGAAAGGTCAACTCAATATCTACCAAAGCATTAGTTGCACTTATATCAAAATTCTAATCGAAATACATTATAAAAATAAGAGAAAGAAAAACGTTGTGAAAGCAGTATAACAGAGAGTAGAGCAGAAACCATATTACCGGCGAACTGTTAAATCAAGAAAGAGGAGGGGGCGGTGATTGAGCTGTTTTTTGATTTCACATGCTGTATTTTTTATTTTATTTCACGTGCAGTTTCCGACTTTCGCGTACTAGAGCTTCATGTACCAGTATTGGTACGTGTACTATAGTTTGAGAACACCTGCGTTAGAATTTTAGAAGTTCGGGAGCGAAGAGATTGTTTCAATTACCGTCTAACTTCTTTGGTGCCAATCTTCGTCGATACTACACTCATGTCCAAAATTAAGGTCACAAACATAAAATCTGTGAAAACTGATGTGCTATTCACTGTGTTGCCACGAAATTTGGCACAGAGTTAAATTACAATGAGAGAAAGAATATAGCAACATAACAATATGGAAAAGATTTTAATTGTGAATTAAGATACATGGTATTATAAAAAGTGCTAAATCATGATTCAGAGATAAAGCATTTTTTCTCGGGAAAAATCTGTCTAATATGAAGTGTGACCATCGTGCATTCCTATACAAGCCTCACAACGAGCTCTCATACTGTTTATAGGGTGTCAATAAATGTTTGTGGCAACAAAGCCCATTCTTCCAAAATGGCGGCTTTTAACTCCTGACGGGTCCTGGAAGGGGGGTTACGTTGTGCAATGGCTTTTCCTAGACTATCCCAAACATGTTCAATAGGACTGAGCCCCGGAGACCTCGAGGGTCAATTCATACGGCGAATATCCTATTCTTCAAGAAAATCATTAACAATGTGAGCTCTGTGTGGCTTCGCATTATCGTCCGTAAACATGAAGTCCGGGCCTACAGTACCCCGGAACAACCTCACATAGGCTTCACGGATCACAACTCTATGGCGCTGTGCGTTGATAGTATCCGTATCGAAGGCGTTCAGTGGTGTACGACTGACCAACATTTTGCCGCCCCAGACAGGGATTAATTAGCCAAACAATCTGACGATTTCTTTTACACAGGAAGGATGATAGCCAGCTCCACGTTCTCTCCAGATGAAGATTCGACAAGAATCACTCTGCGTGGTGAATCTCGACTCATCACTGAAAAGAACACGCCCATTCTTGTTGTGTCCAAGACTGATGTCTTCGGCTCCACAACAAACGGGCTCCTTGTTGCATACAGTGAAAGGGACACACATGAGTGGACGCCGGTCGTTAGGGATGAGGTCCTTGAAGACTATGTGAAGTTGTTCCGGGGTGCTGTAGGTTCAGACTTCATGTTTATGGGCGATAATGCCAAGCCACACAGAGCTCACGTTGTTGACGATTGTCTTGAAGAAGAGGATATTCGTCGTATGAATTGGCCCTCGTAGTCTCCGAACCTCAATCCTATTGAGCATGTTTGGGATGGTCTAGGAAGAGTCATTGCACAGCGTAATCCCCTTCACAGGACCCGCCAGGAGTTAAAAGCCGCGTTTTTGGAAGAATGGGCTTTGTTGCTACGAACATTTATTGGCACCCCCATAAACAGTATGAGAGCTCGTTGTGAGGCTTTTATAGCAGTGTACGATAGTCACACTCCATTTTAGGCAGACTTTTCCCGAGATAAATGCTTTATCTCTGATTCGTGATTTTGCATTTTTTGATATATCCTGTATTTTAATACACAATTAAATTTTTTTCCATACAGTTATGTTGACATATTCTTTCTCCCATTGTAATATACGTCTGTGCTAAATTTCGTGGCAACATACCGAATAGTTCATCAGTTTTCACAGATTTTATGTTTGTGACCTTAATTTTCGACATGAGTGTATACGGCAAGTTCATTTAACGGATCAACACCTTACTTGGTTTAAAAGAGAACTGCACTCTATATTTCCCTATTCATATTTTCATTGTCATTGTTGATTGTTCCTAATGATTTGATAGAAGTCTTCAGTATTTTCGTAGCGTCTATTTTAAGAGTCTTCGACTTCATTTCTTCAGTAACTAACTTACTGAACATTCTTGCGAAACATCAGTGAAGCAATGAAGTCGAGCGATAACATTTTCTTTCTTAAACCTCGTGGCTCGATCTTTGCTTTGCTAACAGAAGTAGAGGAATCAATTATTTCAAAATTTGTAGGATAGATTCATATGAGATCCAAACCGCTTTCAATGATTCCGCTCGAGCAGTCCATCTCGCTTTAGAAAGATTCCGCAGTAGAAGAGCATTTTCTATTTTTTTGAGCTTGTCTACTAATGGTTTCTTTCGTTTAGTACTTGCTGTGAAAAACACAAACATCTTCCAGCACGTCGAAAACATCACCTATAATATTGCTGGCATTGCAGATATGCGAAACGAAAGTACTGAGTCTGTGAAATTGACAAGGAATATATTGCACAATTCGACCTACGATTTCTGAAAACGCCTCCTAGTCCTAAGTGCCGTTGAATTCCCCAGACATGCTGTTTGTAAAACCGTATAACTGGAAAACTACCTGTTCTATTTCGAGCTCATTCTTCGTAAGGATGTGCGATTTCTGGCATGTAAGGTCGACATTGGTTTTATCGACTTCTTTTACAACTTCCAAAAGCCGATCGGAGTTTTCCCACCTTTGTCGACATATTTCAACACAACAGATGATCGATCATGGTGCGAAGCATCTGGTGTCGTATCTGTCATAATTCCATAAAATTATGCTTCTTGAATATCTCTGACTACCGTTTTGCGCACTGCTGAAGCAAGAAATTCAATCATCTCGTTTAGGGATGAAGCGGAAAGGTGAGTTATGTGGTGTAGCCTTAAACATGTATCCTCAAACATTTCCTCAGTTGTGGGTTATGTGTGGAAATTAGTTTCACAATTTGCCAAAAGTTTCCATTTTCGTCTTTGTCACTTCCACAAACCAGAGTTTGTCTACTCCGCATTCGCGAAATATCCAACAAGATTGCTACAATTTCAGGGCTGAATGCAAGATGTTGCTGTTACTTTTCCAGAATAATCTATTTGCGCTTGCTCTCGTCTAGTAAGTGATTATGCGTCATTATGAACTGACAAAATAGGAAACATCAAATTTGGTGGGAGTTGGAAGCGAAATGTTGCGCGAACTTTCTGTTCTTTTCTTTTCCTTAAGCTCTTCATTTTGAGTCCTTTGTTTACACCACTCTCAACTGAAGCATTTTGTATGTTTTCTCTCCTTAGATCCTTTATGAAATAGGCAAAAGAAATAGCATTGAGTTCTGTGCTGTATACCAAAAACGGATGCTCTTTTGTACCAAGCAGTGTTGAAATGTCGCTGTCTATCTTGCGGGATGGAACTACTTATAGGATATACGCTGAGTTTTGGCTGATACGGACCTAAACTGATCAAATATGTCTCTGGTTGTCTGACTTCATTTTAGTCCATTTTCTTGGGTCATGTTCAATGATGGAATCGTTCCCACTTTCCGTAATGCTAACCTCTCCACGGTTCTGCTCGATTTCCTTCACGATCTTACTATAAATGTTTGACACAGACGTACAATTTTCTTTTTCCTTTCAATTATATCTAATGTCTCCTTAAGGAACAAGAAAACACTTAATTCATCAGATCGGGTCAATTTTTCAAAAATGCTTGCAATCGTTTAAACAATCGACTAAATGATTCAATTGTCCAGCACATGTCAATACACCACGATTAATATGAATGTCTTCACCGAAGTCGTCATCATCTTCAGTGCTAGTTGATCATCGAGATGTTCAGAACCCTACTAAACCACTGCGGACTCTCAGAAAGACCCCTTTGTATATTGAGAAACTAGTCTCTCCTGGTTCTTTCTCCATTTATTTTCAGCGGTCACGCGAAGTCGAAGAAAGGAGGGGCGGGCAAACTTCGGATTTCCGAAAGAAATTAAGATAAATGCTAAGGATTGGTGTTTTTTAGTGTATGTTTTAAGAAAAAACGTAGAAAATTGAAAAAAATTCGATTGTTTCAGAATTATATCGATTGATACTGACTACCTAGAATTTGCCGACTATGATCAAGGTTGCCGACATTGGGGGGGGCGAGACGCCCCCCTACGCCCCCCCAGTAGCTTCGCCCCTGCCCGGAAATGCCTTAGGTTTATGCCTGAGAATAAAAATTAAACCTTTTAACATCTTCTGACAGTAAGAAATATAGAAAGCGATTCCCGATTTTTAACTTACATTTTAATCTTCTTTTGCGTGTATTCTTTACTAGCCCATGTGTTCGTATTTCTTTTTCTATTCTTCACCCTTCCACTACAAAATGCAAGAGTTTATTCACTGCCCATTACACATAAGACATGCTGTAAAACTTATTTAATTAGTTTGTATGAATAGAACAGGTAAAATCTTTAAACGAAAATAGCACCAGGTCACAGAGAAATGAAGGAAAATTACCGTAATAGTAGCTGATAAACTAGCCGTTCGTTGGTCTTACGCATGCCCAAGGATAAAGCTAGTTTTGTTGCCAACTCCCAGTGGATAAGGCGAGTTTTGATACCAAACCAATATTTTAAGAGCCCAAAAATAAAGGATAAAAATATTTTTTTTACAGATTATAGTGTTTTTTGTGTGCAGGTTTACCAATAGATTGGTAGAGAAAACTCGATTTTTTAAATTTTGGATAAGGCGAGTTTTGAAATCCACGTCCTCATATTATATATATATATATATGGGGCATTCTCACGATCTTTTGACTTTTGGGGGGGAAAAATCTGGCGAAATTAATCTTGCTAAAATAACATTTCAATCTGATAGACGAATGCATTAATGATTCAAAATAAAGAAAAAATGGTCAGCAGCGAAAAAAAATTTATTTAACTGAGGTTTAAGTTAAACTTGCGAGTTTAATTTTCCTTACCATTTTACCACTATAACTTTTTATTTTCTTCTAAATTTTACTTATAATGAATTTACATAGTACCCACAGGACATTCAAATAAGAAATAATGGCAATGTAGTATTTTTAGTACAAAATTTTGGTAATAACATTGTCTTAAAGGGGTGTTAAAGAAGGGACGGTAATGTAAAAAAGGGGGATGGTATAGGAAAAAAGGGGGATGGTATAGGAAAAAGGGGACGAAATGGGGAAAAAGGAACGGTAAGGATAGAATAGCAAGGAAATTTACCACCTATTTTAGGCAGATCATGATAAGACTAAGTGGTAGCCAAAATGTTCATTGATTTTTAGAAACAGTTATTTACATTGGATTAAATTAAAAAAAAAATAATGTACCTCGAAAAGTGCAGGAATAAACCTTGCGAACGGTGAGACTACCAATAAAGTCACGATGCTTGAAATTGATATTTAAATGCTGATTTAAATTCTACAGTAAATTTCCTGCCAAATTAATTTTAGACATTATTTCTCTGGCATACTTCTGCACGAGAAAAAACTTGAAAAAAATTCTGTGGCTGCATCTGAAGTGATTTTCTGTATAATTTTAGAAGAGGGATGGTAAAAAATCGAAAACCTAGGGACAGAGTTTAAAAAATAATAACAACCCTAAAAATGTGTGCAGGCTCATTTTTAGCTACTTATTTATATAAAACAATAGTTCCAGTTTCAGAAAAAAATTATATAGAATTATTTTTATTGAAACAATTTTATCAGACATCTCCAAACTTAACAAGTTGGAAATTGCTCGTCAAACGTGGCAAATGAGGTGCGTTCGTACTATAACTAGTTTTAAAATTATTTTTTGCACCCCATATTGTACTGAATGTATAATTTTTTGCACTTCATAACGTGCATAGTCTGATACATCATTAAAATGCACTTCCAATAATTTATTCGGAACACTTTTGACTGTCCCTGTAATTAAACTATACATCCGTTTTTCCTAAAATTTGAAATAGCTCAACAAAATTTTGCAACAATTATATCTTTAAAATTTCAGACCATTCAGAAGGCTGTAATATCATTAAAATGCACTTGCAATAATTTTTCCCATTGGCCGTAATGTAAAGAAAAACTTTTGGCTGTCCCTGTAATTAAACTATACATCCGATTTTCCTAAAATTTGAAATGGCTCGACAAAATTTTGCAACAATTATATCTTTAAAATTTCAGATCATTCGGAAGGCTCTAATATCATTAAAATCCACTTGCAATAATTTTTCCCATTGGCCCTAATGTAAATAAAAACTTTTGACTGTCCCTGTAATTAAACTATACATCCGATTTTCATAAAATTTGAAATGGCTCGACAAAATTTTGCAACAATCATATATTTGAAATTTCAGACTATTCGGTTGGGTAGTTTTTGCTCTGTTACATGCGGACAGACAGACGGACGGACAGACGGACGGACAGACGGACAGACGGACGGACTGAACGACGACTATAGGTGCTACGTATTTATATAATTACGAACGCACCTAAAAATCAGCTTCAGGGACACGGGACGGTATAGGAGTTTTCCAGGTGTTTGGACCCTCAACATCGTCCAAAACTTATTTATCTCGTTAATATTGTTGTACAATCATGCAATGTGGTGTTCCCAAGTATATGAAATAAAAAAAACGCAAAAAAGTGTATTAATATAAAAATTATTATTCAGGGACATGAAAGTCAAAAGATTGTGAGAATGCCCCATATATAAATTTCCGAATGTCTTAAACGGGTATAAAATATAAGATTGGATGGATAAAATATTAAATAGAAATTAACCGATAAAAAACAAACTTATTACATTCGGTAAAATGGAGGGACTTTCAAAAAAATCGCAAAAAATTCAAAAATTGTTGCACGAATTTCAAATAAACTTTATTGGAAAATAGGAAAAATTTAATAAATTGAGCAAAAAATACAGTTTTTACTCTCTATATTCAACTTAAAAGATTTATTTATATTATGGATACATACAAACTACGAAGTGTAGACACAAAAGAATTCAAATCAAACACATACCTTTTCAGATTTATTGGTGCTCTAAATTTCAAAACTCAAAAAACACTTACCTAAAAACAAAATAAAAATACGAAATTTTAATTTCAAGATAAGTCAATATTACAAAAAATAAAGTTCAGTATATTTTTTTAATGCAAAAATTTAAGAAATTTTAAAGCTATTTTTACTGCACTTTTGTTAATATCTAAATTTACACACGCACACACATATAAACAAGAACGAAAAATCATACGTCCAGCATAGATTATGTAACACTTTCCACACATTCAGAATACAGATTATATAACACTTTCCACCACATTCAGAATACAGATTATATAACACTTTCCACCACATTCAGAATACAGATTATATAACACTTTCCACCACATTCAGAATACAAATTATATAACACTTTCCAACACATTCAGAATATTGTAACGCAGTTTATTAAGGTGAAAAATTATATCTAAATAAACAATTTGAAAAGCGTATAACGCATTTGAAAGCCCAATTTCTGCTATTACCATCAGTCGTATTTTTATTTGTGCAGCCCTGCAATATGTTTAAAATAGTGTAATATCATTAAAATACACCGCAAACGATGCCCCCCCCCCCCCCCGCATTAAGGAGACCGGGAAAGTCCTTTCTTCGCCATATTAAATTCAACAACTTTATGTACCTTTTTCTCAGAAATGGTGAAAGTTAGAGGTCTATATTTTTTAGAGTAGTTAAAATAACATGATTTACATATTTTAACAGACCATTTTCTTTCTAAGGGAAACTCAAAATTAATTATTAATTGAAAGTCATTTTTAAATTAGCATTTTTGGTAAGATTTAACTGACCAAAATAAATAATTCTCAACAAATCCTTAAATCCCTGTATTAAAGTATACAATATAACATACATATAAGTATTAAAAAATTTGTAATTCTTAAGTTTAATAGATATTGAAAAAAGGAACATAAACATGAAAAATCCAAGTTTTGAGAAAAAGTCAATTACAGATTTAAACGGCTATTAAGCTGCGAAGTACTCTTAGAAAAGAATGAATAATTTCAACACTTATTTTTTTTATATATAAACATGTGTGGCACATCGTTGGAAAGATAAAAGTTTAAACTATTTAATGATATAAAAAAGTAAAAATCGATTTTTTGGTTGAATTTTGCTTTCCCGGTCCCCTTAAACAGTAATGTAACGGAATTATTTTGAGTGTCTCTGTAAATGAACCGTAAATGCTACACACTTCATTTTCAATTCGAACACGCCAGTGATACTCAATAACACCTGTTTAACTCAATAGCATTTCATGGCAATCGGAGTTAGAACGCGGACAGACGGATGGGCAAGCCGAATTCACAAACACTTTTAAACTTTGTTGGAAAGTGTTTAAAAGATAACTAGTTGGATATGCCAATCCCAAAACTTTCTTCTATCTCATGTCAATATTTCATTATAATTAGTTTTATTAGTATTTTTATTAGAATTAAGCATAGCTTCATACACTTTTCGACGGTACAATACTGAAAATTGCACAAAAATCACTATTACAGCGCCCCTTCCGGCGGAATTTTTCCAAATTCAGGGAGGACCTTCTTGCCGTGGCCAAAAAACATACACAAAAAATTTGGTTCAATTCTATGCATAACTTCATACACTTTTCGATGGTATAATATTCAAAATGCATAAAAATCGCACAAAAATCGTTATTACAGCGCCCCCTACCGCCGGTTTTTTTCCAAATTCAGGGAGGACCTTTTTACCATGGCCAAAAACGTACACAAAAAATTTGGTTCAATTCTATGCATAACTTCATACACGTTTCGATGGTACAATATTAAAAATGCACAAAAATCGCTATTACAGCGCCCCCTACCGGCGGTTTTTTCCAAATTAATGGAGGACCTGCTTGCCATTGCCAAAAACTTAAGAAAAAAATTTGGTTCAATTCTATGAATAACTTCATACAATATTATATGGTACAATGGCGGCACACGGACATACGAACACACGGACAGACAGACATTTTCTATAAACATGTTTTTGTGATCTCTGACCCCTAAAACGTGTAAATCCGTCGAAAACCAGAAGTCGAAAAAAATTTCTATTACAATACTTTCTTCTATTGAAGATAGAAGAAAGTAAAAATGAGGTCTTTTTACTCTTGGATATGTTATAAATTAGAAATGATGTTCTAAAAAAATAAAATGCAATTTAATTAAACTAATGTTATGCATGCTAAAAGTGAAAACAGTACATTTAAAGGCTTATAAATACCTTTTAATAAACGAATCAACATGTTTCCCTACACAAAATCGGCGACATTATCAAGATCAATACTGATAAAATAAACCATTTTCGCAAAAATTTGAAAAATGAACCTGCCAAACAAAAATCATGAGGTCACATAAGGTATAATAAAAGCAAGGTGATTTAACCCATTTATACCTGAATTTTTGTTTTCTCAAATTTGTTAGTAAAATCACTTTAAAATGTTGCAAAATGAACTGGAAAATACTAAAAAAAATTACGCGAAAATATTTTTGTATTTATTTGATAAAATGTAAACGCACTCAATATAAGAATATCCATATGTGGAAAAATGCATAATTATATGTTTTGTCTAAATTTATATAAATTAAGCTTTTAAATTGTATATTATGTACTATAATTAGTATTTTTCTGAACTATTAGAAAAAAGTATTTATTCCTTTACGGAGACTATTAACATTATAAGTATAATTAAGAATAAATTAAGAATAATATCGTATTTGAGGCTAAAAAACAATTTATTTCAAAATCATCTTGAAAAGGGCGTTACACAAATAACTGTCCCCTAAATGTCTAATAGAAATAGGTACCTATTTGCGCTTAGTGCCCTATATTTTTTACGTTACAAACATGAATAAAAAATTGGCTTGAACATATAATTTCGCAATTTAAAGAAATACGTATTTTAAAAAAGTCTACAAGCTAAGATTATGTCTTATTTATTTGGATCCTTCATACAAAAAAAAAAACAAATAAACTTACTTTTTACATTTCGCTATCTTGAAAAATGAAAAATCTATAAACACCGAAAAAAAGGCCTTCATTTAAGCAAATAAATATCAAACTTACGCTGTCATCTCTCGGTAATAGATAAAGACATTTATAGACAATAACTGCGTACAATTTTCAGGTTGCAAAGAAGAAAAAAATTATAAAAATTTATTAAAATTTGAAACGGTTTTTTTCCAAATTCAGGGAGGACCTTTTTACCATGGCCAAAAACGTACACAAAAAATTTGGTTCAATTCTATGCATAACTTCATACACGTTTCGATGGTACAATATTAAAAATGCACAAAAATCGCTATTACAGCGCCCCCTACCGGCGGTTTTTTCCAAATTAATGGAGGACCTGCTTGCCATTGCCAAAAACTTAAAAAAAAAATTTGGTTCAATTCTATGAATAACTTCATACAATATTATATGGTACAATGGCGGCACACGGACATACGAACACACGGACAGACAGACATTTTCTATAAACATGTTTTTGTGATCTCTGACCCCTAAAACGTGTAAATCCGTCGAAAACCAGAAGTCGAAAAAAATTTCTATTACAATACTTTCTTCTATTGAAGATAGAAGAAAGTAAAAATGAGGTCTTTTTACTCTTGGATATGTTATAAATTAGAAATGATGTTCTAAAAAAATAAAATGCAATTTAATTAAACTAATGTTATGCATGCTAAAAGTGAAAACAGTACATTTAAAGGCTTATAAATACCTTTTAATAAACGAATCAACATGTTTCCCTACACAAAATCGGCGACATTATCAAGATCAATACTGATAAAATAAACCATTTTCGCAAAAATTTGAAAAATGAACCTGCCAAACAAAAATCATGAGGTCACATAAGGTATAATAAAAGCAAGGTGATTTAACCCATTTATACCTGAATTTTTGTTTTCTCAAATTTGTTAGTAAAATCACTTTAAAATGTTGCAAAATGAACTGGAAAATACTAAAAAAAATTACGCGAAAATATTTTTGTATTTATTTGATAAAATGTAAACGTACTCAATATAAGAATATCCATATGTGGAAAAATGCATAATTATATGTTTTGTCTAAATTTATATAAATTAAGCTTTTAAATTGTATATTATGTACTATAATTAGTATTTTTCTGAACTATTAGAAAAAAGTATTTATTCCTTTACGGAGACTATTAACATTATAAGTATAATTAAGAATAAATTAAGAATAATATCGTATTTGAGGCTAAAAAACAATTTATTTCAAAATCATCTTGAAAAGGGCGTTACACAAATAACTGTCCCCTAAATGTCTAATAGAAATAGGTACCTATTTGCGCTTAGTGCCCTATATTTTTTACGTTACAAACATGAATAAAAAATTGGCTTGAACATATAATTTCGCAATTTAAAGAAATACGTATTTTAAAAAAGTCTACAAGCTAAGATTATGTATTATTTATTTGGATCCTTCATACAAAAAAAAACAAATAAACTTACTTTTTACATTTCGCTATCTTGAAAAATGAAAAATCTATAAACACCGAAAAAAAGGCCTTCATTTAAGCAAATAAATATCAAACTTACGCTGTCATCTCTCGGTAATAGATAAAGACATTTATAGACAATAACTGCGTACAATTTTCAGGTTGCAAAGAAGAAAAAAATTATAAAAATTTATTAAAATTTGAAACGTCCCAAAAATGGGACGCTAGGCATAAATGGGTTAATAAAAATGGTCATCTGTGAACGTGAATTATTTTATCCTTTTTTTAGTTCATAAAGCATCTCGTGCCAAATTCTAGGTATCTCAAAAGAGGCTGAATCATTGCATATATTCTCGCTGCGCATACAGATTTCTATTGATTCCAGGATAATGGATGATAAAAAAAATTTTTGATGGATAAATTACTTTACTATTTTTTTAATTAATCTGTAAAGGCTCTGTGTTATGTAGCCTGGCTAAAGCAGTAGTTCTCTTGTTGTATGATATATCTGCTATAGGTTCTTTCATCCTCGTTTTTGATGCAAGATATTTCGATTTGTAATCCCCTAATTAAGATCCGAAACCTTTTTCCCCCACCTGTTACAGAAAATAACATCGTTAAAAGTGAAAGAACGCTTAGCAGCTGACTGATAAATGAATCTTCATTTTTTCTCAATCTTTATATTTTAATTTTTTCGTATCATGTGAAATATGTCATGCTTCAACCACATGCTCGTGCGTATTTTTTTTTCTGGCTTACATATAACCTTATAAACATTATAATTAACTTATACACTGAACTTTTTTACTGAACATTTATTTCCTATTACTTTAATATAAATAACCAGTTATACTTAATTGGACCTTTGCAACAAAGTTCAGTAATATACTTGTTAAAATTAATTATGTAAGCTAAGCGATGTAAATGTGTTTTGTAAATCCCTTTTTAATCGGGTCTCGGGTCTCGGCTGAGAGAGACGAAATATTAAGCTGTCCTTTCTTAATATGTATAATTAAGCCCTCTTCTTTCTTTTCCTTACACAAAAAGTAGATTCATAAAGCATGACACTATACACACTCTCCGACAAAATAAATCATCATGCACGATGAACAACCGCAAAAATGGATACACGTTAATAGAGAATGATATTGCGTCTCCATGATAATTCCTATTGTCCCTGACTACCCGGCAGCTATATATGGATATCTATTAAAAGGTAAGAGAATTAGGGTCATCCGGGGTAATTCCTGGTCAAAAAGCATCAACATCTAATTATTATAGAAACCATTAAAGGTATTTTTCCCATTTTTTTTGTGGAATAATCTCCCTCTGATGGCTATCTTATAAAATGCTTACTTAAATATATATGCACTTATAATTAAAATAATTATAATTTTTAAATGACCAAGAATTACCCCGGAAATGGGGTAATTCTGGGGTAATTATCGGTCAGCATCCTTTTCCATGTACATAAAGTAGTACAGTTAATTTTTTTATGACTGAGTAATAAAATAAGTAGAATCAATCTTCTAAAAGTTTTGTTCATCTCATAATTGTGGAATAATAAAGCATAGACTTTGTTTTGGGCATAAATACAAAGTTATTTGATATGCAAAAGAGTCTTGTACATTTTACAAAACATTAATTAGCCAAAGAATTTTTATGTATTTTTACAACATTTATAAGCAGTATTTATTACTTCTTCAGTATCCACTGAGAATGGATTTATTAATAACTTGCAAATTTATTGGTCCATAAAAAATATAACTGAATGGAATTATCAATTTTTTTTTTTTTTTTTGCTTAGGCCAACAGAAGTCTTCGGCTCCCTTTTCAAGAAAATTTCATTACAGACCTTTAATATAATACGCAGCATAATAATTAGGTTCCTCTGTTGCATTACGTATACACTATATTGCCATTAATGACCGGCAACTTTCAATTTTAGACATTTTGTCGAATATTTAGAAATATACTTGACAGATTCTTCTGGAATTTCAGGATTGAAAAAAACAGGTATGACCTCATATTTAGCAATGTCGATTTGATAAGGGGGGCAATTAGGGGGCCATCAAAAAATCAAAGAAAAAAAATACTTGGGATCACCCTGTAAAATAAAATGCACGAAATGATCTATCGCTACCGAAAATAAATAAACAGACATTGTGCAATATGTGTATTCTTTTGTGTAAGAATAGCATGTATATTAATAGAGATATAGCGATTTATTTAAAAAAATTAAAAAATTCTTGCATGTTTTTTGCTTATAACATGCAGGGTTTTCAACCGAATTTAACTCCGGTTTCAGAAAAAAATGACAAAATATAGTAGAAACAATACAGTGCAATTGGAATATAAATACTCGTAAATTAAATATTTTAGGAAATATGAGCAGTTGTATGAAATAATTTTTATTTGCGCATGCGCGAACGATAACAAGAATCATTTTACATAATTTAATAGTCAACTCTATGGAGCAACTTATTAAAAAATATCTAGTCAAATATCGTAAAAATTCAGAAAGATATCGGCATTAGAATTAGCAAATTTTTAGTAGTTCTCTAAAAGCAGCTGAAAGATAAGGGATTTTCCACAAATTGGCATTTTAAATTTTAAATTTTTTTTAATTTTCATTTTTTATTGATGCTTTAGTTCTTGGATAACCACCAGAACGAGCCTATACCATGATCAAAAAAAGTATCAAAATCAAAGCATTTTTTCCAAATCTACTCGTTGATACTCACTAAATACTAACTTTTTTCTGAAAGTCAGTTAATAAAAAATGACAATTTGTGTAAAATCCCTTATCATTCAGCTGCTTTTAGAAAACAACTAAAAATTTGCTTACTTTAACGCCGATTTCTTTTTGAATTTTTACGATATTTGACTAGATTCTTTTTAATAAGTTGCTCCATAGAGTGGACTATTAAATTATGTAAAATGATCCTTGTTATCGTTCGCACATGCGCAGATAAAAATTATTTCATACAACTGCTCATATTTCCTAAAATATTTAATATATTTATATTCCAATTGCATTATATTGTTTCTACTGTATTTTGTCAATTTTTCTGAAACCGGGGTTAAATTTGGTTGAAAACCCTGCATGTTATAAGCGATAAACCTGCAAGAATTTTTTAATTTTTTTAAATAAATCGCTATATCTCTATTAATATACGTGCTATTCTTGCACAAAATAATACACATATTGCACAATGTCTGTTTATTTATATTCGGTAGCGGTAGATCATTTCGTGCATTTTATTTTACAGGGTGATCCCAAGTATTTTTTTCTTTGATTTTTTTGTTGGCCCCCTAATTGCCCCCCTTATCAAATCGACATTGCTAAATATGAGGTAATAGCTGTTCTTTTCAATCCTGAAATTCCAGAAGAATCTGTCAAGTATATTTCTAAATATTCGACAAAACGTTTAAAATTGAAAGTTGCCGGTCATTGATGGCAATATAGTGTATTTTTATACACATTTTGGCATTTTGCAATGAAGTAGTATTTCTACTTAAATTGTTCAGTCATAGATCGTGTCTTATTCTCTGAGTACTTACTGTTTTCTTCTTTTAAAAGTGTTTAATATAGTAGAGGAAAATTTTATAATCTTTTTCAAAAACTGTGATATGTCATTAGTTGAAATAAAATAATTAAAACTTCAAGAATGACAATGATCTGTTGTAAAATGTGTAAAAATCAAGATGGATGTTTTGCAGAAATTTGAGAAGCAGTTTTGAATGTAATTTCCTTTTTTTATTTAATTTCTACTAAATGAATAATTAAGGGATATATTTCAAAGCAAAGGATTCAGAGTATCTTTGAGATTTTTTACAGTTTCATAAACTGTTATTTTTATAACAAAAGCGAAAATGATCAAGAATTACCTCAGAAATTCAGTGACCAGGAATTACCCACGGGTGACTCTACTTTATTAAGAACTACAATTAACTAAAATGTGGTGAACAGTGTGGTTGCAGTTAATTCTCAAAGGGTTTGCGACAATTAAAATCACTGAACATGACAATAAAAAGGAATTAAATGACGATAAAAACATTGACCAGGAATTACCCCAGTGACCAAAATTTACCCCAGATATAGGAGGCAATATTTGATCCACTTCTGTAAATTATTTAAAATACTATAAAAAATTTCAAGACTATTTTTTAATAGCTAAAGTAGTTGGTAATTCAACCAAAAAGAAAGAAAAGAAAAATATTTAAAATTTGAATTGTGACAAAGATCTTTGTAAAAATGTATTATAACTAAGATATTTAACTTAGGAAGAAGTAGGAGAAGGGAGAGGGTAGCTAATGATACATCTTTCTCATGGTATCGAGTAAATATTGCAGATATTTTCTTTCATATTTCATAAATACACTAACATATGAGAATTTACAACCATTTTCTGTTTTAATAAATTTGTGTAACGTGATAATTATGCACACAAAAAAAAAAAACAAATTTCTGTGTAATAATGAAGTACTAGTCTATACGTAATATTATAAAGATGAAACGTTTGTTAGTTACTGTAAAAGCACTTATTTTCGCGAGGCTTCAATTTTCGCGATTTTCGCGAGCCCGTCGTAATTGCGAAAATTTAAGCCTCGCGAAATATTTCTTTTTTTCGCCTCAAATAATAATAAAACTCAGAAAATTTTCACTTATCCAAAATTTAATGATTAATCTTATTTAAATAAGAAATAAGTACAAAAATTTCTTGAATACTTACAACTATTTCTTGAATACTATACAACTATTTCTTGAATAAAAACAATAATACAATTAATAGAACGAACTTTTCGGACAAAAAGAAGTTTCTTAAAATGCCTTATGCAAAAGGGGTTCTATTTAGGTAGTTTCGGGATATTTCAACTTTCGGTTCTGTTCATGTAAAATTCGCGAAATCACCGATATCTTCATTTTCGCGAAAATTACGGCTCGCGAAAATAAGTGCTTTTACAGTAGTTTGTTGGAGTAATCGCTGGAGCTACCGAATCGATTTAAAAAAATAATAACGATAAACTGATAGTGGCAACTTTCTCTACTCCAACATAGGCTATGCTATACCGGGTGAACCAAAAAGTTCGTTACAACTTTACAAACTCTCAAAAAAGGAAGAAATTACGATAAAGGGGTGCGGTTTGCAAGAAAGGGCTCACAAGGTTGTCGGGGTTTTTTTTTTTTTTTTTTTTTTTTTTAGCAGCAAAAAGAAATTTTTAATCAAAAAATCACATGTAGAGGGCGCTGATGACCCGAAACACGATGAACAGGACAACAGTTGTGTCGTAGAATGTTCTGGAGGTCACGTTGAACATTTTTTATTGGAAGAACAAACGAATGTTTGTTGTCCTGTTCATTGTGTTTCAGGTCATGAGCGCCCTCTACATGTGATTTTTTAACTTTTTTTTTTTTTGCTGCTAAAAAAAATCCGACTACCCTTTCTTGGAAACCGGACTCTTTTATCATAATTTCTCCCTTTTTTATGAGTTTTTAAAATTGTAACGAACTTTAGGCTCACCCGGTATATTATGTCAGTACCGCAACAACTGCGGCGGTGCAGGAACAAAAAAGTTCTGAAATTGCGATTTTTGCCGTACTGCTGGGCTAAAAACTTAACATTTTGCATGGTGGTTGTTTTTTAAATATAAATGCGCCTTAAGAACGGTTTCTTAAAAGTTCGAAATTTAACCCTTTCAGGGGCAATTAATTGTGTTTCTGTAATGGTGAATTCACAACGGAATTTACGAAAAAATTTATTTCAAAATAAGGAAAAGCAATTTTACAACATTTTTCTACCGCAGTAATAAAAGTAAAATTTATTTAAAATTTTATGGCGCGAATCTTGATTAAAATTAGGTGGAATTTAATATTTCCCACCACCACTCAAGAGGTTAAAAGGGTTAATGAGCGGGAAACGTTCTAAATTATGCTTTATTTGGAATTGTACGGCTAGAAATTTAAAATTTGGTATAGCTGTTACTTTAGAGATGTAAAGGCTCACATAGAACAATTTTTTTTTTTTTTTTTAAGAGTGCAGTGGCAGAAAATGTTTCAAAATTGGAATTTCTGTGATACTATTGGGGCTAAAAGTTAGAAATTTTGCATGGTGGTTACTTTAAAAATGTACATGCGCAGCAAGAAAGGTTTCTAAAAGATATTAAACGTAAAAAGAAAAGATTAAATTGACAGGGAAACTTTCTAAAAACTCTCTAAATTACAATTCATATAATTGTTAGAGTTAGAAACTTGAAATTTGGCATGGTAGTTACTTTTTGTATTGTATTTTTCTTTTAACCCTTTTAAGGGCGGAGGCTAGGGGATCTAGCCACCTAATTTTAATTCCAAAACAGACAAATGGCACCAAGAATATTTTAATAACATTTTGCATTTGTAATGAATGTGAAAAATAGCGTTTTTTTTTTTTTTTTCTAAGAAATTCGTTTGAATATTCTGGTGTCAGTCAATTATTTCATCATTTTACGAACAGAATTCTTCTGCCCTTAAAAGGGTTAAAAAGAGGGGGATTGCAAATGTGTTCAATGGCGATTTTCTCATTAATTCAAGTTCCATGTTCACAGTAATATTTAAATTATCTGTAACTGTATAATTTCCTTTAACGGAAAAGGCACAGAAATACCACTTGGCATATTTCAACAACCACGCATGGAAAAAAGCAGGTTTTTCCAGTATAAAATAAAGTATTGATTGTAAGAACTTGGCTGTAACAATATACAATCAATGTATTTAAAAAGGAAGTTGATTTTTTTTCCTTTGCCACGTTTAAATGGATAAACTGTCTTGTTCCTACAAAGGGAAATTTATATCAATTGTATAAACTGTCTTGTTCCGATAAAAGGAAATTTATATGAATGTCTGGTAACACCATTGTTTCCGGTTTCATGTATAAAAAAACAATTCTGGATTTGTTCAGAACAAAATACTTATCCTTTAAATATCGAAACTTTTTTTTATTCGTGCTCGTACAACAGAAGATGATGTGTTTAAAATACTTTTTCCCATTCAGTTTAGCAATCAAAACACACACTGTGTTGCACATCTGGCTACAGTGTTATATTTCACATTCGTTAACGGTATCTGGTTTAGATTCCAATTTAGACGAGCGATTTATTGAGCAATGTTCCAGCTATGAAGTATAAAATTATTTCTGAAAAGAAATCAAGATATTGCTGATATCACTGGTAATTGCAATCTTTTTACCAGATATATTTATGTTTTAATCAAGCTTTTTTTTTTTTGGTTATTAAGACTGGCTAAACCTGAAATAAAACTTCCTTACTTTACGATTTTGATGGGAATTAATGCAGTGCTTTTATGAGGAAAGTTTCATTGAATAAGTCAGGGAAATTGTATCTCATCTTTATTACGCATACTTAATTATAAATTACTAATTATTTACTTGAACTTAATTTTAAAAATGATTAAATTATTAAAAGTAATCTTACTTTTATTTTAGTTTATTACTTAATTATTTTAATATTTTACTATATTGCAAGCATTCGTTATAATTTCGATTGCATTATTACATTCAAATTACACTGTTTAAAAAATGTAAACAAAGAAATGACCAGAAATCCACAAAATTCTAAAATCCGACCAACCTCTAGTCCCAAGCTGTACGGATTTGAGGGAGTCTACTATACCTCATAAAACGCAAAATCCGAGAAATAGTTAAGCATTCTCCAAAGAAGAAAAACAAAACAAATTATACGTTTGCATAAAAACCTTTAGACTATAAAGTCATAAACTACAACTGTTCCAAGAACAAGGCAGAGAAATAAAACGTCAACAAATAAATAAGAACACGTTCGGTACACGAATTTTGAAAAGTACCGTAATAAAACACGACACAATAAAGACAATAGCTCTATTGCCGAGTCAGCCGTGCGTTTAAATCGCGTTTGTGGCCTCCAGTTAAAAGAATCTTGGTTATCCTAAAGTAATGAAAGTAAGCCCGCCCCCCTTTAGCAGACAGGAAATTCCAGTGATTTTAAGGGGGGCTTATATTTGGAACTGTTGTGAAAAGGATAGGAAAATTGGGAGGGTGAAGGGGTATATTTGGAATTTATGAAATTTCACGGGATTTTTACAATTTGCAAAATAAAATCGGATCAAATTAACATTTTGGGGTTTTAAAATTACCTTCCATAGGGGCTGTGCATATATAACGTTATCATTTTAGGGGGGAGGGGGTGTCTGGCACATGATATCGTAAGATATCTCTAAGGGGAGGGGGGTTGTCTTTTGATATGGATATCATTTTCGATCCAACCAAAATTTTCTGTAACATGGTCTTTACATCAAAATAGTAAGTTACCTTTTTATGGTATGTTATGTAATTTTAAGAAAATACAAAGTTATTATTAAAATCACTAAATTATTATAAAATTATTTAATTCCGAAATATGGTATACCCCAACATTTGACATTCCTATTCTTCTACATATGTGTATCCATATGTAATCGTTCGAGAAACCATATGCGAAGTATATTTCAAATGAAAGTTGTGTTTACTAATAAATAAAGGAGAAAGGGAAAAAATGTTGTTCACTTGTTTTGTTGATTAGAATTTCTATCCCCCCCCCCTCCCCCGTCCACCGTGCGGGGCAAGTGCAAGAAGACTTTATTACTGTTGAGTGCATTGTGTAACGAAAAGCTACACTCTAAATAAAAAAGAGTGACTATATTCACTCTATCGCAGAGTCAAAATATGCCCAACCTCTTTAGAGTGACTATTCACTCTGAGCAAAAGTGAAATTTTTGACTCTCTAAAAGAGTGAATAGTCACTCCTGGGAAGTGAATATTCACTGTAAACAGGGGTGGATAATCACTCTTTCGGAGGAGTGACTATTCACTCTTGCTAAAGGAGTGCGGTTTTTCACCCCTGGTAGGAGTGAATAGTCACTCTTTCATAGGAGGTAATGTTCATTTTTTATGTAGTCATTTCTTTTTTTATTTTACTTTTATGGCCATTTTAAAAGAATCACATCTTTTACAGCATGCAATGAAAAAAGATACAACCGTGGTAAAGATTGAAATAAAATACTTTATTAGCAATATTTATAGTTTTTAACACTAGTTGAACTTTTAAGGAAAAAATCAGTGAAAGTTACACATGAATTTAAATTAGATTACTGACAGAAATAAACTAATATATTTTATTCTAATCTTATCCTTTGTGTTTGCTTTTATTGCATGCCTTATAAAAATATTACTTTTAAAGTTTTATAAATAACTTTTTAATAGGTGGATGTTATGTGTTTAACAATGTTTGATTTCATTTTAATTTTTGTTTTAAATATAAATTTCTTTTAACAGTATTTTTTCCGTGAATTGTTGCTATTTTTGCAAAGTCCTATTGTTCTAAAATATTTTTCATTTTTTCACATAAAAACAATGCTTATAAACTTACATCTTTTGTTTTTTAAATGAGTTCCAAGCAGGATTTAAACATTAAGAATGTGTGTGTATTTTTTTTATCCGCTGTGATTTGCTTTTGTTTTATTTAATATGAGCATGGAGTCTAATTTTTAAGTTCTCTGGAATATGTATAAATTTTTCTTTTAAACATATTCCTTAACTTAAGTAAGATTTCTAATTTTCGCCCATTATTGCTGAAAACAATACTTATTAATGAAATAAAAAGTAAGCCATATTTAATTTAAATTTTTTATTCCCGTAGATATTGTATTTTGGAATATGGTCAAAATAGATTTGATATGTTTTATAGGAAAAGATTGACCTAGGAAATAGAAAAAAAATAAATATAAAAATAAACACATTACATTTATCTGTATCTGTATGAATTTTAATAAAAATAAAGTAAATGACTGCATAGTTCTTATTGTTTGAAAAACATTTTAATGTAAAAAAGTAGTTATTAATCTCTTTAAAATAATATTCATATTATGTAAGAAAATACGAACTGTTTAAAAAATACACTAAAGCTGTCTTATCGATAAACTTCAAAACAGGCATAAAAAACATTTTATTTCAATGCTTAAATATCATGTTTTATTTCTTACTGCCAAAAATTACGTGCATCAAAAACGTAGAAAATGCGTTTGAATTGAAGGAAATTTAATAATTTGTGCAGAATGTGTATAATTAATTTATTTTATACTACTCAGTCTCGAAATTTTAAAATCATAAACCGCAGAAAAAGCTTATATACAGTTTAAAAAATTAATGTACCATCTAGAGACGGCCGATTTTCATTCACGGCACTCGGGCCGGGCCGGACCAACTTATTTTTTCTGTACAGATCCGGGACTGGTTTCATTGCTAGCCTTCACGACCCAAAATTTTCAGTCGTAGTTTTGACACAGCCCGTATGAAAATTATTCTCTCAGCGTGGCCTGGCCCATTCAAAGGTCAGTTAATTTAGGACTGGCCCAAAATTTTTTGCAAAAAATACATACATTTTTAAATCGCCATTACTCTACTCTTAAGCATTTTTTTTTTTTTTTTTTTTTTTTTTTTTTTTTTTAAGAATAGTAGTTTTCTACGCTTATTAAAATATAACTATATTAAAATATAGTAAAACGTGTGCAAAGGAATTTGCCTATGACGGAGCCCTGTTTTAAACTGTAAAACGTCTTGATCCATGCAAAATTATTATACTAATACGTAAGAAAAGAATATATTATACATTTACACTTGCTAAGAATGGAACTTGTCTATAACGCATTTCTTTTTTTTTTTTTTTTTTTTTTTTTTTTTATACAATTCCGTCTTAGAAGATTTTACTGCATAGTATTTTTCAGATTTTTAACACTTCAATACATAGAATATGGATTAATAATATTAATGATAACTGAAGCATTTACACGCAAGAAATAGAGATTCATTAAAAAAATATATATCCTGGCACTTCTATAAAAATGAAGATTATAAACATGAAAAAAAAATGTTAAGATAAATATTTTGGGTCAGAACTCCTCGTACGAGACAAATTTTTAACAAAATCGACGTAAAAATCAATGTTTTGTAGAAATTCACTCGGGCCGAACTTTTAAGTTTTTTACCGGGCCGGGCCAATATTTTTTCTACGGGTCGGGCTCGGCTCGCGCCAAACTTTTAATTTTCGTATCGGGCCTCGCCGGGCCGAATTTTTTTTCTATGATTCGGGCCGGGCCCGGAAATTTTGGTCCGTTCAGACCTCTAATACCAACCTTTTCGTAATATCATAATCATGAAATATCATATTTAACTCCGAAACAATAATAATGATGATAAATACTCTAAGTGTGTAAAATCTGATATCAGTATAAACCAAAAAAGAAAAAACAAAATCACACAGAACGGCAAATTAATTTTGATTACTTCGCATCTGCTATGAATTGGAAGAAATCCAGATGTCCTCTGAGTCACTCAGCTTTGCAAACGAAACAGATAAAATTTATTATTATTATTATTTTCTTTTTTCGATCGTTGGAAAACGTTCGAATGGGATTGGAAAAATTGAATGGGAAGAATAAATACAGTAAAATCTGTCTAAGGCGGAATCGATTGGGACCGAGAAAATTTTCCGCCGTAGACAATATTACGCCTTATGCAAATCAGTTAAAAAAAAAAAAAAAGACTTGCGTATTTTTTACGTTTGTAATCTTCAGAACCGTTCTTAACGTGAAATATTATTTAGTATAAATATTTTTGGAGTTCGAATTTCAGCAAAACTATTGCTTCCCAACAAACAAATTGTCTATTATTTTCACACCATAATAATGCATACATATTTTTTTTTTTTTTAGACAAATAATTAAAAAAAACATGAGTTTGCACATGTATTTATTTATTTAATTTTTTATACATATAGAGAGAGTTTTATGTATGAGATTTTGCATTTTATGGATTTAATGAAAAGTATAAAAGTAAAAAATGTACAGATTTTTATTTGTTCAATCGGCATTTTCTTTTTATTTACAATTGTTTACAATTTTTCACACAAATAAACTCCTATTTTTCTCAGCGAAATGGATTAAAATACGGTATATAAAATTAAACTATACTATTCTAAATTATATTTTTTTTTTCAACTATCCTAATAATTTGAAAAAAAATTATGGTTTTTAAAACTTTGTTTTTTAAATTTTAAATGTATGACTTTTTTTAAATCTCGTAGATAGGTCTGTAATTTTTTTTTATTATTATTATTATTATAAGGGTAATTAAAAAAAAAAAAAAAAAAAAATCTGTGTTAAAAATTGTAAATAAAAAGAAAATGTTGTCGGCTAAACAAATAGAAACTGCATATTTTCTTTTGCTTTTTATTAAATCCGCAAAAATGCAAAATTTCATAAAAATTCTTTCGCTGTAAAAAAATGAATGAACAAAAATCTGTTTTTATTAATACTTGTATTTTATATGTATTTATTTATATGTATTTGATCTATTAATCAGTTTTAAATTTTCGTTTACTGAATGTTTTTTTATTTTAAAAAAATCCTTTTTTTCCGTCTTATGAAAAAATTTGTTTACCGCAGGACCTTAAAATCCTTTCCGTTTCCGCGTTAAGCAGATTCCGGCTTATGGAGCACGTATTAATGTTATTTTCTATGGATTCGCCGGGACTTCAAAATATTTCCGCAGTAGACAGATTTCCGGCTTACACAGAGTCCGCCTTAGACAGATTTTACTGTATTTACACCCTTTTTTTTATTATTCACATTGGCCGAATTAATGAAGTTTTCATTATCTTTTGCTAAGCATTTGTGTGCTTTTCAATTGTTAAAACAATTATATTTCAAACCGCTACATGAAGAAACATAATAGACAATCTCTTTTCTAGGAAATTAATTTTCTAGGAATAGAATCCTCGATCAATCTTTTTCTATACAAAATACAACTATTTGGCTCATCCAACATATCTACACGAATAAATGGTTAAAATTAAATAAGACTTACCTTTATTTTATTTATTCCATTAAGAATAAGTTTAATGATATCATATTCTGTTAATCGTAAAATGGCGGACGAAAAAGTGATCATTTTTCTTATCTTACGAGGGCGCTGTCGCCTTGCTTTTCCGGATTGGTTAATAAGCAATGCATACGTAAGCCACTCTTTCGGGAGTGACTGTTTCACTCTCGATAACGGAGTGAGATATTGCACTCCTTTCTAGAGAGTGGAAAATTCCACTCTTTAAGGAGTGTATTTTTACAAAATTCACTCCAAAAAGAGTGAAAATGCCTGTCACTCTTTCAAAGAGTGGGCTTTTCACTCCTCCCAATTTTAGAGTGTATACTGAGATTATTACTGTTGAATGCATTATGTAACGAAAAGCTATTATAAAATACTTTTAAATAGTAACTAGTGAGATTATTACTGTTGAATGCATTATGTAACGAAAAGCTATTATAAAATACTTTTAAATAGTAACTACTGAGATTATTACTGTTGAATGCATTATGTAACGAAAAGCTATTATAAAATGCTTTTAAATAGTAACTACTGAGATTATTACTGTTGAATGCATTATGTAACGAAAAGCTATTATAAAATACTTTTAAATAGTAACTACTGAGATTATTACTGTTGAATGCATTATGTAACGAAAAGCTATTATAAAATGCTTTTAAATAGTAACGACTGAGATTATTACTGTTGAATGCATTATGTAACGAAAAGCTATTATAAAATACTTTTAAATAGTAACTACTGAGATTATTACTGTTCAATGCATTATGTAACGAAAAGCTATAATAAAATACTTTTAAATAGTAACTGTTTCTTTTAAGTGTTATTTTTTGATATACAGTTATTTCATATATAAAGTGATACAATAAAACCTCTGAATAACGGACACCTCGGGAGCATGGAATTTGTCCGTTATTTGGACGTGTCCTCTTTTCAGATGTAAAAACATACAAATATGTAGGTGTTGGAGATTGAAAAACTGCCCGCTTAATAGAGGAGTCCGCTATAGAGGTTTTACTGTACTTTATGGACTTCTCTTCATTTGAATCAATAAAGTACACGAAAAATAAATGTAACTATTTTTGTATATCACTCCAAACAACAGAAATAAATTCTAAAAATCAAAAAAATTTTAGACATTGATAACGATATCATTACGGGGTGGGGGGTGGGGGGGTCGAGGGATGATAACGTATGATATCGACACTGTAAAAAACGGACTAAAATACGGAAATACTACTGGCAATCCAGACGCCAGTACTATTTCCGTATTTTAACGGAACTTTTTCCCGGTAAATTACAGAAAAATTTCCGTTAAATTCCAAAAACACGGAAAATTTTCTGTAATTTACGGGGGAAAAGTTCCGTTAAAATACGGAAAT
Source organism: Maratus speciosus (assembly GCA_963932465.1). NCBI lineage: Eukaryota > Metazoa > Arthropoda > Arachnida > Araneae > Salticidae > Maratus > Maratus speciosus. Next base: position 554,910,472 of record OZ010792.1, read on the forward strand.
AGTACTGGCGTCTAGATTGCCAGTAGTATTTCCGTATTTTAGTCTCTTTTTTTTTTTTTTTTTTTTTTTACACGGAAGGGTGGAAGGGGGTCCAAAATTACCAAAAAGTTGATAACAGTATATATATGCACAACCCCATAGCTAAGTAGTTTCCATTAATAATAAAAATAATAATTTAATGAAACAAACTTACATAAAATAATTAAATTAGATATCAAAGAAATATGAACAAAAATTATAAAACTTAAACTCAATATAAATATCTATTAAATCTTAGTGCATAAAAATCCGCCATTTTGAATTGACGTAGACGTTGACCGGAGAAGAAGCACAGCAGCGCACCTTGCGACCAGTGATTGAATCACAGCGAACCAAATAATGTAGTTAATCCAACAAAATAAGGTTATTTTAACTAAATTCAACAGCTGATTCAACTAAATAAATTAACCAAATTATTTAGAGTTATCAACTAAACAATTGTGCTTGTCGCAACAAAGAATTAGTTGATACAACAAAAGGGAATGTCCAAACGGTGTAACAAAAAAAATTTGGTTATCGCAACCGAACAGTCCTTTCCGTGAAGGGACGCATTAATAGTATCCTTCGAAAGGAACATTCCTTTCAAAGGTCTGGTAGAGTGCATAGCGAAATATGCCACTATGATGCAGTGATATGCAAAGAGATAGGATAAAAAAAGTTGCATAAGATATATACATTTACGAGATATGAAAACAAAAAACTTAAGGAATTTCTTGAAAAAAAAAAACTCTAGAAGAATTGAAAGCGTCAGAAAATAAAACTTGAAGGGGAGGGCTTATAAATGGTACTTTTTCAAAAAAAAAAAACCCTCATATATGTGAATTTTTCTTAATTTCGGTTACTTTACGGTATTTATAGCAGCCCAATACTATTTGAGGGGCATAGGAAAGGGAGAGTTTCGTGGGGATCAAACCCTCCTTATTAAAACGAAGACAATTTTTTAGAAGCCAAAATCAGTTCTCCCATAGGTATAATCTATCTTCAATGTTAAATAAATTACCTCTGAATAAATCCACGCTCGCAAATAGCAAATTTAATTTTAATTTCATTTTATGTTTGCAATATTTTTCAACATACATCATGTCTCGTGACATTGTTTACTATGTTATTGTTTTTAAATTATGTGAAAATATTTTCTATCGTGAATGATTTTGAAAATGTCGCCGTTTGTGCGATGAAACGATCGTCGATCTTAATAAAGATATTTTATCACTTTTTATAGCATTATTTAACTTAATCTGTTTATAAGTGATTATTATACACGTTATTCCAAAAATTAGTTACAGCATCCTAAAAAATATTAAAATATTCAAACGTTTGCATGAAAAAACTGTAAGTCAATAAACTACAACCATTCCTGGAACAAGCCATAGCAAACAAATGCAAACGGTTAAAAAAGAACACTTTGAGCACACGAATTTTGAAAAGAACCGCTATAAAACACGACGAAATAAAGACAATAGCCCTATGGCCAAGTCACCCGTGCGTTTAAATCGGTTTTGTGGCCTTCAGTTACAAAGAAACTTGGACATTTGTATGGAAAAAAATATAAACGTATCGTGTCAATTCTGAAATTTGAATAGAAGTAGAGGCGCTTATATTATATGAAATAGCAATAATGCTACAGCAGCTAACGGGTGCAACTTAATTCAGGGAATTAACCGAAACCATTCACAAACCAGTTGGCTGAATTCCTTGCTAGTAAATGAAAAGAATTTTCCCGTAAATTAGTGTTTCCAATTCAGATTTCAAACAAGACCAAATAATCATGCATAGATATTTGTACGGAAAAGAATACAAACGTGCCGTGGTAATTCTGAAGTTTGAATAGATGTAGAAGCTCTTTATGTGTCGTCTAGTTGCAAAACCGGACATCTCCAATATATATATATATATATATATATATATATATATATATATATATATATATATATATAGGAGAGACGGGGACACATGTGAACAATTTTTACATTTTTGACTATTTCTCAAAATTGTTATGAGCTATTGAACCAAAAATTGATTTATATGAATATTTACAATTTGTTTGATCGTTTGGTCAAACTTTTGGATGCATTTATCAATAATTTCTAACTTATAGCATTCTAAAAATTGTCTAAATTTGTTCACATGTGACCCGGTGGAGGGGTAGTTGTGAACATACCTGGGGCACATGTGAACACATGCATAAATAAGACGAAAATAATTTTTTGTGAATAAAAACTGTGACAAAAACTAATAGTCTCTTTTTAGTTGTGTGAATAAATCAATAAATGTTTCAACATAAATACAAGAAATCATTCATAAAATTGTACACTAATATACCTACTCCTTTTGAGTCACTTTTAATTGTTATCCAACTTCCAGTAAATTAAAACTGTGAAGCAATCCTAAAAACATTGAATTTATAGCTAAATGTTTGACAAGGGTAAGCAAATTTTAAACTAAAGAAACGGTCAAGTGCGAGTATTACTCGCGCACAGAGGGTTCCGTACTGTAATATATGAATTAGTAAGCTTAGTACTAAAAAAAATTTTTGCTGAAAGAATACTAAGACTTTGTAAAAACTATACAATGTGGGATTGGGTATAGCTGTATATACTAGAAAAGTATAAATGAATATACAGTCGGACCTCTATTTAACGAACCTCTATTTTGCGAACTTTTCCTTGGAACCAAGAACATTTTGCAAATTTCTTCGTAAAATAACCTCCAAATAGCGAAGTGCATTCTCTATTTAACGAACTTTTTCTTGTGATCTAAATTTTTTTTTCCCATTTCTCAAAATATTTCTGGACATTTCAAACTTATTCCTTCTTTAAACACATTTTATGATGTTCAATGGCTTTGAACTGGTTTTACAAGGCGCCTTCTTTGTCAACAGTCAGAATTCGGTAAGTACGGAGGACGAAGATAATCCCTTAGAGTAACTTTTAAAAATGTGGCTAAAGATGAGAAAAAAAAAGAAGAAATTAACCATGATGTGCTGATTGATGACTGTATTCACCTAATTCTGAAATTGAGACCTCGGAAACACTATCCGAATTGGATATTTTCGACAGTGTGAAAAATATAAACAATACAGCAATGCATTGCGATGAAGACGAATATGATGACGATGAAAATGATTATGATGCAGGAATTAACAAAACTTCGTATGATGAAATGCTAAAATCCCATGAAACAATCCGACGCGGATTATAGTTAGAAGAAAATACGCATGAAGGGGTTTTTGGTGCATTGCAAAGATGCGAGACGTATTATGAGAGAAAGCACTTTTTAAAAGAAAAAAACTCCGGCAGAATTAACAGAGTTTTTCAGAAATTAAATTTAAGGACGCATATGTTAATGTATGGTTAAAATTATTTGTTATAGTAATAATAAATACGATAATGTCATTAAAATTCGTTAATTTTAATGTAAAACTATTTACTTTAAACAGAAAATACAGTGCATTCCCGGACAATGTTTTGTTTACCTTGCAGATTTCAAAGATTTAAACACATAGAATAAATGAATTGATGATGGATATTGGTGTGTAAAATAAATAAAACAAATCGATATAATTTATTTAAAAAAAATGTGATTAATTACTTTTAGTAAAAATATTTAGTGTTTATGAATTTAAAATCTGTTTTATGTAGTTTAAAGTATTTTAAAAGGTGAATCTCTATTTAACGAATTTTCCATATAACGAACTTTTTCCCGGGATTTAGCGACTTTGTTAAATAGAGGTTGAACTGTACCATGAAAGTTCAAAGAGATATGATATCTAAATAATATCAAATATAGCTATTCTATATAACTCTTTTTTTAATCTTATCCTAATCTGTTTAAAATGAACTTAATTTGGTGCTAACAATAAAAGTAATGCATATTGTAAAAGCACTTATTTTCGCGAGCCGTAATTTTCGCGAAAATGAAGATATCGGTGATTTCGCGAGCTGAAAATTTCGCAAATTTTACATGAACAGAACCGAAAGTTAAAAATCCCGAAACTACCTAAATAGAACCCCTTTTGCATAAGACATTTTAAGAAACTTCCTTTTGTCCGAAAAGTTCGTTCTATTAATTGTATTATTGTTTTTATTCAAGAAATAGTTGTATAGTATTCAAGAAATAGTTGTAAGTATTCAAGAAATTTTTGTACTTATTTCTTATTTAAATAACATTAATCATTAAATTTTGGATAAGTGAAAATTTTCTGAGTTTTATTATTATTTGAGGCGAAAAAAAAAAAAAAAATATTTCGCGAGACTTAAATTTTCGCGATTACGACGGGCTCGCGAAAATTAAAGCCTCGCGAAAATAAGTGCTTTTACAGTATTTAAATTTCATTTGGCATTTCAAAAATCTAAATTCAGCGTAGTAATAATCTTTTCTTTTTACACAGCACCAAAAGCAAAACCCTTGTTCAAAATTTGAACTAACTATTCTGCTAAGCGCGCTTCGAAAGGACGTCGCAAAGTTGAAACGCCGCCTTTGTCCATACCGCGTTTTTCCATATAGCTTTTAGTTAACCTTTAAAGACACTGTAGGTGTATTGAGAGATCTATTCAGTGCAAACTAGTTCGAATCCCAGAGTATTTATTGATTAATTCTCGTTAAATTAGTCTGTTTTCAACAATTTGACGTTTATTGGTTTTATACTGCTACTGGTCATTGCATTACACAAATATATCCTTAAAATGTCTTATCTTAGGCTTTATAAGCCGATGGGCATACAGTACGCCGTCCGTGTCATTATGTATGTCCAAACCGTCACTGTCTTTAAAAGGTTAATATCTCGGCTAATTACAGACGATTTTATCCGAAATTCATGATCAACATTTCTTTTGTACTTCTGCTACGATAGATACCTCCGGCGCTGCTCAGCACTTTTGCTGAATGCCCGTAAATCGAAATTTGTGTGTAACGGAAAAATGCGATTTTCTCGAAAACTATGTGACCTAGGGTAATCGCTATAATTTTCCTGCAAGGTTTAAATTAACGTCTACTACCTCTAATTTTTTCACAATTTTAGTTTCAGTAGGTTCGGAATTAGATGGGGGGGGGGACATATTTTTGCACAACATTTTCGACCATAACTTTGAAAATACAATACCTAAAATTAAATGAAATATAATTTTGAGTTCAGCGTTACGAAAGCTTTCACACGATACCTCACACGATATACAAAGAAAATATTTTTTTTTCAAGTAACTTAATTAGCCCCTCTACATTTTTCCTAAATACATTTATGAATATTTCTTAACCTGTAAATATGTTAGTCAATAGTCTTCATTACTTTCCCCAATATGAACTTTCCATGTTCCGTAGTTTACGAGTAAAACGGCTGTGACTGACAGACAGACAGACAGACACAGGAGTGATCTCATAATGGTTCCGTTTTTACTTTTTAAGTACGGAACCCTAAAAAAAAAAAATCAATAAAAATAAAAATAAAAATGCATTCACAAACTTAAAAAATACACTTGTGAACTGTTCACATCTGCCCCCATATGTTCTATTCACAAGTGCCCCATCTACCAACTTCAGTCTGATTTATAAAAAATATATATTTTTAATTGAAATAAGGAAACAAAACTTTTTGTAGACTTACCTAATTAAGGCCACTATAGAATGCAATGCTGATATTCTAATTTTAAAAATGTCTTGAATGAATTTTTACATCAATAACTTAGAAGACTTTTTTTACTTCACACCTTCTAAAACAAACAAATTACAACTACCAGAAATCAAAATGGCTTATTGTTCTGAAAATTCAGCCAAAAGATGGCACCAGTACTACCGTCTATTGGTAATTAATTTTTTTATTTCAAATTAACTGAGTGAAATATGTACTACTCACATGTGCCCCCCTTTCCCCTACATATTGTGGAAAGCTCATTTTTTTTCCCCCCACACTTAGCCAAAATAAAATTGGAACCAAAACTCTTGAATTTTATAGCCATTAGTACAGTATATTTAACCGATTTTGTCATGGTTTATTGTTTCCATATGATATAAACGTTTACTTAGGACTTAAAAAACTGAAAAAACACATGTTATAATTTAGCGGAGTTGACCGGTTTTGCAACTAGACGACACGTATGAAAATAGCAATAATACTATATTGCAGCTAAATGGGTGCAACTTAATTCCGGGAACCATTCACAAACGAGTTAGCTGAATTCCTTGCAATGGTATGTGAATATTTCTAATTCAGATTAAAAAAAAAATATATCATGCATAGGTTATGACACACTTTTCAACACTAACGTAACATTATTAAAATAAATGCATAATGACATGCAAATTTTTTCCCATGTAATGTGTATAATTATTTTTAATTTCTAAAAATCTTCTATACTTTATAATATTTTAAATATTTATTTTTTTGCGTGTACGGTTGCTTTCAGTATCCTCATGTATACATTATTAATCGACCATTATATGAGGGGCTTCACAACCATAGTAGACCAAGTCCACATTTAAAAAAAAAAAAACGAGATATTTCATGTAGAAGGTGTGTCTTATCTACTTGTTGTTAAAACTTAGAAAGATATAATGAGCTGATTGAAAAGTTGTGGGAAATCCCTTATAATAAAGCTATTTTTAGGGAGTAACTCACTATATCGACCCTATCTTTCTGAATTATCGCGATATTTGACTGGACTTTTTATATAACTTGCCCTAAATGGCTGACTACAAAATTATACAATAAAAATTTTAGGATCCTCCACGCATGCGCAGTTAAAAATTATTTCATACAAATGTCCATATCTCATCAAATATTCAATATATTCATGTTTTAATTGCTGTTGCTACTATTCTTTTTCAAGTTTTTGGAAAGTTGTGTGAAATTTAGTTGAAAACTCGGTATGCTATAAACAAAAAACTTTTGAATTTTTCACAAAAACTTTAGGGTCAATCCATTTCAAGTGGTCCAGCAGTGGTTGCTCGACCATTTTTAAAAAATCTGAAATTTTTTGTACAACAACCCTAACGTAATGGAAGTTCAAAATGACTATTATTTTAATTTTATTAATTTTTGTTTGTGCATGGTGGCCATCTTTGTTTCATCGTCTGCAGCAATTTTCTCACAAGAAGGGTTTACGGAATTGTAAATAATTCATCGTTTATTTCTTCAATTCAAGTGCGGATTAAAGCAATTTGTACCGAATACATTGGGCTAAAAATTTGGTAATAGAGTAGTTTCCGAAACTAACTGCTTATTGGTGAAATTTAAGCATAAAGTTTCAGTTTTTTTCCAAAATTGGTCCGTTTACAAAAGGAAATTTTTCTAGCAAGGAAAACTGTGACCATAAGATAATTTTTTTACAAATAAGCCGAAAGTACTTGTACTCGCATGCCAAGTTCCAGACCTGGGACTTTCTTTCTCTTCGCTAAAAAAAATCCCACATTTTTCAAAAATGTCAAAGATCGCACTTTTGACACTTTGATATCTCTGGTGGGGCACGAGATAAAAGTCTGAAGTTCTGGTTTCTGAGAGTATTGTATTGTATGGTAGTGTTATGCACAAGAAGTTTCAGGATGGAGATCTGACTACAAGCTGAGATATGGCAAGGGCAATATGTCAAAACAATACTGCCAAACTATTGTTTTGTTGTAGTCACAGGTAAGTATTTATCTCAGAGTGTCATTTAAATTTATTTTTTTGATTATCTTTAAATAATATAACAGAAAATAAAGCCTTTTGCAAAGCTTAGAAATTTATTTAAAAAACAATTATGCTTAAGGCCTGTATGGTTTCAGTAATTTTTGTTGTAATTTTAGTAACTAAAAGAAACCTCAGCACTTTTACATAAAAAAAAAAATTATACAAGACCTGAGACAAAAACAGAATAGGGAAAGAGAAAAGCTGTTAATATTGGCATACTTCTTGAGACATGATCAAACTTGTCAAAACACATTCCTGCTTGTTGGTTTCAAAACCACAATTTTAATGCTGCTTGCCAGTCCCTGAAACTTTTTCCTACCATAAGTATGTTCCTGTAAATGAAACATTATACGATGTTACCATGCATCAGCCTCAAGTAATTTTCAGAAAGTAAAGATATCCAAATTTCTTTCAAAATTTATACTACAGAAAAATGACATTTTTGCATAAGAATAAGTAAGCTAGTAATTATTAATGAAGTGAGACTTGCACATAGTGCTTTCAAAGTTTATTTCTATGAGCCAGCAAGGCCAAGATTTTCAATCAAGTTATCACGAGATGACAAGACTTGGTTCCTACAAATTAAATTTTGAGAAAGATCAAAATTTTTAAACCAACAAGCAAGAATGTGTTTTGACACGTTTGATCATGTCTCAACAAGTATGACAAAATTAACAGCTTTTCTCTTTCCCTATTCTGTTTTTGTCTCAGGTCTTGTATATAAAAAAAAATTTCTTTAGATAAAAGTGCTGAGGTTTTTTTAGTAGCTAAAATTACCTACAAAAAATACTGAAACCATAAAAAATGTATGGCCTTGGGCATAATTATTTTTTTTTAATTAATTGCTAAGCTTTGCAAAGGGCTTTATTTTCTGTTACTATTATTTAAAGATAATCAAAAACATAAATTTAAGTGACACTCTGAGATAAATACTTAGCTGTGACTACAACAAAACAATAGTTTGACAGTATTGTTTTGACATGTTGCCCTTGCCATATCTCAGCTTGTAGTCAAATCTCCATCCTGAAATTTCTTGTACATAACACTACCACACAATAATCTCAGAAACCAGAACTTTAGATTCTTATCGCGTGCCCCACCAGAGATATCAAAGCCTCAAAAGTGCGATTTTTGACATTTTTTAAGAATTTGGGAATTTTTTTTTAGCGAAGAGAAAGTAAGCCCCAGATCTGGAACTTGGCGTGTGAGTACAAGTACTTTCAGCCTATTTGTAAAACAAATGATGTCATGTTCACAGTTTTCCTTGCTAGAAAAATTTCCTTTTGTAAATGGACAAATTTTGGAAAAAAAACTGAAATTTTATGCTTAAATTTCACCAATAAGGATTTATTTTCGGAAACTACTCCGTTACCAAATTTTTAGCCCAATGTATTCTGTACAAATTGCTTTAATCAGCACTTGAATTGGAGAAATAAACGATGAATTATTTACAATTCCGTAAACCCTTCTTGTGAGAAAATTGCTGCAGACGATGAAACAAAGATGGCCGCCATGCACAAACAAAAATTGATAAAATTAAAATAATAGTCATTTTGAACTTCCATCATGTTAGGGTTGTTGTACAAAAAATTTCAGATTTTTTAAAAATAGTCAAGCAACGAATATCTGATTTTCTGGACCATTTGAAATGAATTGACCCGTTAACATCTTCATGAATATGAGTGCTATGCTTACACAAATGTATACAAACGTTGAACAGGACCCAAATAGTCATTTACCACAGTGACAAACCATTTCCAGCCTTTTCTGTTACATAGGTGATCGCAAATATTATTTTATTATTAAATTTATTATTAGCCCCCTAATTGTACCCCCGATAAATCTTCACCAAGAAATATGAAATCAAACATGTTCTTTTCATCCCAGAAGTTCAAGAACAATTCGCCAATAATTTTTGTAGATATTCGACAAAACGTGTGCAATCGAAAGCATCCAGTCCCTGTACCTTAACTTTTGGAGGCCAGTGTAATACAATACAAGAAACCTTCACAACCATACTGAATCAAGTCCATTCATCAGTGTACTACTCTTTCACTTATGGTCCCCATTCATGCCTAAATCTTGCCTCATTGCTATCAAAAACGTTGTAGTTTAAGTAGTGATTTCAAAACTTCTGATGAAAAATAAACGTTCGTGGATCAGATGGATAAACTATGAATCGAAAGTAATATTGTTTTTCATGACCCCCCTCCCTTCTTCTCAGTAAACAAACGGTAAACATACCGGCAACGTTTTACTTAAAAACATTACAAGGAAAAAAACTAATCACATAGTTCGATCTTCTGCCTATAGAGGAATGTACGACAAAGAATAAGAGAAATTTTATTACAAAGTTTTCAGCACAAAGTTTAATTTACACTCCAAGTCATTCAGATTAATTAACTAACAGTAAATTATAGTAGTATTAACAGTAGTAACAAGTAGTAACAGTAGTATTAACAGTAGTAACTAACTTACAGTAAATTATCTGATGACATATCAATCAAACTTTCGACAGAAAATGATGAAAACACTAGAAAAAGTTTTGAAACCGAACGAGAGCTCCATTTGCGGAAAGCTAAACAGGATAGAGAGAAAGTGAAGACTGAGATGCCTCAGATGAAACTTACTGCTGTACATTCGACTTGCAAAAAGTACTTCCCTTTTCCTAAGCTTTCAACATCTATAGCTTATTATAAATGCAATGTATTTGTTTATAACTTTGGGTTACATTCCTTTAATAATAATGTCAGATACATGTACGTCTGGTATGAAATAGGGGAAGGAAGAAATTCTCAAGACCTTTTTAGTATTGTTGCAAGACACCTAAGAGAGAAAATCTCTAAACATAAGAAAATTATTCTATATTCTAATTCCTGTGGTGGCCAAAATGAGAACATCAAAATGTCTCATACGCTGTTGAAACTAGTTAATAGTACAAAAGTAACAGCAGAGTCAATTGATCACAAATTCATGGTGTCCTTCCACTCTTTACTTTCAAATGATACAGAATTTGGTCCGATTGAAGCAGCAAGTCACAAAAAACAACACATCTATGTTCCCGGAGACTGGAAGGAAGCTATTATGAATGCAAAGAGGAAATGTCCTAAATTTCATGTCATTGAAATTAAGAATTCCGACTTTGTTTCTACTACAGCTTTGAAACAAAGTATCACAAATAGAAAGAAGCATACCGAAGGAGCTTGTTTTAGGTTGATGGATATTAGATGGCTGCAAGTTGTGAGATGTCCTCCCTTCATGTTACTGTTCAAAGAAACACTCAATGAGAGTTAACCTTTTCGCAAAATAAATTTGGAAAAACGGGCTCGTAGGTGCAGGGTACTTTCTTTGTCAAAGTTAGTCAAGATGCATTGTACGTGAGCTTAAGAAAAATCATTTTGGCCAAAAAGAAAGATATGATGGATCTTCTGCCAAACATTCCGCCAATTCATCATTTATACTTCAAGAACCTTCAAGTACAGGTCAATACCAGGCTCCAAGGTACTTCCCCTAGAATACATCGATGACGATGTTGATGATGGTATTGTGTACAGTGAATGATTTACGATAAGTGGTAATATATTTCACTCTTTGTATTTAATTTAGAGTAAAAAATGGAATAAGTAAATATAAATCAAGAGTTTTTGTAATCATAATAAACAAGTCTTTATTTACACATGGAAATTTTACAACCATAACTGAACCAAGTCCTCATTTTTTTTTTAAACGTATAAATTCACAGTAGAAATATTAATTTGTCATTTGTAAGAGCAGGCCACTATAAAAATGATACATTAAATTAACCTTTAGCTGATGTCACAGAAATTGTCACATAACTAGTGTGAAGTGGTCTGTGAGACCGCTCCATCGAAAGATGAATAAAAGGCACGATTAACTCATAGGATGGCGTTTTTGTACTAAACATTTTGTACAGGACTGTTATAATTAAAATTCACCTATTCAAAAGTCTCTGGTGATAATACTAAAGTTGCAAACGGAACACAATTTCGGTAGTGTTTGTAGTTAAACTGAAAATTGCAAGTTAAACTATAAAAATTGAAAAAAGCTGCGGTCTGAGAGACCGGTAACATCAGTTAAAGGTTAAATATTGACATATATAATCCTTATAAATCACTTGACCTGAATTAATTATTTATTAGGAACTTTAAAGCATTATTACTCACAATAGAGATAAATGGACTTGGTCTACTACGGTTGTGAGCCCCTCATATTAACTTTGGCCGTAAGAAAAAAAAGTTAATACTAACCTTTTTTCGCGAAAAAACATTTAAAGACAAATTAAAGCAATAACATCATTATTTTACGCAGGGTAACGTTATTTCGAACTGTATCGAGAGGTTCGGGGCCACTAGAAAGACTCCAACTGGCGCGGGGCCCTGGGCAGCCGGCCCACTTGACCGATGGTTGCGCCGGCCCTTTTTTAAATGAATGTTATGAAATGAATTAAGGTTTGGCAGTAATCTACATATTTAAAATTGTTCCAACGTTCTTCTTACAAATGGTAACAAGAACTTTTGAAGTAAATAGGAACATTAGCAGACATTATTATTAGTACATAGTGCCTAAGAATCGAACAGCGGTTTTCAGTTTCCAGCTCATAAATGGGATACAAGGGTGGTTCAATAATTATTATCCCTAGTGTATATAAAATATTTGTACTACACTGTTAAAAATAAAGGTTGAACTTTGAACCAGAAAGATAGTTAAACCATGGACCTTCAAGAGAAAGCACCATTTCTTCGGCTATTTTAGAACGAAGGCGATTAGCGAATTCCCAAAAAAACCTGTATCGTGGTTCAACTTCTAAACCTAACTGTTACTGTAACTACAATGGCGACGCGGGAGATGGGGAAATCCGTCCGTGCATCGTGCTCGTTCTGATATTCTCAAAGAAGTTGGAAATATTCCTTCTCCCATGGATATTCTGAATTCAACACTGAAGCATGTTGTTTATTTCTGAAAAAATGGTATCAACTGCTTATGAGATTCCTTCTAACGTCGTAAAAGGTGAGTAAATTTTCTATTTGTTATTTTTTTATATGGGCAATTTGATTAGTATGATTTCGCGATTTCTTACTTTTATGGAATTTTTTTTTTTTATGTGGCCAATTTGATCAGTATGATTTCAGGAGTTATTTTTTCTATGGAATTTTGTTTCTCTATGTATTATAAAATTAGGGCCTTTTTTTTTAAGGTATTAGAAAAACATTTCATTATATGTAATTATTGTTAAACAACCTGTATTCAGCTCAGATTCTCACTGTTTTTGCTTATTTTGTACATACAATTGATAAAATCTTTTGCTATTTTTTTCTCGCGCTAATATATGTATTTTTAATATTCATTTTTCGCGCATAATATTGATCCTGGGACTCTTTCCTTGATCCTGACTGCATTAAGCACGAGTGAATAAAAATTTCAAAAACTGAGCTTTAAGCTCAGTCGCATTTGAAGGAGCCTTCACTTTCGTTCTAAATTCTGCTTGCATTTGTATAGTGTGTTTATCTTATTATAACGCTTACGTTAATCTCGAAAGAAAATGCTTAGAAACTCTTATCTGCTGTCGAAAACTGCAATGTGACTTGCTGTATGTAAACCTTCTCCATCTTTATTATTAATATAACTAGAATCTGTTGATATGCTTACTTTATTAATAATATTACAGGTAAAAACAAAAGATGCAGTATATAAATTTATGTGATGATTTTTATAGCGATTTGCCTGAAGTGTAACACATGTTCTGTTAAAGTACGTCATTAGAGTTACAAATCCATTTATAAGGTTTATTGGATTTAAAAAACAATTTTAATAACTTTAAAAAATCAAAAATACCAAAAAAAATGTTGTACAGCTTAATTTCAAGTAATATATTTTTACAATTAAAAATGTAGCAGTCTGAATGCTTGAAAAGAATAAGATTAAATTAATATGCACCAAACGGCATAAGATTAAAAAATTACTTTCACGAACTACTATTAATTATATTATACAATAAAATAACAATGTAAAATCCAGTTAAAACTGCAGGAATTAAATTATAAATGCCTCTTTGCTTTGCTGTAAACATTTAATTTTCTTTATAAAAACAAAGATTTTTAGCGCCAAGTGAGAAAGGATTGTAAATAATGAGGATCTAAAAGTTTTCCTACAATCTGCAGAAATGCTGTAATTAATGGTGCAAGTATTTCATTTTGATATGCTGTTATTTCACAATACTTATAAAATAGGTAAATTTGATAAATATTCTAATCTCAAAATATGCCGCTGTATAATTCATCCTGTAAATGCATCAGTTTTGGATGTAAACTGTACAATTTCCAGTTATTTAAGTTCTTAAAAATAAATGGGATATTTAGTAATTTCAAAATTTTTCTAAATTGAATATTTTAAGATTTTTTAATTTTGTATTTAACATAATTATACTTTAGTTCCCCCCCCCCCTCCTCCCCCTCTACAAAAAGTACAACCAAATCTAAATTTTGTTTTTAAAGCTTTGTGCATTTATTAATAAAAACACTAGATTCAGTATTCTTATGTGACTGGAAAACTGGGGATTGCCAAGAAAAAATGACATGTGCTCAAAACGTCAGAGAAAATTAAAAAATATTTCTCAAAGCTGGAAAAATCCTGGATTATTATTATTATTTTTTAAATTCTCTGTTAATGTGTAAGGATTCTCATGAGTTCCGAGCTCAGTCTACAAAAGAAAGTTGATTTGTCACCTGCAAGTTGAATTTTCGCTAAATATTTTTAAAATAAAGATGTTTTAGCTAATAGGGTAGATGTGCCAGTAATGGACACCCTTAAGGAATTTCTGTAAAAATTATTTTTTTATTAATAGTTATAATTATTATATTCCAGTTTTTTCAATATTATATTAATCTATCAACAATATTTAACCATTCTTATAGCCTCCTTTTCTCATATGAATAGCAATTTAATTTTAAATAACAGAAATATACCAAAACACCCAAAAGCCCAGTAATGGACACCCTCTGGCCCAGTAGTGGACATCCTCTGTTCCAGTAATGGACACCCCATAAAAAGTAATAAATATAATTGTTTTTATGACTGTATTTAGAACCAGAATTTAATGAATACATACTAATGAAACAAAATAGTTATTTTTAAGTAAATTTAACAATTAGGATACCAGTAATTAATAAAATATTTGTGATAATCATTTACTGTTTGCATCAATTATTCTAATTATCAGAAGACCAATGTTTTAATTATTTTAGATTGGATAGTTTAAAATACTAAATATCAGACAATAACAGCTATCAAATTATTGAAACAGTGGTGGATTTAAAAGGTGATAAAAATTAAAAAAAAATTTTTGGAATATTAATGTTTAGTTTTGTGTCACTATTTTTAACAATCTTCTAGAGATTACTTGATATATCATTTATAATAATATTACAAATATGAAAGAAATGATATTGTGAGTTGAATATTTTAAATACTAAATAAAATAATTTCAAAATAAAACTGTAGAACTGATGTTTGAGGCCACTGATCTGCAGATTTACTAGTTTCATGAATATTACCTATAACTTTCATTGATAGTATTACATTTTTTTTTTTAATAAGGAAACATTTAAGACAGAAAATGGATTTTTAATAGCTTCTGCAACTTAATTGTTTTTATTTAAACGGAGAGGGATTAAGCCCTATGAGCCCCTCTTTGACTGTGCTCTTAAACAGTATTTTCTGCTTCCTGGCTGGTTTGATTGCCAGATTATAAAATATGTGAGGTATATATATGTACTACATAAAAAAAATAATAATAATAAATAAAATAAAATATCAAAATTTTATTAATCACATAAAATAACTTAAAAGCAGCTATTTAAAAAAGTTTTGGTGTTATTACATTTTGGTAAGTATAATTTAAAAATTAAATTTGATTATTTAGGTTTGCAGTTAAGCCAAAGTATTTTATGCACTATAAACATTACTAAAATTGCATTTTTAGCAATGTCTACATGGGGTGTCCACTACTGGAAAATGACTAATTAACCATCCCAGTAATGGACACCCCCTCTTAAAACCTTAAAAAGAAATGAAATTTTGTAAATAGCCATCAGTATATAAAATTCAAAGTTTTCTATTGCTACTCAAACAAAAACATTCAAATTTTGTAAGAAAATAAATAATATATAAATTAATTAAACGAAGCTAGCTCTTAACCTCTTCATTAAGATTTTCACAGAAAAACAGCAAAACTTTGAAACATTATTTTCTGCTTCCTGATTGGTTTGATTAAAAGTGTCAACAATAACATAGTTTTATAAAACATGTAAGGGGGAATTATAAAAAAAATAATTAAAGCTAAATATTTATTAGTTATTTTTTTATGAACCAAAAACATCAAGGGGTGTCCATTACTGGAAGGGTGTCCATTACTGGCACATCTACCCTATAAATTTCTTGCCAGATAGCCGATACCTCTGCAAAAGAAATTATGAAGCATGCAAAAAAAAGGGGGGGGGGAAGCTGTAGCTGAAATTAAAATGTTTTTAAACACAAAAAATTGAAACACTTAAAACACTGCTTCTAAAACAATATCAGTAAATGACATGTTTGTTTCTAATTTATCATTTTTTAAGTATGAAATGATATAGATGTTCAATTTTATGATTTATTTTCATTTAAGAGGCAAGTTTACATTTTATTCTTATTAATGCATGAACGTGTATTATCTTTTGCTGTATAAATTTTAATCATTAAAATCTAGAATTGTAATTCATATATATTTCTAAAAATGTCGGGAATTGTAGAAAATATGATCTGGGAAAACCTGTAAAAGCCACAGAATTTTATTTAGAGTATGAACATTGTACATTGTTGGAGAATGTAATTTAATAGTGAATTAGTCTAAATACCAGAACTTAAAAAAAAAAAAAAACAAACATTGTTTAGTCTTTCAAATATTTATTGCAATTAAATTTTCATTAAGCCACATTTGCTAAAATGAACTATTGGCTGCAAATTTGATCCTACACAACTTAAATTAAAAGTAACCATTAGGCTTAACACTACTTTTGTTTGTTTTTTTATGAGGAGGGGGGAGACCCTGGTATTTTTCAAGAAATCTTGATGCAATTCTGGCTTGAAGTGAGGTTTGCCAAATGTTAATGAAAATTAAACTGAACGGTAATTTTTTTATACGGTCCTTGACATAAATAACTAAATCTTAAACTGATATTTTACCAAATGTTATAAACAGAAACCAATTGGGGTAGGGAAAAAACAATTATTTTTGTCGTATAACAATTTTATGGCTTATTTAGGTATATATTTATGCTTTTCAGTACACATATTAAATGATTTAAAATTGCTTCTGAGTATGTGCTTTAGATAAGTTCCTTGTTTGTATATACTAATGGATAAACTGCCTCTGAATATTAAATACAGCTATTTTTATGTAGAGGCCAATAGAGTATTCTGCTGTTAGTTAAATTTTGACTATGTACTCTGACAATATAGATGTCAAATTAAAGTAGATCAAAATTTAATTTTTAACAAATAAAAATGTCATCTTTAAAACTGATGTAAGACTAATATTTGATTAAAAAATTTGTAGAAACAAAACAATAGTTTAATGATTAAATTTGTTATGTATCATAAATTAATATAGTGCAAAAACAGAATACTCTAATAATTTGTTCACTATTATTATTACTAAATAAGTTTTCCTCTTCTAAATAATCAAACATTGTTGGCAAGACTTAACCATGATTTAGTTACATGGGTAGTGTTAACTCTAAGCCGCTTTAGCAGGGCACAATACCCTGCAGCCTTTATTTCTTTTTTGCACCCGGCAGCTCTTTTAAACCCTCCCAATGCACCTGTTTATATATATATATACTTTTTGGCGGAATTATATTAATGAAGTAATTTTTAGGCCGAACATAGCCGAATATTTTTTCAGAATGAAATGTTTTAAAAAATTAAAATTGCATACCTAGGCTGAATAATTGGTATTCGGTTATTTGGCCAAACCACTATTTGTTGCATCACCAGTATCAAGAATCTTAAATTTTATTGCTATACCCCTCTTCCAGAAAAAGTATAATGCCACACTATATCCAAAGGTCAGTGGTGGTTAATTTCTAGAAAATCTTATCAGCCAAGGATTTATTTCCCCAGCCAGTAAAATGCAACATACAGTTGAAAATTTTTATGATAAAATTTATGCAACTCAAAAATAGTTGATGCCGTAGTTTGTGGAAGAAATGCCGCACTCCTCAAATTGGCCCGAATAACCTTAAAAATATCGTAATCCCCGCACCTGTTGTAAACGCCGCATCCATCTGAACGCCACTTTTGTCGACAGCGTCACATTGACCTAACTTTAATCAAAGTTTTCTGAGTAGTGTAGGATGCCTCGTTTTTAATATCTTAAGATGTCTGAAGCTTTATTTAAAATATTTAAATCCAATTTTAAATATTTTTATGAATTTTTAAATTAAGGAAACTCTGTTGGTATTTAAAAAAAAATCGTAAACACCGTACTTAGAAAAAAATCAACTTTTAAACTCTTAAATGCCGCGGCGTTACTTCCATACAATATGGTACCTGCATTTTCATATATTTTTTTCCTGTAAAATTAACAAATATAAACAAGAGAGGAAAGTTTAATATAAAATAGAACTTAGTACCATGTTTGCATAACAGTAATTAGGAAATTTGAAAAATGTAGCTAATACTAAGAA
This sequence comes from Maratus speciosus, assembly GCA_963932465.1. Lineage (NCBI taxonomy): Eukaryota > Metazoa > Arthropoda > Arachnida > Araneae > Salticidae > Maratus > Maratus speciosus. The sequence continues at coordinate 554,928,913 of OZ010792.1, forward strand.
AAAGTTTTTGCGTATCTCTATAGTTTGCAGTTTTCAAAGACTATTAAAAATTCACTCACCCTGTCAGAAAATTCACTCGCCAGTGACAAGTAAAGTAATGAATTTCCCCACCTCTACCAAAGGTTAATTTGTTTGCTATTTTTTTATTTTCTAATGCACTTTCAGTCACAAGATATTTTCTAAACTAGGCTTATCTCTGATTGTATGTAAAAGTTTAAATTTTCTTTCTATGGACATAATTGTTTAACAATCTGTTTTGTATGTATATTAGCTTTATATAAAAAGAAAAAATAAGTTAAACATTTTTCTAGAATCCAAATGTTGTTCAATCATGTTTTACCCTTTCATAAGTTTTTATTTTGTTTAAATGATTAACACAGAGATAATGTGTTTAATATATAAGCCTCCCCCTCGCCCTTAACAGCATTCGAAATCCTTGGTGGTCCGCTGGTCTGAGACCACTAAAAATTCAATCGGACCACTAATTAAAAAAATTTAATGGTCCGCAGGGCCAGTAACTTTTTTCCCTCTCTGACAGGTAAATGTAAATTTTCCCGTCCCCGAGAAAACCGAAACCAAACACCAACCACTGAATTTTATTTTATTTAAAAAAATAAATATATAAAAAAATGCAGTAAAACTTAGTCAGTTGAAATAAATAGTCGAAAATAAAATACATAATTAATAATTTTATAGTTTTTGTTTATGTACTGTTTATTTAATTTTTAGCAAATCATTTTATATTTTATTATGCTGCCGAAAATTTTGGATAACTGAAGTTTGGTTTATGTTCTAGGAGGAGGAGGGGAAGGGTGTCACTCAAAGGGTTAAAGGTACTTAGTAGAATTTTATGCAGCGGGCCAGTGACGATGTGTGCGGACCAGTAAACTCTGATGTTTATTGGTCCTTGGGACCAGTGACTTTTTTTTGCGAATTCTACCGCTGCTTAACATATAAAAATGGAAAGGATATTGTTAACATCAGGGTTCTGTCCAGACTTTTCTCACGGGGTCCTGTTTTTGTGAAATTGTGAAGTTTTTCTTATTTTTGTGAAAATTCTAGTCATAATTTTGTGAATTTTAAATTATCGATGTCTTCATGTTCCATCCTTCATATATAAAAAGCTAAGTAATATGCTCTTTGGTGAGTTCAACTGCTTATTTGCAGGCCAGATTTTATTTCTAAATGACTAAATTTGAGAAAAGTTCAATTTGAAGGTGAAAAAATTCTGTGAAAGGTCTATTTAAGAGACAAATAATTTTGTGAAGGGTCCTGTTTTGAGATAAAATCTTTTGTGAAGGGTCCTTTTTGGGGATAAAAAATTTTGTGAAGGGTCCTGTTTTAAGATAAATTATCTTGTGAAGGGTCCTTTAAAGGACCTAAAATTTTCCTAAACATATCCCTGAACATGGTTACAAAAAGAGATGAGAAAATATGGTGTAACATAAAATTGTAACCATGAAATGCAGTTTGGCGCCTAGAAAAAAAAAAAAAAAATGCAAGTATGTCCTCTTATGCCTTACCCAGCAACAGAATTTTTTTTTGCAGTCTGCAACACAAGTAGAAACTTTAAAAACAGTCTGCAGAACTTAAGGACAAACGCCTTCTTTCCAATCGCTGATGCACTCCCCCCCCCCCCCCCCAGTATTTGCAATTAACATAAAAGGAAAGTACTTTTTTAAATAATTTACCTTTGTCCTAAAAATTTTTAACATCACTATCTGAAAAATCTTTCGTAAGATTTGTCTAAATTTCTGTGAAGTTAGAAAACAGAATAACAGTAAAAATAACATATGAACACCATTTTCTAAAATTTTTGAAAAGATTGATACAATGTGATAATATCAAAAATTATATATAGATGTGATAATACAGGGATGAAAGTGCACTAAAGCCACTTTGAATCAGCAAAAATCTAATTTTGTAGCAGCAAAAATCTTAATTTTTTAGCAATAAAAGCTGTTATTGTAGAGCAGATTGAAATTCTTAGAAAATCAAATTTGAGTAATTCATGCAAATACTATAAGTAACTCTAATACAATGTTTTATTTAGCAATCTTAGCTAGTTGTGCAATTCAAAATTTAACATTCTTTCACTCAAAACATGGCTAACGAATATTTAACCTGCCACTCAGCTGTAAAAAAATCTCGTGAAAACATCAATGCTGCAGCAAATTTTTCCGTGATTTTTTGACGGAATTCACTTTTTTTCCCTCAATGCTTTTGTACGAAATTTTGTGCGTTTTTTTGCAATCTTTCGACGATGTTAGCGTTTTTTTTTCGCTACCTTTCGACGATGTCTGCTTTTTTTTATCGTGATCTTTCAGTGATGTTCGCATTTTTTCGCGCTCTTTCAATGATGTTCGCATTTTTTCGCGCTCTTTCAATGATGTTCGCATTTTTTCGCAATCTTTCAATGATGTTCGCTTTTATTTGCGATCTTTCGATGTTCGCGTTTTTTTCGCGATTTTTCGATGATGTTCGCATTTATTCGCAATCTTTCGATGACGTTAGTGTTTTTCTTTTTTTTTTTTGCGATCTTCAGGCGATGTTCACGTTTTTTTTTTTTCGTGATCTTTTGACGAAATTCTCGTTTTTTGCCGATTCTTTGAAAAAAATACGCTTTTTCTCCACGATCTTTTGACGATATAATTGTTTTTTCGCGATCTTTTTGTGAAATGCATGTTTTTTAGCGATCTTTGCGCGAAATTAGCTTTTTCCCGTGATTTTTCGATGAAATTTGCATTTCTTCCGCGATCTTTTGACAAAATTCGCGTTTTTTCCGCAATCTTCTGACAGAATTCGCGTTTTTCCTCGATCATTTGTCCAAATTAACGTTTTTCCTGATCATTTGACGAAATTCTCGTTTTCGCCATCTTTTGACGAAATTCGCCTATTTTCCACGATCTTTTGATGAAAATCTACTTTTTTTAACCATCCTTCGATAAAATCCGCATTCTTTCCGTGATCCTTTGACGAAATTTGTGTATTTTCCGTATTCTAGAATTTCTTTTTCCAGACTTACTGATTAGTTGACAATATAGAGAATCACCTATTAGATTGGCACATGGTCATTTGACACCGTCTGCATAGCCCTTACTGTGGCTTTGGCTAATGCTAAATCGAACTGGTGTTATGTTACTATTTCACAAATTTCATCGATCACGCAAAAAGCACGAACTTCATCGAAAGATCGCGCAAAAAGCACGAACTTCATCGAAAGATCGCGCAAAAAGCACGAACTTCATCGAAAGATCACGCAAAAAGCATGAACTTCATCGAAAGATCACGCAAAAAGCACGAACTTCATCGAAAGATCACGCAAAGAGCACGAACTTCATCGAAAGATCACGCAAAAAGCACAAACTTCATCGAAAGATCACGCAAAAAGCACAAACTTCATCGAAAGATCACGCAAAAAGCACAAACTTCATCGAAAGATCACGCAAAAAGCACAAACTTCTTCGAAAGATCACGCAAAAAGCACGAACTTCATCGAAAGATCGCGCAAAAAGCACGAACTTCATCGAAAGATCACGCAAAAAGCACGAACTTCATCGAAAGATCACGCAAAAAGCACGAACTTCATCGAAAGATCACGCAAAAAGCACGAACTTCATCGAAAGATCACGCAAAAAGCACGAACTTCATCGAAAGATCACGCAAAAAGCACGAACTTCATCGAAAGATCACGCAAAAAACACGAACTTCATCGAAAGATCACGCAAAAAGCACGAACTTCATCGAAAGATCACGCAAAAAGCACGAACTTCATCGAAAGATCGCGCAAAAAGCACGAACTTCATCGAAAGATCGCGCAAAAAGCACGAACTTCATCGAAAGATCACGCAAAAAGCACGAACTTCATCGAAAGATCACGCAAAAAGCACGAACTTCATCGAAAGATCACGGAAAAAGCACGAACTTCACCGAAAGATCACGGAAAAAGCACGAACTTCACCGAAAGATCACGGAAAAAGCACGAACTTCACCGAAAGATCACGGAAAAAGTGCAAATTTCACCGAAAGATCACGGAAAAAACACTACTTTCATCGAAAGATTGCGGAAAAAACACTACTTTCATCGAAAGATTGCAGAAAAAACACTACTTTCACCAAATGATCACGGGTGAAAAACTAATTTCATCAAATGATTGTGGGGGGAACACTAATTTCATCAAAGGATCACGGAAAAAACGAACTTTTTTCAAAGGATCGCGGAAAAAACATGAACTTTTGTCAAAGGATCGCGGAAAAAACGTGAACTTTTGTCAAAGGGTCGCGGAAAAAACGTGAACTTTTGTCAAAGGGTCGCGGAAAAAACACAAACTTCGTTAAAGGATTGCAGAAAAAATCTAATTTCGCCAAAGGATTGCGAAAAAAACCCACAAATTTCATCGAAAGACCGATGCAAAACCGCTAATTTTTTCTAAGGCCACAGAAAAAACCCATAATTAGTGCCGGGAGGAGATCTCCCCTGACCTTCCCCTCTGCTGTAACGTTTCAGAAAATTTACAGGGTTGCCATGCCACCTGGAAAACTGGAAAAACACAGGGAATTTTAAATTACCCTCCAAAAACAGGGAAAATGCAGGGAATTTTGAAAAATTCCAAAAAAATCTGGAATACACAGGGTTTTTTTTTTTTTTTCTGGTATTTTCAAACATAAATTATTTTTTCTCGGCTTTTTTTTTTTCTTAACCTCTGAATCATCCCAGATTTAGTTATTTATTGGAATTTAGATTTTTATGTAGAAAGGACAGTTGAATTTTTGTTTGCAAGGTATTCTCATAGACTACTTTCTCAAAAACTCAATTTAATTTTTTTCGATCAGATTTTTAATCTGTGTAATGTAATAATTGATTTGATATCAGAAACAATACTACAACCACATATATTCTACAAATCCAATCGATTCTGCTTTAATGACCAATCAGTTATCCAAAATATATCTATCTTCAATTTTTTTCCATGATCGTTTTATAAAATTCGTGGTTTTTTCATGATTTCTTTCCCCCCCTGAAATTAATGTTTTTTGCTTCGCTTGATTGTTGATTCTTTTTTCAACTGATTTATCAAATTGGCGATATTCTTTCGCAGCCGATCAACAAAATTAGCTATGTTTGTTTGTGCAATCTTGATGAAGTTCATGATACTTTTTATGCAATCTTTTGACGAAATTTGCGTTTTTCCCACTGACCGATGGATGAAATTTTTTTTTTTTTCTTGCAATCGATTGACGATTTTTGTGATATTTTCCAGCAACTTATTGGGACATTTTGAGGGATTTTTTTTTAGATTCATTGAAGAATTTCGAAGGGGCTCCCCGCGTTTGATCGCTGATTTTTGCAGCTATTTCCCTGCAGTTGATTAACATAATTGCCGATAGTTTCCAGCTACCTATCCGATTTTTGTAGGTTTTATTTTTTGGACTGATTGACTAATTTCCGAAGTTTTTTTCCACTCTGTGTACAAATTTCGCAATTTTTTTCCTTGTGATTGATTAACAAATTTCGTGAATTTCTTTTCTTGCGACTGATTGATGATTTTCTTGTTATTTTCTAGCAAATGTTTGTCGAATTTTGTGGAGTTTTCCCGCAACCAGCCGACTATTTTCAAGGTTTCTCCCCCAGTGACCTACTGGGGAATTTCGTAATTGTTTTCCTATGATCGATTAACATAATTGGCAATATTTTCCTGCTACATTTTGAGGGTTTTATTCTTGAGACAGATTGGGTAATTTCCAGGGCTTACTGGCAGAACTCGCGTTTTTTTTTTTTTTTTTTTCATGCTAACGTAAACGATTTACGCAATTTTTTTTTTTTTTTTTTTTTTTTTTTTCTGTGAACGATCGACAGATTTCGCAATTTTTCCCCTGCGAGCGATTGGAGATTTTTTTTTTTAGTTTTTCATGCATTAGATTAAAGAAATTCACGATTTTTTCTCGCGTCTGGCTGAAACAGTTTGTTTTTTCCGACTGACTGGTGAATTTTGCAACATTTTTTTTTTACGATCGATAGACTAATTTTATGATATTTTCCCGCAATCAATTCTAGAATTTCAGATCCAAAGACCAGTTTCAGAATTTCGAATTTTTTTGCGACCTATTGTTAAAATTTGTTAATTGGAATATGCCGACGACAAAATTTCGCACATCCAAAATGGGCAGGGTGCATTAAAATAATTACCATTTAAATTAAATATTAATATTAAAGAATAATTATTTAGGTTTAAAAAAATGAAGCTAAAAATCCATGGTCAGAAGGGGAATTCTTATCAATTATTTTGTCAATGAATTTACAAACAGCCCAATCTTTAATATTGTGACCTCTTCGCTCAAAATGCCAGTCACTCTGTTCACAGAAATAATGTGGCATTGCTTCTGAAACAACTGAATAGCATTTTGTAAAGAGAGTTCCATTCATGGGCATCATCATTAACACGTTAAGCGCCACGTCAGCCACTGGTGACTGACAGCAAACTTTCCGCTTAAAACTAATCATTCACTGATGGCTGACGTCTAAAATATGATACAAAACTGAAAAAATATACATTGTTTTAAATAATTACTGAACAAATATTTAAAATTTACCTACCTTTTATTTATTATAGGATTATACTTTCTTAAAAATTACTTTAAACATTGTAAGTTTTCAGTGCTTCAGTGTCGGTCATCGTGGCACTCAATGTGTTGAAGCCAATGAGTTTTTACCGCGGTCCTTTGACGAAATTCTCGTTTTTTCCCCATTCATTTGACAAAATTTCAATTTTTTCTTGCGATCCTTTGATGAAATTCCTATTTTTTCGCAGAGCTTTGACAAAATTAGTTTTTTCCTCTATTCTTTTATGAAAATTGCATTTTTTTTCACAATCTTTTGACAAAATTCAGGCTTTTTCCGCTATGTTTTTGAAAAATTATTTTTTTTTCTTGCACTCCTTTGAGGAATTTGTATTTTTCTGCAAGTCTTTGATGAAATTCTTGCATTTCCCGCAGCACTTTGACGAAATCCGTATTCTTTTTTGCAATCCTTTGACAAAATTAGTTTTTTCCCACAATTCTTCTACAAAAGTTTTTTTCCCCCCATCTTTTGACGAAATTCGGGTTGTTTTCACTATGCTTGTATCAAATGTGTTGTTTCCCCATGCACATTGATGAAATTGCATTTTTTCTATGATTCCTTGATGAAATTCTTTTTTTTTTTTTTTTTTTTTTTTTTACGATCCTTTGCGGAAATTAGTGTTTTTTCTGCAGTCCTTTGATGAAATTTGTGTTTTTTGCACGATACTTTGATGAAAGATATTTTTTCTGTGAACAATTGACGAAATTTTTTTTTTTCCCGGAGATGATTTGTAAAAATTCGTAATATTTTTAACACTAGAACCGCGGTACTTTCGGTATACCTAGAACCGCGGAGCGGGTCAGTTTGACCCAAGATAGAAAAAATATATAAATATGCATAAATGTTTATCTTAATTAACTAAAATAGTATATTTTCATATAATAATCGATTTTTCAATACATTTACATTATATTTAATAGATTTTTCCATGCATTTACATTACATTTGATATAAAAAATCAGCTCAGATTACCAGTTATTTTAGAAAGTGATTTCTTCCACATTGTAGTTTCTTAAGTATAACATATACTTTACCCAAAAATAAACGTAGACTTCATAACTTTAACAGAAAATAGATTATCTCATTAAAATAAGTTTAGACATAATTTCTAATAATAAAGATACATAAAAAATAGATATACGAGTTAATTACTAGTTTAACAGATTTGTTAAATCCAATTTATTGTGTGCATCGCATGCAAAACTTAGCAATAAATTTTATATGTTTACCACAAATGGGTGCATTATATTATATAAAAATATCGTCAGTTTTAATTTCACATTTTGAAGTGTGACACCGGGCTCGTTTACACTAAGTTTGAGGTTTTCCGTCGTTTTCAGTGGTTGCTTCTCACCCAAATGACACCTTTTTTTCACCTACAGAGAACACACTTTTCTCCTAATTATTCAACAAAGTCCTGAATAAATTACCGTCACAAATAGAATGTCTAGTTACGACTTTGTATAGAACCCAAGCTTTGATAGCTGCAAGAATCAAAATATTATAAAATACATGCACTGCCCACCTATGTGAAACAGTCTTGACAGTATACATCCTGGTCAATCTGATAAATCACATCTACACCGAATATAGTTGCTTTGCAGTAATCAACTGCATTTTTTAGAATTATCTAAAACCAATCTTTGAATGCAGTGTACTGTTCATCAACAAAACATATTTATATGCTTTTTTCTGGTAATCAGTATGGGTTAGTACAGTAGTCGCCTGATATTTTGATTTTGACATTTTTACAGAGAACTCGTATTTCTTTTCACGAAGGTTTTACAGTTCCTACAAAGTTGCTGTTTTTGGATTTCAATGCCTTTGCAAGTTTTATAAGTCATGGTGTATAATTAGTTTTCAGTGGCATGATTACAGATATCAGAAATCGTGTAAAATTTGTCTGTCTTTAGGTGACCTTGATCGGTTTGATTTTATATCGAACTATAAGGTTCCCATTATTTCAAGAAATTTGTCTTTTGGTATTGTAAGCTTACGATTTCGTGACATCTTATCTATACTTACAATAAATGCAGGATAAAACTAACTACAAGAATTCTTATCTGTTGTAAATTTCCATTGCATTCAAATACTCCTTTACACTGAGGATATATGAGGGACTCGCAACCATTGTAAGACAAGTTCCCACTTTGAAAAAAAGTAAGATAGCCCATTTAGAAGGTGAATAAAATCTGTTTTATCTACTCCCACAGTAAACCAATTCTGTAACTAGATGACATATATGAGAAAGTATGTGAAAATAGACTTGGTTCACTGTGGGAGTGGATAAAACTGATTTTATTCACCTTCTAAATGCACGTAGATTGTTTTTTCAAAATGGACTTTGTTTACTATGTCCCTCATATGTATATTATCATACTGAGTCCCTCATATATATCTCATATAATATCATACTGAGTCCCTCATATGTCATTACTTCTGAGAAAATGCATCTCTTTTTCCTCATTTATGCGAAAAAACCTATAACGGGTCACATTGACCCGCTTCGCGGTTCTAGGTATAAATGGTTATAATTGGGAATTTATTTATATTATGCGTTTTTACATTTGATAAGTCGTTGCTTACCTTAAAATATTAAAAGTCAGAACAGGAAATGTTTTTCCAATTACTATTTTTGGCGCGATGACAAATTAAACATCGATTCGGGTCAAATTGACCCGCTCCGCGGTTCTAGTGTTAAGTGATATTTTTATGATTGAATTTTCTGACTGATGGCCGATTTTAAATTTTCGGAAAATTCAGAACAGAATCACCTCTGGCAAACAATAAATATATCGTGTACATAAAATTGGGGAATATTTTTAATTTTTCGGTATATTTAAAAAAAAAATTTTTTCTAAATATTTTCCCGCAAAGTTACGAATTTTGCAGAAAATTTTCTGTGTATGCATGCGTCTATATTATACAACTCTGATGTGAATTAATAAGAGCCTTTTAACTGAATTGCAAAAAATATTTTAATGTTTTTGAAACAGGAAATATGATAAAAATTGGAAATTGTGAAAATGCAATTCTAGGCACTTGTAAAAATTGTGAAAAAATATTTTGTTGCTTTAAATTTTTGAAAATTTTATTATACGAATAGAAGTTTAAAACAGTTTTGAAATTATATATTTAAATATAATAAATTTAAATTTAACAGAATTTATAATTTCTTCTTTTAAATTTCCATAGGTCCAATCCAACTGTGGGACACCAGCCACCTTAATTAAGAAGCTGCAGGTTTATCAGGACTGCTGAATTGTGTAATTAATGTAAGTACATTTTATTATTTTTTTAATTAACAGTAGAGTCAGGTGGGTATAAAATAGTTATAAAATGAACTTTTTTATTCCTAGTTTGCCAAGAATGTATTTTAATCTGCAAAAAAATTACATTGAAAGTGCTAATGTACCAGTACTCTCAAAAAATAGTAAACATCAGCAAAGTACTATGTTATTAGAAACTAGTCATCCTTGGTGACCAGTTTCGTCTCCCTTAAATTCTTGCTAAGCATTGTATCATGTTACTTTTATTCATAATTTAATTTACATGATCAAATTATATGAACTTAAATTAATTAAATGATAATGTTTCTCACAAATTAGTTTTTAACATAAAATGTAATTGTTAATTTGCATGAAAGTAAATAAAAGGTAAAATTTTGATCTAGTTAGAAATTTTATTTTCATGAATGTAGTTGATTTGAATTTTTTTATATAAAGACATTCTTATCATATGCCTTTACTATGTACTGTCTGTAGCTGAGCAATTTAAAAATCTTAGGGGAAGGCTCAAATAGTTTCTAACTCAGTATGATCAAAATAACAGTAAAACAGAAAAAAACAATCAATGATAAAACATCTCATTAATAAGTAATTACATAGATTAATTAATAATTAGTAATGTGATAAATCACGTATTATATATTTAATAATTTTGAGCATAATTTCACTGATGAAAATTAATTGAAAAATTAATTAAAACTATCAATAGAATTTTGTAAATTTTTTGTGACCAATTGACTTTCTTGATAACCCCCCCCCCCCCCACACACACACACACATGATTGATTGATGAATTCGAGATTATTTTCTGTGACCTATTAATGAAATTTGTGATAGTTTCCTTTTGACATTCGGCGAATTTTGCAGTCTTTTCTTACAGCCAAATGGCAAAAATCAGTTTTTAATCACTATCTATTGTCAAATTTTTCCTCTCAACCAACTGATGCTTTTGAAATATTTTTCCACACATTTGACTTAAGAATTTCACAATATTTTCCATCTACCTAACAGTTGGAGAATTTTCAACTGATTGGCAAAAATTGTGTGTGTGTGTGTGGGGGGGGGGGGGGTCTACAAGCAATCGACAAATTTTGCTCTTTTTTTTCCGTTTATTTCATCCGATCGACTAAAGAATTTAGTTTTTTTCCCTCACTTTTGCCGTTTCCCTGTCGACTGATACACAATTGTTTGCTGCTGAGCTGGGTATTCAGCATGAAATAGTGTAGAAGGTTTTGTGGACAGAAAACATGCCTTCCTTAAATGTGTAGAATATCGAACTCCTACTCAATCCTGATTACCCACTTCAGGTAGAGTTCATATTCTGGATGCTTGATGTCATACAGAATGATTCAGTTTCCAGCCCCTGTTTTATGAGCAATGTCGTGGTCAGTGTGCATATGTAGTGGTCCAGAAATTCCCACTGCACTGTCTTGTCGAAAGTGTGCCACAAGTTCGGTAATGTCTGAGGAGATAATCTTGGAGATCATCCGTTGGGACTGTACCTTCTGCCTGAATTCTTCAGTAGTTCAAATTACTTTGTTTTTCTACAGCACATCCTCCCAGATTTTATTTTGAATCAAAAATCCTTACTCAGTGAATTTAATCATTTTGCAATACATTGATTCAGTGGTAGAATTGATTTTTAAAAAAGTCACTGGTCCCAAGGACCAGTAAGTATGAGAATTTAATGGTCCGCAGCCATCATCACTGGCCCACTACATAAAATCCATTAAGTCAACCCTTTGAGTGACCCTTCCCTTCTAGAATATAAACCAAACTTCCTTTGCAGTTAACCAAAATTTTCAGCATAATAAAATGTAAAATTATAATTTACTAAAAATTAAATGAACAGTCCATAAAGAAAAACTATAAAATTATTAATTAGATATTTTATTTCTGATTATTTCAACTTACTATGGTTTAATGCAATTTTATTTTTTTAAATAAAATAAAATTGTGTGATTTGTGTTTGGTTGCAGTTTTCTCAAGGATGGGAAAATTTAAGTTTACCTGTGACCCTGTGAGAAAATGAAAAAAGTTACTGGTCCTGCGAACCACTAAATTTTTCAAATTGGTGATGCAATTGACTTCGACCAGTGGACCACAAAGGATTTTGAAAGCAGATTGATTTTTCAAATGCTGAAGCTTTTCCTTGTAAATGAGAATTTGAAATGCTGTTTAATTTTTGAAATATTTTTCCTGTGTGAAATTATTATTATTGTTATGTCTGCACAAAAAACAATTTTATGTCTTAAAATATTTACTCTTTCATTTTAAACAGGTGGAGAAATTAACCTATGCTTGGAGCTATTCCACTTTGCCTGACTTGAAATCCTGTTTCAGAACTAATAAAAAGCTATACTAAGCTTCAAGAATTCTTTATATTTTATGACCTCGTCGTATTTGTGATCCTCATTTGGGCAAGAAAGAGGCTATTTTTTAAATGAATGGTCAGACTGGGTGCAGCACCCCCCTAAAACTGTCTGAGAGGAACTCTGTATGTAAAATGGCATTATATTTGCAGTAAATATTAGTCTGACGTACTATATATATATATATATATAATTTAATGATTATATAATTTGTATTTTCAATAAATGGAGCGGCATACCGCAAACCAACTTAATTGTGTTGTTATTTTATTGTGTCTGTGACCATTTCTTTTTTCAGCTATTGCAAGGCTGCTGTTGGTGAATATTTTCCTTTTCTACTACTATTATTTAAAAAAATAACTTCGTCATAGATTATTGTTTAGGAATACTGAAAATGTACATATATATAAGTAATAATAATCACTTTTGGCGACACTGCTGTTATTAAATTAACCCTGTAAAGTAAGTATTTAATATACTGTGGAAACACATTGTGTATTAGAAAAAAAAGAGCTTTAAAATTTATTTAAAGCAATACTTTTCTATTAGCTGATATTAGAGGTTAAATGAAGGATTCTGCTACTTATAGCTGCCTTTTTTATGCTGATTATTTCAGTGTTTACGCATATACAGTAAATTCTGTGTAAAATGGAAATCTGTCTAGCTCGGAAAGATTTTCAAGTCCCTGTGAATCCATAGACATTGAATAAAATTTGTCTAAGGCAGAATATTGTCGACTATGGAAAATGTCTTTGGTTCCGATCGATTCTGCTTTAGACAGAGTTTACTGTACTTAGATTATGTATCCATTATGTTTGTGATTTATTTATTTATTGAAAAATGTTAATGTTAAGCAGAAACAAATGCTGAACTTTTTGTTGTTTTTTTATATTCAAATGAGTTAATTTTGCATAAACAAGCTGTGTGCAATATAAATTTTTAAAAGAACCGTGCTTGAAAAATCAGTAAATTGAAATGTAGATTCAATTTAATTGCATTTGAAATTAAAAATCTTCCCCCTTTTAATGACATAAAAATGAAAATTATGCGACGATAGTTCAATTTGAGAAAAGGGGAAATGGATTGCTTAGATTATTGTTACTGTCAATATGTGTCAGCAATAGTGTAGAAAAATCAGATTTTTATTTAATGCTAATTTAAAAATGAATGTATTAGTAATAACAATTTTTCATATTTTGGACAGGACATGTCAATTTTGCTGTCCAAAAGTTCAAAAATGGTACTGTCAGAATGTATATAACTTAAAATATGTGAAACAATTGAACCTTTTATATTAACTATACGAGGAAATGTCTAAAAATATTTTTTGCTAATTAAAATATTTCTTGTTTTGTAAAAAGAAAGTAAAAATTTGAAAACACTATAATATCAATTTCAGCATCTATAGATTCACAACAATAAAACAAACAAAAAAAATCTACAAATCATAAAAGTAGCAGCTAAGTGCATTATGGAAACACTTTTTTCAAACCTGTGCAAAAATTAATATTGTTTAAAGAAATTCTTTCAGCTTTGTTTAAAGTAATGTTTAGTAAACATATTTTTTTATTTTCTGGATTTTAAATTAAAAACATAATGAAAACAGGGTATGTATTTAAATCTAAGAAAAATATTTTTAAAAGATATTTTCATTATGAATGATTTGTGAGTAAGCAGACACTAAATGGATTATAAATGTAACTGAGTGCAGAGAAATATTCCAAAATGTACAAGGACAGAATGGTAATATTTGTGAAAGAAAAAAAAATGAGATTATTTTGTGAAATTGGATCAAACTGGTTTACATTTATTTTTTAAATATATTTCAAAGACAATAGAATCAATAATTAAAACTAATAATTTTCAGTTTAATGAAAACTAAAAAAATTATGCTTTCGTACTGCAACATAATCTTGCATAATCTGAAATTTTGTTCATTATTACACCATAAAATGATAAATTGAAAACCAAAGTCCTAGTTAATTCACTCCAAAGTGAGGGGGAAAAAAAGAAAACTACAATCTGGTGTAACCTTTCCCCATAAAGTTGAGAGAAAAACTTGGATCGTGGTTCAACCTTTTACCAAAAAATTGGAATAGAGAAAACCTTGAATCATGGTTAAACCTTTTACCAGAAAGTTCGATTAAAAAAACCACCGAATCGTGGTTAAACCTTTCACCAGAAAATTGGATTTAAAAAATCCTGATTCATGGTTCAACCTTTCACCAGAAAATTTGATTTAAAAAAACCCTGATTCATGGTTCAACCTTTCACCAGAAAATTGGATTTAAAAAAATCATGATTCATGGTTCAACCTTTCACCAGAAAATTGGATTTAAAAAAAATCCTCAATTATGGTTCAACCTTTCACCAGAAAATTGGATTTATAAAAAACCTGAATCATGGTTCAACATTTCACCAATATAATGGTATTTGTGAAAGCACCAATAAACTAGTGAAACATATCACCAGTATCTTGGTTGCAGCTAAATTTCAGCTACTTTTCACCATTTTCTTGGTGAAACATGGAACTTCATTTTTAACAGTGTACGACGGTTGTCATGAAGTATCGAAGCCTAATGTCTTAGATGCGTATATGCTCAATTTCAGAACCGTAGCTGCTATATTCACATTGTTTTGGAAAGAGGAGTGAAAGGGGGAAGGGAGTGGGGGTGAAAGGCTTATTTTTAGCTTATGGGGCTAGATTTGTAACAGTGGATGAGACGTAACTACTGTCGTTTGGACTCGGGGTCATAGTGATGTAGTGATGTAGCATAGATATCTCATCCACTGTCACAAATGTAGCCTCATAAGCTCCATATCAGCATTTCACCCTCACCCCCCTTCTTAAAAACTACCTCAAAAATAGGGCGGTAAAACATCACCCCTCCCTCCAAAACTACGTTAATATTGCAGCTACGGTTCTGAAATTGAGCACATAGGCATTTAAGACATTAGGCTTCGATATTCCACATCAACCATCGCAGTACAAATATTTTATATAGACTAGGGACAATAATTATTGAACCAGCCTCGTACATCTTGAATCGTAATAGTTCATTGTCAGGTAACGACTTTTCTCATGGCATGTAGCTTATCGAAAATCGGCTTACAAGGCAAACTTTGACAACATTTTGTCTGCCTTCATAGGAAAACTTAGCTGCAAATTTTTATTATGTAAGAATGAAACTTGGAAGAAAGTAGTCAGTTAGGTTTTGAGAAGAGCCTTTAAATCAGTTAAACAAAATAAATCGGATTTCAAAAACTATATGTTCCCTTTCTCAAAATGCGTTTTATTTTATCATGCAAATATATTCTTATTATATAGGGCCACGTGTGTAGATAAAAATTACATAAAATTATTTATCCACTGCCATTCAAAGTGTTCGTTTGTTGTAAAACAACATTAGTCAATAACAACTGCAAGATATATTCCAAAACTCTAATACCCAAAAATAGAACAAAAAGAAAATGTGATCAAACATGACTGTGTAGCTTAAAGAAAAGTATAAGGACTATAGTTTTTTAATACCATTATTTTCGAATAGTATTATTACTATTCGATTATTTCGTATTATTTAATCACAGAATCCGGCCATTTAATAAGGTGAATATTACTAATCGGTAATAGTGATACTTAAAATTAATATTTGGCAGTAATGCCCTTAATTTTAATCCGTATCTCTTAAGGGCATTTGGAAGGTCAAAACCTAAAATATTTCGAAATTTCGATTTTTTAATATTTTGAATCTACAATTTCTCCTCTTTCTACTGATATATTATTTTTGTTTCTACGGCAACCAGAAGTTGGAAACTTTTTTGTAATTCTGTTTGTTTATCTAATGTACTACTAATGCGTTTATTTACTTTAAACTTGATTTTCTCAAAATGTTGTTGTTTTTTTTTAACTTCGATGACTTTTTTGAAGGAAGCCCAGTAGCGTAGTGGTCAGCACGCCTGTCTGCCACGCTACAGGTCGAGAGTTCGACTCCCGACTGGGCAAGGTTCACTCAACCTTTCATCCCTTCGGGGTCGATAAAATGAGTACCAAGCTTGCTTGGGAACTAAACACCGAGGGTCTCGCGTTGGGCTGACCATCCGGCCGGGGCACATGCTGCATAGCACCTCGGGGTAGAGATCTGCACTGGCCGGAATTTCCGGTCCCGGGGCCGGCCCTAACGAAAGCTATCTTGGCCCGGCCCGGTGTAAAAAATTGAAAGTTCGGCCCGAGACCGGCCCGGCCCGATTCAATTTCTACAAAAAAAAATCCGTTTTTTCTCAACATACAATTAAGATTATGAATACTACGTACATATTTATGGGAAAATTTTACAGTATATTTTAGATTACTATGTGTTCGCAAAGCAGAAAACACACAATAGTAAACATTAACGATTACACAGTGTTTTAGCCATCGTCTCTACAGACATTTCGAAATTCCAATAAGGATTCATTAAAAAGTTAATGTAGTTCAGAATAAAGGATTAAAAACATGATACCTTTTGAAGCTGTATGATAAAAAGTAGATTTGCGAATATATTTCTCTCATTTTTAAGGCTTTTCTCAAATCGAAAGAAATTACATTTCGACACATTTGAGAATTCATTTCTTTTCGGAAACGCGTAAGATTGGCAGGTATTTTTATTCAGAAACTATGTAAATGCCGTCTTTTTCATAGATAAAAGGAATATATCTTTCTCTGAAAATACTGCCAAAGTTAGCGTTATGAATCGAATTTCCGGAAGCGATAGCACAGGAAAGGAGAAAAACGTACAGTCACATGACAAGAATCTCTGTTATCTCTGTAAGTAATTTATCAAATATGGAGAAAGATATTCGTTTCCAAATGCCTTCAATAGGCAGGCCTGTCAATTTTATGCCTTTATAGTTAAAATTGAGTCAGAAAATGTGTTTGAAAGTTTCGCATTGTTGAGCAGTGAATATGAGAACCCCTTAAGGTATATTTCCAAAGATACTGTTAACAGAAGTTCATTATCACTATTAATACTTTTACAAAACATAATGCCTGTCGTACACATCCTGAGATCGATTAAGACCAGTTCCGTCCCGGCACGAGTCTGCTGAAAAAAAATTAAACCCGTAATCAGACATCTTGTAACTGTACGACGCCGATCTCTACGATGGACATGTTACATATCTGTATTGATGTTGTTAAACTCGCATCGGCTCGTGACGCACATTTATACTTCTCGAGAAAATCATATTCATTGAAAATGGCTTGTATTTTATCTGCTTCGCTTAAATTCTTATATTGGGCCGATAGGCCCGATTAATTTTTTTTATCGGCCCGGCCCGTTTATTTTGTCTGTCGTCCCGGCCCGGCCCGTTGAAAAAATTGTTCTAATTCTGCCGGGCCGGGTAGGGGCCTCGAGCCAAGCCCGGGCCCGGGCAGATATCTACCTCGGGGCCGAGGGTCAAGTAAACAGAGTTGGGCACTGTAGGCCCTGCTCCTTCATGGATCGTACAGACACAGGTTTTTTTTTTTTTTGTTTTTTTGTTTTTTTTTTTTAAGCACCTTTTTGAAAAAACTATTATACATTATGCTTTGAAATTTTACTTGAACATTCTATACATATCCCAGTTTAATCTGGGGTGAATTGTTCAAACTCATCAAAAGAACTTTTTTTATTATTATCGTTATCTTTGAAAAAAATGTATGTTTTTTAAAATTTAAATATGGTTTCTACATCAGATTTTCTTTAAAAATATCTAAGCTTTATTTAATGATAAATTTAACTTCAGATTATTAAGAATTGTTTATTTTATGCATAAAAAAATTTCAAGTCCATATCTTAAGTAGTTTATGAGAAAAGGTACATTAATTTAACATGGCAGGTATAGGGATTTCGACTGCCCTTAAGTACTCGCGTTGATGTGTTTTGTACACTATTGTATGTTACACATTTAAACATTCGAAAACACTGTCACATTTACCTATATTAAGTAGTTTTTATAATATTGTACTACATAGTAATTGTATTTGACATAAAATTAATCTTATAAAAAAAAAAAAAAAATATTCCAAAGAATTTAGAAATATATGGTGTACAAAATGCACCGTACGGCAAGTTTTTCTGTGCGAATTTATGCGAGTATTTAAGGATTGAGATGCAGACATTAGACATAAATGATTTATGTGTTTTTTATCTAATGTCTATGATTAAGGTTATTTTTGTATCATTTGAAGGGCACTAAATCCCATTGACTGCAAAAACCACATAAGTCCAAAGGTTTTTTTTAAAGTTTAATTCTTATAAATAACTGATAACCAACAAACATATTTAAAGATTTAAGAAACATAGTGAGCCATGGAAAGTCTTTCAGATATCTAAAATTTGTGTGTAGCACTGATTTTAAATACTTTACTTAAATATTTGATTGGACTTTTTATTGTTTCTTGAAAAATCTTAAATCTTGGACTTGTGTAATTTTTAAAATTACAGATTCAAATTATTTCAATGATTTTTTATACCTTTTTTTAGATTACAAGCTTTAAAAATCTGAACTCTTTATTTACTTGTAAAGTTGATGTACCGTTGATAAGACTAACTCAAAATCAAATTTTCAAACCAATTCGCAATTATCCATTCCTGTTAATTCTGAAGATTACTAGGACAAAACAGTTATACACAAATACTTTGTTGATACATATGAAAATGGCAACATTACAAATCCCCAAATGGGTGCAACTTAATTTAGAGGATTAACTGAATCCGTTCACAAACAACTGATTTGACTGAATTCCTCGCAGTTTTACCACAGCATTATCAGAGATTAAAAGAGCTTATTGTATTAATGCAGCTATTTTCAGAATTCGGTCAAACCACAGAAATGGTTAACGGATTCTTTATACGCAAGCATATTACGTAGTTAAGGTAATTACAATTCGATGCATGTACAATCAGTGTTAAGAGCCTAATTCAGTCAGGCGAAAACACACATTCGCTAATGTTAATTCAATGGGAGAATTTTTTAATATATCTCGTTTGCATTTTAATATATTTAAATGATTTTTCTTTCGCATTGGATAGCTGAGATCGATCTGTACAAAGGCCACTTTCACTTTCGGAACCGGTTTCGAAAGTGAAAGCGTCCTCCTAAAATAAAAAAAAACCCGCAAACGAAATGAAAAAAGTGCGAAACGGTTTTTGTACAGATCTACCTCAGCTATCCAATGAAAAAAAATCGTTTAAAAATATTCAAATACAAACAGGATAGCTTTAAAAAATTCTCCCATTGGATTAACATTTAGCGAACGGGTATTTTCGCCTGACTGAAGTAGGTCCATAAGATGACTTCCACGCATGTCAGGACAATCCTTAGTTTTCCACGCAGATAAACAGGGAAGATTTAGCTTTTTCTGCATTTTGAAACTGCCATCCCCATTTCCTATATGGAAATATCAAAAATAAATACCCACTTATTCGGGTACCTTCACAGATGCAACGAAAGTATTTTTATATTTATTTTGTAATTTAAACATCTTTGAAAACATTACAAACTATTTTAAGCTTAGGTTTTAATTAAAATTTTATCTAAAATATAATCTTAAAAATTTGCGCAAAAAACAAATGCGTTAAGGAATAATTGGAGGTAATTGACTATAATCTTTTCTAACAAACGCTTGTTTCCTTACAAAAGAAAAATCGTTTTGACAAGAATTTATCGCAAACTAAACTTACAAATATCCCTTACAGTAAACTCTGTCTAAGGCGGAATCGATCGGGACTGCGAAAATTGTCCGTGGTAGACAATATTCCGGCTTATGCAAAAAAGCTCCCCCCCCCCCCCCCCCAAAAAAAAAAAATAAATAAATAAAAAATCCCTCGAAGATGATGATCTTTCATTGATTTTCCTGATTCGAAATCGGTTGAAAACTGAAATTCGGAAAGATCTTTTGTCTTTATAGATAAATGAGAAACGCTATTCAATTTCTTAGTACTGCTGTAACACATGCTAATTGGAAGTTTACACACAAAAAAAAAAACCCAATAAACTTCGGGAATGAGACAGAACGCTATAACTTTGAATTTGAGTTAAACCTTAAAGTATAATATATTGTACTTTCTAAAATATATATTTTGATAAATGTTTATTCTACTAGAAATACTAACTTTTAAATACAATTTTGCATATGAAAAAATGGCATAAGCATAAATTCCTTAAAATTTAAACAGTCTCTGTTCTTTTGAATTAACTTTCTCAAAGTGTTACGGAAATTAACTAACATGCTAGAAATTGAGTACTTGACTTTTCAGTTTTGAAGTTTAATAAACAAAATGTCTTTCATTTTTAAATTATCCTTTTTCTCTTCGCCTTACGCAAAATTTTGGATTCGGTGGGATGTTTAAATCCTTTCCGTTTCCGTCTTAGACAGATTCCGCCTTATGCAGCATGAAATAATGTAATTTTCTATGGGTTCGCCGGGACTTGGAAAAATTTCCGCGGTAAACAGATTTCCGGCTTATACAGAGTCCGCCTTGGACAGAATTTACTGCATTACATTTAAATATCTAATATAATATGCCAAATTTCTCCAACATTACGAGATTAAGAAATAAGTGTTCACAGACAGACAACATGTGTAATAAGGCAATTTAATTATCTGTTACCGGATGTCCCGAAAATGACTGAGGAATTTTAAAATTCAATAACTTGCAAATGGTGACAGATATTAAAAAAAATCTTGCAGGAGTGTTATGTATGATGTCAGGAGTTTTTTTTTTACTGTGATTCTTGATTTTAGTTCGAATTTCAAACAATAGATGGCGCTGCGAGAAGTAGGTGCTAATTCCGGACCCAATTTTTGGTACTTTGGGACCCATTCAGAACATTTTAATCTCCTTTTTTCGCATGGGAGAAGAGAGAGGTCGAAAAACCGAGCCTGGATTTAACGCCTATTGCTTGCAGCGCCATCTATTGCTGCTATTTATAACTAAAACTGGGAATCGCAGCATAAAAACTCCTGACATCTTACATAAACCTCCTGAAAAAAAAATTTTAAATATCTGTCACCGTTTGCAAGTTATTGAATTTTAAAATCCATCAGTCATTTTTGGGACACCCGGTATTTGAAACAGTAACGACAACGAGCATGTAACAGTCGTCAAAAGAAAACAAGAACGAAAAATCATGCGTCCAGCATAGATTAGGAAACACTTTCCAACATATTCAGAATACTACAAATACACTTCACAGTTTAGTAAGATGAAAGATGCTGTCTGTATAAACAATGATGTGGAAAACCGCACAATGCATTTCAAAAACCAATTTCTGCTATTACCACCAATAGTCAGAAAAATATCAGACTTTGTTTGTGTGGAACCCTGTATATGACCTATGGATTTGTACGTACAGATCTGCATCGGCCAGGCCAAGGCTCGACGCCCGAGCCCTGTCCAGCTCGCGGGCCGTGCTCGGGTCTATTTTCGTTCACGGAACTCGGGCCGGGCCCGGGCCATACTTTTTCTGAACTCTCGAGCCAAGCCGGACCTAATGACTCTTTACGGGACGTGTTGGGCTCGGGCCCGATTTTTTTCCCCTGAAGTATCGTGCCGTGCCTTAATTATTTTTTCCGTCCAGAGCCGAGACTGATTTCATTAATTTGTTGCAGAGTTAGTAAGGGATGTTTACTTTTTTTTTCCACGACTGTACCTAAAAGTAACATGTTTCACTTTGGAAACAACCTTAATACAAGGAATTAACACAGACCATACCCAAACAAGTTATTTGACTGAGAATTCGTTGTAGTTCACCATGTCATTTCCACAGATTAAGAGAAGCTTAATGGATTATTATAATCACTTTGAGAAATCTGTCAAATAAGGGAAATAGTTTACGGTTATTTTATTAATAGCCATAAAACAATTATGTTGGTGCACATACTAATTCAATTTTTATAATGTTATATGCGTTTTCAGCTACAGAATTCACATTACTATTACAAGCAATCAATCTCGTTTGACGAATCACTGATTTCAACAGATACATATTCCTGGTTTTACAGGTTTAACATATTGTTGCTTAAAAATATTACGCATAACACTATAATACACATTATTTTAAAATAATAGACCAAGGTTAGCGAACCTTTTTGTTCCCGCGTTCCAAATTTCTGCAAAAAATATTTTACATTCCCATAACGTGCCAACTAAAAAACAAATTTAGTAGAAAGAAAAATTATGAATTAGAATTAACATTTTTTTAAAATTAAGATTTATAAAATATGGGGAACATATGTGTATATATTACAGTATAGGGGGGAGTGGGGTGGAATGGGACAGTGGTAGGAATGGGACAATAGGTTTTTCTCTTTAGGGTTGATTCCTTCTTTAAGAGGGACCTGCATAACCGATGCGATGGGACCGGCCTACAGCAATGTGGTGCCGTCCCTGCCGCGTCGGCTTGGCTTTATGACGGCACTTCCGTCATGTCCGGTAGGGACTATACTGCTGCGATTCAGGTCCGGTACAATTGTTTATACACAAGAGCTAGGGCGGCCCGTGGACGCGATGCTGAGAAGCTTTGCTCACGTGGCTGCCGCGTACCCGAAACCCTGAATCATGTTTCTCAGCAATGCTTTTCAACACATGGCCTAAGAATACAACGCCATGATGCTCTGTCAAACTACCTGGCATGTTCTCTTCAACAGCGTGGCTACTCTGTCCACTGAGAGCCCCTGTTCCGTGCCAATGGTAGGAGGTGGAAGCCTGACCTTGTTACCTACTACATCGATCATGTTCTTGTAATTGATTCACAAATAACTAATGACCAATTTTCTCTTGCTGAGGCCCATTTCCAAAAAGTTCAAAAATACGAAGTCCTAAGGCCACAGCTTCAAAATCTTAGACCGAATGGTGTCTTTTTTGGCTTTCTGACATTTTCTTGGCGGGGTCTCATGTCCCTAGATTCTGCCAAGTTTCTCTCAGCTTTCCATCTGCTGCGTCCGGTCGATATAAAGATCCTAGCTGTTCGAACCCTTTCGTGGACCCAGCGACTTTGGAGCGCTCACCAGAGGATGACTTTGCAGCTGCAGAAGAGGTCCTGTGTCGCCAATCGACGAGTCCCATAACTTTATGTTTGTGTTGTCGGGTTGAGCACTACCTTTAAGTGTGCGCATGTATTTTCGATGTATGCATCGCGATCTTGTTCTGTACATATTGAATAAATATTTTTAATATCATTCTAATCATTTCATCAATCACACATTAGATGAAGCAATGGTACCCCAAGCTTCAGCTGAAAAAAGTAGCTGATCTGCATAAGCTTTCGATTGTATAAAGAAAAAGATTATTTCAAGAATCAAAAGTAAATTTGCTTGATATACTTTTTATGTTTTTATGTATATTAATGACTTGTTTATGCGTAGATATAATAGTTTCCCCATTTATGGAACATTATACTGTATATTACCCCTAATTTAAACTATGCTTAAAAGCAGCATTTTTGTTTATAAAAGAAGTTTAACATAAAAGAAGACAGAGGGAGGAATGGGACATGCCAACAAAGGGAGGAATGTCACATGTCTAATTCCTTCTTTTTAATAAGATGAATGTAAATTGCTAATATGCAAATATTTTTCGAGGGTAGTATTTTAATTATAACATTATAAATATATTCATTTACTTCAAAATGTAAATAAATTAAACTGATGGCTTTTTAATGTTATCTCTGACTGACAATCCTGAATTTTCCTTCCAGTGATGAAGGTAATAGAATTTGATATTGTAGAACAGACATTATCAACCTACAATCTTTGTTAGACTGTATATATAGCCAACACTAGACTATTTGTGCCTTATCATACATTGTTTTATAGCTGTCCCATACCTCCCTGTTAGTGTGGAGGTATGGGACACATTTTGAAATTTACAATTTCTTTATTTATGAAATTGTTTCTGCAAATTATATTTCTATATTGTTCAAGGACATTAGAAAGTGTTTCATTTTGTATTCTATATATCGAAATTTTTGATTTTGTGTTAAAGTTGATTTTCTTGTTTTTGTAAAACGTGCCCCATTCCTCCCCACTCTCCCCTACTAATTATACAAACAAATATATTTTAGAAATCAATAAAAATATTAATGCTATTTCTGTTGTTGCATATTAATATCAGGTTAATTTTAACTGAATGCAAAATGAACCGGAGTTATCTAACAACTGCTTTCTATTTTAATTTTTTATTATTCATTTACGAAAATAATAACCCAAAAGAATAATAGGAGGAAAAACTTAAAATGCAAACGTCAGTTTCTTTAATCATCTCATAAATTCCAAGTTGCCATAATTTTACTGTCGGCATTTTGAGTAATGCCTAATCTTTCCCTTTTGATAGTTTTAAATATTGCCTTAATTCAGATTTACAATTTCCATTTAATCGAATTTAGACAAGATGAGATCATCTAATTTGGCGAATTTTGTGTAATCTTACTGTATTTTGATTTAGAGCCTCAGGCGACGCCGTGCCAAAATTATTATTTAGCGTGCTAAAAGGGGCACGCGTGCCATAGGTTCGTTGACCCTGTACTAGTAATATTAAAATGCACTTTTTGTACTAAAAACTGCAATTTGATTCAACACACATTACGTGCAGACACTGGCAATACATAGACCTTATCTGATAAATTTAATCAAAGAACATACATGCATTTAGTACAAATATGCTTGTAACAGGTATCCGCACGGGCCGATACTTTTAGATCTATTTATTTATTGCAGTTCATGGCCTAGAGCAGCCCGAGCAAAAATCAATGAAATCAGTCCTGATCCATCCCGGTGACCGCGACTCAATTTCCACAAAAAAATTTCTTAATCAACATTAAATTAACAATTAAATTTCCTTTAAAAGAATATTACATATAAAGGTATGCAAAAATTGCATTTAAAAGAAAATCCCAAACAACTATAATTCAAACCTTTTGATACTGTTCCAACTATTAAAATTCAATTAAAATTGAAAAAAATTTCAACTGTTAAAATTTCTTATATATTTTTTTTTTCGGAAGTCATTAAATTTCAGAAAAACGATATAGGAATGTAGAGACAGACATATAAAGCAGAGATTCTGAGTTAAATCGTATAAAAATCTGTTATTCTCTGTGACCTCTTTCATACCAAATTGATTAAATTTGAGTTTCGTGCCTGAATTTCCATTTTAACCCTTTATGCCCGACCGTACTTTAAAGTACCATTAAAATAACTTGTTACAAAATTCATTTAATACATCGATTAGTAGTAATTCAGTTTAGAATGAGTTACAGATACTTTGCTTTATCTTGATACAAAAGCATTATGGGGTGCACGCAACAAAACTATTTTTAAAAGGATGATTTCTTTTGCCTTGGCATCTTTTCAGCTTTCTTGACGTTGAAAGATTTGGTGGAGGTGGGCGGGGCGGGGTTCAGTTCGGAAATCTATGTATATATATTACGCTATCGTACGTGGCACAGAAATCGCGATTATTTGTTAATTGTTTAATGACAATACTCGAATGAAACGAGCCTCATAGGTTACTGAACAGCATTTAATGCATCTCCATACCTATAAGGGGGTTATCATAGGGGGGACCCTGTTCTGTCGCCAAATCCCGCCACTTTGTCACCAACTCGACGATATATTGCCAAATTTCGCGACCAAAATGAGTCGCCAAAAGTGACGCCAACTTGCGGATATCTCAATATTTCGCCAAATTCCCACAGACTTCCGTTGTAAACCAATAGGATTTACTTGCTTACAGAAAATCAAGAAATTGAGATATTTTAATGCAACAAAAACTAATATTAGCTTAAGGGATTATATTAATTATATTTAAGAGATTCCAAGTAAATTAAATTATGAATAAAAGTAACATAACATCATGCTTAGCATGCTTTCCCAAACATAAATTTTAAAGGGAGACCAAACTGGTCGCCAAAGGCGGCTAGTATTTCTATACAGTGAAACCTTCCTGTGCGACCACTTCCATTAAGCGACCACCTCTCTGAACGACCATTTTTCGTGGAACGAAATTTATTACCATAGGCGCAATACTAATTTTACCTCTATTCAAAGACCACCCCCAGTTGAACTCCCTCCATGAGCGACCCATTTCTTTGAAGAAAGTGAAACAAATTGCGTTTTTTCCTGGTCGCTTGAAGAAGGTTTTATTACAATAATATTCCAGAGAGTAGAGGTCTGCACGGGCCCGGGCTTGGCCCGAGGCCCGTACCCGGCCTGGCAAAAAAATTAATCTGGCCGATAGGCCCGATATTACAATTTAAGCGAAGTAGATAAAATACGAGCCATTTTCAATGAATATGATTTTCTCGAGAAGTATAAATGTGCGTCACGAGAACGATGCGAGTTTAACAGCATCAATACAGAAATGTAACACGTCCATCGTAGAGATCGGCATCGTACAGTTGCAAGATGTCCGATTCCGAGTTTAATTTTTTTTTTCAGCAGACTCGTGCGGGGACGGAACTGGTCTTAATCGATCTCAGGATGCGTAGAACAGTCATTGTGTTTTGTGGTATTAATAGTGATAATGAACTTCTCTTAACAGTATCTTTGGAAATATACCTTAAGGTGGTTCTCATAGTCACTGCTCAACAATGCGAAGCTTTCAGACACATTTTCTGACAAAATTTTTAACTATAAAGGCATAAAATTGACAGGCCTGCCTAATGAAGGCATTTGGAAACGAATAGATTTTCCATATTTGATAAATTACTTACAGAGGTAACAGAGATTCCTGTCACGTGACTGTACGTTTTTCTCCTTTCCTGTGCTATCGCTTCCGGAAATTCGATTCAAAACGCTAACTTTGACAGTATTTTCAGAAAGATATATTGCTTTTATCTATGAAAAAAAAAACGACATTTACATAGCTTCTGAATAAGAATACCTGCCAATCTTACGAGCTTCCGAAAAGAAAAGAATTCATAAATGAGTCGAAATGTAGCTCCTTTGGATTTCAGTAAAGCCTTAAAAATAAGAGAAATATTTTCACAAATCTACTTTTCATTATACAGCTTCAAAAGTTATGTTTTTAATCCTTTATTCTGATGAACTACATGAATCCTTAATGAATCCTTATTTTCATTTTGAAATGTCTGTAGACACGATGACTAAAACACTGCAAGTAATCGTTAATGTTTACTATTGTGTATTTTCTGTTTTGCCAACATCATAGTAATGTAAAATATACTGTAAAATGTTCCTATGAATATGTATGTAGTATTCATTAAAAGAATCGTAATTGTATGTTGAGAATAAACGGATTTTTTTTTTTTTTTTTTTTTTTTTTTTGTAGAAATTGTGTCGGACCGGGCCGGGCCTGTTTTCACTGATTTTTGTACGGGCCGGGCCGGGCCGGGCCGAGAACTGTAAAAATGCAGACGGGCCGGGCCGGGCTCGGGCCAAACTTCCAATTTAACCCGGGCCGGGCCAAGATAGCTTTCGTTCGGGCCCGGAAATTCCGGTCCGTGCAGACCTCTACCAGAGAGCGCACTATTAATCAAACTTCTAAACTAAGTTTAGAATTTTTATTTATTCCGGTAACTTTCAAGTGTTTAAACTTTTTAGGCAATGAATTTAACTCTGGTGACAAATTAAGAATGACGTTCAATAAACTCCCCTACCCTATTCTGTCAGGAAACTCTCTAGATAAGTTAATTAAATCGTCATTATTTGTTAACGTCCAAAAAAAAAATTACATTTATTTACTGAAAGGACTTGGAAATAAAAGTTATAGAAGATAAAACCGTAAAATCAAAGCAAACGTTAATGCATTCATTTTTTAAACTCTGCACTAATTAACTTATGTAATTAACTTTTATTTTGATACTTAAATTTTCATATTTTTTCCTAATGTGAAAAAGAAATTTTAGTTACATGAATTGTTACATTTTTTGTACAATTAAAATCTAGATTTAAACATGACCTTCATTAAAAGACCACGTCTCGGAGCGACCAATTTTTATTGGATCGGAACGTGGTCGGTCGCTTTAGGGAGGTTTTACTGTACTTTTTTCTATTGAAGATAGAAGAAAGAAAAATCTGAAATTTTGACGCCCCGCTCTCTGAT
This sequence comes from Maratus speciosus, assembly GCA_963932465.1. Classification (NCBI taxonomy): domain Eukaryota; kingdom Metazoa; phylum Arthropoda; class Arachnida; order Araneae; family Salticidae; genus Maratus; species Maratus speciosus. Next base: position 554,957,279 of record OZ010792.1, read on the forward strand.
TCCGCTGAACAGGTCTTCGAACCCTTGAAAATCGGAACATAACATCCCGCATAAATCAGGATACCTGACAACACTATTTACAGGCCAAGGTATTATTGTATATAGTTTGTATCAACATAGCTCAAATAGAAAGTGATTTATGATTTTATAAAGATCGATTACTTCTGTCATGACAGGATTCTTGATTTCGGCGCTTTTTGCATTAGATTAATGATCCGGATGGTTGATGGCTGAAACATTTTTTTTTTTTTTTAAATTGATCCAGCTTTGACGCGGTCAATGATTTCGGTTCCCATCAAGATTATGTTTTTTAAGAAAAATTTCTTTTCGGGACATGTTGAAAAAATAAGTATATTTGAACGCGCCGAACTGAATGAGAATTTTTTTCTTTTTATATATAAGTAGGTGTGTGTTTGAACTTCGTCAGCATGATAATGTAGATTTTATTGCTATTCTTAGGAGTGTTTGCTAAGTTTAATCATTTGCAGACCTTCTAGGTGTCCCGCTTTAAGCGGGCGATTCTCGAGATGTAGGGGAGAGGGGGGCACAGGTGAACAATTTTTACATTTTTGACTATTTCTCAAAACTGTTAAGAGCTAATTGAACCAAAAATTGATTTATATGAATATTCACAATTTGTTTGTTCTTTTGGTGAAACTTTTGAATGCATTTATCAAAAATTTCTAACTTATATCATCATTCTAAAAATTGTCTAAATTTGTTCCCGGTGGGGGGGGGGGGGGGGGGGGGGGTAAGTTGTGAAAATACCTGGGGCACATGTGAAGACATGTATGAATAAGACAAAAATAATTTTTTGTGAATAAAAACTATGATAAAAACTAATTAGATGCCCTCTTTCTAGTTGTGTGAATAAATCAATAAATGTCTCAACATAGATACAAGAAATGTTTCGTAAAATTGTACACTAATATACCTACTTCTTTTGAGTCACTTTTAATTGTTATCCAACTTCCAGTAAATTAAAACTGTGAAGCGATCCTAAAAACATTGAATTTATAGCTCAATGTTTGGCAGGGTAATTAAATTTTAAACTTTAAAAATAAATGCATTCACAGACTTAAAAAATACACTTGTGAACTGTTCACATCTGCCCCCATATGTTCTGTTCACAAGTGCCCCATCTACCAACTTAAGCCTAACTTATAAAAAAAAAAAAAAAAAAAAAAAAAAAAAAAAATTAATTCAAATAAGGAAACAAAACTTTTTGTAGACTTACTTAATTAATGCCACTATAAAATGCAATGCTGATATTCTACTTTAAAAAATGTCTTGAGTGAATTTTTACTTCAATAACTTAGAAGACTTGTTTACTTCACACTTTCTAAAACAAAGAAATTACAACTACCAGAAATCAAAATGTCTTATTGCCCTGAAAATTCAGCCAAAGTATGGTACCAGTACTACCATCTATGGGTAATTTTTTTTTTTTTTTTTTCAAATTAACTGAGTGAAATATGTACTGTTCACATGTACCCCCATCTCCCCTACTCACTTCACCCTTTATGTCTCAAATTATGATTCTTGAAAATTTCATCTTCTAAAGCATTTTTCGTGAATTTTTGAAACTGCATTAGAAAATTTACACAATCATTTAATAAATTTTAGAAAGATTTTGCCTATTAAAATTAATTAAATTTGAATTTATAGGGATTTTGTGCAATATTTACAACTCCACTCAAATCTTTTGTTTTAAATATTTTTTTTATTATTCTGTAGAATTAGGAAACGTACAAATATAATGCTCTTACAATAGAAAAAGAGTAAAACCTCCCTAAAGCGACCACGTTCCGTTCCAATAAAAATGGGTCGCTCCGAGAGGTGGTCTCTTAATGGAGGTCATGTTTAAATCTAGATTTTAATTGTTGAATAAAGGTAAGAATTAATGTTACTAAAATTTATTTTTCACAGTAGGAAAAAATATTAAAATTTAAGTATCAGAATAAAAGTTAATTACATAAGTTAATTAGTGCAGAGTTTAAAAAATGAATACACTGACGTTTGCTTTGATTTTACGGTTTTATCTTTTATAACTTTATTTCCAAGCCCTTTCGAAGTTCAGTAAATAAATGCAATTTTTTTTTGGACAGAAACAAATAATGACGATTTCATTACTTTATCTATTCCTTTGAGAGTCTCATGACATAATAGGGCAGGGAAGTTTATGGACTGTAATCCTTAATTTATCATCACAGTTAAATTCATTGCCTAAAAAGGCACAAAAGGTTTAAATACTTAAAAGTTGCCGGAATAATAAAACAAATTTCTAAACTTGTTTAGAAGTTTGATGAATAATGCGCTCTCCGGAATTACTTTTCTAATAAAACCTTCTTCAAGTGACCAGTAAAAAACGGAATTTATTTCATTTTCTTCAAAGGAATGGGTCGTTCATGGAGGGAGTTCAACTGGGATGGTCTCTGAATGGAGGTCAAATTAGTATTGAGCCTATGAGAATAAATTTCGTTCCATGAAAAAAAATGGTCGTTCAGGGAGGTGGTCGCACAGAGAGGTTTCACTGTGTATAATTATGTGGTACTTCTCTATTATTCCGTCAACCACTTTCCTTTAAAAAAAACTATCGCCAAACTATTCGCCAGGCTGTAACGCCCAATAAACAAATGGAAGAACGTTGCCAAAAAAAAAAAAAAAAATACTAACAATTCTAAAAACCCTTACTTCACTAAAGTGTCAACTATCAGTAACTTTAAACAATAAGTTTTACAATACATTAATAAAAATACAGAAAAAATAATTTTGGATATTTATTTATTTACACTATTTTTCTTAATTAACCCCCTCGACAGGTGAATATTTGACGTCAGTTGAAACAGATTTATTGCACTTAACAATTGCACCACAACATTTTTCCAATGCTTTTCCTCTTTTAATACCATGGCATTGCTGTTTAAAATGTAATTATTTTAATTGACGAAATATCTAATAAATCAGTAAAACATCATTAAAAATTACAGATAAATTTCAAATTAAAAAGTCACTTGATAACATAACAAACATGTATAGCAAATCTGACGTCAAGAGAATGCGGTGCCACGATCATGCGCTTTGTGGCATTGAATTCTACAGTTTGGTGGTAGTCTTTTTTTAGGGAAAGTGTTTGACGGGATAATGGAGAAGAACCAATTATGTATATCCATATGGAGAGTATCTTCAATAATTTGTTTTTCAGAAAAGTATAATGAAATATAGAATAGCAGCAGCTCCTGGTAAGTGATCAAAACCAAAACTGATAACGCATAATTTTTGTAATTTTTCATAATGACCATATTGTGCCCACTTATTCATGTTATTCACCATTGATGTCCCTCACCCAAATTGCGCCCCCCCCCCCCTCCGAAGGGGCACTTTTCTAAATTTTGCTGGCACCCCTCATGTGCTATATTGTTGGAAAGGCCGGTGATCACATATTCATGTTATGCACCTCCGCTGTCGATCCCCCCCCCTTTGCTCCTCGCGGGAGGGGGAACTTTTCTAAATTTTGCCGACACCTCAAATGTGATATATCGTTGGAAAGCCCTGGGCTGTGGAATCAAAGATTTTTGTAGTGCGTGTGCAGCACGCCTACTGTACGGTGCCGTAGACAGCGGGGAACCGGTTAGAGGTTCGTTCGTTTCGAGATTTACGTATACATTAGAGATTCGTTTGAAAGGAGCCCGCTGGCGGGCGAAGCCAGCTAGCCTTACATATTAACTGTGATGCAATTCCTTTTAATAGACGCCGAGATGTGCGTGTCACATACATCGTAAAAAGCATGGCATAGCAGCGCTACCTATAGAGAGGTATACACCAACATCTAATCAGTACCAATTTACATAAAGGTCCAACCAAACATGTTTCATAAAATTCTATGCAGTAGTTCTTGAGTTACAGCTACAGCGCTCACAAAATTAGTAACACACAGACAGACAGGTTATCGAACCAAAAATATTCAAATCTTATTCAGGAAATCCCAAAATGTATAAGTAGATAAAAAAAAAAACAAATTTAATACTTTCTTTTAATGAACGCAGAAGAAAGTAAAAAAACATTTAAAATGCCATTGAAATTGCTTACTTTGTTGAACGCAGTTTATCGTTACACAATCACGTATTTTTCAAAATTAACAATTCTCATCACGATTCCTGTTTTAAGACGTTTCGATCCAAATCTCGCAAGTATTTACCACTGGGGTGGGGAGATGCATGGTCCAGTACACCTTCTAAACGGACGACCGTTCCGCACAGACGACACCGCAGAGGAAGTTGATATTCGTGGAAGGTGGCCGGGCGGATTTCTTATCGGAGAGAAAAAAAAAATGCACCACATTTGTCAGAAGGACAAACAAAGTAAAGTAAATTCTCCTAAAAGGGTTCATGTCGGATAAAAGCAGATTAAATAAAAGTAAAAATAGTTTTTAAAAAAGGAAACACGCTTTTATTAACATACATAAATGTCGAAATATGCCGAATTTAAAATAAATATTTTATAAACTAGCCGCCTTTAGCGACCAGTTTGGTCTCCATTAAATGTATGCTTAAGCACTGTGTCATGTTACTTTTATTCATAATTTAATTTACTTGCTTAATTCGTAGCCAAATCGGAAGATTCTGACAGAGAAATAAAGAACTTCGTATTTTTATGTTAGGTCTGCGCAGGTGATAAAACTCCAAACATTGTTCCCTTTGTATTTTTTCATATTCAATTAATTTCATTTAAAATATAATCCTTTCACTCATTGTTTTTAAAATACATCACTTTATTTTAAAACTAAAACATTTAAATTCAAGACTTTAACTTATTTCTTAAAAAACAATAAATAATACTACATTTAATTTCAACATCAAAGCATTGTTTAAATTTACCACGCGAAAAATTAAAAATGCTAACTGAGAAGTTTAAAAATTCTGTTGGCGAAATTTGCGCCCGGCTATCACAAAAATACCAAGAATTTTTTTATGATCATGACATGACAACTTTTATGTAGTTTTATTCTAAAAAATAATTCTGATTAAAAATGGCCGCATTGCATATGAAAAGCAAAGGCCTAAGCCCACAACTGTTTATGACAGTCACATGACTTTATAACAATACAGACACTATAACAATATAGATGAATTGACAGCGATGGAGCAATATTTGGCGATATATCACCTGCGCCCGGCAAACATTAAAGTACCAAAATGACCGCCTGGCATATAAAGAGTGAAGCGGTCAGCCCGGAACTGTTGATGACAGTCACATGACTTAGGCCATTACTATAGAGATGAAAACAATAATATTAAAGTTTCGATATTAGTGATTTTTTTTTTTTTTTTTCAGACGACACCGCAGAGGATGTTGATGTTGTAAAAAGTGGCCGTGCGGATTTCTTATCGGAGAGAGAGAAAGGAGAAAAAATGCACCGCATTTGTCAGAAGGACAAACAAAATAAGTAAAATCTCCTAAAAAGGTTCATATCGAATAAAAATAAATTAAATAAAAGTAAAAATATTTTTTAAAAAAAGAAACACGCTTTTATTAACATACATAAATGTCGAGATATGCCGAATTTAAAATAAATATTTTATAAATGAAAATTCAAGTTCTTTATATAATAACATCGCATTCCCATGTGAAAACAATAATATTAACACGTTCACGCCGGCGTGCATCACCGGTGGGTCACGCTTGACTGTCCCATCGGGCGGCGTGCATCACCGGTGGGTCACGCTTGACTGTCGCATCGGGCGGCGTGCAATACAGGTGGGTCACACTTGAATATTAAGTAGTAAAAACAATTCAATATTATAAACCTCATACATTCACGACGGGAAACGAGAATTCTCGTTTTCATTCAAAGGCGACATCATTTCATTGACTAAAAGTTGACTAAAAACGTGGCTTCTTCCTTATAGAAAATGCATTTATATCATGTTGTCCATATTTCTTTAGATTTTAAGACATTTTATATTAAATTCGTACATATTCAGCCAATAAAATCACATCTCTAAGTAATTTGCTTACTCCTTACGAACTTTCAGACATTCATAATCAACTCAGCTTGTTATAATCGAGTTCGATTTAATAAATATGAGAGGGGCGTGTCATTACATACAGTGTCTGAATAAGCGAAAGTACCGCGCCGCCAGATGAAGCAAAACATGATTTCGAGCGCCGCCTCAGAGCGAAAAACATGAATATAGGCGCCGGCGTGAACGTGTTAAAGTTTCGATATTAGTGATTTTTTTCAGACGACACCGCAGAGTATGTTGATGTTGTGGAAAGTGGCCGTGCAGATTTCTTATCGGAGAGAGAGAAAGAAAAACAAATGCACCACATTTGTCAGAAGGACAAACAAAGTAAATTCTTCAAAAAAAGTTCATATCTTATAAGAATAGATGAAATAAAAGTAAAAATAGTTAAAAAAAAAAAAAAAAAAAAAAAAGAAACACGCTTTTATTAACATACATAAATGTCGAAATATGCCGAATTTAAAATAAATATTCTATAATTGAAAATTCACGTTCTTTATGCAGGATTAGTACAAATGATGGGCCCGATTTTAAAAAATCATATTTTCGAAACTGCTCTACATATTACAATAAGTGATGCATGAATTTAAAGAGAAATATGCCAAGTATTTTTCAGTTACAAATGTTCGAAGTGTGAGCCTCTTGTTACACTACATACGTCCGATCTGTAATCTAGTTCCTTCCAAACATTTTGTAGCATCACTCTGTCAATGGTTCTGAATGCTGCACAAATGCGTTCTTTAAGTTCTGCTAGTTTTTTCGGCATTGGTGGTGCATAAACAATGCCTTTGATACTGCCAGAACTTAAAGAACGTCTAGTGTTGGCCACATTATACAGTCTAACTAACAAAGATTATAGATTGGCAAATTTATTTTAAATGCAAATAGAGTGAAACCTCCCTGTGCGACCACCTCCCTGAACGACCATTTTTTCATGGAACGAAATTTATTCTCATAGGCTCAATACTAATTTTCCCGCCATTCAGAGACCATCCCAATTGAACTCCCCCCATGAGCGACCCATTTATTTGAAGAAAATGAAACAAATTCCGTTTTTTCCTGGCCGCTTGAAGAATGTTTTATTAGAAAAATAATTCCGGAGAGCGCATTATTCATCAAACTTCTAAACTAAGTTCAGAATTTTTTTTTATTCCGGTAAATTTTGTTTAAACCCCTTTGTGCCTTGTTAGGCAATGAATTTAACTCTGACGATAAATTAAAAATGACGGTCAACAAACTCCCTTGTCCTATTCTGTCAGGAAACTCTCAAAGAAATAGATAAATTAATGAAATTGTCATAATTTGTTCCCGTTCAAAAGAAATTGCATTTATATACTGAACTTTGAAAGGACTTGGAAATAAAAGTTATAAAAGATAAAACCGTAAAATCAAAGCAAACGTCAATGTATTCATTTTTAAACTCTGCACTAATTAACTTATGTAATTAACTTTTGTTTTGATACTTAAATTTTCATATTTTTTCCTAATGTGAAAAATAAATTTTAGTAACATTAATTGTTACCTATTTTCAACAATTAAAATCTTAGATTTAAACATGACTTCCATTAAGCGACCACCTCTCGGAGCGATCATTTTTTATTGGAACGGAACGTGGTCGCCTTAGGAAGGTTTTACTGTAGTAACAAGACTGTCTGACCAATCATTTGTAGAGCTGGAAAATTTAACAGAACGCCTGTCTTTTCAACGTAACTTATGTCAAGTTGTCGAAGAAAATGAAATCTCCAGTTTTCATTCTTTTTCATAACTCTTTAAGACCCAACCCGCACGATCGTGCGGGTTAGACATTCATGTAAATTTTTGCTTTTGAAACAGTCATATGTAATAAAAAACCGAAACGGACGATTGTTCTGGTTTGCAAAAAGAATAAAGTATCATTTTTTATCAACAGATGACAGTTGTAGTGCATGTTTTACTTTTAGCCGGCATGACTAGCTTTGTTTACAAGTACAACGGATACAGCTCATCATTTTATCTGTCGTAAAAAGGTAATTATCAGTATATTTCTAATTGCTTAGAGAAATATTTTTGCTTTAATGTCTAAATAAGTGTAATATAATAAAAAACAATTATACACTATTTATGTTGCTCGTAGGACTCAATATTTCGTTACCCGCACGATCGTGCGACTTGGGCGTTACCTTAGTCAGTGCTACAGCAATGGTATGAGCTTTCTGAATGTTCATCTTGATTTCTGTTTCAATAATTTTGCTGACAGCCAGAATAAAAATGAAGTATTTTATTATATAATTGATGCCATATTATATTCTTGGGTGTTGTCATGGATGAATTATTTTTTCTTTTTAGTTTTACAATTAATTTCTACTTTTTTTTTTCTTTTCAATTAATAATATTTTCTATTACATTCTATTATTTTTTATGGAATACTTTGTTAACTTTTAACAAAGCGAAATAAAACACTTTTTCAGATGTCTAAACCGAAAAGAATTCTCACACAAGAAGAAATATTGCAATTGATCAATAAATCAGACTCTGAATTTAGTAATCTCTCGGATGATGACGAAGTTGCGGACAAAACATTTGAAGCAGATTTATTAGAATGATAGTCAAGTTCAGATGAGCTCGATGGAGAAAAATTTACAAATATTTGTAAAGAAATGAGAATTTTGGATCATTCTTCCTCATCAAAGTCTTCTGAACTCATTCCCCAAAGTTCTACATCCAAACCAAATAGAATGAAAAAATAAAAATAAAAAACAATACAAGTAGGATGTTAAGAAGTTCATTTCTGTACCTCATCCTAGATTTCACGCAATCGCAGGTATGTCTTTCATTCCTTAAATTTTAATTTAAAAAAGTTATAGACTTATAGAAAAAATAAAACCGATATTATGAAAAAGCTTTAAAAATATGGCAAACATTTAATTAATTATAATATGAATTTTTTGAAGTCGATAAGTACATCTCGAATATTAACTTTTTTTTCTTCTTTTTTAGGCTTTTAGAGCCAGTAACGATTTCCATTGCAGTATTTCAGCCAATACTTCCCAAATCATCTTATAAGTAAAGCTTTCACAGGAAAAGCTCAACCCGTACGATCGTGCGGGTGTGGCTTTCTCAGAAAAAGCCCGACCCGCACGTTCGTGCGGGTACTCTCCACGCTCCAGGGGGTGACGAAAAATATTTTAATTATTTTTTTAAGTGTCATTAGGGTCAGTATAGAGTTAATAACCAGAAGAATGTAATATTTAAATATGAAAATGTTCCGGGTCTCAAAGGGTTATGAATTGTACATTAAAACCAAAATTGTCCTCTACGGATTCAATTATCCCTATAAAATTTATGTCTGCTTTCTTGGCATAATACTTAACGAGAACAAAATCATTTGCACCAATTCCAACATTATCTTTAGATCAATTGACCTACATTAAAACATTTTCCTACATTAAAAATTTTTGAATCTTCACTGGTAATGCGAAAAAGTGAATGTTTGTGTCCCAATATCAAATTCCAGTATGTTCATCATTGGAAGTTTCTGAAAACTAAAAAAGTATCTCTTTTTTTATTTCTTTCCTTGTTCATTTTATGTCTCTGGATTAAATTTTAAAATATCTTCTGTCCAATATTTTAATTATTTCCCTTTAAATTTAACCCTTTTTATTCAAATATTTCCATATTATTAGTAATTTACATTTATTTTATTCAAAAAAAAGGAATTGGACCTGTCCCACTCCTTTCTTTGCTGGCATGTCCCATTCCTCCCCACTGTCTTCTTTTATGTTAAACTACTTGTATAAACAAGAGTGCTGCTTTTAACCTTAGTTTAAATTACGTATATTATACAGTGCAATGTTCTATAAATAGGAAAACTATTAGAGCTACACATAAACAAGTCAGTAACATACAGCAAACATAAAAAAAAATATGAAGAAAATTTACTTTTGATTCTTGAAATAATCATTTTTCTTTATACAATTGTAAACTTATACTGATCAGCAACTTTTTTTCAACAGAAGATTGGGCTACCACTGCTTCATCTAGTGTGTGATTGATGAAGTGTTTAGAAGGATAAGTAACGAGAAAAATCTACAGTCCCATTCCTCCCACTCTCCCCTATATAGTTTTAATGATTAAAAAAAGGAAATTGGGCAATAAAAGCCTGCTACTTAATTTTTTTAAGTTAGGGAAGAGTGGGGTGGAATGGGGCAGTAGGTTTTTCTCTTTATGTATCATTCTAATCATTTCATCAATCACACATTACATGAAGCAATGGTACTCCAAGCTTCAGCTGATAAAAGAAGCTCATCTGCATAAGCTTTAGATTGTATAAAGAAAAAGATTATTTCAAGAATCAAAAGTAAATTTGCTTCATATAGTTTTTATGTTTTTTTGTACATTAATGATTTGTTTATGCGTAGATATAATAGTTTCCCCATTTATGGAACATTATACTGTATATTATCCCTAATTTAAACTATGCTTAAAAGCAGCATTTTTTTTATACAAGAAGTTTAACATAAAAGAAGGCAGAGGGAGGAATGGGACATGCCAACAAAGGGAGGAATGGGACATGTCTAATTCCTTCTTTTTAATAAGATGAATGTAAATTGCTAATATGCAAATATTTTTCGAGGGTAGTGTATTAATTATAGCATTATAAATATATTCATTTACTTCAAAATGTAAATAAATTAAACTGATGACTTTTTAATGTCATATCTGACTGACAATCTTGAATTTTCCTTCCAGTGATGAATGTAATGGAATTCGATATTGTAGAACAGACATTATCAACCTACAATCTTTGTTAGACTGTATATATAGCCAACACTAGACTATTTGTGCCTTATCATACATTGTTTTATAGCTGTCCCATACCTCCCTGTTAGTGGGGAGGTATGGGAAACATTTTGAAATTTACGATTTCTTTATTTACGAAATTGTTTCTGCAAATTGTGTTTCTATACTGTTCAAGGACATTAGAAAGTATTTCATTTTGAATACATCTTTTTGAAATTTTTGTTTTCGTGTCAAACAAAGTAGATTTTCTTATTTTTGTATAAAGTGTCCCATTCCTCCCCACTCTCCCCTATATTTCTTATTTTTATCGCAAAATACAATTTAAAAATTCAGAATTATGGGGGGCGGGGGACACGTGCAATTAGTGTTACTCTAAAACTCTGAACACTTAGAAAATACCGAAGCCACTTACGGAATCTGATAAAGACAAAGGGAATCCCGCAGAGCTGAAAAAAAAACCTCCGAGCTGTGAAAACAGTCAGCTGAAAATGTCACAATTTGTACTTTGGCACACGTGCAACCTTGTAGATGACAGAATGATTGTAGCGGCATGAAATATTTATGATATCACACACCTTGATATAGATATCAAAGTACGACTGAAGAAGGGGGGGGGGGGGGGGAGCAAACACGAACTTTACGTTCAATGTTTCTCATTTTCGTTTTTTCCCTTCAAACATATTTTGTATTTAAAAATGTATTCCCGTCCAGTTGCGTAGCAATAGCAATTTAAAAATTTTACCAAGGATTCAAATAGTAAATTTCAAAGAACAATAAAAACAAATAAATAAAAAGAAGAATTAGGATTTACCATAATAATTAATAAAATACTTACCTGAATAATTAACCGTTCAAACAAATTGATGCCAATATCACGAAATCAATATTTTTAATTGTCTTAAACAAAAAATTAAAAATACTGAATTACAATTACACTAGCCTGCAAAATTTGGGGTTGTGTCATGTTTTTAAGCTTTTGATAATTGATTCTTATTCATTTTGTAGCCTTAAATCTGAAAATGACCTTCATTTGTTACGATCCCGTAAAGGTTTTTTGCAAACCGTAAATTTCAAAGTTAAAAAGTTAAAAAAAAAAAATAGCGAAAATCTGACACTATCAAATAGATGTGATGGTTGTGTTTTTTAACTTTAGGTAACTGATTTTTATGTACTTTCCTGTGTTGAATCCGAAAATGACCTTCATTTTTAACCATCACGTCAGGATTTGTGACAAATCGAAAATTTCAAACTTTCATAGTTAAAAATGACCTCCCCCCCCCCCACACACACACACACACACACTTCATACAACCCCTGAGCTGTTTAACTGTAAGAATCTCCTGTATAAGTCGAAAAATTGAATAAATTATTGAATAAAATAAAATAAAATTGGCCAAAAAAAGTTTTACATCTATGTTATACTATCAAATTTTTGCCTTTTTTTAGGGGGGGGGGGGGAGGGGGCTTTTTAAGTTTGAAATTTACGGTTTCCGAAAACTCTTGACACGATAATGAAAAATAGAGGTTATTTTCAGATTCAGTCCTAAAAAGTACATAAAAATCAATTATCAAAATTTAAAAAACACAATCGTCCCATCTATTTTATAGTACCAGATTTTCGCTATTTTATTTATTTATTTATTTATTTTACTTTTTAACCTTGAAATTTACCGATTTGCGAAAAATCCTGACATGACGGTTAAAAATTAATATTCTCTGATTGAGCGATAAAAAATACATAAAAATCACTTATCAAAAGTTAAAAACACAATCATCTCCTCTACTTTTTAGCATCAGATTTTCGGTATTTTTTTACTTTTTACCCTTGAAATTTACGATTTACGAAAAATCCAGATGTGATTGTTAAAAATGAAGGTCATTTTCGAATTCAGCGCCACAAAATACATAAAAGACAATTATTAAAAGTTAACGCAACCATCGTAGGCTTGTGTTATCAATTAAGGAAACAACGCACAGTAGGAGAATAACGGATTCTAGCGCGCCAAAATTATTTTTGGCGCCAATATAGTCGCATTGCCATGAAAATGAAAATATTATTGATATTCACTATGGCAAGTTAGGTATTGAAAATGAAGTGTATTGCAGTTATAAATCCCTTACAGGGACATGCAAAAGAATCCCATTACATTACGGCCTATGGGGGAAAAACGTTTGCGGTGGTTTTTAATGATGTTTCCGAATTTCAAACACATTGAAATTTATATATATAACTCTGAAGTGCATTACAAGATGCTTTATAGAATATGGTATTGTAAAGTCCTGGTTTTATTCAATAGCACTCTGTCAATAAAGGCAGATGTGGCTCCTAAATATCCCTCTTTTGCTACAAGACCGATACATTTTGTGTATCATAAAATCTTTAACAACCCAATTAAACTTGCAATATATTCCACTTCAACTCTCTCCAATTGTCAGACTGGAAATCATATTTTAAGCCAAGATCTTAGCTTTAGACATTTTGGGTATAATAATTCTTACAATACTTGAAACCCTCCTCAAGCATTCTCAAGTGCCGCCGGATATCAAAGAAATCTAACTTACATATACCTAAAGACCTGAGGCCGTTTCGGGGACTCTCGGCTGAAAACTTGGAAAGTGAAGACTTTCCTTTTCTACGCTCCCGGCGTAGGTCTGTCCAGGCTTAGGGCAGGTTGCGGAGCTAATATCTCCGGACAGAGTACAGAGTACTCTAAGCTGTAACCCACACGTGGTACTGACAATACTGCGGACAGGGCTTACTTAAGCTCTAAGTTGTAAAACCCCATCTCTTCATCTTAACTTCTGAATATTTTTTGTAGCTGTGCCGTGCTGCTTTAATAAATTGCTTTTTGTCGCTAGACCATCTTGCATTCCTGACTCACGACGGTACAGTATGATAGCACTTATCGATCATTTGCAGGGACTCTAAAAAAAATTACTTTACATTACAGTCTATAGAGAAAAATCATTTGTGGTGTATTTTGTTCATGTTACATTATTCCAAACATATTTAAATCGACATATATCTCCGAGGGGCTTTGAAACACATTTGAGCCACAGAGAGGAGAGGTGGAGACGATACAAATGACTGGAAGCCGGCTCTCCTAAACGGCCCGTTAAGAGTCCAGTTTCTTATAATACTATAGCGAAAAGTAGTAAAACTAAACAAGTGAAAAAAAATTAAACAATTAACATTAGAGTCGTATAAATTCCGCATGTCAATGTTAGTACTCAGAGCTAAGAAAAGGCAATTAAAATTTAAAAAATCCATCTATTAATAAATGATCAGCAGTGGTGGAGCTATGGTATCAAAATTTCAAAAGCATCTAGCTGCAGATGGGGGGGGGGGGGGGTGCGTTCTTTAGCTAAAAATGGGTATAGGACAAAAGGACTGTTCACCATTGACGCTATTTTTTTCTGTAATTTGTAAATATAGTTATATTTAAAATTTAAGCAAAAAATGTGTTTTTTAAGGGGTCTGGTCACTCAGCTTCTGATTTCCCCTTACTAATTTAAATCTATGGGCATTGGATGCATTCTTATATTTAAAATATCTCCTCGGGAAATTAATATTTTCAACTTCTATTTTTTGTGCACTCTTCCTAAAGGATGTTTCTCTTTTTCTTAGTTCTCAAAATATTTCTAAAGTATAGACTTAATTTTATAGGAAGTGTTAAAATCTTACTCACAGTTCGCCCGCTTTTAACACATAAAATATTAAATTCAGCGTAGATTTCAGAAATATTTTGAAAACTAAAAAAAAAAGAGACATCCTTTCAGAAGAGTACACAGAAAAAAGATGTTAAAAATATGAATTTCCCGAGAAGATATTTCAAATATACGAATGCATCAAAAGTCCATAGACTTAACATTACGGAGGAGAACTCTGAAGCTAAGTGACCAGCCCCCTTAAGTTATTGTCTACAATTTTATTTTCTAATACCTTACTAGCATCCGAATGAATGCTGAGCCCCGTATTCAAATTAGACCCAGGTTATGAGTACCAGGTCCAGCATACTCTCTCTGCGTTTCTGTTAAAACGTCATTTCCTTGGAATATTAAACATTTTTGAGTAAAACAATAAACGAATTTTATTTTCTTATCTAGAATTTTTTTTTTAAGAAGACGGAGGGTGGGGTGGGGGAGGTGCGTATATCAACCAATTTTGAATAAAACGTGTTAATATTTTTGTCTAAGTTGTACAATTAATTTGCGACGATCATAACTGGTAGACACATTGTGCATCGGGCGATTCAAATAGCTCAAATTCCAATAATCTATAACGCACTATGATAAAAATATGCGATACAAAATGTAAACTAGTCAGATGTGGCAATCCCAAAACTTTCTTCTATCCCATACATGTTAATACTTCCTGAAAAATGCAGCATATCAGCACCACCTGCTAGATGATTTACACCAAAATCTAATTATCAACAACTTTGACAACTGCTAACTGAATCTGAAGTTCGAGAAAAATCCATGCATTAGTTTTTTAGATAGAGCTATTGCGGAAATTGTAAAAAATTCTGCATAGGAGCGCCACCTGTTGGACCTGTTGAACTAATTGGGACCAATTTATACCAGGAAGTAACTGAATCTGAAGCTTGATGAAAATTCATGCATAAGTTCTTGAGATAGAGCTATTGCGGAAATCGTGAAAAATGCAGCTCAGCAGCGCCACCTGTTGGGCGAGCTACACCAAAAATTAAACTGCACTAATTTATATCTGGGACTAACTGAATCTGGTTTGATGAAAACTCGTGCATTTTTTCTTGAGTTAGAGCTATCGCGATAATCATGAAAAATGCAGCATAGCAGCGCCACCTGTTGGGCGAATTTCACCAAATTGTAATCAGCACCGAACTATATCCTGGACTAACTGAATCTGAAGTTTGATGAAAATCCGTACAGTATTTCCTGAGATATAGCTATTGCAGAAATCGTAAAAAATGCCGCATAGCAGCGCCACCTGTTGGGCGATTTTCACCAAAAACTAATCAGGACCAGTTTATGTTAAGGTCTAACTGAATCTAAAGTTTTGTGAAATTCCGTGCATTAGTTCTTGAGATAGAGCGCCCACAAAATTTTTGTCACATACAGAGTGACAGAGTGACTCACAGACAGACATTTTTTAAAAACCATCAAATCATGGTCAGGACATTCTAAAACGCATAAATCCGTCGAAAACCGGAAGTTGAAAATTTTCATGAATCCAATACTTTCTTCTTGTAAAGATAGAAGAAAGTAAAAAATTAAAACAATGTTCTCGATATCAACTTTTTTCACAATTGTTCCCTATAACTCGCCAAACATGAATACTATAATCCGGTCCCTTAATGTAAAATACGAAAAACACCAACATGAATTTCTCCCAGTAAAAACTGTAGAAAGGAAAGTTATACAAATATATTCTGCCTCAGTGCCTTTCTAAGGAACAATGTTCGTTGCGGCATGTCTAACGATTCATTTCAATTGAGTCGTCAATACGCCTGAACTACCATGCGATCAAAAGGATTTCACATTTACGAACTGCGCTTAAGTTTTTAAGAACCATAATCTTCGGTAATTGATCGAGTAATACATCGACAACGAATAGGCGGTGTTGGTGCAATTACAGTCGAATTTTGTTAATACAAGCAAGGGAATTGTAACAGTCCTAGCATCAACTGTAACTAGTTAGTAATACCTGTGAAGATAATAAAAATCTTGAAAACGCATACATAATTAATTACTACTATTAATTGCTCTAATGACCTCAATGCTAAAGTTAATTTAACATCTTAGAGTAAACATAAAATATGTAATATTGCCTATATTACAAAAAGAAAAGAAAAAACATGCTTTTACTATTAAAATTTTGCTCTCTTTCGCTCTCGGAATTTCTCAGAATAGCTTTTTCTACGATAACTTAAGGGGACCTTCTTCATTAGGTGAAAAAAGAGCACTTTATGATTTTTTTGTAAGAAAACTGCAAGATGGATCTTTTTGAAATTTTAATAGTTTATTGTACATATCTTAAGGTATACACAAGAATTTTTTTATTATATTTTGTTGCTTCTACTCTAAGTTATAAACAAGTATGTTCAATTAGGGATTGACCGAATACCGAATAGTCGATTCGGTATTAGGTGATTCGGCATGTAAACCGAATATTCGGCTTCGGCCGAATACTTTGAAGTATTCGGCCGAATAATTGCGGATAAGTATTTTCTTAGAAGTAGAAGAATTCTCTTTTACTTAGAAGTAGAATAGGCTAAATGATGAGTTTCAATATTATGTGCATGAGTTCAAAGTTCAGCTGCATTACCAAAAACAAGTCAAAGGCCATTTTTAATTACAAAAAACTTTTTCTTTCCTAAAATAGTCTATATATGGGTGAAATCAGAACAACTGTCTACGATATAGGAAAAAAAAGTAAGGAATATGGGCATCTTTCCATTACCATTTAATTTTAATTATTTCTACATTAGTTTTTTCAATTTAAATTTATTTAATGTGTATTCTCTTTAATATACACCTCAAATAAGTATATCAGAGTTCATCTCTGTATATCTAAGGTTTATATTAAAGAAAATACATGCATCAAATTACTCCTATGCCTATCCTATAGCTTTTATAACCATTAAATTAAAATCGCTCAAATTTATCTTCATCACCACAGTGATAAATATTAATCAAAATATAAATATGTATCAATAATTTCACAGAAAATAGTTAAATGTACAAATTGATATGATACCTTTTGTATTGGAGAACATTCCAATTCAATACGTATATAATTAGAGAATCAGTAAATCAGCTTAATGACAACATTGTTTCTTTTTATTTGAATGAACTTTTGTTTTTCTGAGAATCCTTATCCTTAATAATAACCAGTATAGTTTAATACTTTCATTGGGTTAATTTGGATATTGACTAGTGATAAAATAATAAAAAATAAGTGATGGGTTAATGAATTTGTGAGTTGAAAGAAGTCATTAAATTTTTTTGTGTAATTAGATTTAAGAATAAAAATGTAACTGAATTAAATTATTAAGAATTTAATTTTAATTAAAGTTTATTAAAAAAGCTAATATATGCAAAAATGTGTATTAGAAATTTTTAAGTATTCGGTTGCCGAATACCGAATATTCGGTGTACACTTTGACCGAAGCTTCGGTATTCGGTATTCGGCAAAATTGCTGATTCGGTCAATCCCTATGTTCAATCACATTTTTTGACACGGTGGGCAAGATTAAAGAAAAAACTACTCGATGGATCACCTTGATTTTTTTTTTATTACCAAAGTCTATTTAATTGCTTTCGATATGAATTAAATCTTTTACTAAAATTATTTAAAAAAAGTTATTAACAAATAAGAACGAATTTTTTTAACTTTTTTTTTAAATCAGCCATTACATAACTTTTTTTAAATAAATTTATGGGTTCCTTTAACTTAACTAGAAGCTATACTCACGAAGTTTACGAAAAAAAAATTATTTTTGTGTTTCAGATAATTCTACAAGGCGCTATCATGCTCACCGCCCAGACGAAATTTTCCGAAGCAGTTGAGCATATTTGTTTATAACTTAGAGTAGAAGCAACAAAATCTAATAAAAAAATTCTTGTGTGTACCTTAAGATCTGTACAATAAACTGTTAAAATTTCAAAAAGATCCATCATACAGTTTTTTTACAAAAAGATCATAAAGAAGTGCTTTTTTTGGTCTCCTAATGTAAAAGGTCCCCTTAACACCACTGTTTTTAATATATTATTCAGTTGTTTCAATAAACAGTTGCTCATTCTACTTTAAATTGTTATTCAATATATATATATATATATATATATTTTTTTTTTTTTACTTAAAATTTCACCCAATATTTGCTGGAATTTGGGTTTGTTTAACGAAGAACACAATATTCCAATAAAATGTTCATCTCTCAACAGTATACAGTCAATAAACTCAGATTTTAATTCAGAAAGAAGACAGTTATAAAGATAAAATATATATTTTGTTTAGTATAGTTAATTAGAAAACTTTAAAATTTGGAAACTAATAAATTTTATTGATTCTTTTATTATTTTTAATATAACAACAATTAAAATTATTTTTAAAAAGTTATACAACAGGTAGATTTTTGCATACATAATTTATATAACTTGTTTTCTATTAAATTTTGTCAGAAAATTGCTTATTTTTTAATTATATAAGTTTTCTTTGCAAAGTTTATAAATACATATATTTAAACACAATTAGACAAGTCTTAAAATCTATATTCAAGGTAAAAGCAGAAAAAAGTAAATCATTGCAACTTCATATTATTATTATTTTTTTAATAACAGTTAAATATTTCTGCTGTTCTATCAGATTTCATGAAATATGAGATTTTTTTAAAAATAATTCTACAGGCATTACACTGTTTTCAATCATTGGCATAATTTATATAAAATTGTATATGACTATTTTTAATAAGAGAAAAAAAACACCAGAATTTAGCTATTATAAATTTTCGAATACATTCTTTTAACAATGGAATTTCAAATTTTCCAATTTTTTTAAATGGAAATTTAAATTTTTTTTAACCCTTTGGTAAAAAAAGAAAAAACTGCTCCCTCCCAAAAGCAATCCCATCTCTATTTAAACTTATTTTATTAATTTATAATTAAGTTTTAAAAATATTAAAATGGGTACTTCTCCATTATTCCTTCAACCATTTTCCATAAAAAATACTGTCGCCAAACAGTAGGATTTAACGCCAAAAATGCAGGACCGTGGCATCACATTTATACTTGACGTCAGATGCGTTACACGTATTTGTTATGTCATCAAATGATTTTCAATTCGACGTATTATTAATTATGTTTTACTGATTTATTAATTATTTCGTTAATAAAAATAATAATTGCGCCCTTAAACGACAACGCCATAACATTAAAAGACAAAAGCATTGACCAAAAAAAAAAAAAATATGAGATGTGTATATTAATAAGTTACGTACAATAAATGTGTTTCAACTACATCACAAACATTCACCAGTCGAGAAAGATAATTAAGAAAAATAATGTAAATAAATAAATATCCCCAAAAAAATATGTTTTCGTTAATATGGTAAAATTTATCGTTTAAAGAAACTGATATTTGACATTTTACTGAGTGTGGTTTTTTTCGAATTTCTTGTTTTTAAATTTCAATAGCAACGTTCTTCAATTTCTTTATTGGGCGTTACAGTTTGATGAATAGTTTGGAGATAGTTTTAAAAATAAAGCCTACTTTTAAATGATGTATATAAAGTTTGCTTATGGGTCTATCTGGAAATCAAAACCAGACCAAACTTAGTTTTTTTTTTTTCAATGGCAACCCTCAATGTTGACAATATATTTTAAATCTTTGGTTCAA
This sequence comes from Maratus speciosus, assembly GCA_963932465.1. Taxonomy (NCBI): domain Eukaryota; kingdom Metazoa; phylum Arthropoda; class Arachnida; order Araneae; family Salticidae; genus Maratus; species Maratus speciosus. The sequence continues at coordinate 554,977,463 of OZ010792.1, forward strand.
ACTATGCCTAGAAACGAAATTTTAGGTCATTTGGATGATAAGTTTTTAAATTATAAACATTCAAAATTTAGAGCTTCTAATTTTTATTAATATCTCCTGAAATTATAATCCTGATGTGATAATTTTTTGTGTGGTTATAATACTAAAATCACATAAATGCATGGAATTAGTAATTTAAAAAAATTTATAATATGAATTATGAAATTAATATTAAAAAAGATGAATATACCTAAAATTTTTTTGATACGTTTATATTTATTATGCGAATTCTCAATTTCAAATTTTTCTTAAAGTAGTTTTCGAGTTATGATTCAAAAATATCAAAATGGTGGTTAAAGGGGTCGTCTATGATGTGCAGAAAAGCATAATTTGAAAAAACATATATTTTACTCATTTTATTGGAACATTTGGGCTGGCAATAGTCGAAACATATTAAGCAAGTTTGCAAGAAATAACACATTAATAGAAGTGACATAGTCATTCTGTAGCATTTCATTAATCGAGTACCGAACTTAAACTCGGATACAGCCCCTGAAATAGGCTCACTTTAAAATAATTAATTTCTCTGGAACTAATCGTATGAATTTCATGAAAATTTGTTTTTAAGCTCATTGAAGGATGTAGAATTTATTTATGGTGTCAAACTTGGGTATTGATATTGAAAAAAAAAATTGGGGGGTTCGTTTTGATATGTAGATGGCCCCTTAAGCAAATGTTATGTACATCATTTAAAAGTAGACTTTATTTCCAATCGTTTGGTACCGGTAACTTTCTTCTACTGTAATTTTTTGAAGAGATAGTAGGGGGGGGTTATTTTTTTTCCCACGACTGTACCTTAAAATGTTGTATTGTCATCGGAAACACACCTGTTTGCATGTTTTTTTATATTTCTAGCACAGGGTTGGCGAACCTATGGCACGCGTGCCAGGAGTTGTCACGTAAGATAATTTTTCTGGCACGCGAAAAATTTAGGTAATCGTTATCCAGATAAAATCCATTTTTTATTTCTGTTATAACCAATGAAATTCTTATTCCATACGGTCAGATCACAAATAAGACAATTATTTTTTGCATAAATTAACACATCAGAATAATTTTCTTTTCCTTGTATGCTATGTCGCGTTTTCGACATGTATTTTGCCTTTCTATATGAATTTAAAAAGCTGTAAATTTCAAATGAATTTTGTTTGACAGTCACTCTAATAAAATAGCATATGGATCTAATTTCGCTATATATATTTGTAAAAATAACAAAATATGAACCAGATATAAAGCATTTTTCATCGAACGTACAGCAGCAAAAATTTAATCAATACATTATTCGTACATTGTTTAATGTAATTTGGAAAATTATAACGGAGATGTTGCATTAATAATAAGTTAAAAACTAATGAAATAAAAACCTGTATCTTTTTCCTTTATAACGGTACATAATGCATAAATGAATCATATTTACGAATTAAAAATTCATTCATTTAAAGGCTGATTCCAGTAAACAGAAAAATCGCATTTTGAATTTTAATATTTTTTAATTATTTATGCATGAAAATAACTGATTTTCTAACCATTATTTACTATAAGCATCATACTCTTCAAAATTATTTTTGTATAAGTTTGGCACATTACATTGTTGATGGATATTGTTTGTGAATTTTCGGCAAGCGCACGTGAAAAGATTCGCCGAGCCTGTAAGCATATCCGGAAATGAATGAAAAATCGATTACAAAATACTAAAGATAATCACTGATAAGGAAGGAAAGTTGGTAGACTACATTTTACAAGCTTCGAAGTATCACTATGGGCTAACAATTAATGATGCACATACCCTTGCTTATGAATATGCGCACATATAATTCAGCAAATGAAATTTTCTATAATGGATATAAGATCAAAAGCTATTTAATAATATAGGCAACGGTTAAAGGAATGAATACCAGGTAAAATTTTGACAATTGATCAATAACATAAAATTGAAAAAAAGAAAGAAAAAAAGCGTCCCAAGGTAAGCCACTCTCCCCTACAAGTTTAATTTTAAATAAAGTGTGCGATTATCATGGAAAATAACCAAGGAAAAAAGGAAGGAAGTATATCACTCTTAAATAAGACGAATAAGATATAGGGGAGATTGGGGTGGAATGGGACAGTGGGAGGAATGGGACAGCAGGTTTTTCTCTTTATGTTCCTATTTATAAAGATCTTAACTGTTCGAACCTTTTCGCAGACCCAGCGAATTTGGGGCGCTCACCAGAGGATGACTTTGCAACTGCAGAAGAGATCCTGTGTCGCTAATCGGCGAATCCCATAACTTTATTGTCGGGTTGAGCACTACCTTTAAGGGTGCGCATATATTTTTCGATATATGCATCGCGATCTTGTACTGTATATAATCAATAAATATTTTTAATATCATTCTAAACATTTCATCAATCACACATTAGATGAAGTAATCGTACCCCCGTCTTCAGTTGGAAAAAAAAAAGCAGCTGATCTGCGTAAGCTTGCGATTGTATAAAGAAAAAGATTATTTCAAGAACCAAAAGTAAATCTGCTTCACATATTTTTTATGCGTTCTGTTTAATAATGACTTGTTGATGTGTAGTTGTAATAGTTTCCCTATTTATGGAACATTATGCTGTATATTATCCATAATTTAAACTATGCCTAAAAGCAGCATTTTTGTTTATACAAGAAGTTTAAGATAAAAGAAGTTAGAGGGAGGAATGGGGGCATGCCAGCAAAGGGAGGAATGGGACATGTCTAATTCCTTCTTTTTAATAAGATGAATGTAAATTGCTAATATGCAAATATTTTTCGAGGGTAGTATATTAATTATAACATTATAAATATATTCATTTACTTCAAAACGTAAATAAATTAAACTGATGACTTTTTAATGTCATCTCTGACTGACAATGCTGAATTTTCCTTCCAGTGATAAAGGTAATGGAATTTGATATTGTAGAACAGACATTATCAACCTACAATTCTTTGTTAGACTGTATACATAGCCAATACTAGACTATCTGTGCCTTATCATACATGATACACTGTTTTATAGCTGTCCCATACCACCCTGTTAGTCGGGAGGTACGGGACACCTTTTGAAATTTACAATTTCTTTATTTATAAAACTGTTTCTGCAAATTATGTTTCCATATTGTTCAAGCGCATTAGAAAATGTTTCATTTTATATTGTATATATCGAAGTTTTTGTTTTTGTGTCAAAGTTGATTTTCTTATTTTTGTAAAAAGTGTCCCATTCCTCCCCACTCTCCCCTACATTTCAAGTTAAATAAAAGGAATAAAAATAGAGATGGACCCCGTCCTATAGTAATGGTAAAATTCCCGTTTTTAAATCGTTTCATAACTGGTGGAAAGGAAAAATGGAAATCCGTTTTAAATAAAATAAGGTTAAACATATGTTTCACTTCAAAAGCTGATAAGCAATGTAGTAAGCATTCTTAATCCAAATGTAATTGGTATTGTCAATGCTCATAACTTTCTACAACATCTCAATGTTCCGCAGGATGCTTTTTTGCCATCTAGTGTACTTATATCGGAAAAATCGAGAGTAGGTTAATTGTTTAAACATTGAGTGAAAGAAAGCAAACCTCCTTGTTGTTCTAAAAACGGCAGTAAATACGAAAATCGGATGTTGCAGAATTTAAAAAAAAAAGTTAAGTTTTAGAATGCAGGTATTTCAGATTACATCAACTGGCATATTTAGCAGCCAACTGTAAAAAAGAATTCCTATATTTGATGCCTACATTTTTTTATGCGTGTGCCATTCTTTTGCGTAATCAATAGATTTTGATTTTTTTTTTCTTTTTTTTTGGCTACATGAAAGCTTATGTTTTCAAGATTGTGTAAGTTTTGATAGAATCGAATGAAGAATACAGGGCGTTCAAAAGAGCTTGAAAGACGCTTTAATTTTTTAACTCTTGTATAAAAGCAGACAATATAGGGGAGACTGGGGATACTTGATCCCTGATCTTAAAGTATACAAAATCAATATGTAGAGTTCTGAAATCTGGCAACACATTTTAAGGTGCATTATTTCAGATAATCTAGCAACATAAAATCATTTACAGCCATTTTGTTTCAGCATGAAAAGAAAATATTTAATTGTTGCAAGTTCAACTTTTTAAAAAGGTTTTTAAAGCTTTGTTTTTATTTTATATTGTTGGAAATTTGATAAATTAATTGTCAATTCACCATCATAGATTTTTTCAAAAAATTACAGTAGTTACAACTAAGTAATACACAAAATTTCCCAATAGGATTTTTCCCCCAAAATTTTTTTCTGTTGTTACAGCACTTTAAAGTTTACGATAAAATTGACAATTTTCGGAAAAACAGAAAAACGCTTCATTTTGAAATGAACACAGTATCAAAAATATTTAACGTATCCAGTCAATTTATTTTTTTACAAATAGTTATTAAGCTGAATTTTATTTTAGCATAGTTTTAAAAAAATATAGTGACATTTTAAATTAATTTAAAAAAATTGTTTCTAAGTACAAAAAATGGAATTATTACTGATTTTAAGATTTTTTTTTTTCAGAATGAAAAAGATATTTTAAAGCTAAACATTGATGGTAATCCAAAGATCTTTAATGGAAGTTTCACAGTAAATTTTATTTTAGGCCTAAGATGCATGCAACTTTTGCAATTCAATTTTAAATTATGTAAAATTTCGTAAAATCGCTACTTTTGAGATGCAATTTCTCAAAAACACCATTTTTTAAAAATCTGATAATATACTCAATTGATACCTTATTAGTTTCTAATAAATACCTTATAAGCAAATCATGTGTTTTTGCTTAGAAAATTTTATATGATTTTTTGAAAATAACATGTTGTGTATATTTTTCAAAAGACCAGAAAGTCAAGCTTTTTCTTATTTCACTGAATTTATAATATGATTAATTTTTTAATAAAAAGAATAATATGTAATAATTTTTAATAAAAGGTGTATCAAAATATCTAGTAGTTAAATCCAGAAAAATTAAAAAAGAAAAAGTAGTTTATGCGCAATCTGATCCTTATATAGGACATCCTTTATCAATAGAAGCACTAAATGTTGCATTGTCCTGCTATTTAGAGGATAACAAAGATTGAACGAAAGATAGTCCAAACAAAAGTGATGTTATTTGTATTAAAAATGATGGTGCGAAAATTAAAAGAGTAAAACGTTTTATGACACAGTCTGTTAAAGAAACATAATTTAATGAAAAAAGAAAATTCTTCTATGGCAAAGGTGGCCAACTGTGGCACGCCAGGCAATACTAAAATTTTACAGAAAAAGTCGACTTCATGAATTGCAGATTCGATGATTAGATAAGGAAATAATTACTATAAAATTTTAGTGGTGTCAAGCATGCTACAATTGGCCATCCCTGCTCTATGAAAATAAGACTATCAAAATTTTATTCATTACGTCCAAAATTTATCTAAATTCAGCCAATACAAGTAGTACGCTGTTCTGTTTACTGTAGTAATTAAAAATTAATATGTGTAGCTCTTAAAAATCTAACAGGCATTCAAATTAGAGAAGAAGATTTGATGGCGAAATGCTTATATAGAAAAATAAACAATGAAATTGTTGGCTCGAGGAGTGTGGTGAGTGCCCTGGGGTACAGAAATTCTTACAGTCGAAGCTTTTGATTTGAATGAAGAGGAAGAAGTTGTATATGCTATATGGGAAGGTGGTGACTTAATAAAAAAGTTGGTATGGATTAAAATAATTCTAGAAGATGGGCGAGAAAAGCAATTCCTCATTATCATTCAAGGAAAAATCAGAGACAAAGAATTGCGGAGGTAAAGTTATCTAAAAAAAAAAAAAAAAAAAATCTGTGCTCGTGATACATTCGAACTTTGTTAAAAACCGGTCGGTAATACTGACAGATGAAGTACAAAGCTTTCACTGGCGAAATACCCAAATATCGTTATTTACCTGTACAGCATATTTTAGAGAAGAAATAGTTTTATTGTAGTTTCTGATAATGTAACTCATGATACAGCTCATGCTGTTTGTGCCATAGAAAACATAAAAAAAGAATTATCTAAGTTGTACCAATTACAAACACTGGAATCAATTGTGTATATATCAGATGGAGATAGAGCACATTTTAAAAATAAGTATTATTTTTATGGATTGCACAAAAATAATGAAGTTGTACTAAAGAAGTGGATTTTTTCAGCTACTGGCCATGAAAAAAGTGCATGTGATGCTGTTTGGGGATTATGTAAGCATTATGCAACGAAATTTAATCTCCAATAAGAGCCATCCGAGATTCTGTCTCATTGGTTGCTGAACTATCCTCTCTGTTAAAAAAGTATCCTTCTACTCCATCTAGACAGAAATATTATTCAAGCCTATAGAGCTAATAATGAGAAAGAATAAGCTAATGTAAAATGTATTGTTGGTATACGATCTATTGGATGATTAAAAATAATGAAGGTTATATGGGACCAACAATTAAAAATGCATTGACAAAAGTTGAAACCTCCAGCTAGATGACAAAACAATATTCAATGCACGATTTATAAATCGGTGATTGCATTGGGTGCATTTATGAAAATAATTGGTGGATATAACAAATCAATAGCATATCACGAGAACTGAGGGACATTACAGCATCATTCCTATACCCCATGGTCCAGAAAAAGCATTGCTGTGGACAGAAGAATCTGGAAAGAAAAAAGATGAATGCGTCGAGTAACACTTAAAACGTGGCGATTAACTTTACTGTCCTCACTCGCCAAATTTAATGGGCACCACTCACCAAACGTGATGGTTGAAAGATGTATCGATGCTCTTTCCTCCCTGGCATCGATTGCAGATTTCTTTTCCGATTCTTCTGGCCACTGGAATGCTTTTCTGGACCATGGGAGTTTGGGAGTACATGAATGATACTGTAATGTCATTTAGTTCTCGTGATATGCTACTGATTTGTCCTATCCACCAGTTACTTTCATAATCAATATTTCATAATCAGTTATAAATTCAGTGAAATAAGAAAAAGCTTGACTTTCTGGTCTTTTGAAAAATATACACATGTTATTTTCAAAAAATCATATAAAAATTTTTAAGCAAAAACACACGATTTGCTTATAAAGCATTTATTAGAAACTAATAAGGTATCAATTGAGCATATTATCAGATTTTTTTTTAAATGGTGTTTTTGAGAAATTGCATCTCAAATGTAGCAATTTTACGAAATTTTGCATAATTTAAAATTGAATTGCAAAAGTTGCATGCATCTTAGGCTTAAAATAAAATTTACTGTGAAACTCCCATTAAATGTCTTTGGATTACCATCAATGTTTAGCTTTAAAATATTTTTTTTTTTTTTATTCTGAAAAAAAAAAATCTTAAAATCAGTAATAATTCCATTTTTTGTACTTAGAAACAATTTTTTAAAATTAATTTAAAATGTCACTATATTTTTTAAAACTATGCTAAAGTAAAATTCAGCTTAATAACTATTTGTAAAAAATAAATTGACTGGATACGTTACATATTTTTGATACTGTGTTCATTTCAAAATGAAGCGTTTTTTTGTTTTTCCGAAAATTGTCAATTTTATCGTAAACTTTAAAGTGCTGTAATCACAGAAAAAAAAATTTTAGGGGAAAAATCCTATTAGGAAATTTTGTGTATTACTTAGTTGTAACTACTGTAAATTAAAAAAAAAAATCTATGATGGTGAATTGACGCATATCAGTACTGCCTGCCTGAATTGAGATGGAACAGCTCCATACAAAGAAGGAGAAAAAATCGTGGGGTAGTGACTTTCTCGTCAAACTAATAGCGCCACGTCACTTGATGAAAATCGTTGAAAGTGAAATATTTTAAAGATTTTTATTTTATCACGTGAATCGGTCGCGTAATTTCGGAGTAATCGGTGAACATATAGGGGAGAGTAGTACACAGTGAGACAGCAGTCACTTTGACGTATAGTCGTAACTTTTTCTCCAAGCTGGCACACACACATAACGACCTCATTTTATGCAACACGTGGATGTAGTTTCGGCATTTCAGTTGCTCGACCGACAAAATATTAAATAATTCCTTATTTTATAGTGGTTAAAGTTACGTAAACGTCTATTTTAGAGTTTATTTCCTTCAATATGACATATATTTACTTAACCAAATCTAGCTATATCTAATAATAGACTATTTCGACAAAACGGCAAACTTTTTAAAGCGATGAAATTGATGAACAGATGTGGCATCCATTTTGTTACAAGTAACGAAAGTACACAGTGAGACACACGGTTGTGGTACACAGTGAGACGTGCTCATTGTGTACCTACTATGTGGTTCTGATGTTAAAAAGGGTTATTTATTAATAAAAGAAGGTTTTTCTCTCTCTCACTTTCTCTGTGTGTGTGTGTGTGTGGATGTGCGATAGCTACGGAAATCTACTAAACGTAAGAGAGTGAAAATTTGCATGAAGGTAGCCCAAGGTCTGCCATTGTGCACCCGAGGATCATATTTTTAATATTTTGATAATCTAGAAATATTAATTAGAAATCATAAACTGCAGAAAATTATTGATAGAGTGTAAAAATGTATGATTTATGAAAATATATACATTGTCTCACTGTGTACCACTTGTGCTACACACTGAGACAATTTCCGATACTCCGTTATGCTGCTTCTGTGCTTTTATAAATAACTTTTTTAAAACCATTTATACATTAATGTGCAGCATATTTGTGTACCTTAATGATGTAGCATTTTTCTTTTAAAAAATAAAAATCGTCGCCATTCGTTAAGTAATAATAATTTTCGTCTGACATGCGTACAACTTTCCCCTATAATAAAAAATATCCCTGCCAGCTCGGCCTACAGGCGGAGGTAGATTTCGAAATTAAGTACTAATTTTACCAACAAAAAGTAAATCAAGATTAGAGATAAACCCAGTTTAACAATTTTATCTGGCCGCTTTTGACGAATTTTTAATTTCATTTTTCTGTAAGAGCTTCACTGCAAATAGAGGCGTCTTAAATTCAGACACATATGTGACTGAAAAAGAAATTCAGACACTTAAACGTCTGAATATGAAATTTCAGACATCATAAGAGTCTAAATTTAAGGCACTTAAGTGTGATCACTGTGATCATGGTATAAATGAACTGAGAAAAATGTCTGAATAATGATCATGTGTCTAAAATTAAGACATGTAGAAATTCAGACACTTATATGTCTGAATGTAATACAATTGTATCATACTGTATATATGATGAAACGATGATTGTATATGAGGACCCCAGAGACCAAGGGATACAAGTGACAAACTTTAGATTTGCAGTAAATTGAATTTAAAGATGAACATCAATAGTATGTGTCTGACTTAAAATATGAAACTGTTCCTAATTTCATAGCGGTCTTTGAACTCTTATTTCAATAACTGTGAAAGAAAAGTGGAGTACAATATATTTTTTTTAATTTTAAGTAGAGATTAAGGAGGTTAAGTAATTTATAAAGCTTGTGTAGTTGACCTCTAGAACGCAACAGATAATTAGAAAATCTCTTATATTTTGCGTTTTAGTTTGGCGAACTGGGCAAGGGACTCCAGGCACATCTGTCCAACGTTTCCCCTCCCTACATTTTTTTTTCTGAGAGCAATCATAAAACAAATAGCAATATTTCCAGATAGCCTGTGTACTTATCTCAGTTTTTTCAATTTTGTGACTTGTATCCCTTCGCTTCTGGTGTGCAATTGTATCGCAGTATATCTGGCAGCACCATCAGAAAATGTTTTCGAATGGATGAAATGCATTGCCATTTACTAAAGTTGGTATTAGTGTAAAAAATAAGCAGCTTGATTTAACCATGAGGACGTCTGCCAAAATTGTAAATGCCCGTTTACTAACCTTCGAACTAAATTATGTTTGGTATAAAAGTACAAGCTAAAGAAACTTTTCACAAAATATAAAGTTTCTCAAAAACTACTTCCACTCATCTGTATACGTAAAGGCCGCTCCCTAAATACAAAGAGATATGATTGCTCTCAGAAAAAAATGTATGGAGGGGAAAGGATGAACAGATGTGCCTGGAGTCCCCTGCCTAGTTCGCCTAACTAAAATGCAAAATATAAACATGAAATAAGTTAAACTAAGAATCTTTTGTCAGAACACCTCGTACAAGAATTTTTATATAAAAGAAATATAAAAAAATTAAGAAGTAAGAACTATTAAATATTCAAAAATAAATTTCTAATAACATTTTTTAAAATGCAGAACATTTCTTTCCTTCTGGTGGAGGGTATTGCCCTTATGAACACCCCTTATCTTCCAATTTAAGATAAATTAAAATATATGAACGTCAAAAGGAAATAATTAAAAATTTATTTCTATTAGTGGTTTAGGAAGGGAGGGGGGGGGGGGTGTTTCTCTTACAAAAATTTATTAGTTCCTTTTTGTCTTTAATTATGTAATAATTTGGAAGAATAAATTTTATTATTTTTAAATATAAAGACAATTTAATTCAGTAAATTTCAAAATACAGGGAAGGGAAATGGCCTGCAACCGCCCTCCTGTCTGTGATTATGCATAATAAATGTATTATTTAGAAGCGTTACGACGATTTTTTAATTTATCATATGTTTTTCACCCTCTGCCTGAAAGTATAAAAACTGTAATAATTATATTCAGATAATTTATTAAGTGTAAGCATTACGAAAAATGCCAAATAAAGAAAGTAAAATGCTTCTGATTTCTTCTTATACAACGTTCCATTTCCCGCTAATAAAAAAGTTTTAATGAACTTATACTGTAAACCGTATGCTGACGTAATGCTGACTCAATCTTTTTTTCCTTTGTCAGTCGAATTCTGAGTCCAATGTCGCTTTCAAATCTAAACGTTTTCCAACAGTTCACATCTTTAACCGATCCTATTTTTTACTGTGAAAAGTTTTGTCATTATAATTCTACTGTGGCTGAGTCATTTCTGGAAGTGTTATATTTAGAAGTTTCTTGCATTTTGGATTTCTGCGTGAATCATATGTGTTTCAGATATTGATATAACAACGGAAAAGAAACACTTGAAAATTAAATCCAAGAATTCTACAAAGAGCGCGCAACAGAGATAGTATTACTTTTTATTGCTTTTCATCGATAATATAGGGTTATTTATCTCGTCAAAACTTTGTGAATAAGAACTAGCCCCAGACTTACAAACTAGTCCCACGGGTTGTGTTTTAAGAATGGAAATTTTTCATTATTTTAACACAACTAGTAGGATATATGAAGGAGTTTCTTTTAAAAAGATGCAAGTATTTTGTTCTGTCATTCACTATGATAGATCGTTTAAATCAAGTCAAGGATATCGATAATAGTAAGTGGTTTTGATATTTTGTTTATAGTACCACATAAAATATTGCATGAAATATAAGTTAGGTTTGAATCTGTTAGCGAAAAAACAGCTAATTCTAGAAATATATATTCTTACATTCATGTAATTATGCATGATACTGTAACTTAAAAATCCTTAAAGATATACATATATATTTCGTTTGAAATCAATTTTAATATTGATTCTTAATTATTTTTAACAAAAAATAAATTTGAAATTTAAAAAGCTAGAGTTGTATACATTTACTTTCATAACTAGTTTTGATTAAAATTGCGGTTTTTATCATTTTATTTATCATCACTTACATGAAATATTTTTTTAAAAAATGACAATTAGATATTAAAATGTATGTTTAAGACAAAAGAAGTTTAGAAATTAGAAGTAATTTTTTCTGCATGTTATTTAAAATAGAATATTTATTTATTTTTTATTTATTATTAAATAAATAGCTCTTGAGATTCTCATCTGATGTATAAAAAACTTGTCTATGTAGCAATATAAATTTAAAAGAAGAATTTAATTTTTAAATGATGTGAATTTTCTTTTTATTCTGAAGGGGCGGGGGGAATTTTTGTGCAATTTTGTAAAGCTGATATTTTAAATCTCTTTCGACATTGCTCTGTTTATAATGAATATTTCGAACTTTTAGAACAGGATAAGATTAGAAACAAAAAATATATATTTATCCGAATACCGTAAAGGCCCTGCCTTCAATAGTGGACACTATGGGACTGTGGAATTTGTTCGATAATCACTCGTCGGTAAAAAAAAATTAAATTTTTCTCCCTGCAAACTAAATATGTTAAGTGTCTAAATATGTTATTGAAAATGCTCCAGCACGTACCATTTTTCCGAGAAACAGTTTTATAATAATAACAAACATGGAAGGATTATTATATTAATGTGCAATGCTAGATAAAATTGAAATCATGAAAGATATGTTTTGACTTTCTTAGATATCAAAGTGACAAAATATAGCATGGAAATTTTATTTGTTGATACTTGTGTAAAGCATTTTTTTATCCCCCCCTCCCTTTTTCGTGTCCAAATTTACTATTTGCTATCCACTAATATATTTTCATTCCTTATGCCGCTGTAAATCTGGTAATCATATTTATACATTTATTTGCAGGTAATTTACCTATTATTATCTATATTTTATGGTTTAAAAATTTTTCACTCATGTTTTAGCAAGATATAAAATATCTTAATTTTAAATTTAAAAGCAAAACTCTCTTACCAAAAAAATGGTACGTGATACAGTACTTCCGTTACCATATTTTTATTTAGAAGATTAAAATCTATAAAAATCAACTATTATTTTTTACAGAGAGGATTTTGTTGCCGACCAATGAATCAGACATGTCTGTTTTTTTTAGGTAAAAATAAACAAATGTGCATGCGTTTTGCTTTTAAAAAGTTTTTGTTAAATAGATCTGTCCGGTATTAGGGAATGTCCATTAGTCTCCATAACGAACACTTCGAATACCGGACATCTCTATTTAGCGAACATAATGCAGGGTTGGATTTTTTGCAGAAGAAGGATTTGATTGAAGCATGGGCAAACTGGGCAGTGTCCCCTACACCCTCCCTACAATTTTAGGGGCCCCGAATTAGATATGCAATTATTGTAAAGTTTATATTTTAAATTTTTTCGATAGTGGGCCGATTATAATAAAAATCTTGAACATTTAAGGCCGACTAAGATTAAAAACTAAAAAAAAAAAAAAATCTAAATACAGTAAAAACCTCTCAATCACATGCACCTCGGCAACGAATGGTGGATAAATTCCCTTGAAAGCCCTATTGAGAGGTTTATTGCATTTAGATATATATATATATATATTTTTTTTTTTATCGTATTCTACTCTAGAAGTTCAAAATACTGATTATAATATACATTGTTGAAAAATATTTAAATTATCAGCTTTAAGAAAATTGCATACCAACTTTCAGAGCCCCTAAAATCGCACTGTATGGGGGTGGAGGGGGCAGGACCATGGCCAAAAATTTTTCTAGGATTCAACGTGGTCAAACATGACTGCGTATAATGCTTAAAAAAATGGTTGCAATTAAGACGTTTGAAGTGTCTGAAAAAATTAAGACATTTTAAAATGTCTGAAAATTGAACACTCCGTTTCAGACACTTAAGTGTCACTATCGCTTCGGCAAATTCGGTTCAAAATGCCCACTTTGACAGCATTTTTTGAAATACACTCTGCCTTATCAAAAAATCGACCAATACACCACTTTTTATAGTTTCTGAGTAAGAGAACCTGCCAATTGGATGCGTTTGAGAGCGAAAATGAATTTAAAAATGAGTCAGAAAATAAGCCGTTTGGATTTGAGTACATCCTTAATATGATAATTTTTTCGTCAACCCCTATGTTTGTTTATTTTTTTTCTGTAAGAGTTGATCCTATTAAAAACTTGTCAATATGAAAGTTGTAGATAATATTGATAAGATGCATAATAAATTTAAGCGTATTAGATATCTTGAATTGACGAAGTTATGAATTGTTTTCTTCTTCAACCCCTCATCTTTTTTCGTTTTTTATTTTATTATTTTTATTTTTTGCAGTGAGAGTTGGTCCTATGAAAAACTTGTCAATGTAAAAGTTGTAGATAATACTAAGAAGATTTATAGTAAGTTTAAGTGAATTTGATATCTTAAGAATTGACGAAGTTATGAATTTTTTTCTCCCTAAAACCCTATTTATGCGCCCCTTGAGCCCATTTTTAATTTTATCAAAAATCTGTGATACATAAATTTTTGGCCCTTTTCCTAGAAGTAATAATAACTTTAAACTGATTTGATATGTATAAAAATTAAGAAGTTATGGTGGTTTTTCGGTTTTCACAAAACTCCTTCCTATTTCTACCCCCTTGAACTTGACCGAGATTTTCTACCCTTTGATTTTATGTAACAGTTTGGAAGAAACTTGTGCAGAATTACGGAAGTTATCGTGTCCATAAAAAAGTGATATATATAGATAGATTGATAAAGTTTTTTACTGAGGGTGGTTTTGGGTTCTATGGGTCATGACCGGTGTAGATCAGCAAAAAAATTTCAGAAATCCCAACATAGGAGCGATCGCAATAGGTAGTATTTCATACAAAATCTACCTAAAAATTAAATAGATGAGTTTTCGTAGTTCTGTTGTACATCGGTTGCTCTCGCAGTGACGGGCACTTCGTATCAAGCTAACCCAACGAGTCGCAAGCAGCTTAACGTACAACAGAATGAGTCAAAATATTGATTTTATTGGTTTTTGTTTAATTTTATAAAAAGTACAGAACCAATTTTGATGACATTTATATGGGACCAGTTCGAGAGTTTCGGAGTAATCGGTGAATAAAAAAAAATACGTAAAGTACTCGTCAAATCGATAGCCTTCTCTCGTTTTCTTTAAGCCGGTTAATAAATAACAAAAGGTTTCAAAATAAAATAAGGAAGTAAGATTATGTTAATAAAATAATCATGCCATCAATTTTTGAAAACATTACGCTTTAAAAGAAATGTATGAGAAACTTGGTCAATTAGAACTGTTTTCCTTTTCCTACAAGATAGTCCAGGGGAAATGTACTAAAAAAAGGAGGTTACCTTGCAAAAGGTCGGGTAGAAGATTTTTTTTTTTCTGAACTGTTTATAATGATGCCAACATGGAATAACCAAGTTTTCTAACAAAATTTCTTAAGGCTAAATTTTCTGTGGCCAAAAAACAAGAAAATTTTGGGATCTTTTTTTTTTTTTTTTTTTAATATCTCGAGACCCGTTGCCGTAGTATATTATTTGTCAGTTACAATATTAAAAAGGATAAAATTTTCTACAACTTTCATACTTACAACTTTTTTATACACTCAATAGGAAGCGCAGTACGCCATTTCAAAAATGGAACAATTTTTTTCAATTTTCTTAAAAACCGTGAAAAACGCAGTTCTGCCCCGATTATTCAAATGTTTCCCACGGATTTAATCATGCATGTCAACTTCTGTATATCAGTAGCAGTAAATTATGTGTTTTAGGGCTAAAATTAGCCTTTTTTGCACACGTGGCAAACATAGATTTTGGCGCCCCCTCCCCTCCCCCCTCTTTTAAAAAGAAACTTTATCAGGAGAATTTTAATAAATCTCTAATAGTAGGAGTTTGAAAATTTTAAGTGTATAAGCATTAAATACGTAATCCTGAACTACGTAATCAGCTTTGCCAAATATTGATTCATTAAAACCTTGAAAAACGTACCGAAAGGAACCGAAATATATTCCGCTTTAAACAGGTTTCCATCTTAGCAGGTATAATTGTTTATATTCTTTCTTTTAAAATATGTATACTCTTTCTTTAAAGACCGAATTCGTATATGCAGATTTCATTTTCAAAGATTTTACGGTAGTTGTCGTATTGTGGCGTTTAAAGTCACAGTTATATTAATTATGGGACTAAATTAGTCACACGAAAACATTCGCAAGGTAATATTAAACCTATGGGAGCGTTCTTGACAAATATCTCGCTCTCATTTTGTTACTTACTTTTAAATATATATATATATATATATATATATATATATATATGCGATACCTGAGATCAATATCTAATGTTGTGCTTTTGTACTTTTCAGGTTTGGTTGCTTTATATATATATATATATATATATATATATATATTTGGACACTCATTTTTGGAAAACTGTTTGGAACCCGTTTTGAAATTTAAAGTATCCTGTTTGAGCTTTAAAGCAATTAATAGATAATCTTAAAGTTTTATATATTTTTGCATGCTAAAATGATATAATCTCTTGTTATATATATTGATATAATCGGGAAAAATTGACAATATGGTTTAAAACTAATCTGTTAAATATTTTTTATAAAACTAGTGATCTCAAATATTTTATTAACAGAATTTATAAATTTTACAAGATATAAATGCATAACATTAGTTAGTGAAATAATCTGGTGTCATTTTTATTGTAGCTATTTTATAAGGTAAAAGTATTTCTTTCATAAAAGATATTTATCTTTTGAGTCCCCGCATTTTATATGGAACTATAATTCAATGTTTGCTATCTTTAAAACATTAAAACATATGTTATCAATAACAGGTAAATAAAATATACCATTGTACTGGGGAATAAAATATGTTTTTTGCAAATTTTCATACCTGGGTGATTTTCAAAAAAAGTCTCATCTTTTACTGTCCTTTCACATTTGCACAGAAAAATAGTTAAATATCATAATTTTAATTATTGCATTTTAACTATCATGTTTTTTAATAATTTGTATTTTTATTTATAAAAAATTTAAAAATAAGAAATATATTATTTTGTAGTCAAAATGTCATTACCGTAGGTTATCCCAACAAGCAATTTATGAGGTAAAGTTTTGAAAAAGTTATATTTAAAACAGACGGTTATAATTTTTTTATACATTTTTATTTATTAAGATGCTACTAATTAAAAAAATATTTATTTCATTAATTAAACTCTATAATTCTTAATAATTCTTAATTTTTGTTGTTTTTGGTCACAGAAAATTTACCCTTAAGAAATTTTGTTAGAAAACTTGTTTTTTTCCATGTTGGCATCATTATAAACAATTTAGAAAAAAAAATCTTCTACCCGACCTTTTGCAAGGTAAAATGTACATTTCCCCTGGACTACAAACTACTTTTAATATATATACCAAATAACCTATAGGCATACTTTTATCGTAAAAGCGTTATTGTATACTTACTGACTAAAATCCTTCACGGATGAGGGCAATTATCTCACAAATTAAATAGGTTTCACTTGAAGCAGAAATTTACATGGCTTAAAGAACAAACATCTTAAGAATACGCAAAAACCCTGGAGCTGCAAATCAAATACATTAAGCTAATCATCGCGACACGCTGCCTTGATACAAAACATTGCAGTATCTAATCTTAAGCAAAACCTCCAGGAAATTATGATGGTAACGGCGGGGTTCTGTGTGGCACAGTTTCACAAAGTTTTACAAAGTTTAAAAGGTAACTTCTGCAAGATAGTTTGTCGAACACCAAATTGATTGAAAATTCACTTATTTCTCAGATTAAAATATTAAGTGTGGCCGGGATTTTTTTTTTTTTTTTTTTCCCGATGATTGATGAATTGGCAATTCAATCTTAGAGATTTACTGAAGCCGGATTTAAGAAGACTTAAAATTTAATTGTTTGGGAGATATTTTTTAGTGTGGCATATCCGTAGTTCGTTGTAAATGTAAAATAAATTGTGGGTGAAAACAGAGATATATGCATTTAATGAAACACGTTAGAGTCCTGCGCGGGTCGGGTTAACCCGACCCGAACCCGATAAAAAAATCTACACCCGCAACCCGACCCGAACCCGCAAAAATAATTTTTGGCAACCCGCGACCCGATCCGAACCCGGAATGAAAGAAAAGCGAATCCTGTTTTAATGTCATTGTAAAAAAAAATCTAGATTTTTATCTCTAATAATATTTTTATATTTTTCATAGAAGTATGAACAAATCTATATTCTTTGATATTCAATGGCCTACAGTCAAATGTTGTGACTCATTTTTTAAAAACTTCCTGTTAACAGAGAGCTTTGAAATTTGAAATATATACGTATTCCTGAGGGCAATACACGAATTGGGCATTGATTTTTTTTTAATTCGATCCCTAAGAGTATGCAACGGGGGCCATATTTAAATTTTTTAAAAATTCCCCTATTTCATAAACCAATGGAAATAAAATCTTGAAACTTGACATGCCTATAGCATAACTAAAATTAGTAAACACATGTTTCGGAATTTTTCAAAATTCGACCCCAAAGGGGCCCTGCCCCTACCGCCAAGCGCCCTCCGTTTTCGAAAAACATCGCAAAAACGCTACTTTAATGGCAAGGCTACCAGAACAGCGCCAAATTTTGGCCAACTTGGAGTAATATCGCCACATTTAATAGAGCATTTAAAAAATATATTTTTTCCCCACACTTTAGTGAATTTTAATAAAGGCGTGTTTATTTTTTTTATTTTTTTTTTTACATTTATATTATTCATAATTAATTTCAACGAATTCTTACTAATATGCTTGCTCCAAGGATTTAATTTTTCTTGTGAAAACGTCTTTATGCATTTTTAAACAGATAAACGCACACAATTATTTCTCATATAGTAAAAAGGTCACAATAAACGAATGGTCTGAATTGTTTAACACTGAAATTGTAAAGCTTTCAATGCCTTGCTGTCGTCGTACTAGAAGCATAAATATGTAAGTGTAAGATGACCATATGCCCCGGTTTTCCGGGGACAAAAACGGTTTTATACTTAAGGGGTCCGGGACACATTTTCAAAAAATTTTTATTTATTGAGTTAAAATTTTGAAATTTTTTGTGAGGGTTAACCATATCATTTGTAAACAAAATCGCATGATAAAACTTCTCATATTTTTTTTAATTAAATTTTAAATTTTGTTAAAAAAGTGGGGTAGTTTAAAATCGTTATAACTCGAAATATTATTTATGGAATTTCATTTTTTTTTTCATTTAAATAAACAGAAATATATAAATTTTAATTTAGAACCAGCATTTTAAAAAAATATTAATTTTTAAAAAATAAAAATATTTAACGAAAAAATTACAAAAAAAGTTGTGCAACTTTCTTTAAAAAAATCATATTTTCAAAAGTAAATATTTTTTTCAAATATGCTGGCTCAAAAGTAAAGTAAAATAATTGAAAAAGATATGTTCCGAGTTTCAACCCTGTATCTTTAACGATTTTCGAGTTATAAGAATTTAAATATGATAAATGGTGAAAAAACCTATCATGAAGAAAACGCAATTTCACAAGAACTCGTTTCCTTGACAACCATAGCTTGAAAGGCAAATTTTGAAAACAAACCAAACCGAAAAAATGAATATTTCCTGTTTTAATTAAGATAGAAACATGATTTAAACATCATTTTAAGCAGAAAACGGCAGAGAAATTTTTAATCCAATTAAAAAAAAAATTGAAAATTTGAAGATTTTTGTGTCCCGGACCCCCTTAACATCACGGTTTATAACAAAATCCCAAAAATGCGCCGGTTGCTATCTATTGAACATTAAGAAAAACTAATAATTTGCGATTCATTGAAAGGAATCACAAGAAGAAATCAAATTCATTTCTCATTGGAACCACTATTGAAAAATTTCACTCTGTGTAAAAAAGAAACTAGTTGGAGTTCCAATCCCAAAACTTTCTTCCATCTTATACTACTTATTATTTCAAAAAGTTGTTGCAAATGTTAATACTTAAATATTATTAGTTCAATACTACACCAACTTTGATTTTTTTTCAAATTCCTGCTTCAGTCAAATAATCGGAGTAAAAACGAGTTAACCTCGATCATGATATTTGTTAAAATCAATAGTTTTTCGTTATTCTGTTGTACAGTCGTGGAAAAAAAAGTAAACACCCCCTACTAACTTCTCAACAAATTATCGTAGAAGAAAGCTACTGGTACCGAACGATTGGAAATAAAGTCTACTTTTAAATGATGTATATAAAATTTGTTTAAGGGGCCATCTACATATTAAAACGAACCATAACTTTGTTTTTCTCAATAGCAGTACACAATTCTGACAGCATAAATGAACTCTACACCTTTCAATTAGCCTATAAACAAATTTTTATGCAATTCGTGCCACAAGTTTCCGAGAAATTAATTATTTTAGAACGAGCGTATTTTAAGGGCTGCATCCAAATTGAAGTTCCGAACTCGATTGTTAACCGAGAGAGCCGCCTTCTTGATCAAGGCACGTTTAAGCGTCAATGAAACCTGTTTGATTACAGGATAGCAGAATAATTTTCAAAAATTTACTCACTTCTATCATAGACGGCCCCTTAAACCATCATTTTGATAATAAAGCATAATTTGAAAACTACTTGGAAAAAAAAATGTGGAGTTTTGGATTTCCATAAAGCAGGACTTAATAAATCTGAATCCATCAAAAAAATTGTATGTTGCAATTCATAATTCTTTCGAATATTAATTTCATAATTCATAATTCATATCATAAAATTATAAAAATTGCAAATTCAACGTATTTATGTTTGGGTATATTAGTATTATTGCTACACAAAAAATTAGCTCATTAGGAGCATAATTTCAGGAGATATAAATAAAAATATGAAAATGTAATTTAACATTAGAAGTACTAAATTTTAAAGGTCTATAATTCAAAAACTTATCATTCGAATGACTTGAAATTTGGTTTCTAGGCATATTTTGAACCGAATATTTGAAATATCTCGCTAAATTTGGTACTGCCATTGAAAAAAATGAAGTTTGGACTCGTTTTAATATGTAGATGGCCCCTTAAGCAAATTTTATATACATAATTTAAAAGTAGACTTTATTTCCTATCGTTCGGTACCAGTAACTTTCGTCTACGATAATTTGTTGAGGAGTTAGTAGGGGGTGTTTACTTTTTTTTTTTCCACGACTGTACATCAGCTGTTTGCCAATAACCGGTTTAGGAGGATGCGAAATTCTTGTTGCTGCACAATAAAACTATGTAAAAACGAAAGAATTAAAAAAATATCACTAATACAACACCTACTTGCCATAGCCAAAAACATAAATATGAAATTTGGTTCAATTGTATGCATAACTTCATACACTTTTCGATGGTACAATAATGAAAATGGCACAAAAATCATTATTAAAGCACCCCATTCCGGCGGGATATTTCCAAATTCAAGAAAGATCTGCTGGTCATAGTCAAAAACATACACAAAAAATTTGGTTCAATTTTCTGCATAACTTCATACATTTTTCGATGTTACAAAAAGGAAAATGGCACAAAAATCACTATTATTATGCCCCCTTTCGACGAAATATTCCCAAATTTAAGGAGGACCTGCTGGTCATAGTCAAAAACATACACGAAAAATTTATTTCAATTCTATGCATAACTTCCTACACTTTTCAATGATACAATAATGAAAATGGGACAAAAATCACTATTACAGCGCCTCCTCAAGGCGGAATTTTTCCAAATTCAGAAAGGACCTGCTATGGTCATAATCAAAAACATACATAAAAAATTTGGTTCAATTCTATGCATAACTTCATACACTTTTCGATGGTACAAAGATGAAAATGACACAAAAATAGCTATTACAGCACACCCTTTCGGCGGAATATTCCCAAATTTAAGGAGGACCTGCTTGTCATAGTAAGAAACACACACGAAAAATTTGTTTCAATTCTATGCATAACTTCCTACACTTTTCAATGATACAATAATGAAAATTGGACAAAAATCGCTATTACAGCGCCTCCTCAAGGCGGAATTTTTCCAAATTCAGAGAGCACCTGCTATGGTCATAATCAAAAACATACACAAAAAATTTGGTTCAATTCTATGCATAACTTCATACACTATTCGATGGTACAAAGATGAAAATGACACAAAAATCGCTATTACAGCACACCCTTTCGGCGGAATATTCCCAAATTTAAGGAGGACCTGCTGGTCGTAGTAAAAAAAACACACAAAAAATTTGGTTCAATTCTATGTATAACTTCATACACTTTTCAATGATACAATAATGAAAATGGGACAAACATCGTATTACAGCGCTCCCTCAAGCCGAATTTTTACAAATTCAGAGAGGACCTGCTTGCCATAGTCAAAACATACACAAAAAATCGGATTCAATTCTATGCATAACTCCATACACTTTTCGATTTCACAATAGTGACACACAGACACACAGGCGGGCTGACGTAATTACTTTTATTATAAACATGTTTTTCAAGGTCTCAGACTCCTAAAACGTGTAAATCTGTCGAAAACCGGAAGTCGAAAAAAAATTCGATTACAATACTTCCTTCTATTATAGATAGAACAAAGTAAAAATACATACCGTCTTTATTTATATAACTTAAGAACGAATAGAAAATTTAGGAAAAACAGTTTTTGAAATAATTTTCAAATGTGTTTCAACAATCGAATATTTACTTAAGAACGAATAGAAAATTTAGAAAAAATGGTTTTGGAAATAATTTTCAAATGTGTTTCAACAATCGAATATTTACTTAAGAACGAATAGAAAATTTAGAAAAAATGGTTTTGGAAATAATTTTCAAATGTGTTTCAACAATAGAATATTTACTTAAGAACGAATAGAAAATTTAGAAAAAATGGTTTTTAAAATAATTTTCAAATGTGTTTCAACAATCGAATATTTAAGACAGCGGAAAGGGAGCGGGGCAAGATGAGTTACTATATCCTCTATTTAAACAGACCTAAAGAACATGAATGAAATTTTTGGGTAGTAAAAAGAAAGAAACAGAAAGACCTTGGCATTTGTAATTTTACATCGTAATCTACGCCGACAAAGATAATTCGCGAAACGGTCTGTAACCTGCTTCTCAACATAATCTCATATCAGTGAGAGGGAGAGGTTATCAGTTCGTAAAACTGTTTCATCTGCTTTCAACGACTTTCAGTTTGAATTCGAATATTAGTTCTAAAAGTAATGCAAGTCATTTATGTTCCCTGTAACCATGTTAGTAGTACAGTAAGCAAACTAAAGGGAGTCGGCAACGAGGAAGGGGATGGGCATTGCCCTCGCTGGATTTTAGAATGTAATTATCTAAATTTTCTCTATCGCTAATGATTTTGAATAAAAGAAATAGTAAAATTTTATTTTTATATAGTAAATTACAAAAATGAAACACTACGAGGGAAAAAAAAAAACAAAAAAAACTATTAATTCATCGTCTAGGGTGTGGCAGACCTTTACCCCTCTAAATCCCTCCAAGCAAGACGATTTTTCTTTAATTTACTTTATTTATTTATTTAGTACGTTCATGCGTTTAAAGCTCCTGTCCCTGCCGGCGAAGGCACTCACAAGCTAATACTAATTCAATGGGTAGGGAGTTTTCTAATATCTCCTTTGAATTTCGACAATTTTTTTTTTCTTTTTTTTCTTTAGACAGCCGAGATCCGTCTCTACATCGCACCTTCTTCACTTTTTCGATTTTGGTTTCAAAAGTTTTTTAGAATGATACTTTCATTTTCAGAACCGGTTTTGAAAGTGAAAGTAACTTTATAAAAAATATCTGCGACCAAAATCGAAAAAGTCAAAAAAAAAAAAAAAAAAGTGCGATGTAGGGACGGATCTCGGTTATCCAATGCAAAAAAATTACTTAAAAATGTCGAAATGCAAACGAGATATTAGACAAATCTCTCCCCATAGGATTAGCATTAGCACGTGAGTGTCTACGCCGGCAGGGGCAGGAGCTTTAAGAGTTTTCCTAAATAAAGGGTTTACAGTCCCTCTGACGAAAAAATACAAAAAAAAAAAGAAAAGAAAGAAAGAAAAAAGAAAACAGGAAAAAAAAAGCAATTTCGGCCTATTTTCTGTTTATATACTCACTTTTGAAGAACGTTGAGAAACTTTTTATTAAACATATCATGTTACTTTATTGTTACTTTTTGTATTGATTTATACATTGATATGTTTAAAAATAAGGTTGCACATTCGTAGTACAAGAGAAACTGACTAAAAAATTCTAAATTTAATTTATTTTACATACACTTATACTCCACGACTGCTTATTTTCTGTACAAACTTTTTTATGTATATCAAGTAAGAAGGGCTGGTTGACCCCCTTATTTCCCCGTTGTCACATTAACTTTATAAACATAATTCTCTAGAATTAAATATCTCAAAATCTCATGTAAAATGTTTAAAATATTGATTTCGTTATAATACATTATTATTTACTTTGTACGATTAATTACTCTGATAAATATTTATTAATAATCCTAATTGTTCAATTCATTTGAAAATGACTATTTGAAATTCTCTCATAAATTCTGAATTGTTACGCCAGTGATTCTAGTGAAGCATCCGGTATAAGTGAACGCCGAACATTACATTAAAGGCCGTCTTCATTCGCATGCAAGGACGTTGCCTTGAACCCATTCCGATGTTAGTATCTTGTGTCTCAAAAACCTTCGCTTTATTAAAATCAAATACATTACTGTCATTATGTTGAATAATCTTACAATTATTACCCAACTAAAAAAAGAGTAATTTAAAATAATTTTATGGAAAACAATTACTCGAAACATTTCTCTCTGTAAACGGATAGATTCATAAATATTTGAAACTAGAAATTCTTTAATTTTCTCAATTTCTTATTCATAAAAATCGGTACAAAAATTTCCATAGGAAATCGGTTTAATGTTAATCAGAAAAGGCTATTTTCTTTTCTTTACTAGGGGGCTCTGCCCTCAACGAGCTACGTTCGCCAACCCCCGTTCAGACACCGCAAACTGTAAAGGCACGCCAATTTGACGGCTTTAAAATTTTTTTGGAAGGCTGAATTCTAATTAAACATGTTGGAAATTGCACGTCAAACGTGGCAAATGAAATGCGTTCGTACTATAACTAGTTTTATAGATATTTTTTGCACCGCATATTGTTGGCGCAGCATGTCTCTTAAGGGATTTTGCGCCATAAAACCAGCCAAAACCATATCAACCAGCACCGCATATTGTACTGAATGTATATTTTAACTGAACTTCCTAAGTGCATATCAATTTCGTTCTGTTCGAAAGGCTGTAACACCATTAAAATGCACTTGAAATATTTTTTTCCCATTGGTCGTAATGTAACGAAAAACTTTTGACTGTCCCTGTAACTAAACTATACATCCGATTTTCATAAAATTTGAAATGACTGGACAAAATTTTGCAACAATTATATATTTAAAATTTCAGACCATTCGGTTGGGTAGTTTTTGCTCTGTTATATGCGGACGGACAGACAGACCGAACGACGACTATAGGTGCTACGTATTTATATAATTACGAACGCACCTAAAAAGCAGTGGCGATCTCCCTGTTAGCAGGCTGTTTTCGACTTTGATTAAATCAGATCAGTGAAAAATTTCAAAATAAGCTAATATAAAATTAACCCTTAAATGCCGGTTGTTGCTTTTCGGCAACATACCCAATTTAGGCTCTAAAATACTATTAGAATAACATTGAAGCTATAATGCCTAATGTTGCCAGTAAAATACATTCTGAAAATATTATTAAATCGATTTTCAACATGTAGATGGCAACACTTGTGCTGTTTAAGAATAAATATAAATTTATTTTTTCAATTGTTGCTACTTGTTCTTTTTGTTTTGTTTGGAAGCTTGCGAAATACCCTATTTTGTTCTGCAGTGAGCAAGTAAAATTTATTTCTTATTATAGATCCTAAAATTCATGTGTATTTAATATTATAAAATTTTATCAAAGAAAATTATTTTTTCAATTAAAGACCAGTATTGACGATTAGTAACAAACTGTTTTTTAGCCGTAAACCATACTTAAAAGTAAATATGATTTTTTTAAGTATTTTTCCCATGATTTATTTAAAAAATGAAAGCCGAAAAACATTATTACAATGATTTTTGATAAATCAGGCATTTAAGGGTTAAGTAAGTAAACAGAGTCTTTGTCTCCCGGTATTTTTTAACAACTCTATAAGAAAGTTCTTTTAAATAAGACATTTTAAATTAATCACTTTAAATCTGACGTAATTTTCACCAAAGTTTTCATTTTCTTTTTAATATTCACGTGAAAATACTTTTGTTGTTAGAAAGGAAATATTATTTGCGCTCTCAACAATACTTTAAAAGATTATCTCAAAATATGAAATAAATGTCTCGCGCAAATATATTTTTAAATTTAAACTGTTTGGCAGTATTATTGTTTGGCCATTTTAAACATAACATAATCTCCTCTATTTACGACTTTTAATGCATATATTAATGAATTTATTATTTTAGAATTTTCTTTCTCTTTTAAAATTTTGGTGTAAGTATAGTTTTTATGACTTAATTTTCTATATATACTTTCCTGCTTTTGAAACGTAATCATTTAATTCTAATTTGAAAGTTTCTTTCTGTTTATAATAGTCACGTGTAAATAAATTTTTAATTTGAAGGAAATAATTCTTTGTGCTATTTTAAAATTTGACAACAATTTAAAATAATGCACTTTTCTAAAAGATGTAAAACATATTTCTCGAAACACTGAAATTTTGAATATAAAATGGAAATAAATCCTCAAAAAATGAATCAAATTTTAAAAATAAATGCAGTCTATACACCGCGAACTTCTAATGTATAAAATTATCTAAAAATGATTAAATTCCTATGTATAGTTTTTGCTCCTATAAAACTTTTTTAATGGAACAATTTTGACCAACTTTAACATTAAATATCTCTTAAAATTATTATTCGATTTGAAAACTGTCTGCATCAGCGTGTTTATCAAATATTTCTCTATAATACTAACGATTTTCATATTTTTGTATGCAGTAGTTTTCTAAATATTAGCAAAGAATGAACTCCGGTCACAAAAAATTCAAAACCGGCGGCGGTGACAGCGTTAGTTACTTTATTTTAGAATAGAGAGATTTATTTCTAACCTGAATTACTTTCCTTATTACTTTTTTCGTATTTCTAAGAATAGTGTATTGAATACTTGAAAAGTATCGACTTCCGGTTTTCGGTAGATTTACACGTTTTGGGATGTTCTGAATACGATTTGAGAGTTTCAGGAAAATGCATATGTATGTCTGCCTGGCTGTGTATCATACAAATTTTGTGGCGTCTCTAGCTCAAGAACTAAAGCATGGAATATCGAGAAACTTCCTATTTGGTTAGACCTTAATAATATAATTTTGCTGTATATTGGCAAACAGGTGGCATGCAGTGTTTTTTCCCGATTTGTGTCACAATTGTATATCGTCATACGTGGGATGGAAATGCACAAAACTTAACCTTCAACTGATATGACTAAAATTTGTCACACAACTGATGTAATCCGGTCTCTCAGACCCCTCGAATAAAATGAATAAAAAAAAAATAACTCAAATGGTTGAATTTACTTAAATTTTGTCCTAACAATATCGTTGTACTTCTCTTGGGAGCATGTGAATTAAATTGCATGAAAAAAGTATTTTATTCATATTATTTAACTTCAGTACAGAAAAGTAAAAAGCTGTAAAAATGTTTACAGCTGAGAGTCGCGGGGTCTTGGAGACCGCGTGACATCAGTTAAAGGTTAATATGCAAGATGCTTATTACAAAAAAAAAATATGCAGATCCAATTTTGGCTTCCATCACTTCAAAGGAAGCACTACTTATGCTAGGTTTTGTTATAACCTCTTCGGTCCCTGGGTCCCCCCCCCCCATGGGTACCTCCGTTTTGTCCCATGTTATTAATGGTACTCGAACATAATTACAATTTCGATATCAGAATGATATGTTTCGAAATCTAAGATTCAAACTAATGCAAATAAAATAAAAAATCTTGCTCTGAAGTGAAATGGGAGAAGAAATACTTCAGTAATAATTAATAATGCTGCATTCATACTCGGTAGCGAAGAGGCTAATGAATGTCATAGCTAGCTGCAGCTAAGTTTTTAATGGGTAACAATTAACAAAATTTTAAATTTTAGACTACTAATTAAAAATATACAGTCGATCTCAGTTAATACGAGCAGTGTTATCGCTGGCTTTTGACAAACATTAGCAATTTGGCGAATAAGAAATAAAAAACAGTAGCCAAATGAAAAAAAAAGTTAGCAAAATAGATTCGGCGTGAAACACTGAAAAATGTATCGTTAACCCCTTATCGTATAGGTTTTTTTTTTTTCAGTGTGTTCTAAAATAACCTAATTTTTTGTAATTGCTTATAAAATAGAAATTCGACTAATCCGCTATAGAAACTATTAAAAATAAGTACATTCTAAATATCTTCAAATATGTAAATGTTTCAGATATTCTTTTAGCAGTCAAAATAAAAATTTAAAACAGCTATCTTTGATTTACAGTTGTGAAAATATAAACTAAAAATCGGTATGAGATTTCGACTCTAACCAATAGGAAAAATTGCCCGGCCAATGATACTTTGTATACAGCTAATAAACAGTATGGTAAATGGCTAATTTCAATGGCGCATCCCAACAAAACTTTTCCCTATTTGGCACTTGATGGGAAAATTTTGCTTGTGTTTTTACCGGTGTGACGCCGACGCACAGATTAAATAGTGTTAACTGACATTAGAATAATACCTATCGCATAATCATTTCGTGTCTTTGTCTGTTGCTAAACTGAATTGGTGTTGAGTCAGTAACTCTATAATTAGAGTAATTTAAATGGCACGGTGCGATAGAACATCAAAAGCGACACAATCATTCAGTAACGCGGATAAGATTCTGTACTGTATTGGCACACACGCACCAAAAGGGCAGAAATTGAGCACTCGCAATTTGGCGAGTGATACAGTTGGTTTATTCGCCAAATGAAGCATTTTGTCGCAATTTGGCGCAATGGCGAGCGGCAGCGAGAACCCTGAATACGAGCCCTGCTAACACAACGACGTGGTTAAAACGAACAATCTGCACATTAGGAAAGGTTCGTCATTCAAATTGTATATTAAGATTTTCCAGCTTATTACGAGCGGCAAAAATAGGATCACGGCTAATGCGAGGAAAACATCTGTTCATTTTAATATAAATTTCGGACAAAGTAGGGTAGAATTATTCTTTTAACTGGTGTGACAGGAATTGCAATAAAACTCCTGTGAAGCGGTCTCTCAGACCGCTCCATCGATAAATAAATAAAAGACGCGATTAACTAATAGGATGGTGTTTTTGTACAGAACAGTTATAATTAAAATTCACCTATTCAAAAGTCTCTGGTGATAGTACTAAAGTTCCAAACGAAACAAAATTTCGGTAGTGTTGGTAGTTAAACTCAGGGCCTGATTAATGCACGGGCTTCCGGGGCCTCGGCGCTGGGCCCACCAATTTGTGTGTATTTTCTGACAATTTAAGTTTTTCCATTGTTTGCATTTTATATTTTGGTCCTTGGCGAAAAAACAAAGTTTTACTGTAATAAAAAACCTCCATATTTAATTTTTCTGTAAAAGTTATTTTCAATTTGAGAGTACCGATAATTTTCAAAACTTGCCGTATCCAGAAAATGAAATTTGGGGAAAATACCAAAAACTGCATACTGTGTCTATTGATTTCAATACAAACGAGGATTTTAAAATGTCAGAATTATAGTTTAAAATGATTACTAGACTGTTAGGAAAAACACAATTTTTAATGATTTTAGAGAAGGCGAGTTTTGAAAAAGACGTCTTCATTTATTCTGCAACATAAACTGTTGATCATAGATGTTTGTGAATTATACAAACGCTTATTTGAGAAAGTGGACGGTAATTCATTTTCTTGATTATTCTTGTATTTTTTTTTTGTAAACTTGAGACTTTCACCCAAACAACTTTGTCAACTCATCAAATAAACCTCCTTTTTTCTGAAAATGTCACCGGGATTGGGGAGGTAGGGGAGAGGGTCAACTTTTTAACAGGCCCTGGGCTAAACTTCAGCTTGATCGGGCTCTGGTTAAACTGAAAGTTACAGGTTATCCTCTTCAGTTCCGAAGCTAAAATAATTATACAAATGCTTATTCACTGGTTTTTTTCCAAACAAAATGGCATCGTAAATGACAGAAAAAATATCTTTTCTGAAATGGATCCTTTAGGCGCTTAGTAATTTAGGTTCAAAAATAGGAATCTAAAACTACAAACCCCTTAAAAACACCAATTTAATAAGCATTAACCTAAATCAACACAATCACAAATTTAAGAGATTTAAACAAGTAAATAATCCACAAATCCTCAAAATGTTTTATTGAAAAAGATTTCAGTTAAATACAGTAGAACCTCGATTATCCGAAATAATTAGGACCGACCGTCTTTCGGAAAATCGAAATTTTCGGATAATCGAGAATGCTTCAATTTTAAGATAAAGGAGAAATAAATGCAACATTTCTTATTATGGTAACAAGTGCTCAATAAAAATAAAGCAATAAAAACAAGAATAAATTACCTGAATTTTAATTTCGAAATTAAGTACCTTGTACATATATCCCAAGGGTTTGAAAAAATGTTTTGTTTGTCGTAGTTTCGATTGTCTTTGCTTTGAAGCTTTATCAGGGAGTTTTTTTATATTATTAGTTCATCAGTATCACAGTCTTTCTGCTGCTCCAGCCATGCCAAACCTTTTTCAAAGCATTCAAAAGCTTCAGAATTGCTAATTTGTTCGTTTTCTACGTTCCACTCCGCAGCTTACGGGATCTCAAGTTAAATTCGAAGAAACTCAAAGAAAAGGGATTGAAAATATTTACTCGTAGTTTGGAAAGGGCCGCTTGCACACAAGGAATATGACAGTTAAAAAAAAGCTTTCAAAATGGATTTTGCACACAAGAAATTTGACAGTAAAAAAGAAAAAAAAGCTTTAAATATGTATTTCGGTTAACCGAGAGTTTCGGATAAAAGAGATTCTACTGTACTTATGAAAATTTCTCACTTTCTTGGTCATACTTGTAGTTTGGACATTTTTAGGCATTTTGCAAACCCAGATGTAAATAACATTTATTTTATGTGGGAATCAGCTTAGATGCTGCCATTTATTTGTTTTCTTTGAACGCAAAAAAAAAATTCAGCTATTAAGAAGTGATGGGAAAATGTAAAAAAATCTGACATTTTAGTTTTTATAAGGAAAAAAACAGAGGTCTCCGTCAAGGGACCCAGGGACCGAAGAGGTTAAACTGTAAAAATTGAAAAAAGCATCGGTCTGTGAGACTGGTAACATCAGTTACAGTTTAATAAAGGAATCCCGTCAAGCGGTTTAGCGATATTCCATTTCCTTACAATCCTTTTTCCTCGTTGATCATAACATCGCTATTGTAAAACTTGTTTTTCTAGAAACCATGTTTTCCAAACTGGGTTACCATTTTTCTCGAAAACTATTCGATCGATTTACTTCATTTTTTATTCAAAAGAAAAATATTTGTTTTTGCCTGAACTTATATACTCCGAAAACGAAAAGCATCATTTCCAATGATTGATTATTTTTCAAGCTCACAAAACGTAAAAAAAAAAAAAGGAAAAACACAGTATTTTTTATTTGAATGGCCGCCATTTTGTCAAAAATCATCTTTTTTAACTAAATGCTTGTGTAAGCTCAAGATATTTTAATGACCTTTCATAATTTAGCGACCCGATTTGTTTCAAATGATCGTGAAAGGAGAAAAATGGTCGCCCGATTGGAGTTTCACACCGGACACCTGCAGGTTCCACCGCACCTACGTCGCACAAGGCACATTATTAATTTTTTCATCTTTTTTTTTTTTTTACACAAAAATTTAACTATGTAAATGAAATGTCGAAAAAAAATTGTAAAAATCACATGCATTTTTTTAGGGCAAAAAAGTACAAAGTCCTCTTAATCCTTTGGGGGGCACAGCACTTCTGTTCTTAGTATGTTGAAATGATCGATTGACCCTAGAATTTACGATCAAATTTATTTTAAAATAAGGTAAAAGCTTTTTTTCATGTACCATATAAAAGAAAAAATGTTTTATATAAAAATTCTGGTGCCGTTGTAGCATTTGGAGATTAAAATTAAGTGGAATATATAATATACAGCCGCTCTTCAACGAGCTAAATTAATTAGAATGATACACAAGAAAATTTGGTGCTAGCGAGGCCATAAACGTTTTTACTATTTATTCTTTATTTACTTCCAGCTTTACTTACTTTTCTAAAGCCTGAAATATACGAAGAGATCAAATGATAAAGGGAATATTTGACAGAAAAAAAGAGTTAATGATATTATTGAAGATATGAAGTACCTGTTTTAAGTGAATAAAATGTAAAATCAAGGATATATCCTGAAAATTAAGACACATGGAGCATTTTAAAATTCCGTTTTAAAATTTTAAATAATTTTAAAAATCTTAAATTTATAATAAGATTGGAAATTTCTTTTTAAGGTGTTCTGTATACTTATGGTAAAATGTATATAGGCACAAAATTTCATATCTCTAAGATGAAAATTAAAAAAGAATCTTTTTAACGTCCACCGTCCCCTTAAGGGTGTCTCTCAAATTCAAAAGGGCAACTTTCTGAGTACCTGTTCTAAGTGAATGAAATGTAAAATCAAAGATATATACTGAAAATTAAGACACATAGAGCATTTTAAAATTCCGTTTTAAAATTTTAAATAATTTTTAAAATCTTAAATTTATAATAAGATTGGAAATTTCCTTTTAAGGTGTTCTGTATACTTATGGTAAAATGTATATAGGAACAAAATTTCATATCTCTAAGATAAAAATTAAAAAAGTTTTTTAACGTCCACCGTCCCCTTAAGGGTGTCTCTCAAATTCAAAAGGGCAACTTTCTGAGTACCTGTTCTAAGTGAATGAAATGTAAAATCAAGGATATATCCTGAAAATTAAGACACATGGAGCATTTTAAAATTCCGTTTTAAAATTTTAAATAATTTTAAAAATCTTAAATTTATAATAAGATTGGAAATTTCTTTTTAAGGTGTTCTGTATACTTATGGTAAAATGTATATAGGCACAAAATTTCATATCTTTAAGATGAAAATTAAAAAAGAATTTTTTTAACGTCCACCGTCCCCTGAAGGGTGTTTCTCAAATTCAAAAGGGCAACTTTCTGAGTACCTGTTCTAAGTGAATGAAATGTAAAATCAAGGATATAAATTCTGAAAATTAAGACACATGTAGCATTTTAAAATTCCGTTTTAAAATTTTAAATAATTTTAAAAATCATAAATTTATAATAAGATTGGAAATTTCTATTTAAGGTGTTCTGTATGCATATGGTAAAATCTATATAGGCACAAAATTTCATATCTCTAAGATGAAAATTAAAAAAGAAGTTTTTTAACGTCCACCATCTCCTTAAGGGTGTTTCTCAAATCCAAAATGGCAACTTTCTGACATAAGTTTTAATTTAGTTTTGTTCGAAAATGCATGAAACTAGCTGGTGTTGTTGTTCAGAAACTATGTCATTGAGCTGTTTTGTCCATTTTTTTGCAAACGCAATAGATCTTTCAGAAAATAGCGTCAAAATGGACGTTTTGAACCGAATTTCCGCGCGAAGGAAGAGAGAGACTCAAGAGCGGCGAGAAACGTGTTTGTCACGTGCTCAAAATTCCTTATAACCCAATAGGTAATTAATGGATAAAAAAAATGGAAAAAACAGTTCAAATCCAAATCGCTTTCATGGCCAGGCTTTCCAATTTTATACCTTTCCGTTA
Source organism: Maratus speciosus (assembly GCA_963932465.1). Taxonomy (NCBI): domain Eukaryota; kingdom Metazoa; phylum Arthropoda; class Arachnida; order Araneae; family Salticidae; genus Maratus; species Maratus speciosus. The sequence goes on from OZ010792.1 coordinate 555,011,021, forward strand.
AAAAATGAATTTGTAAATGTGTCAAAATATTTTGCGCTTGTTGAGCAGAGCAGTTAAGAACAGCCTTAACAATGAACAGAAGAAGCAGAGACTCCGTTAAAATACATATGCAATCCCGGTATTAAGATCAATATGAGCATTCTTCAATTCCAAATTAAATTTCGACTACCGCTAAATTTCCATTTTTATAGGTACAATTTTACAACAACATAAGTCTGGCTTTGCAACAACTGATGCAATAAATAAGTAGCATTAACCTGTGAAAGTAAAGCGGATTTAAAAGCAAGTTATGTTCAAAACCTTCAATTTGAGCAGAAACGGTTCGACATGCTTTGAAAAAAAAAAAATCACTTGTCTCGGTATCCATCCATTTTCAGGATTATTGCTTCGTAATAATAGAGTATAACTTCGATAAGCTGATATTGATGCTTTAAAAATTATTATGTCTTCACGCTGTAATACTCAACTGAATGGAACAAGTAGATGATTTTCAATGTTTTTTTTTTTTAATTTAAAGTGAAAAGTATATTCTCGAACCTTCGATTTAAATAACAATTTAGCCCTGTGAAAATACAAATTGATGAATTGTTTTATGATCTTGTGAAGTGACAATTATCTTTTTTTAATGATACAGTTGAATAAATATATTTTATTGCACATAACCGCAGATGAATAACAGCCGTATAGCACGCATCTAATTAAAAAAAAAAAAAAATCACAAGAAGTGCTGTTGTCACAAAGTACCGTTGCATACACACACATCATGACAGAGACTAGATATTAATGTTTAAAAAAATGTACGTCCAGAATAGATTATAAACACTTTCCACAACAATTCAGAATATTGTAATAAAACTAGGGCTGCGGAGTCGGTGTCGGACCCATTTTTGAACAAAAGAGTCGGAGTTGCTAATAAACAAGTCGATTCCGACACCAGATTTTTTTGTTAGACATTTTAAAGTGAAATTAAACTAATTATGTGTAATTTTAAATCTATAAAATGAATTATTATTGTTATTTATTAACTATATCAGGCTACTCAAGTTAAAGATCACCGATTTACTGCGGTGTACAAAGTAGATACAGGGATAGGTACGGAGTAAGTACAGGGTACTATTCGCGTACAGAGTAGATGAAAACTGTTTTCATTCATAACTGTAGTAGATATTTTATATTTAGTATATAAGTACTTCCCCTCGTATTTTGGGGGTTTCTGGATAGAACCCGAGTTACAAATGTCTGCAAGGACCCAAGGCCCGGAAAATGAAGGCAATTTTTCAAACAGGAATAACTAAATATAAACTCTAAATAGAATTTAGAGAATTTATATTAATGAGCCTTTTCATACTGCTAAAAAAAATTGAGCAGGCTGACAAGCCCATTATAACAAATTTGAAAAAATCAAACTACGCCGATAAAATCAATTTACAATGGGAATGATTGGGGTGAGAATAAATACAAAGCCATTGCCGAACTTTTTAGGGATCGGGTCTTAAAATTTCATCTCATGCAGATCTCTTACCGGAGGTAATGCGAAAATTATAAATTTTGCTATTTTTGGAGGCAAAAAAATTAAGAACCCGGTATAGGATTGTAATAGAAGCCTTTTCCCCCTTCAAATTTTTCCAGTCTGTATGACCAAAAGTCGCCTTTTCTTCTCAGTCCGCAGATCCAAAATAGTACAATTTCCATTTTGTGTTCTTTAAACTTCGATATTTGGATTTTTCGGGTTTGCGGGCGCGAAATTGTAAAATTAATAAAGCTGAAAAAATATTTTTTTATTATTTTTTTTTTATCTTTGAAGCCCTAAAAAGAGCATCAGTGCCGAAATAGTAAGATTTTAGCTTTATTTCTCTTATATTCCATCACTATTTTGACCAACATGCAACACTAGTACATTCGCCGGCCCGGAGTCGGAATGGTTAAATTATCCCGAAGTCGGGATAATTTATTCGTATTTATTATATTGTATTCGTATTATTATAATTTAAGTCGGCCATTTTTCCCGCCGACTCCGCAGCCCTGAATAAAACTAAAGTTTATTAAAGTGGAAGATGTTTGAATGTCTGATAAAAAATTTAGAAAATGCATAACGTATTTGAAAACCCAATTCCTACAATTACCATCAATAGTCGGGAAAATATCAGATTTTTTTTGTGTGCAGCCCTGAATGTGATCCTTAGATTTGTGTGTATACTTCATAGTATGATGAAAGTTAGTTCAAGTAAACGCAATAGCACAGTTGAAAATTCCCATTCAGCAACTTCCACCAATAAACGGAAATGTACTTGAGATCTTTGGTGTAGCCCTGCATATGATCTATAGAATTCATACACACCAAGTAATATAAAGAAAAAATAAATTTTAATACGCGTACCACAACTCAAAACGCACTTCCAGCAATTATTCTTACAAGGAAAGTCTCCATACTGGGCATACTCAGAATATTTTGAAAAAAATACCAATTAAACTACTTATGTATGTAATAAAGGATCAGTCAAATTTAGTGGCGGAATTACAGTAGAAAGTCTGTAAAAAAAATAAAATACTTTCGAGTATTTGGCGCGAAAAGACGAAAGCGTCACGCGATTTGGCGAGCAGTACTTTTCCTCGCCAAAAGCAAACGATTTTAATGCATCTGAAAATTGTTTGTTAATTGATTTTTAGAATGCATGTAAAAAGTATTTAATGAATTTAAACATAAATAATGAGAGAGTTTAATAAATACATTTTTTTCGTATTACATATTTATGTTGCTTGTTACTTAATTTTATTACTTTAAAAACAATTTCATCTATAAAAAATACTTTCATATATTTAAGCGTATTCCAAAATAAAGGCAAGATTCATTTAGCAGTTATTCATTTCAAACCAATGAATTCGTCGTTTCCATAGCAACAAAATTGAACCGGCAGCGCTCAATTGGACTTAATTTTGAGATATTGAAACAATTCTAATTTTGTTTTAATTCATAAAATTTGATATTTAACTTTCATTATAAATACATATATGACAAAATTACAGCTAAATCAAACTAAAACTGACAAAACTACAGTTATTTAAGTTAAATTTATTTAATCAAGTTCAATATGAAATATTTTTATCTTAAAGAGTATTCGACATGAAAAAGTATTTTTCGAAATTTCATTTCATCGCCAACCGATGATAAATCGCCAAATAAACGAAAATTTCATTTTTTTACGAACGTTCTATCGGAGTTCCGCCAAAAAAAATTTTATAAACATATATATCCACATGAGACGAACACTCGGTAATTTTTTCCGATTTTTCTGAATATGCCCGTATGGAGACCTTCCTTGTTAGTATTGTAGCCAAATATTTTTGTGTGTCCCTGTAAATGAACGATAAATAATATACATGCCAGATTCTACATCAAGCGCCTTGTAGTACACCTCAATGATATACATATATATATATATATATGAAATTTCTATATGATTAAAACTGGGTAATATCATTAAAATAGATCGCAAACGATTTTTCTCCATAGACCGTAATGTAACGGAGTTGTTTTGAGTGTCCCTGTAAAAGAACCGTAAACCACTACAGACTTCATTTTCCATATAGAACATGCTATAGTAAACCCTAATAACATATACCAATTTCATGACAATCGGACTATATTTACGCGAGTTACAGCACGGACAGAGAGACGGACAGACAGAACAGACAAACACTTTTCTACTATGTAAGTCTTAAAAGAGAATGTCAGAAATGTACTGTAACATGCAGGCAGTATTGTCAACTAATGATGAAAGAAAAGGGCTAAAAATGACTCAAAAGCAGCTAAAAAAACACCTTGTTTCAGGGCCGAAACTAACCTTTTTTGCACCTGGGGCAAACATGGATTTTGGCGCCACCCCCCACCCCCCCCCCCCCCCTCTTCCACAAAGTATATTTACAAAGAGAATTTTACTAATTTTATAATAGACGACTTATTTTGGAATTTAAAATATGTAATCATAAAATAAGTAATACTGAACTACGTAATCTACAGTGGCGGATTCAAGGGGAGGTCCCTCTGAACATCAACAAAAATATTCTAAAGATCATTTTTAAAATGACATATTCAGTAGAATCCCGATTATCCGAGTCCAGCCTAACCGAGTTTCCGCTTTCACCGAGTTATTTTCTTGTGATGGACTGATGGCTTCTATTATTATGAAACAGCCATTATAAATGAAGTGTTAGGTGAAGATGAAAGAGCAGTCGTAAAAAGTTAGAATTCTGATTTTCTGGTCCGAATGGGAAAAAAATGGCCATAATTTTTTTTGCACAAAAAATTATGGCCATATTTTTTTTTTCAAAAGATTTCTCTAGTACAGTCTTTTGCTCAATGCAACACTTTATTTTCTTTTAATTGTAGAAATATATATAGTGCAAACTTAATTTGGGATCAAGTTTGATTAATGTTGAAGCTTAAGTAATGTGTACAATATGCTACAGCAGAAATAAGGACTAGGGGAGAGTGATAATGAATGGGCCATGGGGATGAATGAGCCATTAACAAGATAAGAAAAACTATTTGCATAAAATTATTTTAGATGCCACCAATAGTGGAAGCTATTTGTTCTACCAAACTCATCCAATTTTCCATTATTTGGGAGAAGCCATTATTTTCCCACTAGAGTAGATGGTCAAGAATCTGATTGAAAAGCAAATTTTTTCTCTTTTCAGTAAAATAAATAAGCTAAAAAGTATCTATTATTTCATTGCAGATGTGTGTATTAGCAAGTCTTTGGCCTATCTGTAAACTAATTTTAGGATGTATTTAGACGTTATTTGAATTTAATGTATTAAAAAAGCCTGAATATATATATACACCAGAAGTATAGGTGGGGCTGAATGGGCCACTATATCATGGTCATGAATGGGCCACCTTTGCCCTGATCATGAAAATATGGCTTTTCTTTCTTTTTTTTCTGATTTTCTCTTTACTATAAAACATAACTGACTGTAAATGGATTTAGATTAAATTACTGTCTAGTTAGAATAGGTTTATAGTGATGTCTAAAAAATAATTTGCACATTTTCTTCCTAAGAAATATCAGTTATTTATTAGAAACATAAGTTAAATTGTATAAATGATTAAGGTGAACTGTCCAGTTGTTGACCACACCTACCAGTATTTTTCCATTTGATATAAAACTAGAATAATTGTTTATATTCTGAATCTGATGGGTAGAATAAATAATAGCAGAAATTTACACTAAATAGTCAATTAATAGGCAGTTCCAACCCTGTTACAACCATGTCGTTTAATATGAAACTGAAAAATATATAATTTTGAAAAATATAAATTTCGTTAAATCATAATGTGTATTATCTATTATTTTTATGTATATTTTATGTTTTTTCTTTCTTATAATCTCATTATTTTGTCATTTTTCTGCTACAATTATGTGATTTAATAATATCCCTTTTGATGTTCATAAATTTTGATAAGCATTGTGCATTACTTACTATTTCAGTATGCTTTGATCATATCATGTCAAGTACCATTCATTTTGTCATATTTGGTGAATAAAAGATTAATTCCACATTTTTTCATTTAATTCATTTAGTAGCCCATTCATTCATTACCTTCAATGGCCCATTCAGCCCCATGGGTTGGGATGAATGATCAGATTTCTACATTTTTATTTTCTATTATCATTCATTATAGACATTTTCTAATCCAATTTTTATGACTTTTTTATCTAACCAAATAAGTAAAGTAACTGAAGAGCCAATTCTGAGCCAGAAAACATTATTAGAAAAAATTACAAAAATTAAAAACCAAAAATTGGCCCCTTCATTACCACTCTCCCCTACATGTAAAAATAGCTTTTGACTAAGAAAACAGTATTTAAGGTGTTTTAATATAATTCAATAGACTTTATCTTTGCATGAAAATAAAAAAAAAACAAAAAAACAGTGAAGGTGTTAAATACTTTTTATACATATCTCAAGTGATTTTTTAAATATGGATTAATGATTATGTGCCTCGGGCCGCACATAAAAGGTAGCCGGGCCACATGCGGCCCGCAGGTTGAGTAGGGCTGGTTTAGATTGATCATAGGAATGGCTGTCTTCATGGTGAATTCTTGGTACTTTATCGTCTGCCGTAGCGCATTATACCACTGAGATTCTCAAAAACATTTCCAAATCATGATCACAAGTTGATTTCTTGATTTTTGTTACGTTCTATTTTCATTTTTTTTATTACCGTAAATCACATTATTTAATTGAATATTTTTAAAAGTAATGTCTAAATGTTATTCTCTTGGCCAATTGACGTAATGTTATACGATGTCTGATGAACAGAATACAAAAATACAATATAATTAATTCACAATAGCTTTCGTAAAATGAGCGAAGATATTACTTTAACTTATTTTTGAATATTTTAAAAAGATAATATATACAGTATTGATTAGAAAATACTTCTACTAAATTTAAAGTTTATACTTTCATAACTTTATTTATTTCGAGCCGTTGTTATTTAAGGTCATTAAATAAATTGTGAGAATCTTTTCTACAGAAGAAAGTATTTAGATATTTAAAAAAAAAAAAAAACACGATAATTTTGAGATTTTTTTTTCCATTTTGGATTACGAAAGGGAAAAAAACCTAAAAACACTTTTTTTCTCCTAAAATGAGTAGAAATTCCAGGTACAAATGTCGTGGGAGGGGTTCTCCAACTGAATCTTAGCCCAAAAGGCCTTACGTAGAGTTAGTAGACCATTTAATTCGAGAAAAAAAAGGGTAAAATTTAAAATCTGAACAGAAATATTCATTTAAACTGAAGAAAAGTTTCGTGTAGAGTGCGAATAAAATTATTTGATTAAAATGAAATACATTTTAGATACGCTACTCCCCTCCCCTCCACTTTCCGCCATATCACGCCTGTCGAGAAAAAAAAAAAAAAAGCATGGTATATTCCAGTGTTCGATATAATCTAATATATATGTTAAATGTCTTACATATATATAAAAAATCAAAGTATGATAATCCACAAATAAGTATATCATACCACTCTCAGAAACAACAATATATAAACCTATTACAATTTTCGCCATGCAATAACAATACAGAATTACATTTACTTATTGTGTTATTTATATAAACAGTTACTGAAAAAGTGTGTTTAAGATAGAGCTTTATTTTTATTTATTTGTTCCCGGAAGACCCGAAAAAAGAGTTAGGTAAATATCCGAGTAAGCTTTCTATCGAGGCACGGTATAACGAGGGTTTAAAGAACTGGTTTTCAGTTGAATTAAAATGAGTCGATTCGAAGTCAGAACAGACAGCTCATTAACTCTATATACAGTGTAACCTCTGAATAACGATTATCCGTGGGACCGGTGAAAAGTGACCGCTCTTCAGAGGTGGGTGCTATTCAGAGGTTTCACTTTAAAAAAAAATCAAAATTGCATAAATTTAAATAGAAATACACACAGTCATTTTAATTAATCCTCATTGTTTAAATATAATGAGAAAATCTGTGGTTTGCAGTTGCTTTTTTTTTTCTACAAATGTTTTTCTCCAAAGAAAAAAAATATGACGATTTGCTAACTCATCATCATTATGATTTAATGAGAAATTTTGGATTTCACGAAGGTTCATCAAATCTTCGGTATGTGTGTTAATACTAAAATTTTTTATTGATTCTATAATCTATTTTCTCCTCTTCTCTCCTATCTTCCGCCATTTGCTGTAATGAACCAAATGTGGCAGTAACTGCCGAATTTTTGACCAGAGATACAAACAAGCTGGCCTTTATGTTAGTTATTGCCTGCCGTTCTAAGAATATCACATAAAATTTCCCCATCATTAATAATGTCTCCATTTTCTGTTTGTTGGCATATCAAGTAAATTTTGTTTGATCTGCTTCACATTTCGGTTTGCAAATACATATGAAATTACACCAGGAGCTGTAATTTTTTTTTCTCGTGGCTTTTGTGTGGCCGTTGTTCGGAATTCCTTATAGGTTCGTACAGGGCTTAATTTCTAACAAAAAAAGTACCGGACCCCTGATATTTTGCGGTATTGGTACTAACAGCTGTACTCCCCCCCCCCCCCCCCCGTCACTGCAATCTGGATATTTTTATTTCGTACATTATTTGCAAAATTAAAAGCATTTTTTTTTCCTTTAGGAAAATAAAAATTTTAAATCTATCAGCATATCTATCAGCTGTCAACAATTCCACTTTTTAGTTATCACTCCTTCCGAATAGTAATCTTTGCCAAATTTTAATGTTAATTAATTGCAGAATTCTGCGATTAAATATGGTAAGGATTATGATACAGGAAAAAGTGTTAGAGATAGTCCACAGCTACGTATTTCTATGAAAATAAAATGAATGAAATTTAAGAAATTAATATTTATATGCTGAAGAATGGAACAATGTTTTTCAATTTCAAAATTTCGAATGTAAGACAGATTGAGCTTGAGTCAGTCCAAGCCCAAAAACTGATATAAAAATTGAGTCCGTTTTATATTCACCTCCTCTAAATTACCTCACATATAAGTGTTTTGATAAAAAAGAATGCAAATGTTTGGAGATGGGAAGGAAAGGAAAAGGTAATTTATGCTTCGTTTTTTCGGAAGCGCTATTGCATTGGGCTCCGGAGCCCTGTATTTATGAGCTCCGGTGATTTCCAACCAAAATTTAAAATCTTAGTAAAAACAGAGAAGTACCGGAGCTGGGCTTCGGCGCAAATTAAGCCCTGGGTTCGTACTAATGTTAATGCTATTGAACGTGTTTGGTTCCATCAACATGTGGCCGGTATTCGGAGGTTGTCGTATTTTAGAGGTGGCCGTTCAAGGAGGTTTCACTGTATATAAGCACACATTTTTCAATTCAAATTGTTTTGTATTATTTTTTATAAAATAGTCTAAAACTTACTGCTCTATAAAGCACTCACAAATTCATAAGCTCATTAACAGTTGTACAACAATACAAGACTCGTGCAGCTTCTTTCCTCCCTCTAAGTTGAATATTTAAACAATATTACAACATTAAGTCATTGGAAGGAAGCTGGTTGAAGCTCAAATACCTCCTGCAGATAAGTCTGAGGTCGTCGCCCTAAAAAAAGGCCCCTGAAATATCAAACCTGACTCCATCAAAATTCTTTTAGGGGGCCGCGAGATATGCTTATGCGGTTACAGAAGATGAACATTTCAGTGTAAAGAGTAGTTCGATTTCACAACATCTAATGAAGCACTATTTCTTAATAAGGAAACAAAATAATCATAACATCATATTCATAAACATGAAATTAAAAAAGAATAACCATTTTCTCTAATAGTATGCATAAATCACAGAATAATTATAGGATAGTTCCCCCAGTTACCTACACATAAATTCAAAAGAATTAAGTAACTTCTTTTATAATATTAGAGTTACGAAAAAAATGTCAAATTGAAATAAAAATTAATTTAATAAGTCAAGGTGGAGAAATTGGTTACAAGCATTCAGTCATTTTTTTAGACCTGTTATTAATTAATTTCTCTAAATTTAAATGTTTAGATAAGAAAAAAAATCAACATATATACTGTAGATAAATGTTTTAATATTTCGTAGGCACGTATACAGGATTGTAACGAACGCCGCGCGGGGACCTGGCGAAGCACTGAGCGAAACCCAACGTCTCTGACTGCAATACTGGGCTAATACAATTTGTTTTTAAATTGAATATATCATAGAATAACATATAATTTAGATAATTAAACGTACGAAAAATACCAGGGAGTTTCTTTCACATTCAATATGGAAAAATATTTTTGAATTTCTCAAGATCTATTTTTAACAATATTTTAAATATTTACTTTCTGTGTTCATGTTTATTTCTAGAATCAGCAAATCTATACATTCCTTGAGAATTACAACAACTTTGGCTGTAAGAAATGAAGTAAATGCGTACAGTTTCCCCCCACGAAGAAGCATTTGAAAAAAAAAATCTAGAGCAAAAAAAATTGTTTTGCATAAAGGCAACGCTATTTCGAATTGCATAAGAGATGCTTGGGGTCAGTGTTGAATTCAGGGGGTAGCCCGGGGGGGGGGGACATTCTCTTCCCGGAGCAATGAGATGTCCCCCCCCCCCCGAAAAATTTGAGATTTTGTGTTTTCAAGGATCAAAAAGTGCAATTTCCCCCCAAGAACTCTATAATGTCCCCCCCCCCCCCAACGAAGCCATAGAAGTCCCTCCCGGAGAAAAGTGTCTGAATTCAACACTGCTTGGGGTCCCTAAACAGACTCCATGTGCCGCGGCACCATGGGCAGGGGGGGGTGGGAGCCTTCCCCTCCAATATATGTGAACTTGGGAAATTTGAGTTTAGAGTTGGGAAATTCTAGATTTTTGAAACTGCACATATCATTTCAGTTGGGAAAAAGAGCAATTTGTTTCAAGTTGGGAAATTTTTTAATTCTCCCCCCCCCCCCGAAAAAATATCTGTATCTACGTTCCTGCTTCAGTCAAAAATTTCTGTAGTTTTTAGTCTATCTCTAAAGCTATTAATTCTGCCTTGTAATTTGTTCAGTGTATATAAACACAATAAACGTTTTAAAATTATACGTTTTTTTAAAACTGATAATAGACTTTTGTTTAATACGTCTCAATAGAGGCTTTTTGGAAAGAGGGGGGGGGGGCGGAATGTTTACTTTAATAAAATTAATAAAATAATCAGATGTATTTATTTTAAGTACACGGTTAAAAAATATATAACTTTTACTTTTTTCTTGTTTCAAATTTCAAATCTATATATTTGCATTAGTATGCAATGCACGCAGCAGTGCAAAGAGAAAAAAAAATCGTTTTGTATTTTCTTAATGTAAAGAAAATATGCAACATTGATGATTTTTATGATAAAACGCACATTATGTAAATTACTTTATTATATATATATATATCAGAAATATGGAGCTATATAAAGAGGGAGAAACTTTACACAGTATGTTAAATAGTGAAAAAAAAAAAAATTAAAAGGTCCAAGGATCTTTATGCTCCTTGATCCAGATAAGGCAAATTTTTAAACACTGCGCGCTCCTTATGGATATTTATTTATGTGAATTGCAAATTTTAGCGCCTCGCCTTATTTATTTATTTTTTTTTTTAAAATCGGCTTAGAAGCCCATTTAAACTTCACATAAGATCTATTGCTTATATTAGTACAGCGACAAAAATGAATATGAAGAAACTACATCTTAACGAACTATAACCGCGGGCGAAGATGTAGAAAAAATAAATAAACCAACCGACCTTGGCTCAGCCGGATTTCGAAAAAAGAAAACCAAAACAAAACGCACTAAACGTTTTTTTTTTATATAAAAATCAACGAACTCAAAAAATCACTTACTTCTATTCTGCTGCAAGCATATCATTCTGTTTTTCTAATAAAATATATCCCAAATTTTTCGTGTATCCACATGTGTCTCATGAAATCATATTTTAACGCACCGTGTTTACAATTTGTTTAGAAACGAACTAGTGTCTACATCACAGACATGCCAAATTACAGAAGTAAGAGAAAGAAGGCGGTTCCCCCGTGGATAGAATGTTTGAAACACAGGTATGAAAGTTCATGTGAGCGCCATCTAGTATGGAAAAAGGAAAGTTACATTATCACCTGCGCAATCAATCAGCTGAGAAAAACGAAACTTTTATTAAAAGGAGTGTTGCAGCGGTTAAACAAAAGGAAAGAGGAGACGTTTGTTCTATTTTTCTATCGACGGTTAAGGTCGCATAAAAACTTGTTTTCTGGTAACAATTCATTTATTAAATTTCAGTATGTATACGTGAGAAAGTATTTATATAGCATTTCCGAAATCGATTTCAAAGACCAGTTTTATTTAAAGAGGAAATGGTTAAAGTTGACGAATAATATTTTTCGCTCAGGTTTCATTCAATTTAAAAATTAATCCCAAAACACTAAAATATTCTGGGTAGCTATTAAATTATTTCATTAAAAATCTAAACAATTCACCTCTATTTTTATTTTTACTTATTATTTTTTTTCATTACTTGGGGGTCATCCATATATGATGGCACACTTGACACTTTTTTTCAATATTTTTGACCCCCTCTTCTCCCTTATCACAAAGTGTCACACTTCATTATACCCCTTCCCCCCTCCTATTGTCACATGCCACGCTATATTACATAAACATATACTTGCAGTTCAAAAACAAAGTACTATGTTATAGACATATTTCAAATTTTATTTTGAAACTTTTAACTATGTGTTTTAATGACATTTGTGAACATAATAATAAAAATGAATCGTGTACTTATTTTGTATGAAATAAGATTAAGATTTACAACAAAAACATAATTAATATACAATTGTAATAAAATATTAATATGAAAGAACAATTAAAAACAGTAGTATTTTGGAATTTGAAATGGAATTTACTATACTATTTGGCTTTAAATGTTATCTTTACTGTATGAACACAAAATACTTTAATTTCAAAATAACTTTAAAATTTAATCTGCTGATTTTCAATGCTTTTATTTTAACCAAAATGTGTGATGTCACACTTCTTCTTACCCCCTCCCACCCCCTTGTCACAAACTGTCACAATTTCATGAACCCCCCCCCCCCCCCCCCCAAGCGTGACATCATTTGTGGATGACCCCTTCGGGCATCTGAACCCTACAAGCTAGGATCGGCATCGGCATTTTCCGTCCAAACTTCGCATGCTTTAAAAACATGCTAATTATTTCTGTGTTAAAAAGACTGCCGGGTTACGGAAGAGTAACTCATATTATCATGACTAGCAGTGATCTCTTGTAATAGGGTTGTCATTCTTTTCCCTTTGAGGGATTTTTCGGTGCCCAAAGTCGCATCTACCGTTGTCACGACAGCTGACGGCTCTTTTCGTTATTGATTAAAAAAGATGAATTACACATTTGAAAATCAGTTTGTATAAAATGGTTAAGTAAAAAAAGGCACTGTCTTCCGAACTTTTATAATGTTTTGGAGAAAAGTTTTCTTTTAGATGCTACAAGTAAATGGTTTTAAATATGACATTTTAAATATATCGTTTTAAATATTATGTTATTTTCACCATTAAATGCTTTTCACCCACTAACTATTATTTATAGCTCGTTGCTTTTCGCACATAATAATTTCCTTATTTTTAAAGTTTTCTTTCTTTGTTAAGATCCGCGTGTAAATATATATTTTAATTAAAAATGCAGTGTTTGAAACGCTATAAGAAAAGGGTTTTAAATATGACGTTTTAAATACAATATCGTTAAAAATATGACATAATTTCCACCCTTTAATGCTTTTCGCACGCAATAACTTAATTGTTTTAAGGGGGGTTTTTTTTCTTTTTAAATTCGCGTGCAATTTTTTTTTTATTGAAAAGTATTTGTAAATATTATTTGAGGTTTTTTTAATTCTTTAATAGCAGGTAAAAAATATTTGAAGCTATGAATTAAATCTCTATTTTGATATTGAAATGTTAAATTAAAAAACTGAAAAAAAGCTTAAAAATTTGGACACATTAAATAAATGATTACATGCTCACACACCACAATCTCGTCAAGTATGTGCCTGTGAAAGATGATTAAATTGTTTAGCATAGTTTCTCATCCTATAAAACTTTTTTTAACTTTAACTGCTGATAAACTTTAACTGATTTTAACATTAAACAGCTCTTAAAATAATTCTTCGATTTTAGAACTGTGTGTTTCATCGTCTTTATCATACATTTCTCTATAAACCTAGCAGTTTCATGTTTTTATACACAGTAATTTCATTTTATTTATTTTTAGGTGCGTTCGTAATTATATAAATACGGAGCATCTATAGTCGTCGTTCAGTCCGTCTGTCCGTCTGTCTGTCCGTCCGCCTGTCTTTCCATCTGTCTGTCCGTCCAGGGCGGGGCTTGTGGAGCTCAAGTCGCATGGTAGGCCACCCCGCCTTGTTGAACGCTGTCTGTCCGTCCGCATATAACAGCGCAAAAACTACCAACCGAATGGTTTGAAATTTAAAATATATAATTCTTGCAAAATTTTATCGAGTCATTTCAAATTTTATGAAAATCGGATGTATAGTTTAATGACAGGGACAGTCAAAAGTTTCCCGTTACATTACGGCCAATGGGAAAAAATTATTGCAAGTGCGTTTTAATGATGTTACAGCCTTCCGAATGGTCTGAAATTATAAATATATAATTGTTGCAAAATTTTGTCGAGTCATTTCAAATTTTATGAAAATCGGATGTATAATTTAATTAAAGGGGCAGTCAGAAGTTTTCCGTTACATGACGGCCAAAGGGAAAAAAATTATTTCAAGTGCATTTTAATGATGTTACAGCCTTCCGAATGGTCTGAAATTATAATTGTTGCAAAATTTTGTCGAGTCATTTCAAATTTCATCAAAATCGGATGTATAGTTTAATTAAAGGGGCAGTCAGAAGTTTTCCGTTACATGACGGCCAAAGGGAAAAAAAATTATTTCAAGTGCATTTTAATGATGTTACAGCCTTTCGAATGGCCTGAAATTATAAATATATAATTGTTGCAAAATTTTGTCGAGTCATTTCAAATTTTATGAAAATCGGATGCATAGTTTAATTAAAGGGGCAGTCAGAAGTTTTCCGTTACATGACGGCCAAAGGGGAAAAAAATATTTCAAGTGCATTTTAATGATGTTACAGCCTTCCGAATGGTCTGAAATTATAATTATATAATTGTTGCACAATTTTGTCGAGTCATTTCAAATTTTATGAAAATCGGATGTATAGTTTAATTAAAGAGGCAGTCAGAAGTTTTCCGTTACATGACGACCAAAGGGGAAAAAAATATTTCAAGTGCATTTTAATGATGTTACAGCCTTCCGAATGGTCTGAAATTATAATTATATAATTGTTGCACAATTTTGTCGAGTCATTTCAAATTTTATGAAAATCGGATGTATAGTTTAATTAAAGGGGCAGTCAGAAGTTTTCCGTTACATGACGGCCAAAGGGGAAAAAAATATTTCAAGTGCATTTTAATGATGTTACAGCCTTCCGAATGGTCTGAAATTATAATTATATAATTGTTGCAAAATTTTGTCGAGTCATTTCAAATTTTATGAAAATCGGATGTATAGTTTAATTAAAGGGGCAGTCAGAAGTTTTCCGTTACATGACGGCCAAAGGGGAAAAAAATATTTCAAGTGCATTTTAATGATGTTACAGCCTTCCGAATGGTCTGAAATTATAAATATATAATTGTTGCAAAATTTTGTCGAGTCATTTCAAATTTTATGAAAATCGGATGTATAGTTTAATTAAAGGGGCAGTCAGAAGTTTTCCGTTACATGACGGCCAAAGGGGAAAAAAATATTTCAAGTGCATTTTAATGATGTTACAGCCTTCCGAATGGTCTGAAATTATAATTATATAATTGTTGCAAAATTTTGTCGAGTCATTTCAAATTTTATGAAAATCGAATGCATAGTTTAATTAAAGGGGCAGTCAGAAGTTTTCCGTTACATGACGGCCAAAGGGGAAAAAAATATTTCAAGTGCATTTTAATGATGTTACAGCCTTCCGAATGGTCTGAAATTATAATTATATAATTGTTGCACAATTTTGTCGAGTCATTTCAAATTTTATGAAAATCGGATGTATAGTTTAATTAAAGAGGCAGTCAGAAGTTTTCCGTTACATGACGACCAAAGGGGAAAAAAATATTTCAAGTGCATTTTAATGATGTTACAGCCTTCCGAATGGTCTGAAATTATAATTATATAATTGTTGCACAATTTTGTCGAGTCATTTCAAATTTTATGAAAATCGGATGTATAGTTTAATTAAAGGGGCAGTCAGAAGTTTTCCGTTACATGACGGCCAAAGGGGAAAAAAATATTTCAAGTGCATTTTAATGATGTTACAGCCTTCCGAATGGTCTGAAATTATAATTATATAATTGTTGCAAAATTTTGTCGAGTCATTTCAAATTTTATGAAAATCGGATGTATAGTTTAATTAAAGGGGCAGTCAGAAGTTTTCCGTTACATGACGGCCAAAGGGGAAAAAAATATTTCAAGTGCATTTTAATGATGTTACAGCCTTCCGAATGGTCTGAAATTATAATTATATAATTGTTGCACAATTTTGTCGAGTCATTTCAAATTTTATGAAAATCGGATGTATAGTTTAATTAAAGAGGCAGTCAGAAGTTTTCCGTTACATGACGACCAAAGGGGAAAAAAATATTTCAAGTGCATTTTAATGATGTTACAGCCTTCCGAATGGCCTGAAATTATAAATATATAATTGTTGCAAAATTTTGTCGAGTCATTTCAAATTTTATGAAAATCGGATGCATAGTTTAATTAAAGGGGCAGTCAGAAGTTTTCCGTTACATGACGGCCAAAGGGGAAAAAAATATTTCAAGTGCATTTTAATGATGTTACAGCCTTCCGAATGGTCTGAAATTATAATTATATAATTGTTGCACAATTTTGTCGAGTCATTTCAAATTTTATGAAAATCGGATGTATAGTTTAATTAAAGAGGCAGTCAGAAGTTTTCCGTTACATGACGACCAAAGGGGAAAAAAATATTTCAAGTGCATTTTAATGATGTTACAGCCTTCCGAATGGTCTGAAATTATAATTATATAATTGTTGCACAATTTTGTCGAGTCATTTCAAATTTTATGAAAATCGGATGTATAGTTTAATTAAAGGGGCAGTCAGAAGTTTTCCGTTACATGACGGCCAAAGGGGAAAAAAATATTTCAAGTGCATTTTAATGATGTTACAGCCTTCCGAATGGTCTGAAATTATAATTATATAATTGTTGCAAAATTTTGTCGAGTCATTTCAAATTTTATGAAAATCGGATGTATAGTTTAATTAAAGGGGCAGTCAGAAGTTTTCCGTTACATGACGGCCAAAGGGGAAAAAAATATTTCAAGTGCATTTTAATGATGTTACAGCCTTCCGAATGGTCTGAAATTATAAATATATAATTGTTGCAAAATTTTGTCGAGTCATTTCAAATTTTATGAAAATCGGATGTATAGTTTAATTAAAGGGGCAGTCAGAAGTTTTCCGTTACATGACGGCCAAAGGGGAAAAAAATATTTCAAGTGCATTTTAATGATGTTACAGCCTTCCGAATGGTCTGAAATTATAATTATATAATTGTTGCAAAATTTTGTCGAGTCATTTCAAATTTTATGAAAATCGAATGCATAGTTTAATTAAAGGGGCAGTCAGAAGTTTTCCGTTACATGACGGCCAAAGGGGAAAAAAAATATTTCAAGTGCATTTTAATGATGTTACAGCCTTCCGAATGGTCTGAAATTATAATTATATAATTGTTGCACAATTTTGTCGAGTCATTTCAAATTTTATGAAAATCGGATGTATAGTTTAATTAAAGAGGCAGTCAGAAGTTTTCCGTTACATGACGACCAAAGGGGAAAAAAATATTTCAAGTGCATTTTAATGATGTTACAGCCTTCCGAATGGTCTGAAATTATAATTATATAATTGTTGCACAATTTTGTCGAGTCATTTCAAATTTTATGAAAATCGGATGTATAGTTTAATTAAAGGGGCAGTCAGAAGTTTTCCGTTACATGACGGCCAAACGGAAAAAATTATTTCAGTGCATTTTAATGATGTTATAGCCTTTCGAACCGAATGAAATGGATATGCACTTATGAAGTGCACTAAAATATACATTTAGTACAATATGAGGTGCACAAAATATTTATAAAACTAGTTATAGTAGGAACGCACCTCATTTGCCCCGTTTGACGAGAAATTTCCAACTTGTTTTATGTTGCTGAGAAAGTCAAAGGGTCACAAAAAATTCGATTATAGCTGCGGCGGCAGAAGCATTAGTTACCATGTATTTGGTTTGTCAGTCATGCTCTAACTCTCGTAAATGCACTCGGATTGCCATTCAATTGATATAGGGTAGATGTGCCAGTAATGGACACTCTTCAATGTTTTTGGTTTATAAAAAAATATCGATTAAATATTTTGCTTTTTTTTTCAGAACTCTTCCCCCTTTATGTTTTGTAACCTGGGTTATTGTTGACACTATTATCCCTTAATTCTCGCTCCCGTCAATATTACGGGTTGAGGTGTCATTCGTTATTTCTCGTGCCCGTCATATTTCCGGGCTGGAGATTAAATTGCTGTAAAAACTTCTAAAACCAGAAAAATTTAGCTGGCATTTCCGTGTGAAGTCTTTGAATGTTACAGTTCGGGTATAGCGACTAGAATATATAGTGTAGAAATCGACTATCCCTGTAATACTCAACCACTTCGGGACGAGCGTCTTTTACAGAATTTTTAATGTTTTATCACCTGTTTTTCAAAACAGTAATTTTTGCCTAATTGAATCGGGAAAATGCTCGGATTGAATAAGGCAAAATTTACAATAAAATTTTACTGGTGAGAATAATCACGGATTCTGAACACCTTGCGCGGCACGTATACGGGTCGCTCGTAGAGGTCTGCACGGGCCCGGGCTTGGCCCGAGGCCCGTACCCGGCCCGGCCCGCGGGCCGGGCCGGGCCGGGCCGGCAGAATTAGGACAATTTATTCAACGGTCCGGGCCGGGCCGACAGACAAAATAAACGGGCCGGGCCGGCAAAAAAAATTAATCGGGCCTATCGGCCCGATATAAGAATTTAAGCGAAGCTGATAAAATACGAGCCATTTTGAATGAATATGATTTTCTCGAGAAGTATAAATGTGCGTCACGAGCCGATGCGAGTTTAACAACATCAATACAGAAATGTAACATGTCCATCGTAGAGATCAGCATCGTACAGTTGCAAGATGTCTGATTCCGAGTTTAATTTTTTTTCAGCAGACTCGTGCCGGAACGGAACTGGTCTTAATCGATCTCAGGATGTGTAGAACAGTCATTGTGTTTTGTAGTATTAATAGTGATAATGAACTTCTCTTAACAGTATCTTTGGAAATATACCTTAAGGTGGTTCTCATATTCACTGCTCAACAATGCGAAGCTTTCAGACGCATTTTCTGACAAAATTTTTAACTATAAAGGCATAAAATTGACAGGCCTGCCTATTGAAGGCATTTGGAAACGAATAGCTTTTTCCATATTTGATAAATTACTGACAGAGATAACAGATTCCTGTCACGTGACTGTACATTTTTCTCCTTTCCTGTGCCATCACTTCCGGAAATTCGATTCAAAACGCTAACTTTGACAGTATTTTCAGAAAGATATATTGCTTTTATCTATGAAAAAAACCTACATTTTTAAGCCTTTATTCTGATGAACTACATTAATCTTTTAATGAATCCTTATTTCCATTTTGAAATGTCTATAGACACGTTGAGTAAAACACTGTAAGTAATCGTTAATGTTTACAATTGTGTGTTTTCTGTTTTGCGAACATCTTAGTAATGTAAAATATACTGCAAAATGTTCCCATAAATATGTACGTAGTATTCATTAAAAGAATCGTAATTGTATGTTGAGAAAAAACGGATTTTTTTTTGTAGAAATTCTGTCGGGCCGGGCCGGGCCTGTTTTCACTGATTTTTGTACGGGCCGGGCCGGGCCGAGAACTGTAAAAATGCAAACGGGCCGGGCCGGGCTCGGGCCGAACTTCCAATTTTTACACCGGGCCGGGCCGGGCCAAGAAAGCTTTCGTTCGGGCCGGGCCGGGCCCGGGCCTGGAAATTCCGGCCCGTGCAGACCTCTAGTCGCTCGTCCCCAAGGGGTTAAAAAGGCGCTAAAATATTCAATATCAATTAAATGTGCAACTCTGTTTCTGAAATATGAAGATTGCAGCGACATTTGCAGGATATTTTCGAAAACTGCAAGAATATTCCTAGTCTATACAATGTAATACGAAAATCCCGCAGATGTCGCTGCGATCGACTCTTTGGATTTCAACAGTATCGTCGCACATTCAATGGATACAGATTTTTAGCATTGTTTGGATAGCATATTTCCACACTATGTATTCTAGACGCTGTAGTTCGGGTTTGGTTTTTGACGCTGATTGTGATGTTGGATTTTGTATTTCATGTTTCGATATATATCACACTCAAAAAAATTATTAATAGTCAAAACTTAATGTATATATATTATTTCAAATATTATTTTTAAAAATTTGTGTGATAATGATAAATAACGATCTAAGATGTGAAAAATAAAGGTCTTATTCGCATTAATTTGTATGGTGTAAAACAAACTTTAAAACACAGAATTCTCGCATGATGACTTTTCTACAAATGTGAATTAATTCTATAACATCTTTTTTTTTTCGCCTTAAAAAAAACTAATTGCATATATTATTTAGAAACCTTATAATTATTCAATTTCTGTAATAAAAAAAATAGGTAGTTTTTTATGGTTTTTCCAAATATTAAGCGATCCTTAAGGGGTTAATCAAACCAATCAGGAAGCAGAAAATAATATTTCGAAGTTTCACTGTTTTTCATTGGAAATCTTAATGAACATGCTAAGATCTTGCTTCATATAATAAATTTATATATTTATATTTTCTTGCAAAATTTGCATGTTTTTGTTTTGGTAGTAATTAAAAACTTTGAATTTTATACACAAATAGCCATTTACAAAATTTCATTTATTTTTAAGGTTTTAAGACCCGTCTCCATTACTGTGATGCTTAATTAGTCAATTTCCAGTATTAGACATCCGATGTAGACATTGTTGGGAAAGCAGTTTCAGTAATGTTCATAGTGCATAAAATCTTTTGACTTAACTAAAAATCTAAGTAATCAAATTTAATTTTTAAATTGCGCTTACCAGAATGTGATAACACAAATAGCTGCTTTTAATTAATTTCTTGTGGTTAAATATTTTAATCAAATTACTTTTCTTATAACTCTACCTTGCATATTTTCAAATCTGACAATCAATAAAACAAATCAGGAAGCAGAGAATATTGTTTAAAAGGCATAGGGAAAAGAGGGGCTCATACGGCTCAATACCTCCACATACAATTAAGTTACAGAACTTGTTAAACAACTATTATTTTTCTGACTTAAACGTTTGCTTATTTATCTCTGAGAGAAAAAAAATTATTGCCATATTAAATTTACAGTAGTAATGAAATCAGTAAATCTACATATTAGTGGCCTAAAACGTCAGTTCTGCAGTTTTTTATTTTGAAATTATTTTATTTAGTATTTAAAATATTCAGTCTGCAGTATTATTTTTTTTCACATTTGTAGCACTAATGACTACAAGTAATATTGCAAGTACTTTCGGGGGGTTTAGCTGTTAAAAATAGTGAGAAATGTACGAATCGATGCTCTAATATTCCAAAACTTTATTTTTTTTTTTTCAGATTGTTTTTTATTTCCCCTCTAAATTCCCCACTGTCTCAATAATTTGATAATTGTAAGTCCCTGACATTTAGTATTTTAAACTACATATCTACAAAGGGCGTTCCATAATAACTGGGAGTAAAATCATAAAAAATCAAGAAATATATTTACATAAAAAAAGACATCATTCTTCTTCAAAACACCTTCCCTCAGATGATATGCAATGGTCCCATCGTTCAACACACTTTTCGAAATAAGTTGAGAAGACGTTTTCTGGAAGCTGCTTCAAAAAACCCTACACTGCTAAACGAATTTCAGAAGCTATTGTTGAATCTGTCAGAATCACTTGTTGCGGACTTGATAAGGGGTTCAAAATGATGCACCTAAATTTCTGTAATAACAAGTGATGAACCCAAAACTGTAATAACAGGTGATGAAACTCGGGTACATCATTTTGAGCCCCTTATCAAGTCCACAACAGTGATTCTGAAAGATTCAACAACAGATTCTGAAGTTATTCTAGCGGTGTAGGGTTCTTTGAAGCAGCTTCCAGAAAACGGCTTCTCTACTTATTTTGAAAAGTGTGTTGAACGATGGGACCATTGCATATTATCTGATAGAAGGTGTTTTGAACTTTTGAAAAAGAATGATGTATTTTTTTATATAAATATATTTATTGATATTTTATTATTTTACTCCCCGTTATTATGGAACGCCCTAAAATAATTAAAATACTGATCTTGTGATAAACACAATAGTTTGAACAGTGAATAATTCTCACAAATATTTTATTAATTATTGATATTCTAATTGTAATATTTATTTGAAAATAACTATTTTGCTTCATGATAGTATGATTTCATTAAATTCTGGTTCTAAATACAGTTAAAAACAATTATATCTATTACCTTTTGTGGGATGTCCATTACAGGAACAGAGTGTGTCCATTACTGAAACAGGGGTTTCCATTACTGGAATTTGGAGTGTTTTCATATACATATCTGTTATTTACAATTAAATTTTGATTCAAATTGGAAAATGAGACTATGAGAATGTTTAAATATTGTTGATAGATTAGAATAACATTGAAAAAACTGAAATATAATAATTAACTATTAACTGAAAAATATTTTTTAAAGAAATTCCTTAAGGGTGTCCATTACTGGCACATCTACCCAATGTTTTTGAAGTTTACTATGGATGTTCGTTATTAAAAATGGAGTGTATAGCATTTATAGTCCATTTACAGGAAAGCACAAAAGGATTTCATTACCATATACTGGACAATTGCACCATAAAATATAATAAATAAAGACACACAACCTTGCTTAATAATACACAAAACACGAACTTTAATAAGTTAAAAGTTAAATTCTACGTTTCCAGCTGTTTCTACAGCCGTCTTCGGGAAATATACGATGGTTAAACGGCTAAAAGCTCAGAGACGAAGGCTTCCTGTGCGAGAGACAATTTGTCGAACATTAACTAAAGATATGAAAACAAAAATGTAGTGGTGTCATCCAGTGAAAATAAATACTTATTAATGAAATGAGTCCGCAAATAATGAACTCATTTATTATTTATATGATTCTGACTGATTATTTATATGGTATTATTATGATTATTTATATTATTATTATCAAATTATTTGGACTCATTTCATTAGTAAGAATTTATTTTCACTGGATGGCAACTTATTAAAGTATTTATTTTAACTTATTAACCCTGACCGGCGCGGAGTAATTCTGTTTATAAACTGATGAAATGATAGACTGACTTCAGAATTTATAAACGAGTTTATTAGAAAATACAAACTTGCTTATTTTCAAGTACATTATAAATGGAAAATTTTAATTAAATATTCTGGGTACCAGTGAAATAAAAATCAGGTGTCCTTTTTTATGGACACTGCCCGCAAAAGGGTTAACTTATTTGTTACAAAAATTTAACATTAAACATAGAACTAACTGAATGAAATATATGAATAAATGACCCTTCTCGGGCTTAAAAAATGTAAAATAAACTGATTTGTTTTTAATTTGTTCTAGAAATAGCATTTTTGTTTATATATTTTTTCACATTTGTTATATTCTAATAAGTAATAAGTAATTAAACAATTTTCTACATTTTCCTTCCCCTATGAACATTAAAACGTCTTCTCCCCCAAGAAATAATCAACAGAACTTAAAGAGTTAAATTATATTTTAAATTCAAAAATTTTAAAGGTAAAAAATTTTCAATTGTTTAAAATTGATAAATTTAAAATTATAAAAAACATGTTAAAATGGAAAAATATATTAATTTACAAAAAATTATTACATTTATTAGAATTTTTTGAATGTTTTCTGCCCTACTTGCTAGTCAGTAGTTGCAGTAACTAATCAATCATCAAAACTTATAATCTTCCCCCCCTACCTGAAATTTACGCTACTTCCTATCCTTTGCTCAGTCAGCACAAAAAGATTTTATATGTTGTTGTTTTTTTTTTTTGTCCTATATGTTATTCTATAGTAATAATTTAAAAAAAAATCATACACTACCATCCGTCCCCGAATTAACCCTTTCTGTCGCAGAGTAATTCTGTTTTTAAACTGGTGAAATAATGAACTGAGACTAGAATTTATAAACGAATTTATTAAAAAAAAAACGAACTTGCTTATTTTCACATACATTATAAACGGAAAATTTTAATTAAATATTCTTGGTGCCGGTTGTCAGTTTCGGAATTAAAATTAGGTGTCCTTTTTTAAGGACACCGCCCTCGAAAGGGTTAAAGTTCGTGTTTTGTGTACCATTAAGCAAGGTTGTGTGTCTTTATTTATGGAGTTCATTACATTGTGATATATGGTGAAAAATCGTTTGCGATTCATTTTAATGATGTTATGATACTTTAAACATAACAAAATTACCGCAAAGTGATGCGCAGTCTGTTCCTTTTCTTAAACAGTACATTAGCTATTGAACTGAACCCAAGCTTAGCCAAATCCGATGAAGGAAAAGCAATTAAAAATTTCTGTACTGTTGCCAGGACCTGATTACCGCACAGGCCAACTAGGCCGTGGCCCTGGGCCCACTGCTGAAAGGGGCCCCTAGTGGCCCAAATTTAAAAAAAAAATGATTTAGGAAAAAATTTCTTAAAATTACAGTTTCCTGCAATTATTTTCTCAAAAACTGTTTTGGTTAACTTGGTAATTGTATGATAATCTAATAACCCCTCAAATACTTCCGGTTGAAAAAAAAATCTAGCTGCTATTTTGGTGTGAGGGGACCCCGAAAATGTTCTGGGCCTTGGCTCCCGACAACCTTAATCGGGCGCTGACTGTTGCTCGCAGTCCAGGGCAGAGAGCTAGTATAGATTTTGAAGCCAAAATTGTTAGTATCCATTTCTGAATTTTACTTTTAGTTCTTTCTTAGTGCCTAACATTCCTAATTTTGCATTCCACGATTTTCGAATTCATAGCTATTTTCAATGCGAATTATAGCTGTTTTTGACATTCATAAAAGAATTGTGTCTACAACGTTTATCCCGATATAATAAAATTTTGTTTTCGGCGAGTTTTGCGTCGATTTTGTGTGGAAAAGAAGTTTAATTTGGGATCCCCAGCTTTAGATTCGTTTGTATAGATTTTCCTTTAATCTAGGAATATTTAAGGTTTTTATCACGGGTCCGTGGAACACCAGAGTGGTGGAGAGGGAGGTCAGCTAGTTTTATTATATCAGTTTTTTTTAAATAGGTGGGTACACCAAAGAAATTGTTCCTCTTTTTATAAAGATTACGTTTACCGTACAAAATATGAGTGTTTTGCGATAATTATAGATCGAGTTATAAAAGTTTTAATTTGTCAGGACTTTATACTTATGATACACTAAAATATAAGAAAAGTCAACAAATCTCCCCCCCCGCCCCCCCCCCCGCTGTTTTTTAAAACGATTACGATTACCATACGAAATTTGAGCGTGTTGTAATTGTTTGGATCCGAGTTATACGTGTTTGCGGTTTTCGGGCCCTTATATTCGTATTATACTAAAATTTTAAGGCCTTCAGTTAAAAAACTCTACAGTGTTCCCTATAAAATTATGTCATATGTTTCACGTGTGCAAAATTTCAGTTTGCTAGAGAAAGGACCGAAATGACAAGGGACTGAAATGGCTAGAGACCGAAATGACTCGGGACGAAATGACTCGGGACCGAAATGGCTCGGGACCGAAATGTCTCGGGACCGAAAGGACCATGGACCGAAATGTCCTGCTTCCGTCCCTAAAGTTCCTGACATATTTTAAAATTCAATATAAAATCAAGTAATTGTCATACAGGAGTGCAGTTTGGACTAAAATGCTTCTCAGGGTGAAAAGTTTTCTTCAAGCAAAGGGAAATAATTAGTTCCAAATTTCGGTCACAGATGGCGCCAGTTGTCCGGATGCTTATGTTGTCCGTTTTAATGTTTTCAAACATGCGTTTTTTCTGATTTTCAGATAGAATTTGATGCTGCGATACAGAAAGGATGACTCCGAGCGAAAAAGGACAAAGCGTATGCTTCTGCTGTGGCTGAAATTGAAGTACTGAAGACGAAAATCAAGCATGCGATCCAGTCAATTCCCCAAGCAACGCCGAACACGTCGATTGAACTGGAATTCCGTTTGAATGTGGCTCGAGAGCAACAAAAAGGGCACTCATTGAACAATTAAACTTATGCTAATGGATTGCACAAATTATTAAACTTTAACTGATTTTGACAAAATAAAATTATCTGCAAATGATTGTCTTGAGCTTGTTATGCTTCTTTCTGAATAATTTAAGCTACAGCACCATCTATGAGTGATGATAGGTACTAATTTTTTATTATCTTGAAAAAAAAAAATCTTTTTCATCGTGAGAAACATTTTAGTCGAAACCGCACTCCTGTACGACAATTACTTGATTTTTTAATGAATTTTAATATGTGTCAAGGACTTTTGGGACACCCTATAGTAATTATATGACAATGCGAATGAGTGTATTTAAGCGAGTTACTAGAGCACGGATATATGGAAGACAGACGGCAGACAGTAGAAAGGCAAACCGAAGTGTTAAAAATTTAATTTCTTAATAATATCCTGTTGGTGTTGGAAAGTGTTTCATAATCATGTAGGATTTTTAATATTTTCCAACATAAGGTGTGTCCCAACGAAATAAAGCTACCGTAACTGTGTGCCGTAACTGGACACAAGAGAAACAAATATATTAAGAAAGTCTATATAGAAATACATATTTACAAGGAAAAACTCACCCCCTGCTCTACCTGAGCAGGAGAAAAGGGTGAATGTGTAAAAGAAGAGAGGGAAAAGTGTCCCGCTGAAATAAAGCTACTGCCAATATTAGTATTTATTGGTAACTTCCGACATTCGAGCTGCTGCAGTTGAACATGTTTATGACGTCAGGACGTTGTCAAATACTTGTTCTGTGCCAGTCGAACTTTGTATAGACTTTAGAAGGTTGTATTTTCTGTTTCTCCTGCAGCATTGCAATGGGAAAGAAAACCCATCTATCAAAGTTCGAAAAAGGACAGATAACAGCTTTTAAGGAACAAGGTCTTTCACATAGACCAATATCTAAGCAAATCAAACGATCTAAAACCGTAATAGACAATTTTGTAAATCAGGACTATGCGTACAGGCACAAAAGAAGGAGGTGTGCATGCAGAAAAAGTGACTTACAGGCGGAAAAGAGAAGTTTTGCGTCGTCTTTCACGAGGTGGTATTTCCCTAAAACAGTAGGCCAAAAAGGATAACATCCCTGTGAGAAAATCAACCCTTTCACGAATTGAAAAACGTACAAGCAAGTTGCGATATGAGAAAAGGAAACAGCAGCCCATGTTGAAATCCACATACAAAGAAGATTCATTTAGGCCAAATATCATCAAACCTGGAAGGACCAATGGCATCGTTTTATAGTCTCAGATGAGAAAAAAATTAATTTCGATGGGCCAGACGGCCTTGCTTTCTATTGGTATGACATGAGGAAAGAAGGGGCAATTTTTTCCAAAAGACAGCAAGATGGAGGCTCATTAATGGTGTGGGGGGGCTTCGGCTATGAAGGTAAACATAACCTGGCTTTTCTCTCAGGCCGCATGAAGGCTACCGATTACAAAGAAATGCTAGAAAACCATTTATTGCCATTTGCAAAGAGAATTGGTGGACTAAGTTGGATTTTCCAGCAGGACAAGACCTCCATTCGCTTTGCAAAATCCTCCTGGAAAGGGTTTTGCGATAATCGGGTGCCCTGTCCTTTTTCTCTGATTTCAATCCCCAAGAAAACGTGTGAGGTATCATCAGTAGGGCTGTATATGCCAATGGCAGACAGTTTCAGTCTGTGGCAAAATTGAAGGTCGTCATCATTGAAGCGTGGGAGAATATTGATGCTATTGTCCTCCAAGGATTAATAAATGGTATGCCACATCGTATATTCCAAGTCATATATAAACATGGCGGATATGCTGTCTATAAACAGTAGTGGCTTTATTTAGGCGGGACGCTTTTACCTCCTCTTTTTTTTTACAAATTCATTTTTGTTCCTGTTCATGTAGAAGTGAGTTACTGCTTGTAAATATGTATTTGCATACAGACTTTCTTAATATATTTGTTTCGTTATTATTGATTTGTTTAGTTTCCAATTACAGCACACAATCACGGTGGCTTTATTTCGGTGGGACACACCTTAGTTGATAGCTGTTGGTACCATAGCTTATGAATTGGGTATGTCTGTCCATGCTCCAACTCGCGTAAATATACTCGGATTATCATATAATTGATCTGTGTTATTGAGATTTGCCATGGCATGTTCGGTATTGGGAAATGAAGGTCGTAGTATTTATAGTTCATTTACAGGGCACTCAAAAGCATTCTGTTACATTATGGTTAATGGTGAAAAAATCATTTGCGGTGTATTTTAATAGTATTACACTATTTTAAACAAAATTAAATTAATATACGTGGGTGGTTCAATAATTATTGTCCCTAATGTATATAAAATATTTGTATTGCGATGGTTGATGTGGAATATCGAAGCCTAGTCTCTTAAATGCCTATATGCTCAATTTCAGAACCGTGGCTGCTATATTAACATAGTTTTGTAGGGAGGAGTGAAGTTTTAAAGATCTATTTTTGGGGGAATTTTTCAGGAAGGGGTGAGGGTGAAATGCTGGTTTGGAGCTTATGAGGCTATATTTGTGACGGTGGATGAGATGTGGCTACATCACTATGATCCTGGGTCCAAACGACAGTAGTTACATCTCATCCACCGTCACAAATCTAGCCCCATAAGCTAAAAATCAGCCTTTCACCCACACTCCCCCCCTTTCAGTCTTCCCTTCAAAACTATGTGAATATAGCAGCTACGGTTCTGAAATTGAGCATATAGGCATCTAAGACATTAGGCTTCAATATTCCACAACAACCATCGCAGTACAAATATTTTATATACACTAGGGACAATAATTATTGAACCGCCCTCGTACATTATTGAGGTGCACTAGAAATTGTTACTATAGACAAAGTTATGCGTAGTACTTACAGTGCGGATACAGGAAAACTTAAAATTATTCCGTTTATTATGGTCTGTCAAGAAAAATCGTTTGCGCCGATTTTAATAATGTTACTGTTTCACAAACAAAATGAAATTGAAATGAATTTCTGAGGTGCACTAAAACATGCTTTCTATAGAATAGGGGATGCAAAACATTTATGATTGACCATTAGAATATGATGTGGCATCGCACATATCATTCATTTACAGGAGTACATAAAAGATTTCGACACAATACAGTATCCGAAATATTGCCTATTAGGGATGACTGCTGACTAAGTTTTTGCGTACTACGTAGGGTGTATAAACTCTATAGACATAGATCATTTACAGAATTGCACAAAAGAATTAGTAAGTGTACTATCTTTAGTTTCATTTTAACTCACTAGATGGCAGCATCACAAATGTTTAAAAAGCCAGTCATTTGGGGAACTCATTTGGGGAAAATAAATAATCCCTATTGGGGATTTCGGATTACCATCGTCCCGTCCCGAGGGAAAAACATCAGAACGTATTTGGATACCAGCCTATGCTGACGATATTCAAATGATCCGACAAAACGCCAAGATAATAATAAGATTCCTATTGTGTAATATTGTACTGTGTTGCAATTTCTGTTTTTGTGTGAATAAATTGTAACGTGTACAACAGGACCTCCTTCGTTTCGTCGAGTGATTTAAAAATCCCGAAATTGATAACGACTCTGACCAGAAGTTATTTCAGTGACCTTCAAACTCATTTTCTTATTAGGGTTTCGTTCATCTGACGAAACTCTATTCGTCTCGCTCCTCCGTCTGTCTGTCTGTCCGTCACAGAGCCCGTTCTCAGAAACTATATATGTTGGAGACTTGAAACTATGCATACTTATAGCTGAACACCTCACATCAAACGACAAATCATAAAATTTTGAAAAAGTCTTATATTTACCCTTCTGGACTCTAACTTGTGTATTTTAAGCTTTTTTTCGAACTGAGCACCTATTTAATTTGGAGACATGAAATTTTGCATACTTATAGCAGAACACTTGCGATCACACAAACAAGTGGGTAAGTGTGATCACAGATCGCACAGAGGGTTTCGTTTAATATTCCTTTCAAAACACTTTATACTTTTGCGAAATCTGTTAGTTCCACATTTCGAACCAGGGGGCGCACTCTATTCTACACAAACATCTATCCAAATGAAACTCCGTTTTACAACTATCCGTAGGTATATTAGTCGAGGGGATCGGGTCTATAGCACCCGAGATGGGTAGGCGCCTCCTGGTGGTAGAAAGTGGAACTGAAATATGTAAGGCTATGTGCATAGTATGAAAGAGTGGTCAAAGTGGTGTCGGCAAAAGTTAGAAAAGTACTCACCGGTTGCAATGGAGGGAGGTTAGAAAAATTGCTTAAAATACACAAGTTAGAGCACGGTGGGTAAATAATATAAGACTTTATGAAAATTTTATGATTTTTCGTGTGATCGCAAGTGTTCTGCTATACGTAAGCAAAATTTCAAGTCTTCAACTTAAATAGGGGCTCAGTTAGAAAGAAAAGCTTAAAATACACAAGTTGGAGCCCAAAGGGTTAAATATAAGACTTTTTCAGAATTTTATGATTTGTCGTTTGATGTGATGTATTCAGCTATAAGTATGTAAAATTTCAAGTCTTAAACTTAATTAGGAGCTCAGTTAGAACAAAAAGATTAAAATACACAAGTTAGAGCCCAGAGGGTTAAATATAAGACTTTTTCAGAATTTTATGATTTGTCGTTTGATGTGATGTATTCAGCTATAAGTATGCAAAATTTTAAGTTTTTTAAACTTAATTAGGGGCTTAGTTAGAACAAAAAGATTAAAATACACAAGTTGGAGCCCAGAGGGTTAAATATAAGAACTTTTTCAAAATTTTAGGATTTGTTGTTTCATGTGAGGTGTTCAGCTATAAGTATGCAAAATTTCAAGTCTCTAACATATATAGTTTCTGAGAACGGGCTCTGTGACGGACAGACAGACAAACAGACAGAGGAGCGAGACGAATAGGGTTTCGTCAGATGAACGAAACCCTAAAAACCATAAAAAATTTTTAATGTCTTATATTATTTACCCCTCTGGGCTCTAACTTGTGTATTTTAAGCAATTTTTCTAACCTCCCCTCATTGCACCCGGTGGGCACTTTCTAACTTTTGTCGACACACCTTTGACCATTCTTTTATATTATGCACATAGCCTTACATATTTTAGTTCCACTTTTTACCGCCAGGGGTTGCCTACTTATCTCGGATGCTATGGGCCCGATCCCCTCGACTAATATATCTATGGATAAGTTGTAAAACGGAGTTTCGTTCTGATAGAGGTTCGTGTAGAATAGAATGCGTCCCCTGGTTGCGAAATGTGGAACTAACAGATTTTGCAAAAGGATAAAGTGTTTTGAAAGGAATATTAAACGAAACCCTCTGTGCGATCTGTGATCACACTTACCCACTTGTTTGAATTGTACCTTAAATGCTATTCAAGAGCACACTATATGAATTATAGCATCTATTTATCACACAAGAAATTAAAAAAAGAAATTTTTTTGGAGAAAAATTAGGAATTTTTCTGAATTTTTTAAACGTTACCAAGAACTTTCAAAATGTCCCAACCTCACTCCATATCAATTAAAATCCCCAATATTTTTTGTGCCAGTTTGGTTTACATTTACAAATAAAACTGTGCATCGAATTTTATATACAGTAGAGCGCCGATTATCCGAACAAGTCGGGACGGACACTAGTTCGGATAAGCAAAAGTTCGGACAAATGGACAGACAATTTAAGGGACATTCCTGACTGTACTAAAACCTTCACACTTTATCCAGGCTTTAGACTGACAGCACTAGTTAATGCTGGCATGTTTAAAAATTAATTTTGTCTTGTTAATATTTTTGTTTACTTTTTATTATCATTTTCTGATACCCAGAGATTATAATTTAAGCAAAAGAACTTTCGATTGTTGCTTGCTTCAAAGAAGACAATCTTTTCAATGCTACCATATCTCGAACTCTTCTTAAATACGTTAGTTGAATAGAAACAGCATTCTTCTGCCGTTCGAGCCCTTTCATAGCTGTTTCCAAACATTCAAAGACTTCGTTATGTAATGGACCTTGATCATTTTCAGAGCATTCGTTTTCAATTTCTTTTTCGTCTTGAATATCATCCACAATCTCATCATCATTTAAACTCTGATATCCAAGTCTAATACAGTGTTTGGATAATTGATAGTTCATAAAAAAAAAATAAAAAAAAATTGTGAGAGAAATAAGCTGTTTGGATAATTTGAATTTCGGTTAAAAAGTATTTTTTGAGAGAAATTGGCTGTTCGGATAATTGGAAGTTCGGTTAATTGGAGTTCGGATAATCGGCGCTCTACTGTATTTGAATATAAAGGTAAGAAGAAAAAAATAGTTTCTAAATTTTATGGAATTTTCAGCATTTCTGCACTTAACTACCTGTTGGGTGGTTTTCTCTTCTTCTAATTACACTCCACTTTTAATTTACTCAATTAACTGTCACTAATGATATTAGCCTGACCTTAAATTTTTAAACAAGGTGTGAACAGTTTACCAACACCTGGATGTTGTTACAAAAAGAGGAAAAATAAAAATAAGCAATATGCTTAGAAAGATACTAATTTGATTTTAAAAAAACTCTTAGAATAATTACCAATAGAAAAAAAACAAAACAAAGAGGAAATGCATAAACTAACTTAAAGTAAATCAAAAAATTACTATTAGAAATGTAAAATTAAACCTTAATTATTTAACAGTAACAACATCCTCAACCATTCACAACTTATGAAGAGAAAACTACCAACACTTCTGAATTTGAGAATACAATGCATTCACAATAAAATAAGAAAAGCTAAATTGATTACCACAGAACTTCACAACCGAAAGGCAAACTCTTGAGTCCGCATTATATCAATATGTTTTGATAATTTAAAAGGATTTAATATCAAGATTGTGACTGCACTTATACTCTCAAATCCAGGGGCCACATAATCGTATAGTAGATCATTAGCATTGAAAATCATTAAATCTAACTGATGTTTTACACTGCAAACAAAATTACTTCTTGAATTCTTTTCCTTTTTTTTATATATTTTAGGAGTTGCCCTGAACATTCTAGCAATTATATCAATTTCAGTTTTTTTTTTTTTTTTAATTTAATGAACAATACATACTCTTTTCAGAAATTATTTATTAATTAAATTTATTTTGATTCGAATCTCTCAAGGAATATATGTGTTTATGAATTTCCACCTAGCATAGATCTTGTTACCATAATACTTAGTTACCAAATTCAAAGGATTTAAGAGTTGAAACAAATACAACCAGAAAAGAAAGGTAATAAGAGAGGTGACAACCATTAAAATTAATTTTTAAATCAATCATAAAAGGTAACAAAACCCTCAATTCGTCTCACACAACATTCCTCACTTAAAATCTGATAGGAATAATTACTCCTGGTTATAAAACTTTAAGATTTTTTTTTTTTTTATGTACTAATTTTATTTATCAATGATATTAAGCTTTCTTCATTTTAAAGATTAAATTGGTTAAGTAAAAAAGAAAGAGAGTAAAGCAATACATTTAATATCATTTTATTAAGTTTTAAGTCTTATTTTTTTAAGAATTTTCTATTATTTTTAAACAATTTGTTGCAAAGAAATTTTAGTATAGAGATATCGAATTTATATTTACATAGCTGAATTCATTTCAAAATAATTTTCAAAAACTTCGAGAAATTACTACTATCTTGCAAAGAGTCTTGAATTCAATAAACATTACAAACAGATACTTAAAACTACTTAATTTAACATGACTCATTCCTTTTCCTTTTTTTTAAACATATATTTTCAACATATCAAAACAATAATGCAAAAGTTACTTACATTACACATCATTGAGCAGGGTAAATGCTGAAACCATGACTTTACACTCTATTATATCTTTTTTGTTGGCAGTCCTCTCGAGGGCACATATATTAAAATTTGGAAGTTGGAGATACACTATAAAATAGTACTGTTAGCTGTGCAGTTAATCAACTCATGAACATCAGAATCTTTGGAGGAGATAAGCCACTATATAAAATTCCGAAAAGTGTCTGGTGATTTATTCACATTTTTCTTCTCTTCAGATTTTGAGTGTGTTGACGATTGTGCGAATACTTTTTTTTTTTTTTTTTTTTTTTACTGGATGTATAGCTGCGTGTTTAGAACCTCATCGGCTGGTCCTCTGCACTAGACACAGATTCGTCCAGTCTTTCCGAAAGAAAACAGGATTATTTGAACGAAATTTTACTAAAAAGTATCGACGAGTATTCCCGATTCACAAGTCGTCACTTTCCACCAGCTGGATTGGATTCTCTGTATCATGATTCTTATTAGGCATAAACTGCTCCATCGATGCTAAACTGCCCGGCGTACCCTCGGCTCTCAAGAGAGTGCCCGTGCTTGATACACAAGAGAAACAGACGACCTCCTTAGTCAGTATCTATTCTTCTTCTTCTAAACTATTTTTATTTTTTGTCACTCCAGAAAAACTCCATTGGTCAGGGGGAGGGCTAAAAAGAAAACCCTAAATTCCCCCTGCCCCCACATATTAAAAAAAAGGGAGCCAAGAATCAGCGTCTTCACTCTTTGCTGCCCTTGTCTTGACTCACTTTTCCCCGTAGCCTGTAATAAAAAATCACACGTGCAATACTCTTGCTGACGTCAGATGCTCCTATTCGCTAATCTGGTTAGGTTTCAACCATTTAACTAAAAGGGTGTGTTGTCCACTTTCCACCCTGCACATTTTTCTAATGGGACACCCATCTTTAAATGCCAAGCAAACTATCTATTTCCCACGGCAGTTTCCCATAAAATCTCCCAAATTGTCTGTTTGACAATAACTTTTAAAAGGAGGGTTATAAAATTGCACCAAGCATTTTACTTAAAAGGCTCATAAAATTTTATATATATGGTTGGCCACCCAAGCAGGCTTTTAGGCTGTGATAACGAACGTAATAAAAGAAGTGTATGAAATTCACATGGAAAACACGTTTTTACTGCATCCTATGTGACATTACAAAGGCAGACTGAGGGGGTTTTGATTTTACGAGCTGGCGTTGCTATGGTAACACCGCTCTATAGTGGGGGAAATACTTGACCGTTTCCAACAGCTGCCCAAATCCAAGGTTAAGCGAGGAGTTTCGCATTTTTCTTGGAAAAAAAAAGGGAAGGGACATCTTGCTTGTGTTTACGTTCTCAGATAAAAGATTACACGTACCCTAGTATTTGTTTCCACTGAAATAATACGTGTTTTTCTAGATCTGAAACTGAGAAAAAAGAATTCTCTGGCATTAAGTAATATTCTTAAACTATGAAAATTTTGTCTGACATTTTTCTTTGAAAAAGGGGGGGATATAATTGAAGAAAATTAGTAATTTTAAGATGAAAGCATACAATGTTATATATATATATATAAAGAGGGGGGATTTTAATAACACCAGAATTTGTCAAAATAAGGATATTGTTAAATATTCTACAACATGGCTCCCCTATCTTGAAGAAAAAAACAAAAAAAAATTTCTAAAACACAATTTTTTTTTTTTTTGGAAAGGTAAACGAAAACTAAACTCCCAGCGGAGAACTCAATTTTTCCACTCAAAGTAAGTTAACTAAGGATATTAAATTAAAAATTGGGACAAGCGAAAATATTAGTAAGTCCATTGCAATGCTGGGGTATCATCGACATGAGCACTTGATACTCGAACAAATCAAACAGCGACTCGAAGAGTCTCGAAGCACTACGTACCTGACACACCACTCTGCACAGTCCGGAATGTGCAATATGAGCTGCTTACAACGAATCGATTACCTGAATACTTCCTTAACAGACAGGAACTTTAAGATGAATAAACCAAAAAAAGTTAAATATTAAGCCATAAAAGTAATCCACAGCCAGCTGAATCCCAATCCCAGCCGTCACACTAGCACAAAGTTATCTGCACAACATAATATTTATCTATAATTTTACCTATTTATACTTTTGACCTAAACATGTAGACAGTGAACTCTCATTTTAGTACTACTAGTTCTCTTACTGAATGAACACCACACCTGACCATACATGCCCATTACATCTGCAATTGAGCCTAAAAAAATTCTAAAATAGAGAAATTTAAATTAATGTGGAGGAATAAATATATGAAGGACTGCCAACCGGTACTTACACATATGCATAAACATCAATTAGACACAGGCTGGATATGCAGATGCATACACATAAAAAAAATCAAATCTTTTGCAAAACACATAACAGTATCTGATTCATAACTTAAAAAAAGATCATTGAAACTAACTTACAGCATTAACATGATATTATATACATACATATGTTTAAATAGAAAAGCATCAATAACATTACAGGGTGTGTAAAATTTGTACTGTGAAAAAAAAATTTTGTAACCCCTATCGTGAAAAAGTTCATTGTCCAAAAGGTGGGGTTTTAACTTGAAATTTACAAATGCACTTACAGACCATTTGTGCAAACAGTGTATGTCTGCAGTTCTGTACTACTAGGAATACACTACCCATAGCTTAGAAAAATTTAGAAAAAGGCAAAAATAAACTACACAAACAATGCAAGGATGGTGATGTAATGTCTACAATCATCCAATAAACATGCCTACCAAATTTAATCAAAGAAGAAAAAAAATTAACAGGAAAGAATAATAATAATAATAAAATAAATAAGGAGAATTTATACATTTACTCATATTTACAGCTAAAGAAAATAAAACATGTAAAGCATAAAGAACATGAGCGTGTGCTAGTATGGCAGTAGATAACTCACATCAAAAACACAGAGAAGTATAAACATAATACCATTCCGAAAATTTTGCAAAATACCCCAAAATTTATTTATTTCAGAGAGAAAAAAAAAGATATCTATGTCAAAGATATTGGATACACAATACAAAATACACTTAACTAAACGTAAGTAGACATTTAAACATATCGCTTCAGTTGCAGCACCTAATTTTCAAAACACACCTGAAAATTTCAAACTCCCCAAAATTAGCTTAAATTTTGGCTAAAATTGACTAAAAACTTTTTTCAAAACTGGTGCGGAACGGCATGCAGGCCATAATATAACACAAAACATGAGAATTTTTCCAAACAGGCCATATAAAGCTCCAAAAACTGCTACTAATATTTACGGACGACAAATCAAAACCAACCCATTTTGAAGCTTCAACATTTTCGATATTGAGTTTTAAATTAAATACATTTACCTAAAAACAGATTAAAACACATATAAATACAAATTAATTAAAATATATGTACAGAAAACATTAAAAAAAAACAAATAAAATCGTTACTCCCTATAATCTGGTCGAACACTTCTATCTCGAAACGAATATTCGGTTCGTGTAGTCGACCTGGATCGACTGATGCGTTTCGATTTCGCGACAGTTCGTATCGAATCACCCGACGTCCCTGCATTGTTGCTATCTGGATGATCAATTTCGTCCCTGACCCTTTCAGCAACTCTAGATGCATCTGGTGAACAACCTAAACATTCCCCTCCCGAAGCAATCTCTGACTGCGATTCTATTCCTCCCGGAGCTTCCTGCGGTTGCGGGGAAAGAGCAACAATTTCCGTTGGATCCCTACGTGCGTCATCGGGAGTACTGCCTCTATTTTTATTAGTTTCGATTTCCCTGGTGCTTTCACTTACATTACGTTGCATTACAGGGGGCGGTACCCATGCATAGCATCTCCTACGTCTACTAGTGCGGGGGTGGGTTGCTCGCTCGCTACTCTGAATCGGTTCTGTTTCATCGATGGGCGGACTGTGAATCGAATCCCCATTAGTCGTTTGTTGTTGTTGTGGATTGTTTTGGTCTGCAATCGTTCTGTTCTTGAATAAAGTGAGCCTGTCAATATGCACAACTTGAGTATTTTTCGGGTTAGCAACTAGCGCGATTTTAAAATTAGCATCATTTAACTGCTCTATTATAGTGAAAGGACCATTATTTAACTTACTTAATTTTTTTGTATGACCTGGCTCAATTTTAGGTGTGTAAAGCCACACAAGATCACCCACTTTTAGATTTTTACAAACTGCTGTTTTCTCTCTGTACTTTTCTTGCTTCTCAGCTACTGAAATAAGATTGTTGTGAACTTCAGCATACACTTTTTGAAGGGCGGGGATTATGAGTTCACAAAAAGATGGTGCATCGTTGTAATTGAATCTAGGTGGTTGTGAAAATAGACTATAGGGAAGGTTTAGGTTTCTTCCATACATTACGGCTGCCGGAGTAAGTTTTGTTGAAGAGTGTACAGCAGTACGCATTGCAAGAAGGGCAAATTTGAGCTTAGTATCCCAGTCAGATTGATTTTCATTCACAATATGAGAGAGTGCATTTTTTAATGTACGATTTTGGCGTTCGATCTGGCCATTGCTAGAAGCATGATAGGAAGTTGTTCTGATATGCTTTATGCCAAACATATTGTACACATGTTCAATTGCTTCTGATATTAAGTTTTTACCATTATCTGTTGTAATATAACACGGTGCTCCATATCGCGATATGAAATCAGCCAAAGTGTCTGCTATCACATCAGATGTGACCGAACTGACAGCATATGCTTCTGGCCACTTTGTAAACGAGTCAATGTAGGTAATTATATACTTATTTCCAGAACAGGTCAGTGGCAAGACTCCAATTATATCTAAGTGTACTTTATTAAGAGGGAATTGGGGGGTGGGAAGACGTTGCAGTGGTGCAAGATGGTTTGCCTTATGGGCTCTTTTTTCTTGGCAGCTAATACATGATTCCACTAGGTGCTTGACACCTGACGACATCCCCGGCCAGTAAAAATGCTCACGGATGCGGTCAATCGTTTTTTGGAACCCCTGATGACAGGCAGCTAGAGAGTCATGTGTTAGAGTGAATACTTGTAAAATTAATGCTTTAGGAACAACTAATTTGATAGGATTATTTACAATTAAAGAATCTCTCGTATCTTCACATACTAGGATATCATCTCTAAAAAAAAACTTCATGTATTTAGGTGAAATTTCCAAACCTTGCTCTAATTTCTTTACAATCTCACAACACTTCTTGTCCGCTTTTTGGCATTCACTAATTTTTTCTATAAGGTTGGAGTATGGTTCAAAGGATGTCTCTTTAGCAACTTGAATATTGAAATTGCAGCTGACTGCACATGTAGGCTCGTCTACCTTAACAAAACGGGATAAAAAGTCTGCCACACTATTACATTTACCACGGACATAACTTATAGTAAAGTTATAGTCTGATAGAGTACAAATCCATTTTGCCATTCGTGACGTCGGGTCTTGAATCTTTAACATGAAAGTTAGTGGTGCATGATCTGTATAAATGGTGAAATGAGTGTTGGCAAAGTAGCATTTAAAATGGGCAGTGGCCCAGACAAGAGCAAGAAGCTCCCTCTCAGTGGCCGAATATCTTACCTCAGCATCTTTGAGTCTCCTGCTAGCAAAGGCAACAGGGTGTATCATCTTGTTCTCGTCAAGTTGTGAAAGGACTGCCCCTAGAGATTCACTACTTGCATCTGTATATATAATGAATTCTTTGTTAAAATCTGGCAAGGTGAGACATGGTTTTGAGATAAGCGCTTGCTTAAGATCCTCAAATTCCTTTTGGGCTGCCTCATTCAAGACAAAAGGCCCAGTTTCTTTAGTTAAATCTATTAAATTAATTGCTCTTTTAGTAAAATCTGGGATAAAACGCCTGTAAAAAGAAAGTGTGCCGATAAAAGATCTGACACCTTTACGAGTAGTAGGAGGTTGCAATTTTTCAATAATTTCAATATTTTTATTAATGGGAGACACTTTGCCACTATGAATTTCAAAACCAAGATATTGAATTTTATCTGTTAAAAATTTACATTTGCTAGGTTTAAGTTTCAGTTTGTGTTGGCGAAGCCTTCCAAATACAAGATTGAGTTTCTTGATGTGAGACTCAATGTCTTTCGACGAGACCACTATATCATCAATGTAGACCAAAATACCCAAGTTTCCTAGGTCCCCAAAAATGGCATTCATAAGTCTTTGGAACGAATTACCAGAATTCGCCAAACCGAAGCAGTTGCGGGACCACTCAAATAATCCTTTATGTGTTATAATGGCTGTCTTATGCTTGTCCTCAGGTCTAATAACTTGTTGAAAAAACCCACTCGTGAGATCAAGAGTTGAAAAATATTTAGCACCTGACAAAGAATCTACAGAGTCTGTGATATTAGGAATAGGGTACGCATCTTTTACCAAATTCTTGTTAAGCTTTCGAAAATCGACAGCTAGGCGATAACTACCATCTGTTTTTTCCACTAAGATGACAGGAGAGGCAAATTCTGACATTGAAGGTGACAAAATATTAGCTTCTAACAAAATATTCAATTGATCCTCCATTTCCTGGCGCAGTTTGTAGGGAACTCTATAAGCTTTGCAGCGAACCGGTTTGTCAGAAGTTAAGTTTATAGTATGGGGAATTGTGTTACATCCGGGTAAATCGAGTACAGAGGCTGCAAACACATCTTTATTTTTATCAAGGAATTCTTGCATTTGAGTTTTTAAAGGAGGTGTTAAGTGATCCAAATTAATTTCTGAACTCCACTTTAAATCAGCGTGATCAAAATCTGCTATTGGGGTGTCAAAATTTACATTACAAGTTAAGTTACATTTATTTGGAGTTGAATTACATTTACTTGAAGTTAAATTACATTCATCATGAGTTAAATTTAAGTTATCTGTACATTTAAGAATTTTAGCTACAAACGTTCCTTTATTTAAGTGAATCATATTGTCTGAAAAATTAGCAAAAGATAAAAATAAACCATGCTCTTGTGTGCAAATGGTTCTGGAAATAAGGAGGCCTTGATGCAAACTCCTAGCAAGGGGTTCTAACATTATAGGATCATTTACGCTTACATTTAATTCTTTACTACACTTAACATTTGTCAAAATTTTAGTTTGGGGAGGGATTGTTATTTTATCACATAATGCGGCTATACCTATGATGGTTTTGTCATTACTCTCATTTTCATTAACTTTATTTTCACTTTCACTATTCTCATTGTCACCACTTAAATCCTCCTCAATATCAGCAATTTGCACCGCATCAGGCTTCTTTTTATCTACTCCTTGCTGTATCCTACCTGTGTCTTGCGAAATAAGGTTTACTTGGTGAACATGAGTAGTTTGTGGTATATTGTGGTTATCTATGGTACTCTCAACTTCCTCGGTGATTTTCTCCCTTTGCAAGTCACTATTACTTTCATTTAGTAACTTCTTTTGCCCTCTATTACCTAATTCTTCCTTCTCATTACTTATGGTACCCTGAACTGCCTCTATAGCACTACTACAGGCTACTTTTTGTTCACTATTAGCTTTGTTTACACTTTTGCACTGGTAGTTCTCACAAGTAAATTTCCCACAATTTGTACACATTTTTGCTATATTACATTTACATTTACAATTACATTTACTTGAATTATTTACAGCATTATTTACAAAGTTTTGACACAATTTGGTACTATTCTGACACTTTTCTACATCCTCGGTTACTGTGCTAATACTATGGCAACCTGAATTTCCCTCAACTTTGGAATGATCCTGGTCTTCAGTTGTTTGTTTACCTTGTGTTTGTTCAGAGCTTTTAAGACTGACAGTATTATTTGAACAATCAATAGTAACTCTGTACTTTTTTAAAAAAGGCATTCCTAAAATGGCAGAAAATTCATCCGCCAGTTTCCCTGGGACAACAAAAAATTTAGCACTGCACAGAATATCATTAATTTTAAACGTTGCTACCACACATTGATTTAGATTCATTTTCTCGCCAGTTACAGTCACAATGGGTGTGCAACATTCCTCTACGTTACTCTCCAAAAAAAAATTTAGCATAGCACTACTCAAAAGATTTATCGCAGATCCAGAATCGCATAATGCAGTGATAGTTTTATTATTTACAATCATACTCGTCACTGGGAGACTGTACACTTGCGGGGAAAAAACACTATATACTGGGGTGGAGTCGTTCGGCTTCTGGGGGATCAGTCCGACCATTTCAGATCCAGCCTTATTTAGTTTAAAGGTACTTTAGGAGCACCCTGTGTATTTCTGTCACTACTAGGTTGATTTACATTTACATTATTCGTTTGATCCCTATTACTATTCCCTTGATTATCAGTATCCCTATTGCTATAATCATTCCTATCCCTATCACTATAATCATTTCTGCCCCTATTGTTATTACCACTTCTACCCCTAGTTCCCCTATAGTTAAAGTCCGGTCTATCTCTACCATTATAATTATAATCATTTCTGTCTCTATTTTCCCTAAAATAAGTATTATCAGGCTGGCCAGGATACCCTCGATAATTGTTGCCATAGCCCCCACGGCCCCTATAGTTACTAAACCTGCCCCTACCATAATTGTTTTGATACCTAGCTTGCGGGCAATCTCGTGCAAAGTGGCCTATCTCAGAACAGATGTAACACGAAAAATTACGCATATTTGTTCTTTCCTGGCTCTGCACCTCGCTCCGTTTATCATTACTTTGCACCAAACTTTCGATTTTCGTTGTGAGTAATTCTACTTGTTCCCTTAGTTTATTTATTTCCTGCTGTGACTGTTTCGATTCGCTTTTTGGGTGCACAGCGGCACACGCTACACTTTGTTGTACACACTGATGTGTAAAAGGGGTACTAACGTCATTTTGCAGATTGTAGAAAGGGTTTACACTAACACTCCTACATGCTTTTTCTTCTAAAAGCGCAACTCTGAGGATTTCTTCGGGTGTCTGTGGATTTTTTGTGATAACCCCCCTCCTAATTTCAGGGGAAATGTTACCAAGGAGCATCGAGTGCAAAATAGCATTCCTATTTTTTTCTACTACATCACCCTGCAGCCCATCAATATCCAACGCTTTAAGCGACATATCATATGCCCTATCATAGAAATCCTGCACAGACATATGGGGTGTTTGCTTGAAACTGAAAAAATTCGAGAGTGCTACATCCGGAGTGATATGGTGGGTATATCTTTCCTTAAAAATTTTTATAATATCATCTACTGTTTTTCCCTTATTAAGCTTATATAATCTAGCTGCTCCCCCATTTACTCTACTAAACAAAGCAAACTTTTTTTCTTCCTCTTCCCATTTGAAAAAATTAGCCAAACTATCAAATTTTTCAAAAAATTCATTGAAGGGCACTGAATTTGCCTCACCGCTAAAAGGTGGAATGGAGGAAATATTTTCCATAAGTGCATTCTTCTTTTGGACCAGTGCAAAATCTTTGATGTGCTCGTCAGTAGCCATAATTAGTACAAGAAAATTTCAAGAGGGGTGTAACTATTCACAGAAAAGTAAATTCATAAAAATAAATACCAAGAAAACTCTTAAAATTACACCAGTATGGAAAAAAAATATCCACAGCAATCCTTAATCAGTAGTACAGAACCACACACTTACCTTTCACATATGTTTATATAAAAATGCAACAAAATTTCAAAAACAACAAACCAGGACTAAATGTCGCGGTACCATTCTTGTTGGGTGGTTTTCTCTTCTTCTAATTACACTCCACTTTTAATTTACTCAATTAACTGTCACTAATGATATTAGCCTGACCTTAAATTTTTAAACAAGGTGTGAACAGTTTACCAACACCCGGATGTTGTTACAAAAAGAGGAAAAATAAAAATAAGCAATATGCTTAGAAAGATACTAATTTGATTTTAAAAAAACTCTTAGAATAATTACCAATAGAAAAAAAACAAAACAAAGAGGAAATGCATAAACTAACTTAAAGTAAATCAAAAAATTACTATTAGAAATGTGAAATTAAGCATTAATTATTTAACAGTAACAACATCCTCAACCATTCACAACTTATGAAGAGAAAACTACCAACACTTCTGAATTTGAGAATACAATGCATTCACACTAAAATAAGAAAAGCTAAATTGATTACCACAGAACTTCACAACCGAAAGGCAAACTCTTGAGTCCGCATTATATCAAATAATATGTTTTGATAATTTAAAAGGATTTAATATCAAGATTGTGACTGCACTTATACTCTCAAATCCAGGGGCCACATAATCGTATAGTAGATCATTAGCATTGAAAATCATTAAATCTAACTGATGTTTTACACTGCAAACAAAATTACTTCTTGAATTCTTTTCCTTTTTTTTTATATTTTAGGAGTTGCCCTGAACATTCTAGCAATTATATCAATTTCAGTTTTTTTTTTTTTTAAATTTAATGAACAATACATACTCTTTTCAGAAATTATTTATTAATTAAATTTATTTTGATTCGAATCTCTCAAGGAATATATGTGTTTATGAATTTCCACCTAGCATAGATCTTGTTACCATAATACTTAGTTACCAAATTCAAAGGATTTAAGAGTTGAAACAAATACAACCAGAAAAGAAAGGTAATAAGAGAGGTGACAACCATTAAAATTAATTTTTAAATCAATCATAAAAGGTAACAAAACCCTCAATTCGTCTCACACAACATTCCTCACTTAAAATCTGATAGAAATAATTACTCCTGGTTATAAAACTTTAAGATTTTTTTTTTTTTTTATGTACTAATTTTATTTATCAATGATATGAAGCTTTCTTCATTTTAAAGATTAAATTGGTTAAGTAAAAAAGAAACAGAGTAAAGCAATACATTTAATATCATTTTATTAAGTTTTAAGTCTTATTTTTTTAAGAATTTTCTATTATTTTTAAACAATTTGTTGCAAAGAAATTTTAGTATAGAGATATCAAATT
The DNA here is from genome assembly GCA_963932465.1 of Maratus speciosus. Taxonomy (NCBI): domain Eukaryota; kingdom Metazoa; phylum Arthropoda; class Arachnida; order Araneae; family Salticidae; genus Maratus; species Maratus speciosus. The sequence continues at coordinate 555,055,753 of OZ010792.1, forward strand.
TATATTTACATAGCTGAATTCATTTCAAAATAATTTTCAAAAACTTCGAGAAATTACTACTATCTTGCAAAGAGTCTTGAATTCAATAAACATTACAAACAGATACTTAAAACTACTTAATTTAACATGACTCATTCCTTTTCCTTTTTTTTTAAACATATATTTTCAACATATCAAAACAATAATGCAAAAGTTACTTACATTACACATCATTGAGCAGGGTAAATGCTGAAACCATGACTTTACACTCTATTATATCTTTTTTGTTGGCAGTCCTCTCGAGGGCACATATATTAAAATTTGGAAGTTGGAGATACACTATAAAATAGTACTGTTAGCTGTGCAGTTAATCAACTCATGAACATCAGAATCTTTGGAGGAGATAAGCCACTATATAAAATTCCGAAAAGTGTCAGGTGATTTATTCACATTTTTCTTCTCTTCAGATTTTGAGTGTGTTGACGATTGTGCGAATACTTTTTTTTTTTTTTTTACTGGATGTATAGCTGCGTGTTTAGAACCTCATCGGCTGGTCCTCTGCACTAGACACAGATTCGTCCAGTCTTTCCGAAAGAAAACAGGATTACTTGAACGAAATTTTACTAAAAAGTATCGACGAGTATTCCCAATTCACAAGTCGTCACTTTCCACCAGCTGGATTGGATTCTCTGTATCATGATTCTTATTAGGCATAAACTGCTCCATCGATGCTAAACTGCCCGGCGTACCCTCGGCTCTCAAGAGAGTGCCCGTGCTTGATACACAAGAGAAACAGACGACCTCCTTAGTCAGTATCTATTCTTCTTCTTCTAAACTATTTTTATTTTTTCTCACTCCAGAAAAACTCCATTGGTCAGGGGGAGGGCTAAAAAGAAAACCCTAAATTCCCCCTGCCCCCACATATTAAAAAAAGGGAGCCAAGAATCAGCGTCTTCACTCTTTGCTGCCCTTGTCTTGACTCACTTTTCCCCGTAGCCTGTAATAAAAAATCACACGTGCAATACTCTTGCTGACGTCAGATGCTCCTATTCGCTAATCTGGTTAGGTTTCAACCATTTAACTAAAAGGGTGTGTTGTCCACTTTCCACCCTGCACATTTTTCTAATGGGCCACCCATCTTTAAATGCCAAGCAAACTATCTATTTCCCACGGCAGTTTCCCATAAAATCTCCCAAATTGTCTGTTTGACAATAACTTTTAAAAGGAGGGTTATAAAATTGCACAAAGCATTTTACTTAAAAGGCTCATAAAATTTTATATATATGGTTGGCCACTCAAGCAGGCTTTTAGGCTGTGATAACGAACGTAGTAAAAGAAAAGTATGAAATTCACATGGAAAACACGTTTTTACTGCATCCTATGTGACATTACAAAGGCAGACTGAGGGGGTTTTGATTTTACGAGCTGGCGTTGCTATGGTAACACCGCTCTATAGTGGGGGAAATACTTGACCGTTTCCAACAGCTGCCCAAATCCAAGGTTGAGCGAGGAGTTTCGCATTTTTCTTGGAAAAAAAAGGGAAGGGACATCTTGCTTGTGTTTACGTTCTCAGATAAAAGATTACACGTACCCTAGTATTTGTTTCCACTGAAATAATACGTGTTTTTCTAGATCTGAAACTGAGAAAAAGGAATTCTCTGGCATTAAGTAATATTCTTAAACTATGAAAATTTTGTCTGACATTTTTCTTTGAAAAAGGGGGGGATATAATTGAAGAAAATTAGTAATTTTAAGATGAAAGCATACAATGTTATATATATATATAAAGAGGGGGGATTTTAATAACACCAGAATTTGTCAAAATAAGGATATTGTTAAATATTCTACAACATCGCTCCCCTATCTTGAAGAAAAAAACAAAAAAAAATTTCTAAAACACAATTTTTTTTTTTTTTTTTTTGGAAAGGTAAACGAAAACTAAACTCCCAGCGGAGAACTCAATTTTTCCACTCAAAGTAAGTTAACTAAGGATATTAAATTAAAAATTGGGAGAAGCGAAAATATTAGTATGTCCATTGCAATGCTGGGGTATCATCGACATGAGCACTTGATACTCGAACAAATCAAACAGCGACTCGAAGAGTCTCGAAGCACTACGTACCTGACACACCACTCTGCACAGTCCGGAATGTGCAATATGAGCTGCTTACAACGAATCGATTACCTGAATACTTCCTTAACAGACAGGAACTTTAAGATGAATAAACCAAAAAAAAGTTAAATATTAAGCCATAAAAGTAATCCACAGCCAGCTGAATCCCAATCCCAGCCGTCACACTAGCACAAAGTTATCTGCACAACATAATATTTATCTATAATTTTACCTATTTATACTTTTGACCTAAACATGTAGACAGTGAACTCTCATTTTAGTACTACTAGTACTCTTACTGAATGAACACCACACCTGACCATATATGCCCATTACATCTGCAATTGAGCCTAAAAAAATTCTAAAATAGAGAAATTTAAATTAATGTGGAGGAATAAATATATGAAGGACTGCCAACCGGTACTTACACATATGCATAAACATCAATTAGACACAGGCTGGAGATGCAGATGCATACACATAAAAAAAATCAAATCTTTTGCAAAACACATAACAGTATCTGATTCATAACTTAAAAAAAGATCATTGAAACTAACTTACAGCATTAACATGATATTATATACATACATATGTTTAAATAGAAAAGCATCAATAACATTACAGGGTGTGTAAAATTTGTACTGTGAAAAAAAAAAATTTGTAACCCCTATCGTGAAAAAGTTCATTGTCCAAAGGGTGGGGTTTTAACTTGAAATTTACAAATGCACTTACAGACCATTTGTGCAAACAGTGTATGTCTGCAGTTCTGTACTACTAGGAATACACTACCCATAGCTTAGAAAAATTTAGAAAAAGGCAAAAATAAACTACACAAACAATGCAAGGATGGTGATGTAATGTCTACAATCATCCAATAAACATGCCTACCAAATTTAATCAAAGAAGAAAAAAAATTAACAGGAAAGAATAATAATAATAATAAAATAAATAAGGAGAATTTATACATTTACTCATATTTACAGCTAAAGAAAATAAAACATGTAAAGCATAAAGAACATGAGCGTGTGCTAGTATGGCAGTAGATAACTCACATCAAAAACACAGAGAAGTATAAACATAATACCATTCCGAAAATTTTGCAAAATACCCCAAAATTTATTTATTTCAGAGAGAAAAAAAAGATATCTATGTCAAAGATATTGGATACACAATACAAAATACACTTAACTAAACGTAAGTAGACATTTAAACATATCGCTTCAGTTGCAGCACCTAATTTTCAAAACACACCTGAAAATTTCAAACTCCCCAAAATTAGCTTAAATTTTGGCTAAAATTGACTAAAAACTTTTTCAAAACTGGTGCGGAACGGCATGCAGGCCATAATATAACACAAAACATGAGAATTTTTCCAAACAGGCCATATAAAGCTCCAAAAACTGCTACTAATATTTACGGACGACAAATCAAAACCAACCCATTTTGAAGCTTCAACATTTTCGATATTGAGTTTTAAATTAAATACATTTACCTAAAAACAGATTAAAACACATATAAATACAAATTAATTAAAATATATGTACAGAAAACATTAAAAAAAAAACAAATAAAATCGTTACTCCCTATAATCTGGTCGAACACTTCTATCTCGAAACGAATATTCGGTTCGTGTAGTCGACCTGGATCGACTGATGCGTTTCGATTTCGCGACAGTTCGTATCGAATCACCCGACGTCCCTGCATTGTTGCTATCTGGATGATCAATTTCGTCCCTGACCCTTTCAGCAACGCTAGATGCATCTGGTGAACAACCTAAACATTCCCCTCCCGGTGCAATCTCTGGTTGCGATTCAATTCCTCCCGGAGCTTCCTGCGGTTGCGGGGAAAGAGCAACAATTTCCGTTGGATCCCTACGTGCGTCATAGGGAGTACTGCCTCTATTTTTATTAGTTTCGATTTCCCTGGTGCTTTCACTTACATTACGTTGCATTACAGGGGGCGGTACCCATGCATAGCATCTCCTACGTCTACTAGTGCGGGGGTGGGTTGCTCGCTCGCTACTCTGAATCGGTTCTGTTTCATCGATGGGCGGACTGTGAATCGAATCCCCATTAGTCGTTTGTTGTTGTTGTGGATTGTTTTGGTCTGCAATCGTTCTGTTCTTGAATAAAGTGAGCCTGTCAATATGCACAACTTGAGTATTTTTCGGGTTAGCAACTAGCGCGATTTTAAAATTAACATCATTTAACTGCTCTATTATAGTGAAAGGACCATTATTTAACTTACTTAATTTTTTTGTATGACCTGGCTCAATTTTAGGTGTGTAAAGCCACACAAGATCACCCACTTTTAGATTTTTACAAACTGCTGTTTTCTCTCTGTACTTTTCTTGCTTCTCAGCTACTGAAATAAGATTGTTGTGAACTTCAGCATACACTTTTTGAAGGGCGGGGATTATGAGTTCACAAAAAGATGGTGCATCGTTGTAATTGAATCTAGGTGGTTGTGAAAATAGACTATAGGGAAGGTTTAGGTTTCTTCCATACATTACGGCTGCCGGAGTAAGTTTTGTTGAAGAGTGTACAGCAGTACGCATTGCAAGAAGGGCAAATTTGAGCTTAGTATCCCAGTCAGATTGATTTTCATTCACAATATGAGAAAGTGCATTTTTTAATGTACGATTTTGGCGTTCGATCTGGCCATTGCTAGAAGCATGATAGGAAGTTGTTCTGATATGCTTTATGCCAAACATATTGTACACATGTTCAATTGCTTCTGATATTAAGTTTTTACCATTATCTGTTGTAATATAACACGGTGCTCCATATCGCGATATGAAATCAGCCAAAGTGTCTGCTATCACATCAGATGTGACCGAACTGACAGCATATGCTTTTGGCCACTTTGTAAACGAGTCAATGTAGGTAATTATATACTTATTTCCAGAAAAGGTCAGTGGCAAGACTCCAATTATATCTAAGTGTACTTTATTAAGAGGTAATTGGGGGGTGGGAAGACGTTGCAGTGGTGCAAGATGGTTTGCCTTATGGGCTCTTTTTTCTTGGCAGATAATACATGATTCCACGAGGTGCTTGACACCTGACGACATCCCCGGCCAGTAAAAATGCTCACGGATGCGGTCAATCGTTTTTTGGAACCCCTGATGACAGGCAGCTAGAGAGTCATGTGTTAGAGTGAATACTTGTAAAATTAATGCTTTAGGAACAACTAATTTGATAGGATTATTTACAATTAAAGAATCTCTCGTATCTTCACATACTAGGATATCATCTCTAAAAAAAAACTTCATGTATTTAGGTGAAATTTCCAAACCTTGCTCTAATTTCTTTACAATCTCACAACACTTCTTGTCCGCTTTTTGGCATTCACTAATTTTTTCTATAAGGTTGGAGTATGGTTCAAAGGATGTCTCTTTAGCAACTTGAATATTGAAATTGCAGCTGACTGCACATGTAGGCTCGTCTACCTTAACAAAACGGGATAAAAAGTCTGCCACACTATTACATTTACCACGGACATAACTTATAGTAAAGTTATAGTCTGATAGAGTACAAATCCATTTTGCCATTCGTGACGTCGGGTCTTGAATCTTTAACATGAAAGTTAGTGGTGCATGATCTGTATAAATGGTGAAATGAGTGTTGGCAAAGTAGCATTTAAAATGGGCAGTGGCCCAGACAAGAGCAAGAAGCTCCCTCTCAGTGGCCGAATATCTTACCTCAGCATCTTTGAGTCTCCTGCTAGCAAAGGCAACAGGGTGTATCATCTTGTTCTCGTCAAGTTGTGAAAGGACTGCCCCTAGAGATTCACTACTTGCATCTGTATATATAATGAATTCTTTGTTAAAATCTGGCAAGGTGAGACAAGGTTTTGAGATAAGCGCTTGCTTAAGATCCTCAAATTCCTTTTGGGCTGCCTCATTCAAGACAAAAGGCTAGTGATGGGCGATTTCGATTTTTTTAATCGATTTAATCGATACTATGGCCAACTCGATATAATCGATACTATAAATTTTTTAATCGATGTCTCTAAAGGTCATATCATTTTCATTTTCCTTCAAAAATTTAAGGTCAAGTAGTTGCATGTCCAATCCCAAAACTTTCTTCTGTCTCATAAATGTTAAAACTTCAAAATTCGCTATCACAGTGTCAAATTTAAATAACCTATACCCATCATGAGGATCCAAAATTATAGGTTCGTTGAAATATGTGTATTTAAAAAATATATATAAGAATCCCATTTTCCTAACAAATCATTGAATTTCGGCCCACACCCTCTTAGATGTCCGCAACGGAAAATCCCAGTTCAAAGGGCATAAAAGCGACACCTGCTGGGTAGTAGACACCCAAGCCTAATAAGGATCTATTTATACGACAGTGTAACAGAATATGAAGTTTGATTAAATTCCGTGCATTAGTTTTGAGATATGGCTATCATGAATATCATGAAAAAAATCAGTATAGCAACGCAGCCTATTACATGATTAACACGAAAGACTCAGAAAAAACAACTTACGTCAATGACTAACAGAATATTAAGTTTGATGAAATTCCGTTCATTACTTCTTGAGATGTTATCGCAAACATTGTGTAAACCCTGAAAAACAGTGTTGAATTCAGGGGCTTGTACGGGTGGACCCCCACCCCCGGAACATTGAAATATCCCCTAGGGAGATTTGAGATTTTATGCTTAATGGACGAAAGTCCAATCCTTCCCCCCTCGTAACTCTAGAATGTTCCTCGCCAGAACCATAGAAATCCCCCCCCCCCCCCGGAGAAAAATGTCTGAATTCAACACTGTTGATAAAAGCAGCATGGCAGCACAATTTGTTATATCATTTACACAAAAACCTAATCATGGATAACTTATCGCATTGTCTAACAGAATATTAAGTTTGATGAAATTTCGTTCATTAGTTTTTGAGGTATTATCCCTAAAATTGTTTAAATCCTGAAAAACGTGTTGAATTCAGGGGGTCGCTCGGGGGGATGACATTCCTCCCCCCGCAACAAAGCATAAAATCTCAAACTTTCTGGGAGGCATTTGAGTGTTTCGGGGGGAGGAGAATGTCACCCCCCCGGGCCACCCCCTGAGTTCAATACGTTTTTGTACATTAAAAATTGATGAAATTTCGTTCATTAGTTCTTGAGATATTATTCCTAAAATTATTTAAATCCTGAAAAACGTGTTGAATTCAGGGGATGGCTCGGGAGGGTAGCATTCCTCCCCCCCCCCCCCGCAACATTCAAATGCCCCCCAGAAAGTTTGAGATTTTATGCTTTTTGTACATTAAAATGTACAAAAGTCCAATCCCCTCCCCCTCTGAACTGTCCCTCCCGGAGAAAAATGTCTGAATTCAACTCTGCTGATAAAAACAGCATAGCAACGCCCCCTGTTGGGCGATTTATACCGAAACATAATAAGCAGAAATTTATGCCAACGTCTAACTGAATGTGGTTTAATGAAAATCCGTGTATTAGTTCTTGAGATAGAGCTATTGCGAAACTCGGGAAAAATGCAGCATAGCAGCGCCACCTGCCGGTAGATTTACATCAAAACCTAATCCTCAACAACTTATGTCAACGTCAAACTGAATCTGAAGTTTGGTGAATATTCGTGCATTAGTTCTTGCGATAGCAATCTTGCGGAAATCATGAAAAATGCAGCATAACAGCGCCACCTGTTGAGCGAGTTTCACCAAAAAGTAATCAGCACCAATTTATATGAAGGTCTAACTGAATCTAAAGTTTCAACAGATTACATGCATTAGTTCTTGAAATAGACCGCTCACAATTTTTTTGTCAGAGACAAACAAATAGATAGACTGACAGACAAAAAATTTATAAAAATAGTCAAATCATATTCCAGACAAGAAGTTCTAACACTATAAATCCTTAGAAACCGGAAGTCGAAAATTTTCACGAAAACAACACTTTATTTTTCTAAAGACAAAAGAAAGCAAGAAAAGATGAACGCATCGATTCTGCCCTTGGATCAGAAACGGTGAATCGATTCAGTTCAGATTCGATGCCGATGTCGATCTTCAGATGCGATCTTCAGAATCGTTACTTTTTTGATTTACTTCAATTCTTTAGATGCAATGTCGAATCGTTATATTTTGATTTAGTTTCAATTCTTTAGATGCAATGTCGAATCGTTATGCTTTGATTTACTTCAATTCAAAGCGCATCGCGGTCGATCCACGATTCGGGTTGAATCAATTCTTCCAATTTTGCTGTTTTAGTGCCAGAATTGCTGTAAAATTTTGTATAACAGCCTTTTTTTACTTTCTAGGTTAAATCAGTGTTGAATGCAGGTATTTTTCTCAGGGAGGGATTTATGCGGCTCCGGTCGGGATTGGGGGGGGGGGGGTATTTCAGAGTTCCGTAATGGGGAGTGGTGCACATTTGTCCATTAAAAAGCATAAAATCTCAAAACTTACGGGAGGGACATTTCAATGTCCCGGGAGGGATGTCCTCCCGGGCTACCCCCTGAATTCAACACTAGGTTAAATCGTTATACTTTTGTTTAGAAGCCTAGTTATTCAGGTTACTAGTTTATTATATTGTATTTTTCAAGTTCGTCCCTTCTAATCTCTCCACCCCCCTCTCCCCTTTTCCTCGCTAATCTTAATTTACAGGGCCGTTCAAAATTTGCATGCAATTTTTAAAATGTCCAATTCTTGTTCTATTTTATTATAAAGCCACATTTTGAAACCTTGACCAAAGATACTTTTGAGGTCGCCCCTCCGACTGTTTGGGGCTTACCTGCTCCCTCGGGGGGGGGGGGGGATATTTTTTGTTTCTTCCAAACCATATCGTATAACATATCGTTGGAAAGCTTTTAATGTGATCTTTCATTTTCTGTCTCTAGCCTTCCTTCTTTTTGGTAAGGGTCAATCGTGCTCCAACTTTTGTATTGATATTTTTGACAGTAATTTCAAAGGAATATATATTTATTCTTTCGGATTTACTGTTTTAAAGGCAGAACTGCTGTCAAATTTCGCATAAGAGCCTTTTTCTTTCTAGGTTAAATTGTAATATTTTTAGTTTAGGAGCCAAGTTATTTGGGTTACTAGTTTATTAAGCTGTACTTTTTCAGTTCGTCACCTATACATCCCCCCACCCCCCCCGATCCCAATTTTCTTAATTATGGTCCAATTTCAATGGGACCTTTTTTGACATTCTTCCCGAGTCATTTGTTTACCAACTAAATACTGATATTATATCTGCAGCTCTTGGTGAGCACTATTTATGAATGGTAATAACAAATTTCGTCTCTTTTCCATTTTAAACTTATCATTCTTGGTTTAAAGCCACGTGACTCAAGGTTCTCGTTAGTTGAGCCGTATTTTCACCCGTAAGTTTGTCAAAATGTTTGTGTAAGTTGTATTATAAAAAATTCAGTTGTTTACAACCAAACTTACTGATTTATGATACTTTGAATTTTATGAAATTTCGGAGCTTTCCGAAACTAAAGGATCCCCTGTATGTTATTAATTTTTTTCAAGGGTGTAGGTATGAAAATACGTGCTAAAATGCTTTAAAACCTTTTTTTTTTCAAATAATATATTTAACAATTTAAACAAAGTGATTCTCGAGAATTTTGTACTGTTTTAAAAGGGGACCACATCTTAGAATGTAAGGGGCGTAAAAATTCGAAACTTGAACAAGGCGATGAAAAAAAAAAAAAAAAAAAAAATTCTCCTTTCAGAAATTCGAAAAAATATTATCTTAATTACAAGCTGAGATATTAATTATTATTTCACTAATTGGTTTATTTCTATTAAACGCTTTTTTTTAAAGGCAGTCACGTGATTTTTTATAGCAGCATTAACGTTTTCTACCGTTTAGCGTGCGGTTCTTTGATGGCGGGCTGAGATAATTACTACTTTTTCAATATCAAAAATTTTATAAGTGTTCATACCACTATTTTCGAATAGTAATTTCACAAATATCTTGAATTCTTGCTTAAAACTACCATCCCCTAGACTAATGTATCTTCGGATAGGTTGTATAAAGGAGTTTCGTTTAGATACACTTTTGTTTTGAATAGACTGCGCTCCCTGGTGGTGGAATATAGAACTAACAGACCGCGATTTCATTTAAAGTAGAAAATCTAACAAGGCGATCTGTTCGAAACTTTAAAGATAGTTTATAACACATAAGAAAAAGTTTAAAAAAGAATGGTGCGAAAATTTCGGGAGGAGGGGGGGGGGGGGAAGGCCGATAGAATTTTTTTTAAACCTTAGCGTTCCTTACCGTTTTAGGTGGGGTTTTTTGACGGAGTCCTGAGATAAATGCTACTTATTAAATATAAAAAAGTCAAAAGTTTAGTTACCACTATTTCAGAATAGTAATTTCGGCAAATAGCTTAAATTTTTGATCAAGATTGCCACACTCTTGTGTAATATATCTACTGATAGGTTGTCACAGTTTTGTTAGGAATAGAGTGTGCACCCTGGTGGTGGAATCTGGAACCAACATAACGCGATTTTGTTAAAATTAGGAAATCTAACAATGCGATCTGTTTTAAGCTTTAAGATTGTTTATAATGCATGATAAAAAATTATAAAAAAGAATGGCGCGTCACATTTCGGGGGTGGGGGGGATAGAGGGAGGGGCAGAACAAAATTAGAAAATATAACAGGGCGATTTGTTTGAAATTTTAAGATAGTTTATAACACATAATAAAAAAATTTTAAATGATGAATGTCAAAAATTGGTGGTGGGGGTTGGGGGAGGTGAGCGCGTTTTTCCGACCCGGTGGGCAAAGTGGGGGGGGGGGTACGCCTATACGATGCTGTAGGCAGCGGGAACCCGGTTCGCGGTTCGTTCGCTTCGAGATTTCATATTAGGCGGAACCCGCTAGTTACTAGCTATAATGTTAAAGATTTCCAAGCAATATACATGTGCGTCCACTATCCTTCTAAGACAGTAAAATTAATTGATTTTTATTTCTTCTGAGAAAACTAAATTTTCACGTCTTGCAGCGACGATTTTTTTTTTTTTTTTTTTAATAAAAGAACTTTAATAAACTTTGCTAGTTACATTATTAAACTCAAATTGTAAGAATACTAAATCGGTTCTTATGGCAACGTGAATTATGTCCCTGAAAATTTAAATTTTAATTCAGGCTGGAAGAAAATCACAATGATTTAATTACAGGGACAGTCAAAAGTTTTCCGTTACATTACGGCCAGTGGAAAAAATTATTTCAAGTGCATTTTAAGGATGTTACAGAGTTTCGAACAGAATGAAATTGATATGCACTTATGAAGTGCACTGTTATAGTACGAGCGCACCACATTTGCCACGTTTGACGCGCAATTTCCAACTTGTATTTAACCGAGACCTTTCTTAAAAAATAAATTTAAATAAAATCTAAATTACAATATTAGCAAAATTACATCTTAAAACTAATAATTTAAAAGTTAAAAACTTTATTATTTGACTCAAAGGTCTGTAATAGCTTACGACTGGGCCCCTGACTTTGTCTACCCTCTAAATGTGAGGTATGGGAGGTGGTCGCTACGGCTCTGCTGATTCGCTAAGTTTTGAAATTAATATTTTTGACCTTATCTGTGCGAATCTGTGACTATCGAAATATCGATTCAAGTACCGATTCTAGAATTTGGGAATCGATTCTTATTGTGATCGATTCAGTTTTATACGATGTCGATTTTAATCGATTCCTGAATTTTCCAGAATCGCCCATCACTACAAAAGGCCCAGTTTCTTTAGTTAAATCTATTAAATTAATTGCTCTTTTAGTAAAATCTGGGATAAAACGCCTGTAAAAAGAAAGTGTACCGATAAAAGATCTGACACCTTTACGAGTAGTAGGAGGTTGCAATTTTTCAATAATTTCAATATTTTTATTAATGGGAGACACTTTGCCACTATGAATTTCAAAACCAAGATATTGAATTTTATCTGTTAAAAATTTACATTTGCTAGGTTTAAGTTTCAGTTTGTGTTGGCGAAGCCTTTCAAATACAAGATTGAGTTTCTTGATGTGAGACTCAATGTCTTTCGACGAGACCACTATATCATCAATGTAGACCAAAATACCCAAGTTTCCTAGGTCCCCAAAAATGGCATTCATAAGTCTTTGGAACGAATTACCAGAATTCGCCAAACCGAAGCAGTTGCGGGACCACTCAAATAATCCTTTATGTGTTATAATGGCTGTCTTATGCTTGTCCTCAGGTCTAATAACTTGTTGAAAAAACCCACTCGTGAGATCAAGAGTTGAAAAATATTTAGCACCTGACAAAGAATCTACAGAGTCTGTGATATTAGGAATAGGGTACGCATCTTTTACCAAATTCTTGTTAAGCTTTCGAAAATCGACAGCTAGGCGATAACTACCATCTGTTTTTTCCACTAAGATGACAGGGGAGGCAAATTCTGACATTGAAGGTGACAAAATATTAGCTTCTAACAAAATATTCAATTGATCCTCCATTTCCTGGCGCAGTTTGTAGGGAACTCTATAAGCTTTGCAGCGAACCGGTTTGTCAGAAGTTAAGTTTATAGTATGGGGAATTGTGTTACATCCGGGTAAATCGAGTACAGAGGCTGCAAACACATCTTTATTTTTATCAAGGAATTCTTGCATTTGAGTTTTTAAAGGAGGTGTTAAGTGATCCAAATTAATTTCTGAACTCCACTTTAAATCAGCGTGATCAAAATCTGCTATTGGGGTGTCAAAATTTACATTACAAGTTAAGTTACATTTATTTGGAGTTGAATTACATTTACTTGAAGTTAAATTACATTCCTCATGAGTTAAATTTAAGTTATCTGTACATTTAAGAATTTTAGCTACAAACGTTCCTTTATTTAAGTGAATCATATTGTCTGAAAAATTAGCAAAAGATAAAAATAAACCATGCTCTTGTGTGCAAATGGTTCTGGAAATAAGGAGGCCTTGATGCAAACTCCTAGCAAGGGGTTCTAACATTATAGGATCATTTACGCTTACATTTAATTCTTTACTACACTTAACATTTGTCAAAATTTTAGTTTGGGGAGGGATTGTTATTTTATCACATAATGCGGCTATACCTATGATGGTTTTGTCATTACTCTCATTTTCATTAACTTTATTTTCACTTTCACTATTCTCATTGTCACCACTTAAATCCTCCTCAATATCAGCAATTTGCACCGCATCAGGCTTCTTTTTATCTACTCCTTGCTGTATCCTACCTGTGTCTTGCGAAATAAGGTTTACTTGGTGAACATGAGTAGTTTGTGGTATATTGTGGTTATCTATGGTACTCTCAACTTCCTCGGTGATTTTCTCCCTTTGCAAGTCACTATTACTTTCATTTAGTAACTTCTTTTGCCCTCTATTACCTAATTCTTCCTTCTCATTACTTATGGTACCCTGAACTGCCTCTATACCACTACTACAGGCTACTTTTTGTTCACTATTAGCTTTGTTTACACTTTTGCACTGGTAGTTCTCACAAGTAAATTTCCCACAATTTGTACACATTTTTGCTATATTACATTTACATTTACAATTACATTTACTTGAATTATTTACAGCATTATTTACAAAGTTTTGACACAATTTGGTACTATTCTGACACTTTTCTACATCCTCGGTTACTGTGCTAATACTATGGCAACCTGAATTTCCCTCAACTTTGGAATGATCCTGGTCTTCAGTTGTTTGTTTACCTTGTGTTTGTTCAGAGCTTTTAAGACTGACAGTATTATTTGAACAATCAATAGTAACTCTGTACTTTTTTAAAAAAGGCATTCCTAAAATGGCAGAAAATTCATCCGCCAGTTTCCCTGGGACAACAAAAAATTTAGCACTGCACAGAATATCATTAATTTTAAACGTTGCTACCACACATTGATTTAGATTCATTTTCACGCCAGTTACAGTCACAATGGGTGTGCAACATTCCTCTACGTTACTCTCCAAAAAAAAATTTAGCATGGCACTACTCAAAAGATTTATCGCAGATCCAGAATCGCATAATACAGTGATAGTTTTATTATTTACAATCATACTCGTCACTGGGAGACTGTACACTTGTGGGGAAAAAACACTATATACTGGGGTGGAGTCGTTCGGCTTCTGGGGGATCAGTCCGACCATTTCAGATCCAGCCTTATTTAGTTTAAAGGTACTTTAGGAGCACCCTGTGTATTGCTGTCACTACTAGGTTGATTTACATTTACATTATTCGTTTGATCCCTATTACTATTCCCTTGATTATCAGTATCCCTATTGCTATAATCATTCCTATCCCTATCACTATAATCATTTCTGCCCCTATTGTTATTACCACTTCTACCCCTAGTTCCCCTATAGTTAAAGTACGGTCTATCTCTACCATTATAATTATAATCATTTCTGTCTCTATTTTCCCTAAAATAAGTATTATCAGGCTGGCCAGGATACCCTCGATAATTGTTGCCATAGCCCCCACGGCCCCTATAGTTACTAAACCTGCCCCTACCATAATTGTTTTGATACCTAGCTTGCGGGCAATCTCGTGCAAAGTGGCCTATCTCAGAACAGATGTAACACGAAAAATTACGCATATTTGTTCTTTCCTGGCTCTGCACCTCGCTCCGTTTATCATTACTTTGCACCAAACTTTCGATTTTCGTTGTGAGTAATTCTACTTGTTCCCTTAGTTTATTTATTTCCTGCTGTGACTGTTTCGATTCGCTTTTTGGGTGCACAGCGGCACACGCTACACTTTGTTGTACACACTGATGTGTAAAAGGGGGTACTAACGTCATTTTGCAGATTGTAGAAAGGGTTTACACTAACACTCCTACATGCTTTTTCTTCTAAAAGCGCAACTCTGAGGATTTCTTCGGGTGTCTGTGGATTTTTTGTGATAACCCCCCTCCTAATTTCAGGGGAAAGGTTACCAAGGAGCATCGAGTGCAAAATAGCATTCCTATTTTTTTTCTACTACATCACCCTGCAGCCCATCAATATCCAACGCTTTAAGCGACATATCATATGCCCTATCATAGAAATCCTGCACAGACATATGGGGTGTTTGCTTGAAACTGAAAAAATTCGAGAGTGCTACATCCGGAGTGATATGGTGGGTATATCTTTCCTTAAAAATTTTTATAATATCATCTACTGTTTTTCCCTTATTAAGCTTATATAATCTAGCTGCTCCCCCATTTACTCTACTAAACAAAGCAAACTTTTTTTCTTCCTCTTCCCATTTGAAAAAATTAGCCAAACTATCAAATTTTTCAAAAAATTCATTGAAGGGCACTGAATTTGCCTCACCGCTAAAAGGTGGAATGGAGGAAATATTTTCCGTAAGTGCATTCTTCTTTTGGACCAGTGCAAAATCTTTGATGTGCTCGTCAGTAGCCATAATTAGTACAAGAAAATTTCAAGAGGGGTGTAACTATTCACAGAAAAGTAAATTCATAAAAATAAATACCAAGAAAACTCTTAAAATTACACCAGTATGGAAAAAAAAAATATCCACAGCAATCCTTAATCAGTAGTACAGAACCACACACTTACCTTTCACATATGTTTATATAAAAATGCAACAAAATTTCAAAAACAACAAACCAGGACTAAATGTCGCGGTACCATTCTTGTTGGGTGGTTTTCTCTTCTTCTAATTACACTCCACTTTTAATTTACTCAATTAACTGTCACTAATGATATTAGCCTGACCTTAAATTTTTAAACAAGGTGTGAACAGTTTACCAACACCTGGATGTTGTTACAAAAAGAGGAAAAATAAAAATAAGCAATATGCTTAGAAAGATACTAATTTGATTTTAAAAAAACTCTTAGAATAATTACCAATAGAAAAAAAACAAAACAAAGAGGAAATGCATAAACTAACTTAAAGTAAATCAAAAAATTACTATTAGAAATGTGAAATTAAGCATTAATTATTTAACAGTAACAACATCCTCAACCATTCACAACTTATGAAGAGAAAACTACCAACACTTCTGAATTTGAGAATACAATGCATTCACAATAAAATAAGAAAAGCTAAATTGATTACCACAGAACTTCACAACCGAAAGGCAAACTCTTGAGTCCGCATTATATCAAATAATATGTTTTGATAATTTAAAAGGATTTAATATCAAGATTGTGACTGCACTTATACTCTCAAATCCAGGGGCCACATAATCGTATAGTAGATCATTAGCATTGAAAATCATTAAATCTAACTGATGTTTTACACTGCAAACAAAATTACTTCTTGAATTCTTTTCCTTTTTTTTTATATTTTAGGAGTTGCCCTGAACATTCTAGCAATTATATCAATTTCAGTTTTTTTTTTTTTTAAATTTAATGAACAATACATACTCTTTTCAGAAATTATTTATTAATTAAATTTATTTTGATTCGAATCTCTCAAGGAATATATGTGTTTATGAATTTCCACCTAGCATAGATCTTGTTACCATAATACTTAGTTACCAAATTCAAAGGATTTAAGAGTTGAAACAAATACAACCAGAAAAGAAAGGTAATAAGAGAGGTGACAACCATTAAAATTAATTTTTAAATCAATCATAAAAGGTAACAAAACCCTCAATTCGTCTCACACAACATTCCTCACTTAAAATCTGATAGGAATAATTACTCCTGGTTATAAAACTTTAAGATTTTTTTTTTTTTATGTACTAATTTTATTTATCAATGATATTAAGCTTTCTTCATTTTAAAGATTAAATTGTTTAAGTAAAAAAGAAACAGAGTAAAGCAATACATTTAATATCATTTTATTAAGTTTTAAGTCTTATTTTTTTAAGAATTTTCTATTATTTTTAAACAATTTGTTGCAAAGAAATTTTAGTATAGAGATATCAAATTTATATTTACATAGCTGAATTCATTTCAAAATAATTTTCAAAAACTTCGAGAAATTACTACTATCTTGCAAAGAGTCTTGAATTCAATAAACATTACAAACA
The DNA here is from genome assembly GCA_963932465.1 of Maratus speciosus. NCBI lineage: Eukaryota > Metazoa > Arthropoda > Arachnida > Araneae > Salticidae > Maratus > Maratus speciosus. The sequence goes on from OZ010792.1 coordinate 555,072,790, forward strand.
GATACTTAAAACTACTTAATTTAACATGACTCATTCCTTTTCCTTTTTTTTTAAACATATATTTTCAACATATCAAAACAATAATGCAAAAGTTACTTACATTACACATCATTGAGCAGGGTAAATGCTGAAACCATGACTTTACACTCTATTATATCTTTTTTGTTGGCAGTCCTCTCGAGGGCACATATATTAAAATTTGGAAGTTGGAGATACACTATAAAATAGTACTGTTAGCTGTGCAGTTAATCAACTCATGAACATCAGAATCTTTGGAGGAGATAAGCCACTATATAAAATTCCGAAAAGTGTCTGGTGATTTATTCACATTTTTCTTCTCTTCAGATTTTGAGTGTGTTGACGATTGTGCGAATACTTTTTTTTTTTTTTTACTGGATGTATAGCTGCGTGTTTAGAACCTCATCGGCTGGTCCTCTGCACTAGACACAGATTCGTCCAGTCTTTCCGAAAGAAAACAGGATTACTTGAACGAAATTTTACTAAAAAGTATCGACGAGTATTCCCGATTCACAACTCGTCACTTTCCACCAGCTGGATTGGATTCTCTGTATCATGATTCTTATTAGGCATAAACTGCTCCATCGATGCTAAACTGCCCGGCGTACCCTCGGCTCTCAAGAGAGTGCCCGTGCTTGATACACAAGAGAAACAGACGACCTCCTTAGTCAGTATCTATTCTTCTTCTTCTAAACTATTTTTATTTTTTCTCACTCCAGAAAAACTCCATTGGTCAGGGGGAGGGCTAAAAAGAAAACCCTAAATTCCCCCTGCCCCCACATATTAAAAAAAGGGAGCCAAGAATCAGCGTCTTCACTCTTTGCTGCCCTTGTCTTGACTCACTTTTCCCCGTAGCCTGTAATAAAAAATCACACGTGCAATACTCTTGCTGACGTCAGATGCTCCTATTCGCTAATCTGGTTAGGTTTCAACCATTTAACTAAAAGGGTGTGTTGTCCACTTTCCACCCTGCACATTTTTCTAATGGGCCACCCATCTTTAAATGCCAAGCAAACTATCTATTTCCCACGGCAGTTTCCCATAAAATCTCCCAAATTGTCTGTTTGACAATAACTTTTAAAAGGAGGGTTATAAAATTGCACAAAGCATTTTACTTAAAAGGCTCATAAAATTTTATATATATGGTTGGCCACTCAAGCAGGCTTTTAGGCTGTGATAACGAACGTAGTAAAAGAAGTGTATGAAATTCACATGGAAAACACGTTTTTACTGCATCCTATGTGACATTACAAAGGCAGACTGAGGGGGTTTTGATTTTACGAGCTGGCGTTGCTATGGTAACACCGCTCTATAGTGGGGGAAATACTTGACCGTTTCCAACAGCTTCCCAAATCCAAGGTTAAGCGAGGAGTTTCGCATTTTTCTTGGAAAAAAAAGGGAAGGGACATCTTGCTTGTGTTTACGTTCTCAGATAAAAGATTACACGTACCCTAGTATTTGTTTCCACTGAAATAATACGTGTTTTTCTAGATCTGAAACTGAGAAAAAGGAATTCTCTGGCATTAAGTAATATTCTTAAACTATGAAAATTTTGTCTGACATTTTTCTTTGAAAAAGGGGGGATATAATTGAAGAAAATTAGTAATTTTAAGATGAAAGCATGCAATGTTATATATATATATAAAGAGGGGGGATTTTAATAACACCAGAATTTGTCAAAATAAGGATATTGTTAAATATTCTACAACATACCTTTAACGTTTCCAATTATACTTAGTTTGAAAAAACTATGCATAAAGTAGCCTCTCTCTTAACCGGGACAAAGGAGCCTTTTCACTGACAATTTTTTTCGAACTTGAGCTCTCCACATGAGAATTCTACCCCCCCCCCCCCCTTTCTAAACACGCCTATACTTTTCTACAGCTGTCAATGCAGTTAGGATCAAACAAGGTGTCCAAGAAGGGGAAAACTGCTTGAGGACAGTCTTGGATGGATACAGAAAGAAATAGGCAAGAGAGGTTCTTTTACGAAAAAAAATAAAAGCGAGCTTTCTTTTGAGTTTTCTGCAAAAGGACAAGATTCAGAAAGAAGTTTCACACAGGTCGGACAGCCAAAGAGAGGTCCAGGGCTTGATATCCTTCCCTCCCCCCGCCCCGCCCTCTTCTTATACCGTTATTTAAAAAAAAAAACTAAACATTTTCGAGGTCTTATAAAACATATGATTGATTATATAAGTACGCACTCACACATTTGGAAATAATCTTATCCTATTTTAAAAGTTCAAAATATTGATTATAAAGATTAGAAGGTTAAAATAGGCTTGAATTTTTAGCGATATGAAAATTCCCTAAAACAAAATTCGGGGGTCACTAAAATCAGGAGTGTCAGTACCCAATTCGCCAAAAGCATAATCAGTCCGTAGATGAACCTGAATTCTTATGCCAAAATTAATTCCACTGTAAGCAATTTAGATCTTTACTTGTTTTCCTATATTGGTCTTATAAATTCTCAACAAATCTTTTAGTTGTTTAGGTATTATATTAACCCCTTCGCGACGGGAGCCTTTTACGAAATGTTTATTACTTTGCTACCGGTTTTAAAAAACAGAAGTTTGTGCCTATTCAAATCGGGAAAATGCTCGGATTAAATAAGGCAAATTTTACAGTAAAATTTTACTGGTGAGGATAAACGAGGATCCTTAGGCCTATTTCCGGCACGTATACGTGTCGCTCATCCCCAAGGGGTTAAGGATAGACCGAAATAGATATTTAAAACCGAAACAGAATTTTGGTAATCTTCCTATTTTCGGCTGAAAACGAAAACGAAAATGTCCAAAAAAATTCTTGAGTAATTAATACATACATAAATATTCATAATTATTAATTAATTATACGTGAGGCCCAAGTTGGCTTTCTGTGAATCTGACCAAAACTTTTTATTTTCTTACAAAATAAAATAAAATGTAATTAATTCGTCAACAACACAGAATTATTTTCGAATTATGCAAATTACATATAATTAGAAAATGTTTTAGGTATACATACCTCGATTTATCTTTTGTAATGATTTTTTTAATGATCATCTGTTATACTAGAACTTTCTCAAAGAGTATTCAAAGCACTTCTGTATTTTCTAAAAATTTTCTATTACTGGTAAGTCTGCATCTTTTAATAAGAACATGAAAGGCGTCTTCAAAATTTAGTTATATAGGCATTACTTACATTGTAATTTGTACTCACGTCTTGAGTCAGTCATGACTGACAGTTATAATCAGTGAAGTTTATAGAAATAAACAAAGCTTGTCTCATTTAAGCCAATATAGCTCAAATCTCTGAGTAATGTCGACTTTCAGTCCAGCCGAATTTTTGGCAACATTTTCGGCGAAACTCTGATTTTGTAACAAAAACGAAATCGATTTTTCCGTCGATCTCTAATTATTATTATTATTATTATTATTATTATTATCATAGATATAAAATATAAAAATACTAGCAATATAAGCATATACTAGCATATCATGGAAGACGGTAGTATTCCGAGTGACGCAGCCTTAAGCCTAAAATCGTATCGTATCGTATCGTAGAATTCGTAGATGGCGGAACTCATATATACAGCTAACTCGACATCAAAGAAAATGCGAAAAGCCGCCTGTGAATAACTCATCAAATATAGGTCCTATTGTTCTGATTTTTTTAAAACAGTCTTATATCTGCAGTATAATCCTATTCTGAATTTTTTACAATTCTACGTGCAGTATATTTTCAGATCTGTAAACCCATTTTGAAAGCAATTTCGATGGTGTAAGTTTGTCTTTTTTTTTTCTCCGAAACGGTCTAGATTTTTTTAAAAACATTAATATATAAAATGAATCTGTTTTTGATGAAGTGGATAACACTAACCTAGTATCTAGGAAAACTCTTAATTTTTATATAATCCGCATGAAAAATTGGACTTCTTAGGATCGCGGATTACATGTTATTCTATGGGCTAGCAGACAGAAAGTTGCACATCGGTTTTGAGCGATTAAAGTCACAGTTAAAAATCTGAATATTGGCAATAAATCTTTTTTTTAAACTACAAAAACAGTTTATTATGTGCTTTAAAATACTTAGACTGGTTTTTTTAAATGGAACAGTATTTTGTAATTATATGTATTTTATTTCCTTGTTATTCATAGTAAGTAAACATTTTTTAAGGAGAAAATATTTCACATTTAAAAAAAAATTCTCGTATCGAAACTCGATATTTATCGCAAATTCTCGTATCGAAATGAAAATTCATCGCGTTCGCCATAAGACTTCGCCATGTATCACTACGCGATACGCGAAGTTGACTGAAGAAATAAGAAATATCAAAGATCTTGAAATGGTATTCCAAGGGGAGAAAGTGAGTACAATTTCTAATTATCCAGACAGCATTCTTTGCAACCGATCCTTTCTAATTAGTATAATGTTCTGAATTGTTTTTATTTTCAACAATACTCATAACTGTTGTCCTTACAAAATAACGTTCATGTGTGGCATAGGTATTTCTTGTGATATGTGAGTGCAATACAGATAGATTACTAATTTAATTTTGTGTTTTGAGTCTTCTTTTAAAGAAATTAAACAAAATCTTTCATTTTTAAAAAACGCACAATTTAAATGAAAGGTATGAAGAAATCAAAATTAAGATTTCCAATCCCGTTTATAAAATGATTCATTTGCGAATCGTTTCTAATAACATTATAAACGAAAATTTACTTAAAATGACATCTTTTTCGAAATATGGATATCTTTCGTTTATTTTTTTTTTATATATATATATAACTCTTTTCAGCTTCAAAAATTAAAGCATCGTAGTATTTTATTTTTATAAAATTAAACCTAAAGGGAAAAAAAAATTCTTATTTCCGTTTATCTCTGTAACAAAAGAAAAAAAAAATAAAAACCCTGCAGCATTTCTTTTAGGCTGATTACAGCCATGGGTGCAAGACCTTCAGTCTCAGGACTGATTTCAGTCTTGGACATATTTTTGACTGATAGTAAATTCTACTTTATATACTTAAATTATCACGATTAGCTCAAAATGAACCATTTTATCTTGACTGGTTGTTTTGAGCTCCTAAAAGTAAAAATTTTCATCATGATACTTTTCCTTATTTAGTAATTAAAGTTTATAGATAAATAAGATAAAACAGCTTTTTTGCAAAAGTAAGATACTTGTTTTTATTTAATTTTAAAGTTAATGTGCTTAAAAGAAAGCTTTAAATAATTTACTTTTAAAAAATATAAAAGTAGCCAGCTCCCTTATATGGTATTTGTGGTAATGAAGTATTATTGTAAATAAGAACAATTCAGAACATGTTACTATTTAGAAAAGATTGGTTTCACAAAATTTCATTAGCAGCTGCATTGTAGCTGTCATGATAATTAGACTTTGTATAAACTAATAAAGTGATTACCCAGTAACCATATCAATTAATATATTAATCTGCCTCGCATCTTAAATTAAATATTAAGATTTTATTCTTCTTTCATTAAACCATCCACTATTCTTTAACATTCCGCATATTCCGATTACAAAAACTCTTTTTATCAATTCCACCTGTACACTGGAGGGTTGCCGTATCACTTACAGAGTAGCACGTTTATCGCCTCGTTGTGCAATAGCATTTGAAAGATCACCACACTAACATAAAAAAGTAGCAATAAAAGAAAAACAAAATTAATCAGTTGATTGTAAAAAACCCGCTCCATTCTCGGTCGGGGAAGGAACAACACAAGAAAAAAAAACCTCGCGAAATTTGACAGTATGTCAGGGAGGGGGGGGGGGGGGATCCAAAACTTCATCAAAATAGTTGTAACTTTTCTAATAAATATGTTACATATAACATAGGTAGTAATAATCGGTATATCTGATCAAAATACCAATAATTTTTTTAAATAAACTATTTAATGATTTTTTTATCCCTATTACTGTATTGGATTAATAGCAGTTTAAGAGCCATAATTTTATATTCTAAAATCATTAAAAGCACTCTGCAAGCAGTTCTTGTTCAATCACAAAAGTCTGCCACTTAAACATTTTAATGCAGAAAATGTAATGTATTTCTCATATGCAAACAATGAATTTTGCAGTTAAGAAGCTTAGGTATTTCACAAATATTGCTATTTCTTGGAACACTAAATTTGATGCATTATCGCCTTTAACACATTATTTTGGAGCAATGAAAACAATGTTATTATATTAAATTTTTTAGTAAATGGGTGTTATAATCAGTAGTAACTCATGACAGGTTTTTCTTGCAGCACTAAAATGCATGCCTTCCAAAAGTTTTTTTTTACTAAATTTTTGCCTTATTTAATGGAAGAAAGTTCTGCCAAAAATAAGGCAAAGATTTCATTATTATTAAAAATAGTGAAAAAGGAATAAATTTGCCAACAATGCATTTAGTGTCCCCAAAACTGTCAGTAACGAGCCACCACTGTTTATAATCACAGTCGAACCTCGTTATCCCGACACTCTAATGTCCAGAAAAAAGTGTCGTCATAAGCGGTGTGTCGCGATAACCGGAGTTAGAGAAAAATAGGTTTATAAAAAGCTGTATTTTTAATTAATTTAAGACAATTTTAAATTCATAACTGTTCTTGCAGTTTTAAGCAATACAGCATTACTGTTAAACAAAATAAACACAAGAAAGAAAATTGAAAAGGATAAAAATCAGATTTACGATGACTGATTTTTTAGGTGCGTTCGTAATTATATAAATACGTAGCACCTATAGTCGTCGTTCAGTCCGTCCGTCTGTCCGCATGTAACAGAGCAAAAAATACCCAACCGAATAGTCTGAAATTTCAAATATGTGATTGTTGCAAAATTTTGTCGAGCCATTTCAAATTTTATGAAAATCGGATGTATAGTTTAATTACAGGGACAGTCAAAAGTTTTTCTTTACATTACGGCCAATGGGAAAAATTATTGCAAGTGGATTTTAATGATATTAGAGCCTTCCGAATGATCTGAAATTTTAAAGATATAATTGTTGCAAAATTTTGTCGAGCCATTTCAAATTTTAGGAAAATCGGACGTATAGTTTAATTACAGGGACAGTCAAAAGTTTTTCTTTACATTACGGCCAATGGGAAAAATTATTGCAAGTGGATTTTAATGGTATTAGAGCCTTCCGAATGATCTGAAATTTTAAAGATATAATTGTTGCAAAATTTTGTCGAGCCATTTCAAATTTTAGGAAAATCGGATGTATAGTTTAATTACAGGGACAGCCAAAAGTTTTTCTTTACATTACGGCCAAGGGGAAAAATTATTGCAAGTGCATTTTAATGATATTACAGCCTTCCGAATGGTCTGAAATTTTAAAGATATAATTGTTGCAAAATTTTGTTGAGCTATTTCAAATTTTAGGAAAATCGGATGTATAGTTTAATTACAGGGACAGTCAAAAGTGTTCCGAAAAAATTATTGGAAGTGCATTTTAATGATGTATCAGACTATGCACGTTATGAAGTGCAAAAAATTATACATTCAGTACAATATGGGGTGCAAAAAATAATTTTAAAACTAGTTATAGTACGAACGCACCTCATTTGCCACGTTTGACGAGCAATTTCCAACTTGTTTATTGTTGCATGAAATATCGATGAATTAAGGTTTGCTTTAGCTGGATCCTACAATTATTTTTTCGATATTATGCAATGAATTGTAATCAATATTCGTTGTTTCAGAAATGTATGTTAGATAACTACTGAACGTTTCAATGCAATGCAATGCTTCCGTTTTAGTCGGATGAAAAACGCCGTGTGGCCACAAGAAAATCCGTCGGGATATCCGGAGTTGAAAATTATTCAACGACGTAAAATCCGGAGTTTATTTGCATTAAAATCATATACAGAAAATCGGGACTTTGAAAAACTGACGTGATAAACGGAGTGACGTGAAAACCAGGTGTCGGGAAAACGAGGTCCGACTGTATTTTGCCCAGGCATATCTGGATCATGCTTTAAGGTAATTTAATAGTGTGTGATCTGTACCAATTATGTAAAATTTTATAATTTGCACAATTTCTGGTTCCAAGGAATGTAATTCAAAGCATGTATACGAGGTAAATTTAATGATGTATGAAATATGATCTAAATAATGCAAAATTCAATAATACACACAACTTCTCATCCCAAGGTGTGCTTTAAAAAGATCTTCTACTATATTCATCTGTAGTTCAAGTTTACTCATCAAAAACCTTAAAGATTTAGTATCTGTGACTGCTCTGAAGAGGGCATTATTACAACTTTATAATTTTTTCATTTTGTAGCTCAAATTGCTCAGCTTAGAATTTACCAATCCAAACATTGCCATCTTGATTTTTTTTCCACTGTCTTTATTTACCTCAGAAGTGATTAAGATTTTTTTATATTGTAAATCCTAAAGGTTATAATAGCAAAAAAGCATCTTTAAGCCCTTGGGGATGAGCGACCGGTATACTTAGCCACTTAAGGTGTTCAGAATCCTTCATTATTCTCACCACTTATTTTTAATTGTAAAGTTTACCTTCTTTAATCGCAGCATTTCTGTGATTCAATTACAGAAAATTTTCTGCTTTTAAAAACCTGTAGTAAAAGGTTAAAAATTAACCAAAGGGCTTTTGTCGCGAAGGGGTTAAATATTTTGAATTACAGTGAACTTTAATAACCCTTGGCTTTAATTGCCAGTACTCTTCCAATTGAGCTATCTGTACGACAGCCCAGCCAACACATTATTCGCTTAGAACAACTATTATCATGACATCAATTGATTGTGTGAAAAATAATTTAAAGTGTACATGGTTATACGTATATTTTTTATTATTAAGCAACAGACTTTGCAGATCCGTTTTTCTCAAAAGCTTTAAAGATTGAAATCTCTAGGCTAGAGTGGGAAAGTGGTAATTTTGAGGAATAGGAGGATAATTTATATAGAAGAATTTTCTGTATAAAAATAAAGATTTAAATTATTTTAATGCTGGAGAGTAGGGGGAGGGAGAAAAGGTGAAATGTACAGTCGCGGAAAAGAAAAAAGTAAACACCCTCTACTAACTCCTTAATAAATTATTATCGTAGACGAAAGTTATTGGTACCGAACGATTGGAAATAAAGTCTATTTTTAAATGATGTATATAAAATTTGCTTAGGGGGCATCTACATATTAAAACAAATCCAAACTTCATTTTTTTTCAATGGCAATACCCAATTTTAACGAGATATTTCAAATCTTCGGTTCAAACTATGCCTAGGCACCAAATTTCAAGTCATTTGAATAATAAGTTTTTGAATTATAAACATTCAAAATATAGTGCTTCTAATGTTGAATTACATTTTCATATTTTTATTCATATCTCCTGAAATTATGCTCCTAATGTGCTAATTTTTTGTGTAGCAGTAATACTAATATACTTAAACATAAATACGTTGAATTTGCTAATTTTATGATATGAATTATGAAATTAATATTCGAAAAAATTATGAATTGCAACCTACAATTTTTTTGATGGATTTAGATTTATTAAGTCCTGCTTTATGGAAATTCAAAATTTCACATTTTTTTTCCAAATAGTTTTCAAATTGTGCTTAAAAAACGGCAAAATGATGGTTTAAGGGGCCGTGTATGATAGAAGTGACTAGATATTTTGAAATGTCTTACGCTGTCCTGCAATCTAGCAGACTTCATTGACTGCTTGAGTGACGCTTAAGGTGCCTTGATCAAGAAGGGGGCTCCCTCGGTTAACAATCGAATACCGAACTTCAATTTGGATACAGCCCTTAAAATAAGCTTGTTTTAAAATAACTATTTTCTCGGAAACTTATAGTACGAATTGCATAAAAATTTGTTTTTAGGCTAATTAAATGGTGTAGAATTCATTTATGCTGTAAGAATTGTGTACTGCTATTGAAAAAAACAAAGTTATGGTTCGTTTTAATATGTAGATGACCCCTTAAGCAAATTTTATATACATCATTTAAAAGTAGACTTTATTTCCAATCGTTCGGTACCAGTAACTTTCTTCTACGGTAATTTGTTGATAGTAGGAGAGCTGTTGAACATTTATGAGTAGGTATTTGAGGCACCCTGAAAATTTGTGCAACACTTCTTTTGTAATGCCTGAATACAAAATCGAATGTCTGGCTGAAGGATCGTGGCCCAAAAACTGTGCCAGACACGTGTCTGACACAGTTTTTGTGCCGACTAAAGTGTCTGTCATTTTCAAAATATTTTTTTCTAAGCATAAATATTATTCTGCCTCAATCTCAGCGTGTCTCAAATACCTTTTTTGGGTAGTCAAAAAATGGCACTTGACACGTGTCTGGCACAGTTTTTGAGCCACGATCCTTCAGCCAGACATTCGATTTTGTATTCAGCCATTACAAAAGAAGTGTTGCACAAATTTTCAGGTTGCCTCAAATACCTTCCCTAAAATGTTTAACAGCTCTTGGACTATGAGGAGTTAGTAGGGTGTGCTTACTTTTTTTTTTCCATGACTGTACATTAGGGAAGTTAGTGCTTATTTATTTATTTATGTTAGTGAGCAACAAATGTTGCAGATTTTTTTTTTCAAACTAATTTTTGAAAGATTTTATTATTTAGGTAAGCTGGAGGTTAGGGCGGTCCAAAAGCAGAAGTGGAATCTTCGGAGCTCAGGGGATTATTTTATATGATTTATTGTTATTGTTAATAAAGAATTTTAAATAGGGATGGTGAAAGATTATTTTATATAAAATTAAAGAATGTTTAATTTTTTTGCACTAGGAATGAGAAAAGGGAGAAGCAGAAATTTGTAGTTTTGGATTTAATATAAATGTATATAATTACTTTTACAAGTGAGCGATGATTGTTATATATATATATATATATATAAAGGTTTAAAGAGTAATATTTCTTGCTATTTTTCTTAACAAAGTAAATTTTTTATATAGTAAAATGTAACATAGCTTTTTATATCTCTGAAACAAACCAACAGAAATACCCTCTAAACATGCATGTTGTACATTACTTCCATATCTTACCAAAGCGTTTTTATAAAAATCTCATTGCACGGTGCTCTTTAAAATTGAAGCATGGTCATCCTTTTTTGCGGGGAGGGAGGGGGGAGAGATTGAAGGTGAATGGAAATCCTTACTATGAATTCTTTGTATTGGTCTTTCATTTTTTGTGTGTGTGTTTATTGTTTTATTTATTTTTTTAATAACCTCAAAAAAGTAATGATATCAATACAAAAACCCTTAACGGGTTAAAAGTTTGTGACGCAGCACTTTATCTTATGCTCTAAGAATTTTAAATATGGAACTTAAAAATAATGATATCAAATTTTGAGTGACGCTATGCTATTAATTATAATCTCTCTATATATTATTTATTTCATCTTTTAATTTTTTTATAATCGCATGTGCAAAAATTATGTTCAATTTAAAAAAACGTATAAAAGTTTATTCATTGATGCTTTAACATTTACACCTCTCATAAATTCAAAGTATGAGTTTTAAAAGATATGATATCAAAATTTTAGTGACGCTTTGATGTGGCTTTGAACGATTTGTTTTAAAATTAAATTTAAATTATTTTTGTTTTGGCTAAGATATATTCACACATCTAAATAATAGTTTTAATTTTCCAATATACTTTAAATATGTCACTTTCACTGAATTTATATGATGCATTTAAATGCATTTATTTGAATAAATTGATTTATCCTTTGTCCAATGCTATTAAAAATTTAAAATAAGATTTACGTAAATAATTTTTTTGCGTCATTGTATCCAAACTAAGTGAAATGTATTCAAATGGATACTATGAGGCAAAAAAATTATTTACGTAAATCTTATTTTAAATTTTTAATAGCATTGGACAAAGGATAAATCAATTTATTCAAATAAATGCATTTAAATGCATCATATAAATTCAGTGAAAGTGACATATTTAAAGTATATTGGAAAATTAAAACTATTATTTAGATGTGTGAATATATCTTAGCCAAAACAAAAATAATTTAAATTTAATTTTAAAACAAATCGTTCAAAGCCACATCAAAGCGTCACTAAAATTTTGATATCATATCTTTTAAAACTCATACTTTGAATTTATGAGAGGTGTAAATGTTAAAGCATCAATGAATAAACTTTTATACGTTTTTTTAAATTGAACATAATTTTTGCACATGCGATTATAAAAAAATTAAAAGATGAAATAAATAATATATAGAGAGATTATAATTAATAGCATAGCGTCACTCAAAATTTGATATCATTATTTTTAAGTTCCATATTTAAAATTCTTAGAGCATAAGATAAAGTGCTGCGTCACAAACTTTTAACCCGTTAAGGGTTTTTGTATTGATAAAGTATACTATCATACAAAGCTATATAATACTAGCATATAAAGATTATATAAAGATTATTATTAATATAAGATTATGTAAAATTTCACAGGAAATTTTCTTTATTGTATATATTTATGTACAAAGGCTGAAATACATATTATTTAATTATATATGTCGTAGGCTAATTGAGAAATCACGCTCTTTGCAAAGAGCCTAGGCTGTTTGCAAAGAGCCGGACTAATTGGAGAATTATCTCTCTTTTTCTAATTAGCCTGATATTTTTCAGGCTTATTGCAAAGAGCCAGGAGAGTCTTAGGCTAATTGAAAACTGACCTCTTGTTTCTCAATCAGCCTGGTATTTTTCAGGCTTATTGCAAAGAGCCTAGAAAGCGTTAGGCTAATTGAAAAATAACCAATTATTTCCCAATCAGGGTGACTTTTTTTAGGCTTATTAACCCATAACCCGACCCGAACACGAAAAAAAAAACTACAACAAACCGTACTCCGATCCGAGAAAGACAAAATAATTTTCGTCAACACGCAACTCGACCCAAACCTGAAAGTTCCATTTGAAAAAACCTGAAATCTGACCCGAAACAACCGTAATAACTGACAAAAATATTACAAAGAACCATAACCCGATCCGGTCAAGAGAAAATAATTTTCGTGGACACAACACCGCACGAATATAAAATTTTTTAAAAATAGCAAATAAAGCCTTTGTGCAACAATATTAAAAAGCAGAAAAACCAACGTTTAAAATGCACAAATAATATATGAAAAGCAGCAAACAGCTGTTTCGAATCTACTAGCGAGATTCTTCTTCAGTGCAAAAGGAACAGCGTGCTAGAAAAAGCAAGGCTGAGCAAAATCATGGACAGAGACGCGCTGGCTTTTATACCCTATGCGGGTGGCGAAGTCGCCGAAACAACCAATGAGAGAGAAGCAGTGAAAACGACTGGGTGGACAAGTAGTGACATCTACCGGAGAAGTAGAGAAAAGAAACCAAAAAAGGGGAATTAAATTAACGCTTTCCAAATACTTGGAAAATCTGGAGTACTAGATAAGTCATTGACTAAAGAGTGAGAATTTTTAATGATATGGTAAGCTTCCCAAAAATCAAGATCAAGGTTAGAAGAACATTTTTGGATAATGTTGGCTGAGGAAAAATCGAACCTATGTTGAGAAGACCAAGAATGTTGAGCAATAGAAGAACGTTTGAGCTCCTGATTTTTAACATAACCTTCATGCTCTTTTAAACGAAATCTAAGAGCACGTTTAGTCTGACCAATATAAGAAAGACCACACTGACAAGAGATCTGGTAAATGCCCCAATTATCTAGGCGATCAACGGGGTGTTTGAGATTTGAAAAAGGGATTTTATTAACAGGAGAAAAAATAACTTTAAAATCAAACCTTCTTAGGATTTTAGCAACTTGCTGACTGATTTTAGGAAAAAATGGTAATACAACTGAAGTATTAGAGTTGGAATTAGAATGCTTTTCAGAATGGTCGGATTTCGTCAATTTCTTATAAATAGAATCGATAATATTAGAGGAATAACCACGATCGACAGCAATAGCTTTGAGGTAATTAAGTTCAGCACTAAGTAACTGAGGAGTGGAACAAATATTAGTAGCCCGAAAAACAAAAGTATTGAAAGCAGCGAATTTCTGGTTAGGGGGATGAGAAGAATACCTGTGAGGTGGGAGACTGACAGCAAAAGGTTTACGAAAGACGGTAGTCTGAAAGCCATTTTCACAACGAATAACAAGGACATCCAGGAAAGAAAGACAGTTATTGGTCTCAATTTCAGAGGTAAATTGAATGCAGGGATCAATGGAATTCATAATAGAGAGAATATGATTAATATCCGAATTCATTTCAATCAGGACATAAACATCATCAACATAACGAACATAGAACGGAAATTTTAAGATTTCAAAAAGCTTGACCTCAAAATAGTGCATATAAATATCGCATAAAATTGGACTAAGAGGATTACCCATAGCCAAACCGTCAATCATACGGAAGAAATTACCATTGAAAACAAAAGTATTTTGCGACAAGCAAGCGCGAGTGAGAAGTGTAAGTTCCTCGATTTCAAAATAAGAGAAATGGAATTCACAAAGCCTTTTCTTGAGGCAATCTAAAGCCCCCTCAACCGGAACGTTTGTAAATAATGATTTAACATCAAAAGAAACCATCATGTGACCCTGCGGCTTAAAATTATGAAGTTTTTTAACAAAATCAAAAGAATTCTTAACAGTGAAACAGTTACTGCTCAAAAGTGGAAAAAAAACAGAAACTAAATATTTGGCAAGCTTATAAGAAGCTGTACCGATACTAGAGACAATAGGTCTAAAAGGAATGTCAGGTTTATGGACCTTAGGTAAAGCATAAAACCTGGCACAATGCGCAATAGACGGAATAAGGGACTTCTTAAAGTTAGCAGGAATAATGGAAGAAGACTTAATGGCAGACTTAATAGAGTTAATTTCACTAGTGGAAGGGTCTTTGCGGATATCCACATACGGACCATCATTAATTAATTTATGGGTTTTTTCCAAATACGTAGATTTGTCGAGAAGAACAATCTGACCACCTTTGTCGGCCTTAGTAATAATTAAGTTTGGATCAGAATGCAAATTTTTCAGACATTGTTTAACAGGATGTTTAAGATTGGGTTTATAAACATTAGAATTGAAATCAACAGTATTGGCAATGAGATGCCTAATAGACTCTTTTTGAGAAGAAAAAAGAGCGCTATGCTTAAAGGCTCTTGTGGGAGTTCTGTCGCTAATAACTGCAGTAATTTGCCTCTTGTTAACCAAAATGCTGTTGTCAATCTTTCTAGTGTTCCATTAAGTAACAATCAGCTCGATGCTCTCAAATTGAATAACTATTTTTCTGTCTCTGCTATTCCTTCTTTACCTAATCTTATTGCTCCTATTGAAAGAGCCTTTAAGCATAGCGCTCTTTCTTCTTCTCAAAAAGAGTCTATTAGGCATCTCATTGCCAATACTGTTGATTTCAATTCTAATGTTTATAAACCCAATCTTAAACATCCTGTTAAACAATGTCTGAAAAATTTGCGTTCTGATCCAAACTTAATTATTACTAAGGCCGACAAAGGTGGTCAGATTGTTCTTCTCGACAAATCTACGTATTTAGAAAAAACCCATAAATTAATTAATGATGGTCCGTATGTGGATATCCGCAAAGACCCTTCCACTAGTGAAATTAACTCTATTAAGTCTGCCATTAAGTCTTCTTCCATTATTCCTGCTAACTTTAAGAAGTCCCTTATTCCGTCTATTGCGCATTGTGCCAGGTTTTATGCTTTACCTAAGGTCCATAAACCTGACATTCCTTTTAGACCTATTGTCTCTAGTATCGGCACAGCTTCTTATAAGCTTGCCAAATATTTAGTTTCTGTTTTTTTTCCCACTTTTGATCAGTAACTGTTTCACTGTTAAGAATTCTTTTGATTTTGTTAAAAAACTTCATAATTTTAAGCCGCAGGGTCACATGATGGTTTCTTTTGATGTTAAATCATTATTTACAAACGTTCCGGTTGAGGGGGCTTTAGATTGCCTCAAGAAAAGGCTTTGTGAATTCCATTTCTCTTATTTTGAAATCGAGGAACTTACACTTCTCACTCGCGCTTGCTTGTCGCAAAATACTTTTGTTTTCAATGGTAATTTCTTCCGTATGATTGACGGTTTGGCTATGGGTAATCCTCTTAGTCCAATTTTATGCGATATTTATATGCACTATTTTGAGGTCAAGCTTTTTGAAATCTTAAAATTTCCGTTCTATGTTCGTTATGTTGATGATGTTTATGTCCTGATTGAAATGAATTCGGATATTAATCATATTCTCTCTATTATGAATTCCATTGATCCCTGCATTCAATTTACCTCTGAAATTGAGACCAATAACTGTCTTTCTTTCCTGGATGTCCTTGTTATTCGTTGTGAAAATGGCTTTCAGACTACCGTCTTTCGTAAACCTTTTGCTGTCAGTCTCCCACCTCACAGGTATTCTTCTCATCCCCCTAACCAGAAATTCGCTGCTTTCAATACTTTTGTTTTTCGGGCTACTAATATTTGTTCCACTCCTCAGTTACTTAGTGCTGAACTTAATTACCTCAAAGCTATTGCTGTCGATCGTGGTTATTCCTCTAATATTATCGATTCTATTTATAAGAAATTGACGAAATCCGACCATTCTGAAAAGCATTCTAATTCCAACTCTAATACTTCAGTTGTATTACCATTTTTTCCTAAAATCAGTCAGCAAGTTGCTAAAATCCTAAGAAGGTTTGATTTTAAAGTTATTTTTTCTCCTGTTAATAAAATCCCTTTTTCAAATCTCAAACACCCCGTTGATCGCCTAGATAATTGGGGCATTTACCAGATCTCTTGTCAGTGTGGTCTTTCTTATATTGGTCAGACTAAACGTGCTCTTGGATTTCGTTTAAAAGAGCATGAAGGTTATGTTAAAAATCAGGAGCTCAAACGTTCTTCTATTGCTCAACATTCTTGGTCTTCTCAACATAGGTTCGATTTTTCCTCAGCCATCATTATCCAAAAATGTTCTTCTAACCTTGATCTTGATTTTTGGGAAGCTTACCATATCATTAAAAATTCTCACTCTTTAGTCAATGACTTATCTAGTACTCCAGATTTTCCAAGTATTTGGAAAGCGTTAATTTAATTCCCCTTTTTTGGTTTCTTTTCTCTACTTCTCCGGTAGATGTCACTACTTGTCCACCCAGTCGTTTCCACTGCTTCTCTCTCATTGGTTGTTTCGGCGCCTTCGCCACCCGTATAGGGTATAAAAGCCAGCGCGTCTCTGTCTATGATTTTGCTCAGCCTTGCTTTTTCTAGCACGCTGTTCCTTTTGCACTGAAGAAGAATCTCGCTAGTAGATTCGAAACAGCTGTTTGCTGCTTTTCATATATTATTTGTGCATTTTAAACGTTGGTTTTTCTGCTTTTTAATATAAAAATTTTATTTGAGAAAAACCCGAAATCAGACCCGAAACAAATCCGAACCCGACAAAAATATTAAATTGAACCATAACCCGAATTAAGCAAGACAAAATAATTTCCGCGGACACGTAACCCGACCCGAACCTAAAAATTCCATTTGAAAAAAATCCTAACCAAATCTGAACCCGAAAAAAATATTCCAAAGAATCATAGCCGGATCCGAGCAAGATAACGTGATTTCCGGGGACACGCAACACGATCAGAACCTAAAAATGCCTGAAACCCGACGCGAACCAAATCATAACCCCAAAAAAGTATTCCAAAGAGCCATAACCAGATCTATGCAAGACAAAATAATTTTCGTCAACAGGCAACCCGATCCGAACCTGAAAGTTCTAGTTGACGTCAACCCGAACCCAAAAGAAATTACATCAGGCTGTACCCCGACCCGAGCAATACAAATTAATTTCTGTGGACATGTTACCCAACCCGAACCTAAAAATTCCATTAAAAAATGAAATCTGACCCGAACCAAATCTGAACCCGACAAAAATATTCCATTGAACCATAACCCGATCGAAGCAAGATAAAATAATTACCATAGGCGCGCAACCCGACTCGAAACAAAAAATTCCATTTGAAAATAACCTGAACCAAATCTGAATCCGACAAAAATGTCACCCGCCAAGTGTCATAAGAGTACACCATGAGGAGATAAATGAAGAAAAATTACAAAATATTCATATAAGCAATTTGTTAATATAATATGTATTGGTAACTTTACTTTTATATTTAAAGTAAAAATCCGTTTAAATTTATTTACTGGTGTTAATCTATTCGTGTGTCATTACCTTCTTTTTGTATTAATGGTAATCTAATCTTGTATTAGTAAATTTTGAATTAGTTATTAACCACTTTGTTAAAAAGGAAAAATTAAAAAATAGTCAATAACTTTTCTTGTTAAAATAAAATTATTATTCAAGATTAATTATAATGTTATTTTTCATATAAGCAATTTGTTAATATGCAAATGTGTTTTTTCCAGTTTTATGTAAAAATAATATAATGCGGAATAATATATATATATATATATATAAAATATGGATGATATAGTTAGATTCTCAGTTGATATCTGCATTGCAGATTTTTTGGTTTATCTTTACGATCAAATTTTACCGAAAAAATTAAAAAAGGTGTTTATTAATCTTAATTATCAACCAGCTGCATAAATCAAATCTGTCAATAAAGCAGTTTTCTTCTTTTTTTACCATATCCATACAGCTAACCATACACTCTTGGAAAAATATTAAATTTCTTCCTTAGCTGCAGATTTTATAATTACAGCTCTTTTCTTATTTATTTTTAGTGTACTAGGGGGCTCGGCCCCCTACGAGCTACGCTCGCCAACCCCCGTTCAGACACCGCATTTTCTAAAAGCACGCTAATTTGATTGGCTTTAAAAAGATTTTGAAAGATTGAATTATCTCTCTATTCTAAAAAAAAAAGTAACTACCGCTGTCACCGCCGCCGCCGCCGGTTTTGAGTTTTTTGTGACCGGAGGTCTTTCTCCGTTAATAATAAGAAAAATATTGCATACAAAAATATGAAAATCAGCGGTATTATAGAGAAATGTTTGATAAACACGCTGATGCAGGCAGTTTTCAAATCGAAGAATTATTTTAAGAGATATTTAAGGCTAAATTTGGACAAAGTCGTTCCATTAAAAAAGTTTTATAGGAGCAAAAACTGTACATTGGAATTTAATCATTTTTAAATCATTTTATACGTTATAATTTCCCGGTGTGCAGATTGCATTTAGTTTTTAAACTTTACTCATCTTTTGAGCATTTATTTCTATTTTAAATTCAAATTTTCGGCATTTCAAGAGATATTTTTTACTTATTTTAGAAAATTGTACTAATTTAACCTGTTGCCAACTTTATAAATAGCGCAAACAATATCGTTTGCTTCAAATTAAAAATTTATTTACACGTGACTATTATAAACAGAAAAAAAAACTTTCAAATTAGAATTAAATAATTACGTATAAAAAGCAGGAACTTATTGAAAATTACTTCATCCATAATTACACGTTGAATTTTAACAGAGAAAGGATATTGTAAAATAATAAATTCATTAACATGCGTTAGAAGTCTTAAATAGGAGAAATTACATCCCATTTACGTCACATTACACTTATTACGTAAAATGAACAAAAAATAATATTGCAAAACAGTTTAAATTTAAAAACTACGCAAGACATTTATTTGATATTTCGAGATGATCTTTTCAACTATTTTTGTTGGGACAGCGCAAATAATATTTCATTTCTAACAAAAGTATTTTCACGTGAATATTAAAAAGAGAGAGAAAACTTTGGTGCAAATTACGTGAGATTAAAAACAATGCATTTAAAATGTATTTTATTTATTTATTTATTGACTAACAAACATACGACTTGTGTGCTTGACATGAGAGCCCGCTTAAAATGTCTTATTTAAAAGAACTTTCTTTTCGCTTTGTTAAAAAATACCGGGAAACAAAGACTCTGTTTACGTAATTCATTTTATGTGAGCTTATTTTGAAATGTTTAACTGATTTAATGTAATCAAAGAGGAGAATAGCCATTGCAACTTTTAACAGCAGCTGATTTTTCCTTAAAATTCCCCAATCAAAGAGAAATGAATAGAAACCCGTTTATAGGGAGATCGCCATTGTTTTTTAAATTATAATTCAATTCTTTCAAAATCTTTTTAAAGCCGATCAAATTAGCGTGCTTTTAGAAACTGCGGTGTCTGAACGGGGGTTGGCAAGCGTAGCTCGTAGGGGGCCGAGCCCCCTAGTAATTTAAAAAACAGTGGCGATCTCCCTATAAGCGGGTTTCTATTCATTTCTCTTTGATTGGGGAATTTTAAGGAAAAATCAGGTGCTATTAAAAGATACAATGGCTGTTTTCGTCTTTGATTAAATAAAATCATTAAACATCTCAAAATAAGCTAATATAAATGAATTAAGTAAACAGCGTCTTTGTCTCCCGGTATATTTTAACAAAACGAAAAGAAAGTTCTTTCTGACGTAATTTTCACCAAACTTTTCTTTCTCTTTTTAATATTCACGTGAAAATACTTTTGTTAGAAATGAAATATTATTTGCGCTGTCCCAGCAAAAATAATGGAAAAGATCATCTCGAAATGTCAAATAAATGCCTCGAGCAATTTTTAAATTTAAACTGTTTTGCAATATTATTTTTTGTTCATTTTACATAATAAGTGTAATGTGACGTAAATGTGACGTAATTTCTCCTATTTAAGACTTCTAACGCATGTTAATGAATTTATTATTTTACAATATCCTTTCTCTGTTAAAATTCACGTGTAAATATAGTTCTTCTGACGTAATTTTCAATAAGTTCCTACTTTTTATACGCAATTATTTAATTCTAATTTGAAAGTATCTTTTCTGTTTAAAATAGTCACGTGTAAATAAATTTTTAATTTGAAGCAAACATTGTTTGCGTTGTTTATACAGTTGGCAACAGGTTAAATTAGTACAATTTTCTAAAATAAGTAAAAAATATCTCTCGAAATGCTGAAAATTTGAATTTAAAATAGAAATAAAACCTCAAAAAATGAGTCAAATTAAAAAAATAAATGAATTCTGCACACCTAAAATGATCTAAAAATTATTAAATTCCGATGTATAGTTTTTGCTCCTATAAAACTTTTTTAATAAAACGATTTTGTCCAACTTTGACATTAAATATCTCTTTAAATAATTCTTCGATTTGAAAACTGTCTGCTTCAGTGTGTTTATTAAACATTTCTCTATAATACCGCCGATTTTCATATTTTTTGTATGCAATATTTTTCTTAATATTAACGGAGAAAGACCTCCGGTCACAAAAAATTCAAAACCGGCGGCGGCGGCGGTGATAGCGTAAGTTACTTTTTTATAGAATAGAGAGATTGTTTTCATCCAGTAACCTATCTTTTCTACATAAAGGTGAAAAATAACATAAAGTCTACCTCATCTGAAAATGCAATTATTGCAAATATTTTCTAAAATATATTTTATCATAAATGTAATTGGATACGGATCTTCTCAGCGTAATACTGGAAAAACTTTTAAAATATGCCTCATCTGTAGATTTCATTATTGTAGGAATTTTCTTATATGATTATTTTTAATAGCAACACACCTTCGCTGTGTAATTGTGGGATCTGCAGATGAGGCAGATTATTAATGTTTTCCCAGGATTACGCAAAGAAGATAGGCTTTGTTTAGGCAATACTCAAAAAACATTAAAAACCTGCCTCATCTGCAGGTTTTATTATTGTAGAAATTTTCTTATCTATTTTCATGAGCAGTCGAACTCATCATTATAATGACGGAAAAACATTAAAAACCTGCCTCATCTGCAGATGTAATTTTTGCAGAAATTTTCAGATATTTGTTTCCAATTATTTTCGCTAGCAACCAATCTTCTTTCGTAATACAGAAAAACATTAAAAATCTGCCTCATCTGCAGATTTCTTTCATACTTATTGCATCGGTTGTTAACAACACATAGACCCTTGCAATAAAAATGAAGTATTCACAAAAATTATATTCTAGCCGTGATGAACTCTCTCAACAATCAACTTTGTCAACTCTCAAAACAATTTTATTACATATTTTTATGTTCCTGCTTTTATTTTTTCAGTTCCTAGTATTAGTTCACACTCTCCGTATATTTATTTATACATCTCGTTCAAATTTTCAATTGTTAATAAAATACTTATTATTCATCCTATCAAGTTGAAATAAATTTTTTTAAACTTGTACTGAATGACAATTGATGTTAATACAGATTATTCAAATATTAATTCATTAATTAAATTTTAATTAATTTTAGTTTTATATGGGAGGCAAAATGGCGGCCATTGGTTATTGAACAGCATTTAATGCATCTTCATATCTATAAGGGGGGGTTAATATCACGCTGATTGAGAAATAAATAGTAATTTTTCAGTTAGTCTAACGCTGTCTGGTCTTTTTGCAACAAGCCTAAAAAACGCCAGGCTGATTGAGAAACAAGTGGCCAGTTTTCAATTAGCCTAATGCTCTCTAAGCTCTTTGCAATAAGCCTGAAAACTATCAGGCTAATTGGAAAAAGGGAGATGATTCTCCGATTAGCCCGGCTCTTTGCAAAGAGCCTGATTTCTCAATTAGCCTACGAAATATACACCAGATTCCCTTCTTTATTAAAAATTTCAAAGACGATTAGCGACCGAAAGCTTTAAAGGTCGGTAATATTTTTATTATTGGCGTAACAATTCAAAATTAATATATTTTTTTCAAAATCCATTAAAACAATGTCGCGATTGTCCCCAATTTTACTACTTTTCAACATTAGATATAAAATTTTATTATTTTCTTTAAAATTATATTCGTTGAAATTAAAGCTTCTTTCTCTTTTAATATTCACGTGTAAATATATCACTCATTTGAAAGGATTTGGCAATATTATTAATTGGATTTTTTAAATAAGACATAATTTCTACCGCTTAATGCTTTTCTCGCGTAATAATTTAATTAATTTCAAGTTTTCTTGTATTGGATACATTTTTAAAGAGGCAAAAATATTTATAAATAATAATTGGTAATAAGTATGTTAAAAAGTTTTACTTATATTTAAAATTCTAGTATTTATCGCATTGATATATAATCAGCAAATCAAATGAGAAAATATTCTAATAAATTATCAACAGAATACTAATAATTGATTGTAGGGCAATAATTAAGAACGTCTCATGAAATACTGTTGAATAAGAAAAATGTAATACAGCAAAACTATGCAATCGACCGTTTAAATACTGTTTTTAAGACAGAAAAACAAAATTTAAAAATATTAATTATTTTAATTTTTCAAAATTTCGTTCAAATCGTTCATAAAATGTCTTTAATCCTTTATCTTCTGACGGTACTTATAAGTATCATTAAAATAACTTGTTATAAAATTCATTTAATGCATCGATTAGTAGTTATACAGTTTAGAATGAGTTATAGATATGCGTTACTTTATTTTGTTACTAAAGCATTATATGTTACACAAAACAAAAGTATTTTTAAAAGGATGATTTCTTTTTCCTTTGCATTTTTTCAGCTTACTCGGCGTTTGGGAGGGGGGGGGGGGATTTTTCAATTCGGAAATATTTCTATATTTCTATTGTAAGAACATTTTATTTGTACATTTCTTAATAATTCCCTAATAATTTGTACATTTCCTTCTCCTTTTTTTTTTCTTTTCTCGCTAAAAATTATCCCAGTTGTAGTTAAATAGCATATTGAATTGTTATTCCTTCAAACAAGTTTCATTTTGAATTTTTCTATTTATTATTCAGGATGATTTATAATCTTCTAAACTTTGTATTTAAGTATTTAAATGAATTCTAGATAGAAAGTAAGTTTAAAGGATTTTAAATAAAATGATAAATTAATGAAATAATGAAAATGATTACTATAAATCTGTTAAATGCATTTTTTTAGACATTCTGAATAAGGTATAAATTGCATAAGAGTTTTTTTTATTTTTCTTCTTGCAAATGCAAATAATGTATTTTTCTGAAAAAACAAAAGCAAAAATAAAAACGTAAAAAATCACTTGTTTCCTTGAAACCTAATAAAATCTGAAATTTTCCGAAAGGAAAAGTTTTTATAAGTATGTAAAAAAAAAAAAAAAAATTAAAAAAAATTAAAAAAAAAAAGCACAAAAAATTTAACTGTATGTATGTATAGTGTTTGATGCAGTTTTATTTCCGAAAAAATATATGTAATTCAATAAAAAGACATTGAAGCAAAAAAAAAAAAAAAAAAAAAAAAAAAAAAAAAAAAAAAAAAGCAGTATTCAGAGGGGAAAAAAGGTGTTTTACTGCCCTTTAAATACAACTGAAACAAAATAGTTCTTTCTCTTTATAAAAATAATCAGGAAAGCCCAGAAAACTATACCAGACTTCCTCCTTCCAATTCACTTGATTGTGGGTATCTCTTGAACCCCCCCCCCCCCCCATTGTGACAGTCTGCATGTCAAAGGTCAAACTCTGCTCCCTCTTGCATTGATTTATGTTTTAGGGGGGGAATGAAATTTTTAACGTTTTTGTCTAACATCTGAAGTTTAAATAAACCTAAACGAAAAATTTTAATTTGTATAAATAGATGAAAATACAGGTTTTCTTGTGTAGTTTTCAAAATTTTAAAACTACAAATAGAATTGAAGTTATTTAATGTTATTTACATTTCACTTACTAATTAAGACTTTAGCATTAAATTAAAAAATAAGTATACATTTTAAAATTATTTTGTCAACGAAAACAGAAAGCGACATCTTTTAAGAAGTGCACACAGAAAAAATGAGTTAAAAATATTAATTTTCTGACGAGATATTAGACAAATAAAGAGGCATTAAATGGCCATTGGTTTAACATTGTAGAGGGAAATCTAAAATCTGAGTGATAAGGGGCCTTACAGGCCGACTTTTTTCCCAATATCAGGCAAAATTCTGGGATGACGGCTCGGGAACTCAGTTTACGCTTTCGACTTGAAGTGCAATCCCGAAAGCAAGGAGACAAAATTCAGAAAGAACGTCGATTCTAAATGGACACGCGCTGACCTTCACCAGTGTTGAATTCAAGGTGTGGCCCGGGGGGGGGGGCATCCCCCCCCCTCCTGAACAATGAGATGCCCCCAAGGAAGATGTGAGATTTTGTGTTTTTAATGGTCAAAAGTGCAATCTCCCCCCACTCGGAACTCTATAATGTCTGATCTATCTGCAAACTGTTTTGTACAAACATTTAAAAAGCTTGAGGGATGTGAACAGATCACCGTAGAAGATGTATAAGAGTTGTTTGAGTCTGATAAAGATCTCAAGCATGAAACATTATTTGACGAGGATATAATTAGAACGGTAACTGATGTTGTTCAATACGAAGACGATCCTGATGACGATCCAGTTTTAGCTGACACTGCTAAAATTTTTCATACGGAAGGGGTAAAAGCATTAGAGTTAGCACTACGTTATGGTGAGCAGCGGCTAACAGTTTCCTCGGTTAAACATGATGTTAAAGAGATGGAGAGATTTTGCTGAAAAATGTCGGGCATCTTGCCTTCAAGAGAAGAAGGTCACTGATTTCTTTATGTTGATTAACTTAATATGCATAATGTAGAACAATTTCAACTTCTTATAAAGGCGTGTGACACGACTATCAACAATTTAATTTGTGTTAAATATTTTTCATTATTTGTTATCAATGATAATTTTTCTTTCAATTCAATTAATTATAACTAGTATTTATTTAACAAAATATAGAAAATATGTACAGTCGTGGAAAAAAAAAAAAGTAAACAACCCCTACTAACTCCTCAACAAATTATCATAGAAGAAAGTTACTGGTACCGAACGATTGGAAATAAAGTCTACTTTTAAATGATATAGATAAAATTTGCTTAGGGGGCCATCTACATATTAAAACAAACCATAACTTTGTTTTTTTCAATAGCAGTACACAATTCTGACATCATAAATAAACTCTACATCCTCCAATTAGCCTAAAAACAATTTTTATGCAATTCGTATCATTTCCGAGAAATTAATTATTTTGAAACGAGCGTATTTTAAGGATCGTATCCAAATTGAAGTTCGGAAATCGATTATTAACCGAGAGAGCCCCAGTAGGGGAAAAAGGACAGTTCAGCCCCAGCAGGTGGATTGTGGATTGGGAGGATTGAGGAGGAGGGAGGAATCCACCTTGTGGATAGAGGAGGAGGGTGGAATCCACCTGTGGGAGGTTTCTTAGAGTAGGAGAGGCTAAATTTTTGAGGGGGGCTTATTTTTTTAGGGGGGCTTAATTTTTGAGGGGGCTTAATATATATTTTTTTTCGAATTGATTTAGTATTAGAATGGAAATATCATACTATAACATAGTGAGTTAGTTGTTTTCGAAAGGGAGTTTGAGGGGTCTAAATATTTTAGTGGGGCTTATTTTTAAGGGGGCTTAATTTTTTTTTTTTCAAATTGACATAGATAGAAATGGAAATATCATACTATAACATAGAGATGCAGGTATTTTCGAAAGGGAGTTTGAGGAGCCTAAATTTTTTAGAGGGTCTTATTTTTTAGGGGGGGGGGCTTATTTTTAGGGGGGCTTAATTTTTTTTTTTTTCTGAATTGTCTTAGAATTTGAATGAAGATAAAAATGTCTTATGTTTTCTGAAAAAAAATTTTTGATGCTGCCATCTGTATGCGGTAGTGCGAATTTATTATTGAAAATAGTATTTTATTTTTGAAAAGTTTTGAGGAAGGTTTGAACCTGCAAAATAGTCTCTTGGCTCGATGATATGTTGAAGACTTAACTAATCGAGCCAAGAAACTATGTCTATATGTTTATATTTTAGATGTTTCAAAACAAAAAATTGTATTCCCCCTTCTGTATGCGCAAAGAGAGGTTGGTTTCTCAAGATAACTCATTAATACCTATTTTAACTGCTCACTCTGCGAATTTTTTTAATGTGTATGATTTTTAGTTTAACTGATTTTATCGATTTTGTGAATGAGAGTTTGATTATTTTACGCACAAATGTATGATCATTTTAGAAAGCCGTGGTTTCGAACCTGCGAACTCCCATTCAAATTTCATTTTTTGTAACTGATAAGCTATCCACTATTCAAACCGCGCCCCGACAATTACTGAATTACTTTTGAACACTATATATTTTAAAAAAATACCTACCTCTTCCTCTTTCTTATACTAGGGAAGTTAATATAATTTATGTTTAAATTGAAGAAATAATTAATTTTTTATATTTCTTTAATAAGCAAGTCATTTTTTTAGATCGATTAGAAGGCTACCAAACGATTTGAATTAAACATTGTTTTTACCAGTATTAATCCTCTTACCTAATTTTAAAATTATACTTTTTCTTGTGAACCATATCCTATTCATTTAATCGTCTGAAATACACTTCCTAAACCCTCTTATCAACGTTACTCACTATCTATCACAAACATCCGATAAGTCTAATCAGCTTTTTTCAACAGAAAATAGCTAATATGTAAATATTGATAACTATTGAAGAGATTATTCCACTTGTTTACAGATTTTAAATGAAAGTTTGAAATATTTGTCAGATTTTCTATTTATCAATTATTATAAATTGAATCAACTCATAGTTTGTTATTGCAATAGATAATTATTTGATGATTCTACACTAGTTCTAATGAATTTTAAAACTACTACTTCAATTCAACTCATTCTTTTATACAGTTTAATAAATTTAGTTTGAATTAAACCATTGGTTTGTCATATATTTCACTGAAATAATAAAATTAAAATGTAAAACCTTAGAATGACGAATTCAAAAACGTAACATGATGAATCATATACTTTTTAAACATTACATAAAAACCTTTGGATTGATTCACTTCCTGTGAACTTCTTACACATACTTTTTATGCCACGTGTTTTTCTGAAATTTTTGCACCAATCATATTACATGATTTGCACTATCGTAATAATTTTTTAACATGCGCCCCCTATGATTATATATAAAATTGAATGAAACGAGACTTTTTCATTAGTGTTTGCTATTTTTTGAGTGTGTGAAGACGCTTTTTTCACTTAAGATAATATGGCTAGTTTTCAAGATGAACATTCTACTATGTTAAGCGATGATGTATCACGTTTGAATAATCAATATTTTTCATCAAGATTAAATGATCAAGACATGGGATTAATAGTACAACCTAAAGTAGAACCCGTTTCAGATGATGAAGCGGAATCCTCCTCATCAGAACTAAAGAAACAGAAACCACCTTTTTTGTGTACTGTTTGCAGCAAATCTTTTTCACGAAAAGGCAATTTAAAACAACATTTGATGATTCATTCAGAAGAAAGACCATTTATATGTGACATCTGCCAAAAAGCATTCTCTAGAAAGGCTATTTTGAATCGTCATAAACTATCCCATTTAAAGATTCCTTCCCAACATAAATGTGAATCGTGCGGTGAAGCGTACTCAAGAAAGTATGACTTATTAAAACACACGAAGATCCACAAGTCCTCCAAAAACGATAAATGTATTCAGCGTAGTGAAATATTCAATCCCAACTCCGATTTTTTATATCATTTGAAAACTTCACAGAGAGTTAGGTGCAAAATTGATAATTTATCCTCTTTAAAAGATATGTTTTTTGAGAAGGTTAAGCATTTTAAAAGGCAAAATGCGTTAAACATATTTACTAAAACTGTAATCAACTCTAACGAGGAGAATGCTACAGACTTTAACACATTTTTTAATAGTATTCATTCGGACGTTTTAAACGAATTAAACTACCAGATTCAAGTTAAAATATCGATGAAATGGTATGCAAGTGTACAAGTTGTTGTATATCGTGTAACACAGGAGGGTGTCTTAGAGATTGCCACACCCTATTTCCTTTCAAAAACTATACTTGAATTAACGAAACAAAACTTATCTGAACATGTTGAGGATGCCTTTGCAAAAATTATTAAGTCCTATGAGAAGTCCACCAGACGTGGTTTTAATTGGACATTAGATAAAATATTAAATTTAGAACTATCTACCTTTAAAATATAACATGATTCGAAATGTTTATACCTTTTTTGAAATATGTGTACTCATGTTTTCACTATTGTAACTATTGAAAACGACGAATAAATAATGTGTAAATGAAAAAGCTGTTGTCTGTTTATTTTTGTTAGAACAACTTGTGATTTTTAATAACTCATGAAGTCGTAACGACTTTACTTACTATTTTTTTTTTCAATTTCTTATCAAATGAATAATGAGTTAACTATCTTTTATTAATTTCATATTGAAAGTCTGAAATTATCCATTGAAATAGTTATTTTGCAATATTTCTAATTTATCATAATTATTTTTAAAGTTTAATATATCACTCGTTATTTGTATAAACAACTGTTATTGCTCAATAATAATAATAATATTATCATTTATTACCACACAATTCTTTAAAAAAAGCATAGAACCATTAACATAATATATATCATTAACCACTTTTTTAAAAACTGTTACCTTGTGTTGCCATTGAATTCTTCAAAACAAAAAAGAATAAAACTAAAATCATTATCATTAAATATCATTAACCACTTTTTTAAAAACTGTTACCTTGTGTTGCCATTGAATTCTTCAAAACAAAAAAGAATAAAACTAAAATCATTATCATTAAATATCATACACCACTTATATAAAAATTGTTACTTTGTGTTGCCATACAATTCTTCAAAAAAAGAATAAAACTTAAACTATTAACATTAAATATCATATACTGTAAATATAAAAATTGTTACCTTGTGTTGCCATACTATTCTTCAAAAAAGGATAAAACCATTGACATAATATATTATTCACCACTTAAATAAACTGTTTACATATACATTTTTTTAGACTTAAACTAAAATTAATGACATTATAAATTCTTTTAAGTGTTTATCTGTAACCGACACTGATTTTTAACGTATATTAACGGATGTGCTGTTTCTAAACATTCAGTTTCCAACTGATTTTTGTTCTAACTTCATCTAATGTTACCTTTATTTTTTGAAAATGGGTTCTGTAGTAAATATGTTAAAAAGATCTTCCGACAAAGTGGCTTCTTCTTCAAAGTATCAACGTTTAGAAGAACCTAATGATCCCACTTCCGCAAGTGAATTAAATATACCAAGATTGGAAACTCCTAATTTATTAAACACTGACTGTGGGACAATATCACGTGATTTATCCACTACTGATTACTCACCGAATGTGAAATCTGAAATCGATATGAATTTTTTTATCCCTAACTTTGGTGATGATACTACATCTTCCGAGAATTCATGCCAAGAGTCAATTTCTGTCGAGGACTATTTGAATATATTTTTCAAAGACATGAATTTTGAATCCGCTTTAACCTCGACCCCAGCTAGTAACATAATTTCACAAGACGAATCCTTTCAAGAACGTACTATTGATCAAGAGGTTTCTGATTCCCAACCAAGCAACCTTTCTAAAGCAAGTGATGAATTACAAAGCACAACCCCACCTACGAATGTCATTCCACAGTCTAAAACTAGCAAATCCAATCATCCTATTGTATTTCGAGAAGAACTCAGTGACTGTATCTTTTTAATTTTAAAGTTGCATAATAGACAATTTCATATTCATATTCGAGAATTTAAACGCAGTGGGCTTACTAGTGAAGAAATTCTAACGAAAAATGGTATTATTATGGATGTTAACAGCTGGTTCGAATTTTGCAAGAAAATTTTTTCATTTAATTTGAGATATAAAAGTTCCTCATTTGTTTCTAATAACATGATATTAGTGTTAAATTTTAATAATGCTATCATGCGAATTAAAAATTTAAAGAATTATTCTCACATTGACTTAAACGAGTATCAGTTGCTGAAATTAAAAGAAAAAATACATGATTTGAATAAGGAACTTCTTCAGCATATATATGTAAACCATATACCAAGCTTAATTAGACAGAAATGTATCATTGGTCATATATCTACAGAAAATGAACTCATGTTGCAGTCTAAACTTATAACATGTATTGAGAATAATGTATTAACTATACTAAACCGCATTTTTGAATGTGATGGATGTATTTTTAATCAGAAATCTCAAAGCCCTCATTCCTGTTGTATACTAAATAATCGACAAAAATTTGAAAAACTAGGAGAGATGTTATTAACACTTATAGATTTAGATTTTGTTATTTCCTCATTTTTAAACGGAGTGGATTGTGTTAGTGAAAACTTTTTATCAAACATTCATGTAGAAACAATTCAAAACGAATTGTTTAAAATAATAAAATAAAATGTATTGCTATCCTTTTTAATACGTGTGTGTTTATTTTTCTAAAGTGTATGTTTATTTTGTTATGTCTTTTAGAACTTTTAATAGAGTGTTAGACTTAAATTTGCATATGTATATAACTAAAGAAATCAACAATTCTTTAGCAATTAAAAAATTAACACAAGTTTAAAATATTAAACTAATAATCTTAATACTATAATTTCTACTTTCTAATATATATATATATATATATATATGAAACTTAATTATATAAAAAAGTTTTCAATAATAATAATAAGTTTAGAAAATTAAAAAGTTTAAAAAACAAAATTAAGAAATTCATTTAAAAAAATATTTGAAAAGTTAAAAAAAAATAAAGTTTTCAAAATTAAAAAATTTTTATAAAAAAATAATAATAATTAAAAAAAAATTAAAAAGTTTACAAAAGTTAAAAAAAAAAATATTAAAAAGTTTACAAAAGTTAAAAAAAAAACTTGGGGAAAAAAAAACTCAAAAAAAAAATTAAGTTATCAAAATTAAAAAAAAAAATTATAAAAACTTAATACATTAAGTTTTCAAAAGTGAGTTTACCTATTCGTATATGTATACATGCATGTGACTTTCCTTATGTTTCAGTTTAATACTTCTTTTTATCCTATAAAAGTGTTAGATTAATATATACTTATAAAAATATTTGTAAGTTAAATTAAAAAAAAAGTAACTTATGAAAAAAAAATGTTTACAAAATTAAAAAAACAAAATCTTTCTAAATAAAAAGTTTTCAAAATTAAAAAAAAAACTTTTTAAATAAAAAATGTTTTCAAAATTAAAAAAAAAAATTGTAAATAAAAAAAAAAGTTTTCAAAATTAAAAAAAAATACTTTGTAAATAAAAAAAAATATTAAAAAGTTTACAAAAAAAACTTTTTTTATAAAAAATATTTTCAAAATTAAAAAAAAAAAAATTGTAAGTAAAAAAAAAAAAAGTTTTCAAAATTAAAAAAAAAAAAAATTTGTAAATAAAAAAAAATATATTAAAAAGTTTATAAAATTTAAAAGTTAAAAAAACTTTGTAAAAAGTTTTCAAAATTAAGTTATCAAAATTAAAAAAAAAAAAACTTAATAAATTATGTTATCAAAAGTCAGTTCACCTAACTGTATATGTATCTGACTTTCATAATTAAAAACGTTATCAAAAAG
Source organism: Maratus speciosus (assembly GCA_963932465.1). Classification (NCBI taxonomy): domain Eukaryota; kingdom Metazoa; phylum Arthropoda; class Arachnida; order Araneae; family Salticidae; genus Maratus; species Maratus speciosus. Next base: position 555,105,167 of record OZ010792.1, read on the forward strand.
TTGAATTAGATTGCAAATACAAGTATACAATCAATCATATATCAATCAGTCAAACCAATCAATCAATCATATTAATAAACCAAACAATAATATCAATCAATCATATCGATCAATCAATCATATTAATCAACCAAACAATAATATCAATCAGTCATATCAATCATATTAATCAACCAAACAATAATATCAATTAATCATATCGATCAATAAATCATATTAATCATATCAAGCTATCATATCAATCATATCAATCAATCAACCAATCATTCATATTAATCAATGATTCATATTAATCATATCAATCGATTAATCAAGATACTGAATACAAGTATTCATACAAATAAATCACATCAATTGCAGTTCAAGTATTACAAGTTAGTATAATAACATTATAAGAAAGTTTTGAATTAATACAATGATTAACTATCAACATTTTGTAACAGCACTTTTACAAAAGCAATGTATGAATAAATATTTTAGTTACAAAAAATATTTAAAATGCTTTTGAAAGTTAATAAAATTATTTTCCAAAAATGTTAAAAACATTACAAGCTGCTAAAACATACAATTTAACAAGAATGAGTTGTCCTATATTTCCTTTGTATTTGCATGTCCTATATTTCCTTTCTATTTGTATTTGAGTATATGTATACGGATTCCTCCTTTTAATTATGCTTTGTAGTATACACTTAAAATGTATATAGTATATATAAAACATTAAATTAAAATATTCTTTAGTTATTAAAAAGTTTAAAAAATCAGCAATTTTTTTAATATTATAAGATAACAAAAATTATTTTGTAATTTATTAAAAGTGAATTTACCTATCGCTATATATGCGTTTCATAAGATAAATCTTCTTTATGTTAACATCCTACCCACATTTTATTTTATAGTTATACACATCGAAACGAAAAAAAAAAAATAAATAAACAATCTATTATTAAATTCTTCAATTTAAAATTTTGATACATACATACTTAAACATTTATATAAAAATAATGAACTCACCATGTTTGAACTCAGAAAAGAGATGATGAGCTTATCACGTGGTAGATTGTGACGAAATCAATTAGATATCACGTGCCTTCCTCGTGCCTTTTGATTGTCTTATCTACAATCAGATTGTATTATCAATCACGTGATCTAACTGATATGAGTCTATACCAAGACACTAGCCATTTTCACTTCAGTCATCGAATATGTAGGTCGTATATTTTTTTGAAAGTCTTTTATTTTATGGAATCTTCAGCAACATGACATCAGATATTTGCAAATAAAATCCTATTAAAATCTTTCTCGCAATTGTGAACAAAGATTAATTTTCATATTGTTTAAGTATAATCATTGATTATTTAACTGGATAATAATATTTTTTAGAAGTAACTTAAATTTCTTATAAAAACGGAAGTATTTATTGCATCATTCATAGAATTCAAGTTTGAATATTAACCAAGTTTTTTAAACTTTTATAATTTATACTAGTATTTAGTATATACTAGTACTTAGTAAAAACTAGTATATATTCTAGTATAAAGAGTTTATAAAAGTTTAAAAAACTTGGTTAATATTCAAACTTGAATTCTATGAATGATGCAATAAATACTTCCGTTTTTATAAGAAATTTAAGTTACTTCTAAAAAATATTATTATCCAGTTAAATAATCAATGATTATACTTAAACAATATGAAAATTAATCTTTGTTCACAATTGCGAGAAAGATTTTAATAGGATTTTATTTGCAAATATCTGATGTCATGTTGCTGAAGATTCCATAAAATAAAAGACTTTCAAAAAAATATACGACCTACATATTCGATGACTGAAGTGAAAATGGCTAGTGTCTTGGTATAGACTCATATCAGTTAGATCACGTGATTGATAATACAATCTGATTGTAGATAAGACAATCAAAAGGCACGAGGAAGGCACGTGATATCTAATTGATTACGTCACAATCTACCACGTGATAAGCTCATCATCTCTTTTCTGAGTTCAAACATGGTGAGTTCATTATTTTTATATAAATGTTTAAGTATGTATGTATCAAAATTTTAAATTGAAGAATTTAATAATAGATTGTTTATTTATTTTTTTTTTTTCGTTTCGATGTGTATAACTATAAAATAAAATGTGGGTAGGATGTTAACATAAAGAAGATTTATCTTATGAAACGCATATATAGCGATAGGTAAATTCACTTTTAATAAATTACAAAATAATTTTTGTTATCTTATAATATTAAAAAAATTGCTGATTTTTTAAACTTTTTAATAACTAAAGAATATTTTAATTTAATGTTTTATATATACTATATACACTTTAAGTGTATACTACAAAACATAATTAAAAGGAGGAATCCGTATACATATACTCAAATACAAATAGAAAGGAAATATAGGACATGCAAATACAAAGGAAATATAGGACAACTCATTCTTGTTAAATTGTATGTTTTAGCAGCTTGTAATGTTTTTAACATTTTTGGAAAATAATTTTATTAACTTTCAAAAGCATTTTAAATATTTTTTGTAACTAAAATATTTATTCATACATTGCTTTTGTAAAAGTGCTGTTACAAAATGTTGATAGTTAATCATTGTATTAATTCAAAACTTTCTTATAATGTTATTATACTAACTTGTAATACTTGAACTGCAATTGATGTGATTTATTTGTATGAATACTTGTATTCAGTATCTTGATTAATCGATTGATATGATTAATATGAATCATTGATTAATATGAATGATTGGTTGATTGATTGATATGATTGATATGATAGCTTGATATGATTAATATGATTTATTGATCGATATGATTAATTGATATTATTGTTTGGTTGATTAATATGATTGATATGACTGATTGATATTATTGTTTGGTTGATTAATATGATTGATTGATCGATATGATTGATTGATATTATTGTTTGGTTTATTAATATGATTGATTGATTGGTTTGACTGATTGATATATGATTGATTGTATACTTGTATTTGCAATCTAATTCAACTTTTTGATAACGTTTTTAATTATGAAAGTCAGATACATATACAGTTAGGTGAACTGACTTTTGATAACATAATTTATTAAGTTTTTTTTTTTTAATTTTGATAACTTAATTTTGAAAACTTTTTACAAAGTTTTTTTAACTTTTAAATTTTATAAACTTTTTAATATATTTTTTTTTATTTACAATTTTTTTTTTTTTTAATTTTGAAAACTTTTTTTTTTTTACTTACAATTTTTTTTTTTTTAAATTTTGAAAATATTTTTTATAAAAAAAGTTTTTTTTGTAAACTTTTTAATATTTTTTTTTATTTACAAAGTATTTTTTTTTTAATTTTGAAAACTTTTTTTTTTATTTACAATTTTTTTTTTAATTTTGAAAACATTTTTTATTTAAAAAGTTTTTTTTTTTAATTTTGAAAACTTTTTATTTAGAAAGATTTTGTTTTTTTAATTTTGTAAAAATTTTTTTTTCATAAGTTACTTTTTTTTAAATTTAACTTACAAATATTTTTATAAGTATATATTAATCTAACACTTTTATAGGATAAAAAGAAGTATTAAACTGAAACATAAGGAAAGTCACATGCATGTATACATATACGAATAGGTAAACTCACTTTTGAAAACTTAATGTATTAAGTTTTTATAATTTTTTTTTTTAATTTTGATAACTTAATTTTTTTTTTGAGTTTTTTTTTCCCCAAGTTTTTTTTTTAACTTTTGTAAACTTTTTAATATTTTTTTTTTAACTTTTGTAAACTTTTTAATATTTTTTTTTAACTTTTGTAAACTTTTTAATTTTTTTTTAATTATTATTATTTTTTTATAAAGATTTTTTAATTTTGAAAACTTTATTTTTTTTTAACTTTTCAAATATTTTTTTAAATGAATTTCTTAATTTTGTTTTTTAAACTTTTTAATTTTCTAAACTTATTATTATTATTGAAAACTTTTTTATATAATTAAGTTTCATATATATATATATATATATATTAGAAAGTAGAAATTATAGTATTAAGATTATTAGTTTAATATTTTAAACTTGTGTTAATTTTTTAATTGCTAAAGAATTGTTGATTTCTTTAGTTATATACATATGCAAATTTAAGTCTAACACTCTATTAAAAGTTCTAAAAGACATAACAAAATAAACATACACTTTAGAAAAATAAACACACACGTATTAAAAAGGATAGCAATACATTTTATTTTATTATTTTAAACAATTCGTTTTGAATTGTTTCTACATGAATGTTTGATAAAAAGTTTTCACTAACACAATCCACTCCGTTTAAAAATGAGGAAATAACAAAATCTAAATCTATAAGTGTTAATAACATCTCTCCTAGTTTTTCAAATTTTTGTCGATTATTTAGTATACAACAGGAATGAGGGCTTTGAGATTTCTGATTAAAAATACATCCATCACATTCAAAAATGCGGTTTAGTATAGTTAATACATTATTCTCAATACATGTTATAAGTTTAGACTGCAACATGAGTTCATTTTCTGTAGATATATGACCAATGATACATTTCTGTCTAATTAAGCTTGGTATATGGTTTACATATATATGCTGAAGAAGTTCCTTATTCAAATCATGTATTTTTTCTTTTAATTTCAGCAACTGATACTCGTTTAAGTCAATGTGAGAATAATTCTTTAAATTTTTAATTCGCATGATAGCATTATTAAAATTTAACACTAATATCATGTTATTAGAAACAAATGAGGAACTTTTATATCTCAAATTAAATGAAAAAATTTTCTTGCAAAATTCGAACCAGCTGTTAACATCCATAATAATACCATTTTTCGTTAGAATTTCTTCACTAGTAAGCCCACTGAGTTTAAATTCTCGAATATGAATATGAAATTGTCTATTATGCAACTTTAAAATTAAAAAGATACAGTCACCGAGTTCTTCTCGAAATACAATAGGATGATTGGATTTGCTAGTTTTAGACTGTGGAATGACATTCGTAGGTGGGGTTGTGCTTTGTAATTCATCACTTTCTTTAGAAAGGTTGCTTGGTTGGGAATCAGAAACCTCTTGATCAATAGTACGTTCTTGAAAGGATTCGTCTTGTGAAATTATGTTACTAGCTGGGGTCGAGGTTAAAGCGGATTCAAAATTCATGTCTTTGAAAAATATATTCAAATAGTCCTCGACAGAAATTGACTCTTGGCATGAATTCTCGGAAGATGTAGTATCATCACCAAAGTTAGGGATAAAAAAATTCATATCGATTTCAGATTTCACATTCGGTGAGTAATCAGTAGTGGATAAATCACGTGATATTGTCCCACAGTCAGTGTTTAATAAATTAGGAGTTTCCAATCTTGGTATATTTAATTCACTTGCGGAAGTGGGATCATTAGGTTCTTCTAAACGTTGATACTTTGAAGAAGAAGCCACTTTGTCGGAAGATCTTTTTAACATATTTACTACAGAAACCATTTTCAAAAAATAAAGGTAACATTAGATGAAGTTAGAACAAAAATCAGTTGGAAACTGAATGTTTAGAAGCAGCACATCCGTTAATATACGTTAAAAATCAGTGTCGGTTACAGATAAACACTTAAAAGAATTTATAATGTCATTAATTTTAGTTTAAGTCTAAAAAAATGTATATGTAAACAGTTTATTTAAGTGGTGAATAATATATTATGTCAATGGTTTTATCCTTTTTTGAAGAATAGTATGGCAACACAAGGTAACAATTTTTATATTTACAGTATATGATATTTAATGTTAATAGTTTAAGTTTTATTCTTTTTTTGAAGAATTGTATGGCAACACAAAGTAACAATTTTTATATAAGTGGTGTATGATATTTAATGATAATGATTTTAGTTTTATTCTTTTTTGTTTTGAAGAATTCAATGGCAACACAAGGTAACAGTTTTTAAAAAAGTGGTTAATGATATTTAATGATAATGATTTTAGTTTTATTCTTTTTTGTTTTGAAGAATTCAATGGCAACACAAGGTAACAGTTTTTAAAAAAGTGGTTAATGATATATATTATGTTAATGGTTCTATGCTTTTTTTAAAGAATTGTATGGTAATAAATGATAATATTATTATTATTATTGAGCAATAACAGTTGTTTATACAAATAACGAGTGATATATTAAACTTTAAAAATAATTATGATAAATTAGAAATATTGCAAAATAACTATTTCAATGGATAATTTCAGACTTTCAATATGAAATTAATAAAAGATAGTTAACTCATTATTCATTTGATAAGAAATTGAAAAAAAAAAATAGTAAGTAAAGTCGTTACGACTTCATGAGTTATTAAAAATCACAAGTTGTTCTAACAAAAATAAACAGACAACAGCTTTTTCATTTACACATTATTTATTCGTCGTTTTCAATAGTTACAATAGTGAAAACATGAGTACACATATTTCAAAAAAGGTATAAACATTTCGAATCATGTTATATTTTAAAGGTAGATAGTTCTAAATTTAATATTTTATCTAATGTCCAATTAAAACCACGTCTGGTGGACTTCTCATAGGACTTAATAATTTTTGCAAAGGCATCCTCAACATGTTCAGATAAGTTTTGTTTCGTTAATTCAAGTATAGTTTTTGAAAGGAAATAGGGTGTGGCAATCTCTAAGACACCCTCCTGTGTTACACGATATACAACAACTCGTACACTTGCATACCATTTCATCGATATTTTAACTTGAATCTGGTAGTTTAATTCGTTTAAAACGTCCGAATGAATACTATTAAAAAATGTGTTAAAGTCTGTAGCATTCTCCTCGTTAGAGTTGATTACAGTTTTAGTAAATATGTTTAACGCATTTTGCCTTTTAAAATGCTTAACCTTCTCAAAAAACATATCTTTTAAAGAGGATAAATTATCAATTTTGCACCTAACTCTCTGTGAAGTTTTCAAATGATATAAAAAATCGGAGTTGGGATTGAATATTTCACTACGCTGAATACATTTATCGTTTTTGGAGGACTTGTGGATCTTCATGTGTTTTAATAAGTCATACTTTCTTGAGTACGCTTCACCGCACGATTCACATTTATGTTGGGAAGGAATCTTTAAATGGGATAGTTTATGACGATTCAAAATAGCCTTTCTAGAGAATGCTTTTTGGCAGATGTCACATATAAATGGTCTTTCTTCTGAATGAATCATCAAATGTTGTTTTAAATTGCCTTTTCGTGAAAAAGATTTGCTGCAAACAGTACACAAAAAAGGTGGTTTCTGTTTCTTTAGTTCTGATGAGGAGGATTCCGCTTCATCATCTGAAACGGGTTCTACTTTAGGTTGTACTATTAATCCCATGTCTTGATCATTTAATCTTGATGAAAAATATTGATTATTCAAACGTGATACATCATCGCTTAACATAGTAGAATGTTCATCTTGAAAACTAGCCATATTATCTTAAGTGAAAAAAGCGTCTTCACACACTCAAAAAATAGCAAACACTAATGAAAAAGTCTCGTTTCATTCAATTTTATATATAATCATAGGGGGCGCATGTTAAAAAATTATTACGATAGTGCAAATCATGTAATATGATTGGTGCAAAAATTTCAGAAAAACACGTGGCATAAAAAGTATGTGTAGGAAGTTCACAGGAAGTGAATCAATCCAAAGGTTTTTATGTAATGTTTAAAAAGTATATGATTCATCATGTTACGTTTTTGAATTCGTCATTCTAAGGTTTTACATTTTAATTTTATTATTTCAGTGAAATATATGACAAACCAATGGTTTAATTCAAACTAAATTTATTAAACTGTATAAAAGAATGAGTTGAATTGAAGTAGTAGTTTTAAAATTCATTAGAACTAGTGTAGAATCATCAAATAATTATCTATTGCAATAACAAACTATGAGTTGATTCAATTTATAATAATTGATAAATAGAAAATCTGACAAATATTTCAAACTTTCATTTAAAATCTGTAAACAAGTGGAATAATCTCTTCAATAGTTATCAATATTTACATATTAGCTATTTTCTGTTGAAAAAAGCTGATTAGACTTATCGGATGTTTGTGATAGATAGTGAGTAACGTTGATAAGAGGGTTTAGGAAGTGTATTTCAGACGATTAAATGAATAGGATATGGTTCACAAGAAAAAGTATAATTTTAAAATTAGGTAAGAGGATTAATACTGGTAAAAACAATGTTTAATTCAAATCGTTTGGTAGCCTTCTAATCGATCTAAAAAAATGACTTGCTTATTAAAGAAATATAAAAAATTAATTATTTCTTCAATTTAAACATAAATTATATTAACTTCCCTAGTATAAGAAAGAGGAAGAGGTAGGTATTATTTTAAAATATATAGTGTTCAAAAGTAATTCAGTAATTGTCGGGGCGCGGTTTGAATAGTGGATAGCTTATCAGTTACAAAAAATGAAATTTGAATGGGAGTTCGCAGGTTCGAAACCACGGCTTTCTAAAATGATCATACATTTGTGCGTAAAATAATCAAACTCTCATTCACAAAATCGATAAAATCAGTTAAACTAAAAATCATACACATTAAAAAAATTCGCAGAGTGAGCAGTTAAAATAGGTATTAATGAGTTATCTTGAGAAACCAACCTCTCTTTGCGCATACAGAAGGGGGAATACAATTTTTTGTTTTGAAACATCTAAAATATAAACATATAGACATAGTTTCTTACCTCGATTAGTTAAGTCTTCAACATATCATCGAGCCAAGAGACTATTTTGCAGGTTCAAACCTTCCTCAAAACTTTTCAAAAATAAAATACTATTTTCAATAATAAATTCGCACTACCGCATACAGATGGCAGCATCAAAAATTTTTTTTCAGAAAACATAAGACATTTTTATCTTCATTCAAATTCTAAGACAATTCAGAAAAAAAAAAAAATTAAGCCCCCCTAAAAATAAGCCCCCCCCCTAAAAAATAAGACCCTCTAAAAAATTTAGGCTCCTCAAACTCCCTTTCGAAAATACCTGCATCTCTATGTTATAGTATGATATTTCCATTTCTATCTATGTCAATTTGAAAAAAAAAAAATTAAGCCCCCTTAAAAATAAGCCCCACTAAAATATTTAGACCCCTCAAACTCCCTTTCGAAAACAACTAACTCACTATGTTATAGTATGATATTTCCATTCTAATACTAAATCAATTCGAAAAAAAATATATATTAAGTCCCCTCAAAAATTAAGCCCCCCTAAAAAAATAAGCCCCCCTCAAAAATTTAGCCTCTCCTACTCTAAGAAACCTCCCACAGGTGGATTCCACCCTCCTCCTCTATCCACAAGGTGGATTCCTCCCTCCTCCTCAATCCTCCCAATCCACAATCCACCTGCTGGGGCTGAACTGTCCTTTTTCCCCTACTAGCCCCCATCTTGATCAAGGCACCTTAAGAAGTCAATGAAGCTTACTAGATTACAATACAGCAGAAGAAATTTCAAAATATCTAGTCACTTCTATTATAGACGGACCCTTAAACCATCATTTTGCCGTTTTTTAAGCATAATTTGAAAATTACTTGGAAGAAAAATGTGAAATTTTGGAATTACATAAAGCAGGACTTAATAAATCTAAATCCATCAAAAAAATTGTAGGTTGCAATTCATAATTTTTTCGAATATTAATTTCATAATTCATATCATAAAATTATAAAAATTGCAAATTAAACGTATTTATGTTTGGGTATATTAGTATTATTAATACAAAAAAAAAAAATAAGCACATTAGGAGCATAACTTCGGGAGATATTAATAAAAATATGAAAATGTAATTTAACATTAGAAGTACTCAATTTTGAATGTTTATAATTCAAAAACTTATCATTTTAATGACTTGAAATTCGGTTTCTAGCCATAATTTGAACCGAAGATTTGAAATATCTTGTTAAAATTGGGTATTGTCATTGAAAAAAATGAAGTTTGGATTCGTTTTAATATGTAGATGGCCCCCTAAGCAAATTTTATATACATAATTTAAAAGTAGACTTTATTTCCAATCGTTCGGTACCAGCAACTTTCTTCTACGATAATTTGTTGAGGAGTTAGTAGGGGTGCTTACTTTTTATTTCCACGACTGTACTTTTTTTAAACTACACAAATTGAAAAACTAAATGCATCGTATGGGTTTAATTAATTAAATTACGCAGATACTTGTTTAATTTTTTTTTTACTTCTCCGCTTTAACCGGTTTTTCTCTTAACTTGCTAACCCTCGGTCCCGTTTAGGCCGGTTAAGCGGGAGGCTACGGTAGTTTTATTTGTATATGTAAACCAAACAGTGGCGCATCCAGGAATTCGCTTTGGAGGGGGCTAGCATATTTTAGAGACCTATATGTGCCCAGATCCGACTCGGCACACTGCCGAGTTCTGTCTTTCTTTCGTTTGATTTTATGGGATGTGCCGTATCAGGTCCTGACTTACACTTTTTCTGCTGACTTGAGCAGAGTCGTAACCAACAAGAGGAAGCTCTGGAAAGTTTTGGTGGGTTAATTCTGAATGTTTTTAACATGTTAATAATAAAATTCTGTACTAAAATATATCCTAGTTTTTGCGATTTTTTGGTGTGTTTCGGTATTTGGATAATTTTAAAGTATGTTTATAATCAAACGATTTAAAGTTTTATTATTAAATTATCAAAATATTATGACGGTTAAAGAAAGGAAGAGGTTGCATGGAGTCTTAAATTTTTAATTAAGTAAATTTTAAACATGCTAATATTTCGAATTTCATAATAAAATTTATAAAAGAGAAAATTTTGTGACAAAATTAATATCTTTTTAAAAGTTTCGATTTTTTAAGGACCTATTACAAATAATAATAACATTCTTTCATAATAAAAAAAAAAAATCTAGTCCGGTCTGGGAGGGGCTTCACCGCCCCCCCCCCCCCCCCCCCTGTGGATGCGCCAATGAAACCAAACAGGCACAATAAATATTGGGGATTTTAATTGATATAGAGAGAAGTTGGGACATTTTCAAAGTTCTTGATAACGTTCCAGATCACGTTGAGCAGCAAGAAAATGACCATATTTAAAGCAGTACGAAAAACTCTGTAGTTTCTTCACTAATGAATGAAACGCAACATTTTTTGTCTTCTGTACTTTCACACATTCTTATGATTTGATAATATATTCAAATACAGTAAAGCCACGATTATCCGCGAGCGGATGATCCGCGGTGCGGTTTATCCGCGAAGCAATTATTTTATTATTATTATTATTCAAGCCAATAGCAAGGAAAACGCAATAAGCTCTACTAATAAATACAGTAGACTCCCTCAAATCCGCACAGTTTGGGACCAGAGGTTCTGCAGATTTTAGAATTTTGCAGATTTCTGGTCATTGCTTTGTTTACATTTTTTAAACAGTAACTTGAATGTGATAATGCAATCAAAATTATAAAGAATGCTTGCTATATAGTAAAATATTAAAATAATTAAGTAAAGTATTTAACTACAATGATTAAAAGTAAGATAATTTTGAAAATGATTAAATTATTAAAAGTAAAGGTCAAGTAAATGATCAATAATGTATAATTAAATATGCATAATAAAGATAAGATATATTTTCCTTGATTTATTCTATTCAACGAAACTTTCCTCATAAAGGTAACCTATTAATTTACATCAAAATCATAAAGTAAAAAAGTTTTATTTTAGGTTTAGCCAGTCTTAATAAACCAAACAAGCTGATTAATACATAAATATATTTGGTAAAAAGATTGCGATTACCAGTGATATCATCAATATCTTGATTTTTTTCACAAATAAATTTATGCTTCCTTCAAGAAAAACCATGAGTTTTGTCATATTATCGAGAATTACATATTAAAACACATATGGAATCATATAAAACTAAAGAATTCTGTAATTTTGTCTTTACATCTGAACTGAAAGTTTCATTGTTTACATCTGTGATGATGTGCAGATTTTAGGCATTTGTGGATTTTAGGGTTGCAGATTTGAGGGAGTCTACTGTATAAATAGAAAAATTCATGCATTCGAAAGTAATAGAAGAATATTTCTAGATTCGGTTGTCATGTTTAAAATTTCAGATATAAAGTCTTGATGTCTTTTCTTGATTTTATTAACAAAACGTAAACACAGCAATTAAAATATTTAACAATTAAAGAAGACTATTATGATGAATTCCAGGGGAGCATATCAATTTTTAAGATAGAAAAGGTTTTTCCAAAGCAAGAAAAAAAAAAAAACAAGTGACTGATTTTTTTAAAAAGGTGTAACTCAACACTTTCTGTACAGTATGCATGGCATTGTTTCTTGTTTACTGTTCTTTATTTTAGTAATTTAGACGTAAAGCAAAGAATTCTGCTGTACTATGCATATGTGTGTATTTTAAATGTTTTATTATACACTAAAACATAGTTTTTATGCTGAGTTTTCTTTTTATCGTGCTTGCACCCCAATTTTCTGTCTTTTTTGGGTTATCCGCGATTTTTTGTTATCCGCGGTGCCCTTGCCACCCTATTCCGCGGATAATCGGGGCTGTACTGTACACAAATATTTAGTAATACAGTAAACTCTATCTAAGGCGGAATTGATCGGGACTGAGAAAATTTTCCCTGGTAGGCAATATTCCGGCTTATGGAAAAAAGCCCCCCCCCCCCCCCTCCAAAAAGAAAAAGAAAATCCCTCGAAGATGATGATTTTCCTGACTCGAAAATCGGGTGAAAACTGAAATTCGGAAAGATATTTTGTCTTTATAGATAAATGAGAAACGCTATTCAATTTCTTAGTACTTCTGTAATACATGTTAATTGGAAGTTTACACACACACACACATACAAAAAAAAAAAAAAAAAAAAAAAAAAAAAAAAAACCAATAAACTTCGGGAATGAGACAGAACGCTATAATTTTGAATTTGAGTAAAACCTTGAAGTATAATATATTGTACTTTCTAAAATATATATTTTGATAAATATTTATTCTACTAGAAATACTAACTTTTAAATGCAATTTTGTATATGAAAAAATGGCATAAGCATAAATTCCTTAAAATTTAAACAGTTTCTGTTCTTTTGAATTAACTTTTTCAAAGTGTTACGGAATTTAACTAACATGCTCGAAATTGAGTACTTGATTTATCAGTTTTGAAGTTTAATAAACAAAATGCCTTTCATTTTTAAATTATCCTTTTTTTCCGCCTTATGCAAAATTTTGGATGCGGTGGGACGTTTAAATCCTTTCCGTTTCCGCGTTAGACAGATTCCGCCTTATGCAGCATGAAATAATGTCATTTTCTATGGGTTCGCCGGGACTTGAAAAATTTTCCGCGGTAGGCAGATTTCCGGTTTATACAGAGTCCGCCTTGGACAGAATTTACTGTATTAATTAATTAATTCATAACGACAAAAGTGGCTTTTGAAAAATATGAATATTGAAATAGGCGTTTTGCGCGCACGATTTTACAAATTCTACTGCAGATATATGTTTAATGTTTCATATTTTGGTACTTATAATGCTATATTTTACACTGAACCTAAATTTGAAAGTATCTTCAAATTCTTTAGCATAATTAATGGCTTTTTTAATCATGTTCACTAAATTTCACCAAAAAATGTATACTTATTTTTTCAATCCACAATTTTCTGTGACAAAAATCAGACTAAATAGAGGTTCAGCATGAACTAACACATGTAAACTAAGAATATGCCTAATTTCAATGTTCTATGATAATTAGTTTTTAGATGAGAGTGATCGCAATACCAAAAAATCAATTTTTAGAAAAACGACTTCAAAGTTGGCTTATAACATTACAGCAAATGCTTTTATGCAAGATACTTTTAGTCATAACTTCTGTTCTAAATGGCATTTTTGTAAAATTCTTTTTGCAGTGGATTTGTAACTTTTGAAGGTATCCATTCTAAGAATTGTGAAAAATCATTTTTTTTTTTTTTTTTTTTTTTCTTTTTTTCACCGTCAACGTGATCTGCCCCCTTAAAATATTCAGGAAAATTCCTTATTTTTCCCCAAAAAAATTTTCTTATATTTCTTGTGTGATAAATATATGCAATAATTCATATAGTGTGCCCTTGAATAGTATTTAAGGCACAATTTTAACCCATTTTAGTCCAAGCATTGAAATTTTATAAAATGTGGTATTATTTTCATTGAAATATGCTTTAATTACATTCTTTAAGAAAAAAAAAAGTTTCGTGCATGAAAAATAACTAGCAGGAATGACCGAGCTAAGCTCGGTCAAAATTAGCTTTCTGTTTATCTCGATATATTTTTCTACTGAATCATTCTTGCTGTTTTAAATGCAATTAGCTTGACCGTGAAACATAGTGACCCAAAATGACCCACTAATCGAATTTTTTCGAACATGCGACCTATCACAATGCTCTTATCGAGCCTGAAAACGATGGAATACAAAATTTAGTAAAAATCGTTAGTCGTTTTCTAGGTAAAATAAGCTTGATCCACGTTGATTGAAAAAACAACTAGCCGAAATCCATCGACAGATGTGAGCTATTTCAATGGTCTTTTAGCACTGAGAAACGGTATAACAAAAAAAAAATTGCCAAAATTGTTTGAACCTTTTTGAGATGCCGTTAGCTTGACCCCGACCCATTATCACCAAAATGACCCATTAATAGAATTTTCTTGATCATGCGACCCAGCCCAATGGTTTTATCATGTTCGGAAACGGTGTAGTACAAAGTTTTGTCAAAATCTTTTGAGCTGTTTTTTACATACAGTTAGCTTGATCCTGATCCATTAGGACCCAAAATGACCCATTGATTGAATTTTCTTGAACGTGCAACCCTGCCCAATGTTCTTATCATGCCCGGAAACGGTATTATACAAAATTATGTCAAAATGTTTTGAAGCGCTTTTTAAATACAATTAGCTTGACCCTGGCCCATTGTAACCCAAAATGACCCACTAATTGAATTTTCTCGAACCTGTGACTTAGCCCAATGGTCCTCTCATGACCAGAAACGGCCGTATATTAAAAAAAATTGTGAAAATGTCTTGAGCCGTTTTTTAGATATAATTAGCTTGACCCTGACCAATAATGACCCACTAATCGAATTTTCTCGAACACGTTACCCATCCCAATGGTTTTTTTTTCGTGCCCAAAAATGGTTAGATACAAAATTTAGTCAAAATCGATTGAGCCATTCTCTAGATATAATTAGCTTGACCCTGAGCCATTATGACCCAAAATGACCCACTAATGGAATTTTCTCGAACACGAGACCCATCCCAATGGTCTTTTCGTGCCCGAAAACAGTAGGGTGCAAAATTTCGTCAAAAGCGTTAGAGCCGTTATCTAGATAAACTTAGCTTGACCCACTGTGACCCAAAAATGACCCCCTAATCGAATTTCCTCGAATATGTGACTTAGCTTAATGGTCTTCTCGTAATCCAAAACTGTAGAATATAGAGTTTAGTGAAAATCGTTAGAGCCGTTTTTTAGATAAAAATAGCTTGACCCACAGTGACACAAAAATGACCCACTAATCAAATTTTCTCGAACACCTGACCCATCTCAATGGTCTTTTCGTGCTCGAAAATGGTTAGATACAAAATTTAGTTAAAATCGATTGAGCCGTTCTTTAGATATAATTAGCTTGACCGTGACCCATTATGACCCAAAATGATCCACTAACCGAATTTACTCGAACACGAGACCCATCCCAATGGTCTTTTAGTGCCCGAAAATGGATAGATACAAAATTTAATCAAAATCGATTGAGCCGTTCTCTAGATATAACTAGTTTGAACCTGACCCATTATGACCCAAAATGACCCACTAATCGAATTTTCTCGAACACGAGAGCCACCCCAATGATCTTTTCGTACCCGAAAATGGTTAGATACAAAATTTAGTCAAAATCGATTGAGCCATTCTCTAGATATAATTAGCTTGACCCTGACCCATTATGACTCAAAATGACCCACTAATCGAATTTTCTCGAACACGAGACCCATCCCAATGGTCTTTTCGTGCTCGAAAACAGTAGGGTGCAAAATTTCGTCAAAAGCGTTAGAGCCGTTATCTAGATAAACTTAGCTTGACCCACTGTGACCCAAAAATGACCCACTAATCGAATTTCCTCGAATATGTGACTTAGCTCAATGGTCTTCTCGTAATCCAAAACTCTAGAATATAAAGTTTAGTGAAAATCGTTAGAGCCGTTTTTTAGATAAAAATAGCTTGACCCACAGTGACCCAAAAATGACTCACTAATCAAATTTTCTCGAACACCTGGCCCATCTCAATGGTCTTTTCGTGCCCGAAAATCGTTAGATACAAAATTTAGTTAAAATCGATTGAGCCGTTCTTTAGATATAATTAGCTTGATCGTGACCCATTATGACCCAAAATGATCCACTAATCGAATTTACTCGAACACGAGACCCATCCCAATGGTCTTTTAGTGCCCGAAAATGTTTAGATACAAAATTTAATCAAAATCGATTGGGCCGTTCTCTAGATATAATTAGTTTGACTCTGACCCATTATGACCCAAAATGACCCATTAATCGAATTTTCTCGAACACGAGAGCCATCCCAATGATCTTTTCTTACCCGAAAATGGTTAGATACAAAATTTAGTCAAAGTTGATTGAGCCGTTCTCTAGATATTTTAATTTGACCCTGACCTATTATGACCCAAAATGACCCACTAATAGAATTTTCTCGAACACGGGACCTATCCCAATGGTATTTTAGTGCCCGAAAACAGTAGGGTGCAAAATTTCGTCAAATTCGTTAAAGAAGTTATCTAGATAAACTTAGCTTGCCCCACGGTGACGCAAAAATGACCCTCTAATCGAATTTTCTCGAACATGTGACTTAGCCCAATACTTTTCTCGTAATCCAAAACTGTAGATTATAGAGTTTAGTGAAAATCGTTAGAACCGTTTTTTAGATAAAATTGGCTTGACCCATAGTGACCCAAAAATGATCCACTAATCGAAGTTTCTCGATTATGTGACCTAGCCCAATAGTTTCTTCGTGTCGAAAAACGGTTGGATGTGAAATTTGGTCAAAATCGATTGAGCCGTTTTTTAGATATAATTAGCTTGACCTTTCCCCATTACGACCCAAATGACCCACTAATTTAATTTTCCCGAACACGTGACCCAGCCCAATGGTCTTATCATGCCCGAAAATGGTAAAATACAAAATTTCGTCAAAATCGATTGAGCCGTTCTCTAGATATAATTAGTTTGACCCTGACCCATTATGACCCAAAATGACCCACTAATCTAATTTTCTCGAACACGAGACCCATCTCAATGATCTTTTCGTGCCCAAAAATGGTTAGATACAAAATTTAGTCAAAATCGATTGAGCCGTTCTCTAGATATAATTAACTTGACCCTGAGCCATTATGACCCAAAATGACCCACTAATGGAATTTTCTCGAACACGAGACCCATCGCAATGGTCTTTTCGTGCCCCAAAACAGTAGGGTGCAAAATTTTGTCGAAATCGTTAATGAAGTTATCTAGATAAACTTAGCTTGACCCACGGTGACCCAAAAATGACCCACTAATCGAATTTTCTCGAACATGTGACTTAGCCCAATAGTTTTCTCGTAATCCAAAACTGTAGAATATAGAGTTTAGTGAAAATCGTTAGAGCCGTTTTTTAGATAAAATTGGCTTGACCCATAGTGACCCAAAATTGACCCACTAATCGAAGTTTCTTGAACATGTGACCTAGCCCAAAAGTTTCTTCGTGTCGAAAAACGGTTTGATGTGAAATTTGGTCAAAATCGATTGAGCCGTTTTTTAGATATAATTAGCTTGATCTTGACCCATTACGACCCAAAATGACCCACTAATCGAATTTTCTCGAACACGTGACCTAGCCCAATGGTCTTATCATGCCTGAAAATGGTAAAATACAAAATTTCGTCAAAATCGTTAGAGCCGTTTTTAAGATAAAATTTACACACACACACACACACACACACATACATACACACACAATTTTTGCTCGCATTATAGTATAAGATATTTTATTTGAGAAATAAACTGCATTCGGTCAATGGCGCGCTAACGCACCATTAAATTTAAAATTAATATATTTTTTTTAATTTTGTATGACATTTGTTTTATTATTATTTTATTTACAGAACTTGCAACTTTAATCCATTATTAAAACATATGATTAATCTCAAGTAGAAGAATCATACATTTTCAAAAAGTCGAATTAGTTAACAACCGTTTCAGTTTAAAAAAACTAGCGTAATTTGAAAATTTCTCAACAGAAAGTGTTTACTCCAATTGAATTACAGCCCCACCAGTGGCTGAGAGGTTCTGCTCTCGAAGCTGGTAGACGGGAGGTGCTGAGTTCGAACCCAATCGCGCCCGTCGGCCTAACCGTTTCGGAGTTTTCGTGGTTTTCTTCGAAGCCTTGGATTTTCCATGCGTAAATACGGGTTAGGTTCCCTTAAAAAGACCCCCGCGAAGGGCACTCCCCCCAGGGCCTATATCCCTCGAGTAGATAATCGGCCGTCAACAATCAACCCAACCCAATTGAATTACTGGTGTTTTATAGATGTCTCCAGAACCCTTAAAAATACCAGAAAAATAAAATTAGTGAAAATATTCGTCACAGTGTTAATAAAAAAATATTTATTGAAATGGTGTGTTTACGCACCTTTGGCTGAAAATAAGTTAATAAAATAAAAAATTCAGTTTAAAGGTCCCTTGTCCCCTTAAGTTAATAAACATCATGACAAATAAATATATAAGGTTTGTTTATAAAATAGTTCATAGATGGCAACACCATGTAATGACAAACGTCAAACAAATTAAATCTTAAATTTTGACGATTTAGATTTTAATATAAAAATAAACTATAAAAGAAAAACAATTTTATGAGAAAGGAAATTAATACTTTCAGTATATATTTGGATGGACACCTACATATTTTTTTTTTTCAAAAGCATCATACTATTTTACAAAGGGGAAAAAGATTTAATAAAATATATTAGTATGTAATGTTCTCAATATCTTTGTAGAGATCTGATTCATTAGTATTTTATCTCCGTTATGAATCATTTTTAGCATATGAAACTCACAGTTTGTTTCAGCGTAAATTTATCTACTAATAATGCAAGCAACTACATATTTTATTTCGATTTTAATCTTAAAAATACAATCTTTGTAATAATATATGAAATTAATAAAAATAATATCAAATAAATGGCAACACATATGCAAGAAGAAATATTTATATACTATTTAAATTTGGATTTAAATGCAAAAGCTTAGCCGAGCGGTTACATCGTCGTACTCTATAAGTCAGTGGCCTTGTCTTCGACATTGGTCATTTGGCCGTTAGATTTGCAACGTTGTGTCGTTGTTGTATCGTTATCCTCTGTAACTTTTTTTCTTTTCTTTTTTTTACTGACTACAATCACATATCGATTTCGACGACAATGCAAAGATTTAATAAATTTGAAAATATCATATTTGCAAATCATTGTGAACCCAAAGGTTGTGGGTTCGATTCCCGGAGGTTCTGTTTCCACGAAAAGTATAATTGCCCCTCCCCCCCTTTTTTTAAAGGTTATTGGAATGTTAGCATGGGCGCCCGTAGAACAAATTCCAGGAAGGGGCAAGATTTTGGAATAAATGTGTCGAATGTAAACTCGGTCATTTTTATCCGGGAGGATTTTCTGCAGTTCCGGAAAGGAAATTGCAATTGACCATTACTGGGTATAAAATCTCACATCTTCCGGGTGGGCGGATTTTGGATGTGTCAAGAAGGTGACCCCCCCCCCCCCCTAAATTCAATACTGAATGTGTTAGTAGCGATGTGTCTGCAGTCCGCTGCCAAAGCCATCCTTTATATATATATATATATATATATAATTAAAAAAAAAAAAAATGCCAGAACTCCACCCACAAGACAATTTTAAAACATATCATTTTTTTCTTTTTTTTTTTTTGATAGAATATAACAAATGAGATAAATTATAAATCCAAAAATAAACTTTAAAAAAAAATGAAGAATTGAAACAGTTCATTACTTTTTTAACTCCACCCTTCTCCTGTTTAAAGTAATTTTTTAACACTTAATGCATAAAGAGAGGCGGCTAAATATTGTCTTCCACGGGTGATTTAGGAAGGCAGAGTCCCCTTATCACCAATTTCTTTTTCTCTTTTAGTAAAAAGCGTTTTTGCTATCCTTTCTCTCTCTTAAGAAAAGGCTTAGTTACTTTCTCTCTTAGTGTTTGATTATTTAAATTATTTGAGAAAAATACATTTTACTTATTTTTTTTTAAATCATCCGAGAAAAAAATAGTTAATTAAATTTGAAAATCCAGAAAGGGGCAATTGCCTTAATACTTGCCCCCGAGTGTTCGGATAGAGATTTAGTCTAATGCTATATTATTAACAAAAACACGTCCGTGAGTAACGTTGACATCCAGGGTCATAGCTACCGAGGAGCAATTGGAGCAAACTGCTTCAGAGAGCTAAATAAAGATTTATAAAAATATTTGGATATTTTTTTCATTATTAATCAGATATTATAGATGGATGTTGTTACTATCATCCTATTCCTATGATATTTTACCCTCTGTTTAACCTCAACTATTTCGATTTAAAACATGTTTTTATACATAGTAAAAATAAAATTCTTCTATTCGCGAAGGGTTAATTTTAATTCATGCCGCATGGCAGCCTGAAGTAACTCCTCTAACACTGTTTCAGCATGCCTGATTTTTTTTTTTTTTTTCTGTAACTTTTCCGTAGACGACAGTTGAAGATTTTCAAATCTTAAAGTAATCACAACTTATTTACAGGGCTCTCATTGTTCACTTTATATTGTCTACCACTATTTCCAAACAATAATCTTCTTGGTAAATTTCTATTGAAAATGTTTTAGAAAATTATCACTGGAATTACTGTACGGAAATATGGTAGCCAAAGAAGTTACCACTGAGAAACCTATGTTTCCGATGCAACAGCAATGTCTTAGCTATTTATTTATTTTACGATTTGAATTAAAAAAAAAAAAAAAAAGTCGGATGTCGCAACCCGAAAACCTTCTTGTATCTCATACATGTTAATATTTCCTGAAAAAATGCAGCATAGCAGCGCGGTTAGGTGATTTACACTAAAATCTAATCAGCAACAACTTATGTCAACTTCTAACTGAATTTGAAGTTTGATGAAAATCCGTGTATTAGTTTTTGAGATAGAGCTATTGCGGAAATCGTGAGAAGTTCTACATAGCAGTGGCACCTGTTGGCCAATTTACACCAAAAATTTACCAGGATCAGTTTATATCAGGAACTAACTGAATCTAAACTTTGAGGAAAATTCAAGCATTAGTTTTTGAGATACAGCTATTGCGGAAATAGTGAAAAATGCATCATAGTAGCGCAACCTGTTGGGCGATTTACACCAAAAACTAAACATCACTACTTTATATCAGAGACTAACTGAATCTGAAGTTTGATGAAAATTTGTACATTAGTTCTTGAGATAGAGCTATTGCGATAATCATGAATAATGCAGTATAAGCAGCGCCACTTATTGGGTGATTTACACCACAAAGTTATAAGCACTAAGTTATATCAAGACAAACTGAATCTGAAGTTCTCTTAAAATCCGTGCTTTAGTTCTTGAGATATAGCTATTTTGGGAATCATGAATAATGTAGAATAGCAGCGCCACTTGCTGAGCCATCAATTTATATCAGGGACTAACTGAATCTAAAGTTTTATTAAATTCCGTTCATTAGTTCTTGAGATAGAGCGGCCATAAAATTTGTGTCATATACAGACGCACAGACAGACATTTTGTAAAAATATGTTTTTCGGGATCTCTGACCCCTATAACGTGCAAACCCATCGAAAACCGGAATTCGAAAATTTTCACGAATCCGATATTTTCTTGAAAAGATAGAAGAAAGTAATAGTAATACTTTGACAAGTTGAAAAAAATTATTCACAATTTTACAAAAGAAAGACCAAGATAACGAAAATTTCGAAGTTATTTTTGTTGTTGTTTTGTGGAATCACAGATTATCTACAATACAGATTACAAAATAACAATGAGACCCGGGTTTAGGCATATTCCACATCAGTCCACGGCGACAAAATTTAGAAGTGGGGGGGAACAGCAAATTAAATTTTTTTAACCTATTGTTTTTGAGATTTTGAAAAATCTCAAATGCAGAATTGATAAGCATTTTCCTTTAAAAAGAGGGGAAAAGTTGAGCATCAAATCCAGTGTTCCTTAGAACATGATTATCGCCTATGCAAATTTACACCACTTTTGTCGAAAAGTATTTTTCAGCATTAAACCTTATTTAATCGCAGAATTTTAAGATTAAATAAGGCAAAACATATTTTTCGAAAATAGTTTTGTGAGTTTGCTCAAGACGTAATCAGGCTGTGCCGCTCCTTCCCCTCCACCATCACCATCCATCAGGGACGAAACTAAGGGGGGGGGGGCAGAGGGGGCATGTGACCCGGGCGCCAAATGAAGGATTATACTTTTGGAATGGATCATTTTCTTCTGATGGACTGATGGCTTCCATTATTATGAAACAGCCATTATAAATTAAGTGTTCGATGAAGATGAAAGAGCAGCCGTAAAAAGTTAGAACTCTGATTTTCTGGTCAGAATGGGAAAAAAATGCTCTGTCATTTTCACCTAACACTTCATTTATAATGGCTGTTTCATAATAATGGAAGTCAGCAGCCTATCAGAAGAAAATAAGTCGGTTAAAGTGGAAACTCGGATAATCCGGGCCCTACTGTATATTTTATCTTAAAAATGATCTTTAGAATATTTTTGTTGGTGTTCAGAGGGTTGATCATGACCCTCGTGACCTCCCCCTTGGAACCGCTATTGTAGATTACGTTGTTCAGTATTACATATTTTAAATTTTAAAATAGGTCGGTTATCAGAAAATTAGTGAAATTCTCTTTGTAAATATACTTTGCGGAAGAGGAGGACGCCAAAATCCATGTTTGCCCCGGGCGCAAAAAAAGCTAGTTTCGGCCCTGGCCATTATCACATATTAGTAAATGAATTTTCAAATTATAAAATGAAAAAAGAAATCTGGGGTTACTCCACTCAACTTTCCGAATAGTTTAGAGAAATACTGGTGTGTTCAAAACGGTACAACAATGAATAAAAACTTAGATTCTAATTTAATCAAAGATGAAATATTTGCACTGGTGATAAAGGCCTCGTATTTTAAAGAAAACATGCACTTTCATTCATAAAGATCAAACATTTTTCTAATAACATAATTTTCAACAAATTTTCATTTCGCCCCGTGGTAAAACAAGGCCAATAAATTAAATATATATGTATATGTGTGTGTAAGTAAAAGCGACTCCCGTTGTTGGTCCTCTGTCGCGGTTACGATCGATGCCGGACCAATAGAGGGAGGGGCGCGGACCGAAGACGAGTCTGTGCCTACGTCGTCGGATTGCTCTTTCTGAATTTCTAGCATATTTCTGGAGTCGTGGGCCGTGACCGCTATTCGGGATTCAATTAAAGTCAGAAAGAGTATGCATGTCGGATAAAGGAAGACACCTTCTGTCATGGAACCTGGTTTATTTCTTTTGGTTACGTAAGTCCTTTTAAATCAGGCCCAAACTGGCATGAGAGCTGCTACTTTAATCCTTTCCGGACATCGGGAGTTGTATCGCAAGGCGGATCCTGGAGAGCAAAGTGGCGTGAAGTTAGTGCATTATTTAGATGGTAAAAGCCCTCTCTTGCATTAGCGTCTGGGGAGAGAACGGCTTCTAATAGTAGCACTTAGAAAAAAATTGCACCCCGTTTCAACCGGGGAGAAAACAGTCTGCGTTCTTCCCTCAACCTTGTGTAAATTTCCCTTTTCGTTTGCATTTATTATCGGGTTATCGGAACATTAAAATTACAAATAAAAAATGTCGAATGTTGATTTTTTTAATTTGATTCTCAGAAAAAAATGATTTTTTCAAAAATAAATAACATAATTTTAAAACGAAATAAATAAAAAAGAAGAATATCTGTTATTTATATAAAAACCTTTTATATATAAATCCGTAAAAATTAATTTTTATAATTATAGCTTCATATTTTAATATTTTACTATTTTATTATACATACATATATATATATATATATATATATATATATTAACATATTTAAAAAAATAAGTAGATTTGCCAATTCTACATTATATTTATATATAATATAGTTATTTGGGAATTAATATTATATATAACTATATTCAAAAATCTGTGTCCACGAAATACTGTTTTTTTTTCTTTTTCTTTTTCACCTCGGAAAATTCATTTTTATAGTATTCTTTTTTTTTTTTTTTTTTTTTTTTTTTTTGTTAAGTTTTATATATTAATGATTTACCTTTCTGTGTGTTTACCTATTCTTTTTTTAAATAAGGCCAATTGTCGTAAATGTTTAACATTTTGTTAAGATTAGCACAAATCTCATCGTATCCTACTTTTTTTTCTTTATTTTTTGCAAGCTTATGTCAAAATTTCCAGTTTGGGGAATTCGATTTGAATATTTTACCATGACTTTTTTAATTTATTATTAAATGATTTTATGAAGGAGGTATAAGATAATATATTTTTTAACTATTACGTTTAGCAGATTAAGTAGGAAACAGGAGTGGGGGTGATTGGTTTAAAATTTTTAACTTACATAAGGACGAAAATATCAATTTTCCCATTTAATTCACTGCATCTATTTGACATTAAATGAAATTTCCTTTCCAGAGTTGCAATCTTTATAAGTTCTTTTTTCTTTTCTTATATATATGTATATATATCAGTGTGATTAAAAGGCTAAAACTTCGACATGTTTATCAATTAACTCGATTTTTAAATGGACAATCCTCATGGTTCATAAAATTACAGACAGGATTTTCCTTAATATAAATTGACTGTTGATGAGTATTTGCTTAGTATTTTTTTAAAATAAAAATATTAAGCAAATAGTCATTTGTACATTATTTTTACAACATGTCATGACATTTCATTTATTTTTTTAATCCTTTCTGTCCCAAATTATGAATTCATGAAAATTTCATCTTCTAAAACATTTTTTGTGAATTTTTGAAACTACAATATCATTTAATAAATTTTAGAAGGATTTTGCCATTTAAAGTCAATTAATTAAATTTGTATTTATAGGAATTTTGTGCACTATTTATAACTTCATTCAAATCTTTTATTTTAAATCTTTTTTTTAGTATTTTATAGAATTATGAAATGCATAAGTATAATGCTCTTACAATAGAAATATAGGAATAATTCCGAACTCAAACTTTGGCACCCACAAACTTTCAACGTCAAGAAAGCTGAAGAGATACAAATGAAAAAAAAAATCATCCTTTTAAAAATAGTTTTGTTTTGTTCAACCAATAATGCTTTTGAATAAGATAACGTAAAATACCTATAACTCATTCTAACATGTACTACTACTAATCGATGCGTATTTTATATCAAGTTATTTTAATGGTACGTTAAAGTAGCATATGGGCATAAAGGGTTAAATAATTCATTATTCGAATATCTGGTCCTTACAGTTATAGAGCACACATAGAATTAAAAATATGAAAGAGAATGTTGTAAGAAATTAAAAAGAAGTGTTTTAAAATCTTCTTAATAATTTTTAAATTAACTTTTCAAATCTTATTACAATAATTAACCTTTTCCTTTATTAAGTCATTTTCTTTCATAAAACCATTTAATAATATGTCAGTAAGATGTTATAAAATATCTTTTTAAAAAAGTACAAAAGTTGCAAAAATCCTTTAACTGTAAAATTTTACATAAGCTTACACCCCCCCCCCCCCCTCATACACACACTCACACACAAAAGAAAATAGGATATGATGAGTATTTTCGAATAAATATATTATCTATAAAAATACCGCAGGATTGACAAAACTACTTATTTTTTTAAGTCTGTCACAAAAATAAATTAAAATATAATAATAATTAAATATGAAGCTATAAAAATATTTTTTTCAGATTTATCTAACAAAAGATTTTCAGATAAATAACAACCATTACTATAATTCTATTTTTTTTTTAAGTATTTTCTTTCGAAAACATTTGATTTTTTGCACATTCAATGCTTTTTTTTTTTTTTTTTTCAAATTATAAGATTCAGCATTCTTCACTGTTTATAATTTTAACAATTTCCATAATCGAATAACAAATGCAAGCGAAAAGGGAAAGGCTACATAAGGCTGAGGGAAGAACGCAGTAGTTTTTCCCTTTTCTCCACAGCTGAAAGGGAAGGAGAATTTTTTCTAAGTTCTACTATTAGCAGTCGTTCTCTCCCCAGACGCTCGTCTCTTCTGCGACCAGTGCGGCGGTATAAGTATGAGGTATTTTGCATTATTCCTGCTAGAGGACGTCGAAGTCAAAAGAGGCGTATTTAAAATTTAACTGGCCGCTGCTGAATGATTGATTGCCCAGGGCAAGGCGTTGGCTCAAATTCGGCCGCCGGGATGCAGCAAGAAATTAATATCGCACTTACCTCAACAAAAGTATTCTTATGAAATGTGACAAAACGATCTTTGAAATTAAATTTTTTTAAAACTGGGATTTTAAATTTTAAAAGGGGCAAAAAGGGGATTTTAAATTTTAAAAAAGGGCTTAGCTTTTATCGTTTCATATATATATAGGATTTTACTAAATTAAGTCACATTCTGGCAGGCTGAGGCTGGGCCGCCGGTCAACTGACCTAAGGATTGGTGTACCCTAAACCAGGTAAGCTGCGCCTTCCCTCAGGTGAAGCTAATAGTTGCAAAATTTGCTACAAGCATTAAATTTCTACAGTCTTAAATTATTTAATATTTAAAAAAAAAATGCTTCAAAAAAGTGAATTTTTTAAGTTTTTTTTTCTCTTTGCAAAGCTGAAGAATTGAAATTTTTTCTTGAAAGTTTCTTTGTTTCAGAGGACCATTAAAATCTTTTAAAACCGAATGCATATTCTGTAATTCTGTCTGTCACCAATGGCAATTGATCCGTCATAAGAATTTTTAACCTGTCTGGCACCAGAAAATTTCAATACATATATATGCATTTTTTTAATTTAGATTTTCGTAAAATCATTTATTAAGTCTTTGTTTGAAATGCGTAGGCTTCGTGTATTCGTACAATGCTGTGAAAGTAATTTCCCTTACATAAAAGTTTATTATATAGACTTTTATGCTTGATACACAAAAATATTTAAAGATCATTTTCGGCAAAGAAAAAGTAAGTTAAACATTCTTTTTTTGTTAAAAATTACATTTTAATATGAAAACGGGACTGTTTAATATTGTCTATAAATGTGATAATCAGAACAGCGGTCAGCTATTTTGTATATAAAGGCTGTTAAACGCAGGCATTCTTATTTAGTATACTAAAATTCTTATAAATTTAAAATCCTACATTAGTCACTCGCATGCAAAAGTTAAATCAACGGCAGCGTTCTTTACATATTTCTCATTTACATTTCAATATTTTTAATTTTTTTTTTTCATAGAATATATGAGGTTGATGTCTAAACGGTTATATTTATACAATTTTGATTTTCTTTATTTCTAAAAACATTTTCAATTTCGGATCCAGTTTCAAATATGAAAACATCCTGGAAAAAAAAAAAAAAAAAAAAAAAAAAAAAAAATGGAATGGTAGTGGATGTTATTTACCAAGTGAGCCGTATCTGCTTTAAAAAAATGTACAAGATGGTGGCTCAGTCACTGGTTTGGGCAGGCTTTATTGCAAAAAGGAAAAACAAGTTTTGGTTTCACCAAGACAAAGATGAACTCCTTTGACTATAAAGTTGTTCTTGGTGATAATTTTGTTCTACTCAAAGATGAGCTTATGAATCAGAATTTGGCATTGCTTCAAGATAATCCTTCTATTTGCAAGTCTGTGTCAACTTTAGATTGTTTATTTGCAAACATCAAAACTTTGGACAAGCCAGTTAAAAGTCCTGACATAAATCACTAAGAGAACTTGTGGGGAATCATGGTTTGTCAAATTTATGCCAACAGAATGCAGTTTGATTCGATTGCTGAACTGAAAGCAACCATTTTGTAAACATAGAAACAAATACCCATTTCCACATGTAAAAACCTGAGCAACCTTTCCAAAATGTCTTTCAGATGTCATCAGCATTGCAGGGAAACAAACACAGTACTAAAAATTAATGTACAAATTATTTACATGTGTAATTTAAATTTTAAATATACAGTAAACTCCCGACTAGCCGCCCTAGCAAAAAGTTGAAAGCACTACTAGCAGTTGTAAGTGGCCGAGACAGGCAGGTTCCAGTTCCTGGGAAAGTACTGACTCATGACAGAAAGGAGCAAGAAGGGAATGCAAAATGCAATAGCATAGAATTCGAAACATAGTAATTGTAAGGTCTTGAAACATTAATTTTGGACCATAAAGGTGGACATAAACCCGTGTGGGAAATTGATGTAGAAGACGAGAACGATAAGCTTCTTTCGTTGCTGAAAAATATACCAGGATCTGACAATGTCAATGTAGAGGATATTACAGAATGGATGGCAAACGACAAAGTTAAAGAATTAACTGTCAATGATATTGTAGAAATGGTGACAGAGGGAGAAGTAACAGAAGAAAAACATGAGGAGGATTTCAGAAAAAATCTCATCCCACATTCGAAAGGATTCAAAACGAATGAGGCAGGACTACAGGACATTAGTCAGCAGGAGGAAGCGACGCCAGCTGATATCATCTGCTTCCATAAATGGAGGGACATTGCTTCGCAGAAGAAGGCTAACAGGGAGAAGCAAAAAACTAAACACTTTTTCAAAAACTAAAAACTGTGAGATTAGACTCTTTTATCTTTTGCATAACTTTTCATATTTGTGCTATCATTTATTAATAAACAGTAAAATAAGATATACTCATTTTTTACGAATTAGGCTTACGTTTTACTTTAATGTTTTGCTTATTCTGTAACTGTATATATTATTAAAATGCATAACATGTGTTTCTAATATCATGGCAGAGGGAGGGCAGGAAAGGAGTAAACATTTATTGAACTCTGGCCTATTCGGCTTTTTTGTTATCTGGCCTAAGCTTCTGCCACATTAGGCCAGATAGTCGGGAGTTTACTGTACTAGTCAAACTTTTCCCACCCAGTTGTGTTATGTAGAAATTAATCTTTGCTTATTTTTTTAAAATGTTACAGTCGAATCTCGTTAACGAAAACACTCAAGGGGAACCTTTTTTTAGGTGCGCTCGTAATTATATAAATACGTAGCACCTATTGTCGTCGTTCAGTCTGTTTGTCTGCCTGCAACGCACAACGCAAAAATTACCCAATCGAATCATTTGAAAATTAAAATATATATTTGTTGCATAATTTTGTCGAGTCATTTCAAATTTTATGAAAATCGGCTGTATAGTTTAATGACAGGTACCAGTGGCGTACCCAAGGGGGGGGCTGATGGGGCTACAGCCCCCCCCGAAATTTTCAAAAGTGATATAGAAAGGTGCTGATTTTTCGTCTTTCTTTTATGGAAATTTTTTTAATTTTTTTCCATTATACAGCGGACAAACCATTCTCATTAGTCCCATATTAGTCCACATTGACAACAAAGAAGAGAAAGGGGGGCTGACGGGGTTATAGCCCCCCCCCCCTACTCATCCCGAAATAGTCAAAAAATTAAATGAAAAAGTGTTTTTTTCTTACTTTTTAAAGATAAATCTGTAATTTTTTCTTCTGCCATACAGCAAAATAGCCATTCTCGTTAACACCATATTAGTCCAGGTTATATTAGTTAGGGGGCTGATGGAATTTCAGCCCCCTCCTCTCGAAATGGTCGAAAGTGAAATGAAAAGATAGTGCCGAATTTTTTCTGTCTGTTCAAGATAAATTTGCATTTTTCCCCTATCGTTCAACAGACTATGCGCTTCCTTCGCTTTAGTTCCATATTAGTCCATATTGACACCAAAGAAGAGAAAGGGGGTTGATGGGGTTACAGCCCCCCCCCCCCCAACCAGAAATCGCGAAAAATTAAATAAAAAAGTGTTTTTTCTTTACTTTTTAAAGATAAATCTGTATTTTTTCTTCTGTCATACAGTAAAATAGCCATTCTCGTTAACACCATATTAGTCCACATTGACATCACAGCATACCCTAAGATGGGGAGGGGGCTGATGGAATTACAACTTCCTCCTCTGGAAATAGTCGAAAATGAAATGAAAAAGTAGAGCTGATTTTTTTCTGTCTATTTGAGATAAATTTGCATTTTCTCCCCTATCATTTAACAGACTAGCCGCTCCCTTCGCTGTAGTTCCATATTAGTGTACAGTGACATCACATTATACCCGAAAATATAGAAGGGGGTTAATGGAGTTACAGCCCTCTCCCAAAAATTCGAACATGAAATGAAAAAGTTCTGATTTTTGTTTGAGATAAGTTTGTATTTTTCCTCTATCATTCAACAGACTAGCTGCTCTCTTCTCTTTAGTTCCATACTAGTGCACAGTGATACCACATTATACCCAAAGAGGTGAAAGGGGTTAATGGGGTGTCCCTTTCCTAAATAGTTGAAAATGAAATGGAAAAAAAAAGGCTGTTTTTTTTTCTTCTTGTTTGAGATAAATTTGTAATTTTTCTTCTGCCATACAGCGAAATAGCCATTCTCGTTAACACCATATTAGTCCACATTGACATCACAGCATACCCAAAGATGGGGAGGGGGCTGATGGAATTACAGCCCCCTCCTCCCGAAATAGTCGGAAATGAAATAAAAATATATTGCTTTTTTTTCTTTCTGTTTGAGATAAATTTGTATTTTTTTTCTCCTATTATTCAACAGACTAGACACTCTCTTCTCTTTAGTTCCATATTAGTGCACAGTGACACCGCATTATACCGAAAGAAGTAGAAAGGGGGTGATGGTACAGCCCCTTCCCAAAATAGTCGAAAATGAAATGAAAAAAGGCTGATATTTTTCTTTTTGTTCGAGATGAATTTGTAATGCACTTGTTTTCTGCAATACAACGAACTACACGTTCTGGCTAGTCTCATATCAACGCACAGTTACACCACAGTATAGTGATGGGCGATTCTCGAAAATTCGACAATCGAGAAGAATCGTCATCGTAAAAAATCACAATCGATACAGCCATCGATTAATTCCTAGAATCTACAATCGAGATGTTTTACAATCGATTATAACGAGAGAGGTAAAAACAATTGTTGGAAAACTTAGCTATTATTCTGGCCGAAATTTTCGTAGTAGTGATAGGGTTTGCTCGATAATTCTGCTATCGTAATTATTTTCTCCTGATTTAGGCTTAAGGGGTTACTTCAGTCAATTGAAAAGACCTGCTCGCTAATGCTAATCTTATGGAAGAAATTTATAAAGATATCTCATTTGAATTTCAGTATTTTAAAACGATTTTCTTTGCATTGGAATAAATTCCCCTTTCTTCTTTATGAAACTGCAATGTCCAAATCACGTAACTATGGCACATTTGATGAATCAAATAACCTTTCTACTAAAACACACATACGACAATATATATTAAGACACACATACACACAAAAATAACGCCTGCATTCAACAGTTAAAAAATATGTATATATACCTTTAACCTTTCTACTGTTTAGATAACTTCAAAAAGTTTGATACAGTTTAAAATTCCCCTAAATGTAAAATACTGTGGAATTTCTCCATTGATCGAAAACAAAAGTTTCTTTCGAAAAACGTAAGGATAGTAAGATAAAGATACCTGCCAAGAGGGAACTGCCTAACACAGAAACTGTTTTCCAGTACCTAGCGATTCCAACATGACTCTTTAAGTCTGTATCGAAATCCAAAGTAGCTACTTTATGACACATTTAAAAACTCATTTTTTATTTTAGACGCATTAGCTAGAATCGATTAGCATTTCCCTCTTTTCGATAAAGGAAAAAAGTTTGATACAACTTAAAGTTCGCTAAATGTCTAAAGTGTATCAAATGCTGTGGAATTTCTCTGTTTATCGAAAACAAGACAGCTTTATCGAAAAACGTAAGGATAACCAAACATATATAACTACTGAGAGGGAACCTGCCTAACACGGAAATTGTTTTCCAGTGCCTAGCGATTCCAACATGATTCTTCAAGTCTGTATCGAAATCCAAAGTAGCTAGTTTCTGACACATTTACTAGCTCATTTTTTATTTTAGGCGCATTAGCTAGAATCGATTAGCATTTTCTTCTTTTCGATAAAGGCAGAAGGTTTGATACAAGTTAAAGTTCCCTGAATGTCTAAAGTGTGTCTAATGGTGTGGAATTTCACCGTTTATCGAGAAACATAAGGGCAACCAGACAAATATAACTGCTAAGAGGGAACCTGTCTAACACGGAAATTGTTTTCCAGTGCCTAGGGATTCCAACATGACTCTTCAAGTCTGTATCAAAATCCAAAGTAGCTAGTTTCTAACACATTTACTAGCTCATTTTTTATTTTAGGCGCATTAGCTAGAATCGATTAGCATTTTCTTCTTTTCGATAAAGGCAGAAGGTTTGATACAAGTGAAAGTTCCCTAAATGTCTAAAGTGAGTCTAATGCTGTTGAATTTCTCCGTTTATCGAAAACAAAGGAGTGTTATCGAAAAATAGAAAGGTAAACAGACAAATATATCCGCTAATAGGGAATTCTATAACTAAAATAAAACTTCAATGGACTTCATTTTTGGTATTTCGGATAATTTTAATCTTCCAATCCTTACCAACGTGGTATTAGATGATGGGCCTGGAAAACGTAGAAGAACCCCCCCCCCCCCCCGAAGGGGCATTAGGCCCCAAATTGACAATAGGGCAGACCAAGGATGGAAGTTAACTTGATGTAAGAGAGGACTAGGGGAAGTTG
This sequence comes from Maratus speciosus, assembly GCA_963932465.1. Lineage (NCBI taxonomy): Eukaryota > Metazoa > Arthropoda > Arachnida > Araneae > Salticidae > Maratus > Maratus speciosus. Next base: position 555,138,069 of record OZ010792.1, read on the forward strand.
AGAATGGTAAAAAAAAACCAAAAAAAAACCGAACCATTGAATAAGAAAAAAATTGAAGAAAAAGAAGAAATGGTAAAAGAACAAGTGCAGCGTGTGATTAGAGCCAGACAAATGAAGAGGGGCCCCATGGGCCACAGCTGGTCCAGAATGAGTGCCCAAATGGTCAGAATGGATCAAGAACTTAGAGAATAGTATCTACAAGGAAGAAAAACAATGAGACAAAATATTATGAAAAACAGATGAAAAATAGCAATAGACTGAGGCTAAAAGTAAAATGTTTCACTGGGCGGCGTCCCCTGGTGGTAGTAAAAATAAAATTGATACGAGAAGATAGGGAAGAGTGAAAAGACTTTATTTTGTGAATTTTATAATTTTTGGACAAACAGTATACTAAAGGTTTGAAGAAACAAAACTTTAAAGCGCCCTCTTGAGGCGAAGAAGGGAGTTAAAATTAAGAAACACATGTCCATATTTTTTATTCGATTTTAGACGCAATTTGATGTTAGTTTTATAATTTTCCTATGAGTGAAAGATACCGTACCAGAGTACGAAAAAAACCGCCGCTAAGTATATTCCTTTAGAGCATTTTAAGCCCAGGGGTCTAAAATTAACAGTGGATTGACAAAAGAAAGGTAGATTTAGAAAGGTTATGAAATTACCCTTATTTTAATATATTACATGAGTGGGGTAAAATAATTTTGAAAAATCCTCTTCCCTGAGGCGACACTTAAAATCTTGAAAACACGTATTTTGCAGTGCAGTTTTGTTTTAACAATAGCATTCTAATATTAAGAGATATGGGACAGCTTAGGAGGGCTAAAATAAGAGAAACATTGAAAATCAAAGACAAACTGGCGCCAAATTCAATAGAAAACTTCTATATCAACAACTGAAACTCGAACTGATAACTTAAACCACTATGCCTCCTAACCCATATCGGTTAATAACAAAAGCGAATGGAAAAAACATGCACTCCTTTGGGAAATCATGACTTACACCAGAAGCGCGGTAAGTTTGACTCTTCTGAAAGCTTCCTTTCTCTCGAAGTGCGAGAGAGAGCTCTCGCACTTCCGAGATCTATTTTCTGGACGCAAACTGTTCGTTTATCTCGAGGAGACATTCTGCTCGAGGGCAAACCTCTCGCTTACTTCGAGATATCTCACCGTCTCGTTTCTCGCTCTCGGTCTCTGTTCAACATTTCATATGACATTGTCGAGAATGAGAAATCAGTTTTCGTCCTTTCTCCGAAATGTTACTCTCGATGATTGTCATTTCACGCTCAGCCAAGAAGGGCCGAGAAGAGATATCGAGGGGCAAACTGGAGAAAGAAACAGGCATGACAATGAACTGTGAAATGAAGCTTTAATTTTCAATGTTTTTCTTATTTTAGCCCTACCAAGCTGTCACATACTTGGAGCCCTCCGATAAACATTGTTTATTAAATATAAAAATTTCAAAGAGGAAGGTGGGTCGGGTGAGTTCTGAGGACGTGAGAGTGGGTGGGGCGCAATTAAACAAAAATTACCGAACTCTTCCTGTGACATATAATCGAAAAGCCCTTTGACAACTCTTTCATATTATGAACCTTTCTTCCACCGAAGGTGAAATTCGGGCGGGTGGGGTGGGGGCGAACAAATTTTTAAAACCGTAGCCGACTTCTATAATAAATTTAAATATCATTTTAGATGTAGGTTTTTTATGCAGTCTTCCAATAAATATTATTTATTGAACATAAAAATTTTAAAGTGGGGGCTGCGTAAATTCCGGGGCGAAAGAGTGGGCCCAAAGGGGGGAGGGAGGGGGAGCAATTTTCAAACTTTTTTGGACCCGTCATGTGATATGTTATCGGAAAGCTCTCGGATGACTCTTTCATATTATGAGACTTTCTTCCTCCCCTCCCCAATTTGGCCCCCACTGCGGGGGGTAGTTTTTTCCGTTTTTATCATTTTAGATCGGATTCTTTTATGGAGCCCTCCGATAAATATTATGTATAATATATGAAATTTCAGGACACTTTTCTAAATTTAGCCAAGACCCTTCATGTAACATATCGTTGGAAAGATTTGTGACTACTTATTGATGTTATGCACTTCCGGTGGCCGTCCAACCACTTTGCCCCCCGGGGCCGAGGTTCGTTCGTTTCGAGATTATATATTTTTTTCAAGATTTTGTAGTGCGTGCACACCACGCCTGCTATACGGTGTCGTATATAGCGGGTAACCTGTTCGTGATTTCATATTACAAGATTACGTATAACTTAGGGGCCCGATTAAAGGAGGGGCCCACTAGCGGGCGACGTCACCTTGTCTTTATTAACACCGACTCATTCCAGTTCACCCGCAGACGATTCTTGATAAATGTATGACGCATATAATATATGACGTATAAAAGCAATTGGCAAACTGGAGTCATCGAGAAAAAAATTTACACAATCGAAAAATATCGAGATGTCCATACAATCGAGACAATCGAGAAAAACATCTCGTTATCGCCCATCACTACCACAGTATACCCAATGAGGGGAAGGGGCTGATGGGGTTACTTACTCTTCCGAAATAATCAAATATGAAATGAAAAAAAAATTCCAGTTTTTTTTCTTTCTTTTGAGATTAATTTTTAATTTTTTTCTGCGACGCAGCTATTCTGGTTAGTCCCATATATTAGTGCACAGTGATGCCCCAGCATACACCAAAGGATTCGATGGGGACGGGGGTTATGATGTTACAGCTCCATTCCACCTCTGAAGAGATCGCAGTGAAATGAAAAAAGTTCTGATATTCCTTCTTTTTCAGATAAATTTGTTTTATTTTCTGGCATGCCACGAATTTGTTTTTCCTGTTAATCCAATATCCTCCTCAGTCCTGCGACCAAATTTACTTGAGACCTCAAAATCCATTTTCAAATGACTGAAATCACTGTTTTACTCGATAAATGAAAACATATATACTGAGTTCAAGAGACCTACAAATAAATTCGACAAATCTAAAAGTAGTTTAATTTAAGGATTTTTTTATTTTTTCCCATAGTCGGCGGGCGCCAAGATTGTCAATGCGGGGGTATGTTAATGCACATTAACACCACAGCTAATCTCAAGTCGATTTCGTCTAAATCTGAAATCCGGTGCGGAAGAGTTGACTGTAAAAGTAGCTTATTAATTTTCATTTTTCAGTCGCATCTCCATGCCACACCGAAATATGGGGGTGCGGAGGGTTGAAGGGACTAAACCTCTTTTACCTGCCAAAACGGTGAGATTAAATGGTAAAAAAAGTTTACTTCTTACTTTTTAGATCAATTCAATTATATATATATTTGTCATGCATCGCACCTGTCTTTCTTGTTAGTCCCATATTAGTGCATAATGACACCTTAGCTAATCCCTTCAGAATTTTGGTAAGTCGGAAGTCAGGCACACTATATATGTGCGGAAGAGCTGACTGTGAATGATATTCATTAACTTTTGTTTTTAACACTCGATTACTTCCTCGTATCTGTAAGATACACAGTGATTTCTTGTTTGACTGCAAAGACATCTTTGGAGTTCGGTAATGTCCCCTACCCCCACTTATCTTCCTATTCTGTCTTAACTTTGCAGCCAGTATTTTTCATCTGGAACGGTTTAAAGTCCTTCTTATTACTTGTGCAATGCACAAATAATAAACAAAGTCTTTATTTTATATATGTGTATGAAAATATTTTGTGTATACAAAAAATATTTTGTGTTTGTTACAATATTAATTTATTGTTAAACAAGAACCGTAGCCAGAATTTAGTTTCGGGGATTGGAAGAACAATTTTATAGATTTTATGTTATAATGACTTTCTTTTAAATGAAAGTATATAAAAAAAAACCAGTAACACTTTTCAACAGATTTCGACGTGGGGCGGTCTCAGGATCGGACCCGTGCCCTCTCCCCTTCTCCCCAGATTTGAGTCTGAGTTAAAAAAAAAAAAATCTGAAATTCTCAGCAAATTTTCTGAAAGGTTACAGCAGAGGGGGAAAGGAGAGGTAATCCCTTCCTGCTGCTAATTATTTTTGTTGTAGTTTGGGTTAACTCTGCTTATATTCAGGTCAATTTCAGGCTGAGTGGGTTCGGGTTAACCAGATTTCAAAAAAGTTCAGCATATTATTTCAGTTTAAAAACTATACATATATAATAATAAACACAGATATTTGTATGTGTTTTTAACGCGATCCTTTGATGAAATACAGGTTTTTATCACGACGCTTTGACGAAATTTGCATTTTCCCCGAACTTTTGACGAAATTAGCTTTTTTCCGCGACCCTTTGACGAAATTCGCGTTTTTTTTTTCCGTGATCCTTTGTCAAAATTTGCGTTTTTTCCGCGAGTTTTTGATGAAATTCGAGGTTTTTTTTCGTGAACTTTTGCCGAAATTCGCATTTTTTACGAAGCCCTTCGTCGAAATTTGCGTTTTTTTTCGCGGCTTTTTTGACGAAATTCGCTTTTTTCTCGTCTTTTTGATAAATTTCGCGGCTCATTGACGAAATTCGCGTTTTTTTTATGGAAATGGTCGTGTTTTTTTGTTTTTTCACTGCTGTTTGACGAAATTCGCTTCTTTCCGCAGTCTTTTGCCGAAAGTCACGTTTCTCTGTGGCCCTTCTTTGTGACCATGCTTTTTTTTTTGCGATCCTTTAACGAAATTCGCGTTTTTTCCGCTTCCCTTTGACGGAATGCATACTTTTTTTAGCATTCTTTTGCCAAAATTTGCGTTTTTTCTGCAGCCCTTTGAGGAAATTTGCGTTTTTTCCGCTTCCCTTTGACGGAATGCATACTTTTTTTAGCATTCTTTTGCCAAAATTTGCGTTTTTTCTGCAGCCCTTTGAGGAAATTTGCGTTTTTTCTGCGGCCCTTTGAGGAAATTTACGTTTTTTCTGAGGTCATTTGCCGAAATTCACGTTTTTTTACGCAATCCTTCGTCGAAATTAGCGTTTTTTTCTGTGGTCATTTGCCGAAATTTGTGTTTTTTAATGCAATCCTTCGTCGAAATTTGCGTTTTTTCCGCGGCTCTCTGACGAAATTTGCGTTTTTTTCCCGTCTTTTTTGATGAAATTTGCGTTTTTCTGCGGCCTTTTGACGAAATTCACGTTTTTCTGTGTCCCTTTGACGAAATTCGTGTTTTTTCAGCTTCCCTTTGACGGAATGCGTGTTTTTTTAGCGATGCTTTGTCGAAATTTGCAGTTTTCTGTGGTCCTTTGACGAAATTCGCGTTTTTTCTGTGGTCATTTGACAAAATTCGCGTTTTTGCGCAATCCTTCCTCGAAATTTGTGTTTTTTCGCGGCTTTTTGTCGAAATTCGCGGTTTTTCTCGTCTTTTTGATGAAATTTGCGTTTTTCTGTGGCCTTTTAACGAAATTCACGTTTTCCCGTGTCCCTTTGACGAAATTCGCGTTTTTGGCGATCCTTTACAAAATTAGCTTCTTTTTCGCAGCCCTTTGACGGAATGCGTGTTTTTAGCGATCTTTTTTTCGAAATTCACGTTTTTTCCGCGACCTTTTGATGAAATTCGCGTTTTTTCTGCGGCCTTCTGACGAAATTCGGGTTTTTTCTGTGCTCATTTTGACGAAATTAGTGTTTCCTCTAGAATAATTTGACGAAATTCACGTTTTCTCCGCTATCATTTGACGAAATTTGACTTTTTTTTCGCGATCCTTTGGCAAACTTCGCATTTTATCTGCAGCCGTATGACATAATTCCGGTTTTTTCCTTGATCCTTTAAAGAAATTGGAGATTTTCTTTGCGAACGATTGACGAAATTGATTTTTTTCGGCGACCATTTGTCAAAAATCGCGATAATTTTTTAAGTCCAAATTTTCGGAAAATTCGGAACAAAGTCACCCTTGCACCCCCCCCCCCCTCTGGCTACGGCCTTATTGACAAAAATGATTTCTGTTTATAACACAATGCAACGTGTTTCGTAAGATTTAGAACATTATGAAAATTTAAGTCAGCCCCCCCCCAAATAAAATCCTGGGTACGCCACTGACAGGTACAGTCGAAAGTTTTCTGTAACATGACGTCCAATGGAAAAAAATTATTTCGAGTGCATTTTAATGATGTTACAGCCTTTCAAACAGAATGAAATGGATATGCACTTATGAAGTGCACTAAAATATACATTCAGTACAATAGGCAGTGCAAAATATATTTATAAAACTAGTTGTAGTACGAACACACCTCATTTGCCATGCTTGATTTGCAGTTTCCAACTTGTTTGTTTGTGTTATCTGAACTTAAATATATTACATGCAACTGGAAAATGCAATCGGAAACAGTTTGTGCTAAAAGTAATTCATGTTAAGCATGTTCAAGTTCATGTTAATGAGCTTTGACTGTATTTTAATTTAAAACAAATTACAAAACTTGCATAACTTTATTTCACAATGACATTGATTTTTCATTAAAATAAGTGATTTACTGTTCTGATTGGTGGTCCTAAATTTTTTTCCCACCACTATATAAGGAACATACTCACAAAGAATGACTTTTATGTATAGAGATGAAACCAAATTTTAACAGTTCAGACTTATTTTTAAGACTATAACAATGTCATGTGCTACTCAGGAAGGTACTGCACACATTTTATTATTATTATTTTTTTTTAAATAAAAGAGAGAGAGAAATGTAATTTCAAATATTTTTATTTCAAGATATGTCTAGTTTTACAATGAAAGTAGGCAATCTCTCAACTATTCACATAATATATTTACATATGACACTCGTGATACACTAGCAAGTTTTCTTGTTCCACAGCGAAGCTTTTCGTTGCAGGCAATATATATATATAAATATATACAGAAGTGTATGAAAATAGGACATTCCGTACCAAAGAAAGAACAAAGCAACGAATATCATCAGTATAAAAAATTTATAATAAAATGAGCAGCACTTGGAATGATATATATTTTTTATAAGTTGACACACAATAATTCAAACACTTATTTGTAACCATTAAGACAAAATAAATACAGGTATATTGGGTGAATAGAACACTCTGAATATAAAACAGCAGAATTAATTAGGATAAATAATTCTGGCGGCACAAATTATCACACATATTGATTTTTTGTTACTCATATTACAAAGAGGTATTCTTTTACAAATAGTATGAAAATCAGTAGTTTCTAATCTGGTATTTTAAAACAAAATCAGTTGTCATTATGGAATTATTAAACACACTTATATTGTTTGTAATCAAGATTAAAACAGAACAAGCAACAGGGATGTAGTGGAGGGCATAGGGTGGTATATGCCGTATACCTTCTGGATACACCCATATAACTTTCATAGTTATAGTGTATATTCTCTGATATACATCCTTCGGTCTTTTTACAACTGCACCGTTGACAATCTAGTAGTTTAACACGATGAAAAATTATGTAACAATATAAAACCTATGAAAAATTTAGTGCTCCAAGAAATTCCTCAAGTACATTTTAAAATTTTGAAAGTTATTTGAAGAAAATTTTACTTGTCCTGTCCCACCGCCCTTTAAAAAATCATCAAAATGGGTACTACAATTTCTTCTTCCTCTCTCTCTCTTTTTTTTTTTTTTTTAATGAGGATAGCTTTTAAGTTAAGAAATTTAAAAATGCGTCGATACATTTAAAACACTTCAAATATTTTTTCACTGCTAGTATATTTTTAAGTTAAAGAATGAATCAAAAGGACTTTTTAATTTCTTGTATAATTAAAAAAAGTGTAAAATGAAAATATTAAGAAACACAAATGAACCCAATAAACTATTCATACTTGAAAGACCATGTTACAAATCATTTGTAAATCTGTGGATATTACATACTGTACAATAAAAAAAAAAAAAAAAAAAAAAAATTGTAGGGGAAGCAGGATAAAAACATATTGTTGGGTGAAACCAGATATCTTAGTTTTGACTCAATTTGAACAGTTTTCTAATGAGTAATAGTTGTATGACTTAGTTTTAGGAAAGAAGAGGCCAGTATCTCCATACTGGCATTTGTGTAGTTTCTGAATCGGAAAGTTTATTTGATAATTTTTTTGGTTTATGTTTGCTTGTTTTCAAAATTCTTAAATAAGTATGCATTTAAAGTTACTGAAACTTTTTATACTGTTGTGTGTAGCATAATTATGGATTTAATTCCCAAAATGAAACTGTTGTTGTCATTTATAGCTCAATTTTATGACTTGCTTTTTGATCTTGATTCATTTTGGTAAAACTGAATATCCGGCTTGGGATAAAACCAGATATTGAAAAACAGTGATTAAACGGCTGGTAAACAATGCTTGAAAAAAAGGCAGTAAAAACCACAAGAAGAACATTGATTGTGATTTTTCTAAAGCTGATAAAGAAGCAAACTTCTTTTCTGCAGTTTCTTAAACTGTAATGAAGATAAGCATTTTATTTTTAAATATTAAATCATTATACTTTTAAATGAAATATTGTTAATTATTTGCCCATACTTTTAGTCATAAATCATTATTATTATTAATGAGATAATCTCAAATAATAATTTTTTTTTTTTTTATGTAGCACAAAATATTAAAACAGACACATAAATTTTCGCATTTATGAAGATCCAGTTAAAGCCTACTTCTATATTAAATTTTAATATAGTGACAATGCACCTATTTTTAAAATATTGCCTATATCTAATTTTAAGAATAGAAAATAACTTATTTTATGTACATAGATTTATAATGATTTGTACTATACTTAAAGGTCCAAGCTTAAAAATAAATGATAACATATGTAATTTTTTTTAAATATATCCTCCAAAAAAAAAAAAAAAAAAGGGTGGGGAATATTTGCAAAGCAGCAGTACAAAGATTCATTCCATTTTTTTTTTTTTTTTTTTTTTTTTTTTAAACCAAATTAGACTCAACTGATTGTCATAATTTGTAATCTAAACAATAAGATAAAGCACATGAAATGTATATTTAAAGAAAGGCCAGGTTCAATCAATGAGCAACTATTTATTTCATATTTATACATATTAGGGTTCAAAAATGAGGCTTAACAAATAAGATAAAGCATAATATTAAACAGTACATAAAAACTTTAACAAATATTAGTTTTGTTTTATATATTTAAACACATTTTTTGCAGAGTTATGTTGGTATGGCACATAAGATCCTAATACTCAACCAGCAAGTAAGAGGAGCACAAAGAATTTTTATAAATTAAAGCAAAGATTTTCAATCAGCCTTAATAACAGCTAATAAGACTGTCACACCAAACATTTAAAGGTATTTAAAATGCCTTGCATGATAAAACCACAATTCACAAAATCACACCAATTCTCTAACATTCTGCATTTGAAAGTTTGTTATCTATCCCCTCCCACCTTTCATTCTTTTTGGCTTAGAGAACTGGCCTTTATTAATTGTGAAACCATAAAAAAGTACATAAAAATTGGCCAAATTCTACATAGAAATCAAATATAAAAGACTTTAGAACATAGTACAGTAAAACCTCATTTATCCGAAACTCTCAATTAAGCGAAATCCATTTTAAAGCTTTTTTTTTCTTTTTTTTTTTTAACTATCATAAGCGGTCTTTTCCAAACTGCAAGTACATATATTTTCGACGATCCCCCTTTCTTATAGTTCCTTTCAATTTAACTTGAGTTCCCGAAGGCTGTGAAGTGGAACGAAGAAAATGAAAAAAAATAGTAATTTTGAAGCTTTTGAATGTTTTGCAAAAGGTTTAGCATGACTGGAGCTGCAAAAAGGCTGTGATAACGGTGAACTAATAATATTAAAAAACTCTGTGATAGAGTTTCAAAGCAAAGGCAATCAAAACTGTGACAAACAAAACATTTTTTCAAACCCTTGTGATATTTGTAAGAGGTACTTAATTTCAAAATTAAAATTCAGGCAATTTATTCGTATTTTGCTATTGCTTTATTTTTATTAAGCACTTGTAACCATAATAAGAAATATTGCATATATTTCTCCTTAATCTTAAAAGTGAAGCATTTTCGATTATCCGAAAGATGGTCGGTCCCAATTACTTTGGATAATTGAGGTTCTACTGTTCTAACAAAATTTAAAAATTTTAACAAATAAAGGATGTAGGTTAAAATCCTTCTGTATGTGCATTTAATGCAGTAGATCAATATAGAAAGTTCAAATACATTAGGTAGTCATACATATTCCTTCATTTTAATCAAGCTACATAGACAACAGAATACGTTGAACAATAATTTAAGACGGGCAACATGTTACATTTTGAACTTTTTTAGTCAGTTACATACGTTAAAGTGGAACAATGAATTGCATAAGATGATTAAATAAATTACCTAGAATTGTAGCAGCTGTTCTATATTTTCAAGGGCAAAGATAAATAATATTTATATATTTCTAAAAAAATTATAGTCAGAAAATGAGATGAAGAAATCAGAATTTGCTGATGAATATGTCTGACCATCCTCTTTAATAAAAAGGTACGCGTTGCGGACGACTGGCTTTTTTGCTAATCGTTGCCACAGATTAATCTCGGAAAATTAAATATCTGAAGTTACTGAAAAAATTAATAGCTCGAAAAGTATTTGTCAGAAAATTGTTAGACAAACTGCGTTAGAAAGGTAAAAAACTGTATTTTTCTTGATATAAATTTCAAATCTAATGATTATGCCGTTTTTCAAATATTGAATTTCAAAAATTACCAAATTTCACAATGGAGTAACCAAGCGAAACCTTCATGCATAAAAAGATAATGATAACAGCAATGTGTCCTGATGTGTATGTATACTGGCTATAGCCCGGGTCACAAATTATAGTAGCCTTATTATTCTGTTAAAATATAAAAGTGAATTATGATGTCACACGTGCACAATTTTTATTTAATTCTCGACAAATACTAGATGCGCCATTTCTTTTTAGTTGTGAAGGTTAATTCACGTATGACCTCATATTTAAAATGGATATAGTGTTACTGCATGGTTTTTACAAGATAAAGTGATATCATGAAGAGCTTTTCATGAATTTACATTTCTTTTTTTTTTTTTTTTTTTTTTTTTTTTTTTTTTAAATCAAGAATCAAGACTATTTCAAATGAAAATCAAATTTCAAATTATTTTATTTTGCTTAAAAGGCGCAAAGAAGTGAAAACCTAGTGAAAAAGATTCCATGCCGGGAATCGAACCCGGGCCATCAGTATAGCGCACTGACGTTCTACCGACTAAACCACATGGAACGATACCCAGCCTGGAACTTCTCACTATTACAGGTTGGCAAGGCTACAAACGCAGCACGAGATGGAATATTATTCCGTGAGCCACCAACATGGGGCAAACACAGACTCATAATTAAATCCAGCATCAATTGAATCTAGATTAATATTTGGAAAATTTTCCAGAGAGAGAAATTCACCTTGCATACAATATTTCAAATGAAAATCAAATTTCAAATTATTTTATTTTGCTTATAGGGAGAAGTTCCAGGCTGGGTATCGTTCCATGTGGTTTAGTCAGTAGAACGTCAGTGCGCTATACTGATGGCCCGCGTTCGATTCCCGGCATGGAATCTTTTTCACTAGGTTGGTCTTTGCGCCTTTTAAGCAAAATAAAATAATTTGAAATTTGATTTTCATTTGAAATATTGTATGCAAGGCGAATTTCTCTCTCTGGAAAATTTTCCAAATATTAATCAAGACTATATTTATTCAGGCTTAGTTTTAGAAATATTTTTTTAAATACTGGTACAACACCCAAATTTCACAAGGCTTTGACTATACTAAAAAAGAGAGCATATATGAGTGAGATTCATAATCTGTACAGAATGTAATTTATAAAAATTGATTTTTCAAATCAAAAATGTTTGTAAAACCCGTGCAAGGCCAGGTATTTCAGCTAGTTAGTATATAAAATGACTTTTTTAATGACTCCTTTGTGATGAATTAGCAGCCTTTCTTTTTAAGTGATGATTAACTATTATGTAAACTAACACATATACTTATTTTTCATATAAGGTCAGACAATCTAAATTGAAAGATTTTTTTTACCAAGAATTTTATGGAAACCGTTCGTCATTAATAACAAAATACAACAAGATTTTTTGTACAAACATCAAAAGTTAAATCAGGTTTAATAATCAGGTAATATTTGATCTGTTAGAATTTATTGGTATCACACCAGATATTGATCAACTTGAGCGGAATTTGGGGGGGGGGGGGGGGATATTAAAACATCCATTAAAAACAAAAATCTTGCAAATAAAATTATGCAACACTGTTGATATTGAAAAAGTATTTCTATTTTCCTTTCCTTTATAGGTAAACAGGTAAAATGAATTCTTTAAATGTTTTACAACAAATTTTTTAAAAATGATCACAAATTTCACAAATGCCGTATCATGAAATTAGAACAAATTTAAAGCATTTTCAAATTTACTTTTGAAACACAAATCACTAATTTGTTTCAGTAATAATTACAAGAGGCTGAAATAACAGAACACATTTGAAGTCTAAGTCAACCATATTACTATATAAACATAACTAACATCTAACAAATTTGAACAATTTAAGAACAGCATAAAATTACTTTTTTATGTAAACAATAGCTTTAGTATGATGCAGAAAACATTTCCTTAAAAAAGTTTTTTTTCTGTAGTTGAGTAATTTTTATTTAATAGAATAAACATCGCAAACAGATTTTGTACAGACTAACAAAATCGTTGGGCTGACATGGCTGAGTTTCCAAACTCACTCACTGTCTTAAAATATTCTAAATGAAAATTAGAATATATTATTAAAAATTAGAATACTATTATTTTTTAACTGCCATAATAGACAGTTTAATTCATTTTAAGAGAATATGTTGATGATTTTTAACATATTAATATCATATGTTTTGAAAGAAAGAAATTGTCAGTTAAAATACAGGACTTTATCAAAAATTGAAAAGAAGTTATTTATTTATTGCTGTATCAAGTTGTAAATATCATCAAATAAGAAATTCTTACTTTTCTAATCTACAAAGCATAAGCATTGCAAAATTCAACATTAGACTACAATACTAACAATATTCTTCAGACTTATTTCATAAATTAATATAACAAGAACAACAACAACAACAATAAAAAAGTAAGAAAAATCAAAATGAATTGTCTGTTTGAATTTTACAGCACTTCATACAATAAATTTGTTTTCATTAAATGAATATCTTTAATTATATACATCTGTGAGTGGGGAGGTAAAGTACATACAGGGGTTGATCCAGGCAGAATTTGGGGCCTATTTAGGGTGCCTTCATAAAAATCCATTTAATAAAACAAGTCCCTTCACGAAATTCCTTTTAATAAAATAGGCACCTTCATAAAATTTGATTCCATAAAAGCATACTCCTTAATTATTTTCATATTATTAGGTTTTAAAATGTATAAATTGCAAAGAAAACAAGTTCACCAGAAAGGAAAACTTAAGCAGAAGAACTTTAAAAAGTTATTATTAATAAATGCCTCATTTGAATTTCAGTAACTGGATTTTATATTTTTTCACAAAATGTTACTTTTCACAAAAATAACTTTTACTTTTCCCAATATGGGCCCCAAGAAAAAAAACCCTACATCGACCCCCGATATATAAATGAATTTAACAAACAAACAAACAAAAAAGACCAGCACTGACACATTTAAAAGTTAGCTGCATCCATACTTTTTTCCTCCAAATTTCATAACTGCAATTAATGTAATACGTTATGAAATTTATCAGGTAAATTAGACAGCATTCAGAAATGCCCCAAATGAAACCCCATTACACTATGTTTTATACATTAGGTGGTAAATTTAGTTTATGATATTCTAAAGCTACCATGGTAAGTTGCCTGCATAATTTATTTGTTTTTCTTCAGCTTCCATTGTTGCAATTAATATAAGCATTCGTGAAATTTATCATAAAAAAAAAGACAAAAGCATAAATTTCAATACACATAGTTTTTATTTGTTAGGGGCAAATTTAGTTTATGATATTCAAAAGTGAAAAGAGCAAGGTGTAATAGTAGTAAGCTTTAACAGCCTTGTCATTTAAAGATTATTAGCTAATATATTTCAACATTAAATTTGAAAGCTGTAAAAATTATTATTACAGTCACATTTTGCAAAACTTTAGAAGAAATTCTTTAAGCTCAAACAGAAATTGAGATATAGGTTATCACTGTCAACATCTGCAAGTAAAAATTTTATTTTGTTAACTTCTGATGGATAAACTTACCAGGCATAAATAAAACTTATTGTTACGCAAAAGAATTTAGTTTATCCTGTTACTTACTCATAATTATACACAATAAACTGTTTTTAGAGGTTTTTAATAAATTTATTAACTAATATACATACAATGTTTAGGAGGAAAAGGAAGCAACCCTAATTAAATTTTGTAATGCATGCATTTTGCTTGCCCTTTCTTTCTCTCTCTGACACAATTTAGAACCTATATATTTTTAAAAACATTTGCATGTTATACATACTCTACAGCACCTATTTAAATATCATTATTCAATGCCTGAATAAAATAAGCAAAATTCTTGTTGTACTTATTAAATTTAAAATTTTTAACCACATTGTGTATAACATTATATTTAGAAAAAGAAATTCCTTATTAAATAGCTTATATTTTGAAACAAGATGTTTTACACTGTCAAAGGAAATCATAGCTGTGTCAAAGTTTTTATTTTCTAAAAAAATAAATAAATAAAAATGTAAGTTTCTCACAAATCATCCTAAAAAGTTAAGTACATTACATTTGCGTGATTTTACATCAATTTATTTTCCCACAAATATTTAATTAGTGTCATGCCAAATTAAATAATTATTAAACAAATAAATGATTTCTTTTCCAAATGATTTTATAGAATAAAAACACTTTTTGTTGTCTTCAATACATTAAAAAATTAGTTTTATGAATAACAAAAAAATAATAATCGATAACATAATAGAAAAGGAAACAATCAGTTTACTTTACAAAAAACTGAAATACAATTAGATTCATCTTTAATTTAATCTTTTTTTCTATCACTTAAACCTTATATTTTAAATAATATCAGAAATTTAGAAAAACCTATCCAATATTGTAATATTTTTTTTTATTATCTGATACTACACCAAAAACACTTTATAAATTACTAGTTATCTTTAGTTATATTAAATTTATCAATTATCTGAAAATAAAGGTATTAAAACAGGGCCATGGGAGAGAAGCAATGGGTCGTCGGGGAAAGGGGTGGGATTCTGAACTCAATAACACAATTTTTTAAAACTGAAAACAATATTTTACTTTGTTTATTTTAGTGCCAGGTACCTTCCTAGAGCGCAGGTCATGAAACAATAACTCAGCAACTCCAATTTGTCATGAATGGTATTCAAAGGCAATAGTGATGAATTCAGCACACTAATTTTTGTAAGCATTTTATAAACAAAATACACTGTTTATCTAAACAATAGTGAGAAAATTAAAAATATGGCTCAATATCCGAATGGTTCTAAAACTAAAGTGGTGACATTCACAATATTTTTAGTCTAAATTCAAAACCATTAATTAGAATTGTCTAGGGAAAAATTAACTGATTACATGAGTTAATATAATAGTCTATCATTTTCAGAACATATTACTTAATTAAAATCACATTTAATATTTAAAAAAAAAAAAATAATTAACCATGTAGGTTGAAAATATCATATGCTAATTTAAATAAATTAAAAAAAAAGAAGGGGGATATTAAAATAAAATAAAAAATAAGTAGAAGCCAATATTTTGTACTACAAAATTGGAAAACTATTTCAACAAGTGCACAATTAAATTTTAAGAAACACTTTCTAATGCTGAAAATTTTCATATCACTATAAACATACAATCTGAAATTAATATAATTAAGTATTAAAATATCACACATACTCAGCATTTTAACAAAAAATAAACCAAGAGATTATAAAATGGAAGAAATGATAAGGTTTTAACATATGTATATTTAGCAACAACATAAATGCAAACACTAGCAATGTGTTAAAAAATTAAGCCTTTTCAAGAATAGTAAAAATTTATTGCTTTCTGAAATATCTTCTCCTTCCACAAAATGAAAAATAAAAGGTAAAACAAAGGTAATAATTTTACTTTCTATTACTACTTTACAAATAAAATAGCAATTACAACAAAAAAGAAAGTATTACAATTCAATTCAAACATAATTTAGAAATATTTTTACATTATGAAGTTAAATACTAATTCTTTATTTTTTAAATGCACAAAAAAAAAAAAAAAAAAAAAAAAAAAAATTCAAATGAATGAATCAATTTAGTCAGTAACGTGTCCAAAAAATATTTATCAAAATTTAAGTCATCAGCAAACTAGAATTCAGACATTAAAAAAAGTAAGCTTCAAAGAATGATAATCCAAATTTACCGATTAAAGTCTATACAAATGATACTGAACAAAAAACTATAAATACCTACCAAAACAATACATTAGCAAAACTTAAGAAATACTAAAGCATAATAGCTTTTTAAAAGAGCTCCAAAATAAGCATTTAACAGAAAAAATAATTATATTCACATACATAATACTTTGACAAACTTATGACATCATACAAAGTTATACAAATACATTAGAAAGACAAATGTGCCAAAAGTAATTTAGGCAATTCAAAATTAGTTTTAAATTTGATTTCAAATGCTTTGATTTTTTTTTTTCTGTATTATCAGATAATAAAGATTTTTTTTTTTTTTTTTTTTTTTTTTTTTTTTTTTTTTTTTTTTACTATGAAACAGAAATAAATTATGGAAGAATAATGTAATGGAAAATTAAACTAAAATCCAATTTTATTTTTTGTTAAGCATTTTAAAATTGTCCCACTTAATCTACTCTTCATCAATCATGAGATGGATGCATGGTATCATATAGATATCATACCATGCAGAGTATCATATGACTTGGAAACAAATGATGGTGAATGAATAGTTAAATAAATAAAAACAATTTCATGTCATGCTAATTTCATCGACAATAAATGAATTAATAAGTTCTTAAATAAATGATGCAGTTTTTAAAATTATAAAACTTTTAAAGTAAAGTGTATTTCCAAACTAGGATAAATATATATAGAAAAAATAAATATAACCTTTACATCTCTAATTTTTCCAAAAAAAAAAATATGCCACAACTGAAAGTGTTAAAATGGCTGAACTTATTATCATTCTTTACACATGCTGTTTAGATTTTATAATTTTAAAAACAATGTATTTTGTCTTTGATAGGAAGAAATATATTTTACCGTATTATTACATGTCATATCATCTTTCTTTTAGAAAAAGAAAGTTTTGTCAAAAATTCTGAAAATTTACTGTATTGAAATATTCAATATCAATAGGCATAAATATAATTAAGTATTGTACTTAGCAAAGACAATATTCAAATTAATTATATTTTTTCATCTGTTTCAATACATATATTTTTAAACAATATTCTGTTATTTTATATTTTCCTGGAATCATAGCAGCGTTGGTAAATAATACTTTTGCTGAATACTAACAGTCACAAAATTAAGAATTTTTAATTTAGGCCGAAATTTCAAAATGCTAAATGCTTAATGAAAATTATTCATTTTTTATATTATTATTTTATGACACTCTGCTTTTTAACTTTTCTAAATAATTTTTTTAAACTTTTTATAAAATATACAACCTTAAAAAACAACTTTAAAAAAGTAAATTTTCTCAAATTTACAGAAGGATAATTGAGAAAATCAGTACTAAATCACTCATATTTTAAAAACATGAGTTAGTCACCTATTTCATTCTTGAATTGTCAAAACATATTTGTTTTAGACACATACATATTTGTTTTAAGGAAAGAAATCACACTGAAACACTTCTATTGATAAAATTTATAAGCAAAGTTTAATATTATTTTAAATCTTTGAAATACGAATATATTGATAAGAAATGCAAAACATTTCACACTCAAATAAATTATTAGAAACAATATGTCTTTCTCATACTTCTGATAATTTATCTATCACAATTTCTTGAAATAAATTTCTGTATAACGAACTTTTTAATGCAACATTAATAAGTTAAAATGTTTTAGAACAGTAAATGCTCTAAAAGTAACAATGTATAAAAAGCTACACAGAAAATCCTCTTTCAATATGCTTGTTGAAACGCAAGGTTAAAAATTAAAAGCAATAAAAATTTAATAATAAAAAAAAGTAATAATCAGTTACTCATCATAAAATAAACATTATCACAAGTTTATAAAAACTCTTTTAATATACATCTGGCAAAGCCAACACACAGCACCAATTAAAACAGAGCCATGAAAATTCTTTGAAATTTAGATAATACACACTAGAATTCCATGACTTGATGAAAAATTTACAAAATGTTTCAAGTAAAAACAAACAAACAAATTTTTTGTATAAAAGCATATATTTACTGTACACAGAGTGTTTTGTTGACACACTCCTTTTTTTTTTTTTTCTTTTGTGCTGCTCTCACTGTTTTCAAGCAGAGAAAATAGAATAAACATATTGGAGTTTGGCAAAACAGCGGTAGTTGTAAACATCTTCATAAGGAAATTCAAAAACAATGACATTATTATATCAATGTTGGCACACGTTAGACTAAGGCAAAAGATGCATTTTTTCTTTCTTTTTTTTGTATAAAAAACAAAAAGGTACATGGAATAAATAATCAAACAAAGTCAAAAGAATTCTTTCCTAGGTGGAATCACTTTTTTACCAGCCCAAAGACTGTTTGGTATTGTGAAGGCATCAATGGTGACTGTTAAATGTTTGGTCTGAATTTCACTAAAGCACTTTCCGCCAGAGTTGTACCTATAAAACAGAATGAGAATAAAATAACAGTACTATACCAACATCTTTAACATACTTATAATTAAAGAAACATTCTAAGGTCCCAGCAGATAACACAATAGCCTTTTATTAAGGCACATTCAGTGCTCAGACAAAAAATCCTTTTTTGCAGAAAACTACAACTACTTTATCGAAAATTTAGTTAACTAAACTACTTGTTTTAAAAAGAAGCAACTACAAGCAACTTTTCAAAAGTAGCCACACTACTCACTATTTCGCTAATTTCAGATTTTGTAAAAGGATTCAATGCACACTTGAAATTGATGACACGGATTAAATAATACAGTGGTCAGAAAAACTGCTTTTTTTGTAGCAAACAACAACTACTTTATCGAAAATTTCGTAAACTATTTCCTTTAAAAAGAAGCAACTACAAACAACTTTTCTCGCTACTTTCAGATTTTGTCAAAGGATTCAATGCACACTCAAAATTGATGACACAGATTAAATAAATAATACAGTGGAGCCTCATATCTCATCTGCCAGGATAGAATCAATAAGTGCAATATGACCAAACACATTACAAAACTAAGAAAGATAACATATGAGAAAATGTTTTATGTTTGTCATCAAAATATTACTTTATTTATATTCATACGTGCAAGGTCTTTAATCTCAGGACTGATTTCAGTCTTGGAGAGATTTTTCAGCAACAGTAAATTATACTTTATATATTTAAACTAGTACAGAACTTCCATCAAAAATGACAAAATGTTGATTTGCTTTTCATTAGACTACATGCAAACAAACAGCATGAAGATTTTATTATTGAAAGGTTTGTATTGTAGAAAAATACATTTTAAAAAAATAACGAAAACAAATAATAAGGAAAATTTTTTTACTCAATATTCAATTTCTGAAATAGTTCAACAATCAATAAAGGATCCAATTCTAATCTTTAGAACTAAGAAATGAAAAATCAGTGAAAATTCCAACATGTTGACACAATCATATGAATTTTTCTCTTTAATTTTATTAATGTAAAAATACATTTCAAACTAAGTATAATGTCACCAGCGAAAACTTTTCAAACATACTTTATGCGCATATTTTTAAGCTTAACCACAGTATATTCAAATAAAAATATATTTTCTATTTGATTGGAATGAAAAAAAAACTAGTAAAGTCAAATGCATAAAAATAAAAGAAACCCAATAGACAATATTATTTCCACGACTTCCCAATAAATTAGATTTTTTTTTTCTCTTATAAAAATAAAGTACATGTGCATAATTTTAATAACTTGTAAATAAAAAAATACATCCAAAAAGTCACGAGTATGAATATTTTTCATTGTTGCTAATTTATCTGAAACAATGGAAGTAATCCGACTGCTAACATTTTGAAGAAATCTCATAAAAAACTTTTTTATATAATAAATAAATACAAAAGTAAAATATATATATATATTTTTTAAATACACTATTTTAGAAGCGTTCAATATTTATCTTAAAAATCACATCTAATTTTATGACTGCAATTTATGATTTTTCTAAAAAAAAATTGCATTACAATATATTAATTTGATGTGGGCACCAAACCAGATTATAAAAATTTGTTAGAAAAATTTTTTTTTAAGCAACAGTCTGATCTCCCCCAACCTTAATGAAATTATAGACAGAAGGTATTAAAATTTAAACTCCAAATCCATTATAAGAAATGTCTTTACATCTCTTTACGTATACATGCACATATACTCTAATACAAGGATTCCCAAACTTTTGGACCAATGTACCACCAGGGAACAAACTCAAAGCTAATACAGAAAAACTCATGTAAACGAAATATTTTTTCAATCTATTGTGCTTCCGTCTGAGCAGATTTTACAGTATTTAATTACGTGATTAAATTATTAAATTGTTTCTTATATTGGCTGATTTATATTAACATTCAAATAAAAGGTAGTACATTTTAGTAACATGTACATTATCAAAATACAGTGTTTTGGTAGAAAAAAAGCTACAATACTTAATGACACATTGACGTCAAATTTTTGTTATACGAATACTATGTTTATATCATCAGTAAAATACACTTAAGAAAAGTGAAATAATGACTAACATACATAAGAAATTCACATATCTTCTGAAAATATACCGCTTATTAATCTGAGATCGAAACTCATTAAAATGCGTAATATATACACATACAACATAGTAATAGAAGAAAACTTTTTCTTTTTTTAGGGGGGATGAAAGGTCAATTCAACACCTACTGAAGCATTATTTCCATTTATCTAAAAATACTAATTGAAATTACATTAAAATAAGAGAAAGCGGAACACTGTAGCCACCACACAGAGCCGATGATTTGACAAATGAAGAAAGCAGGCAAGGATCGAGCTGTTTTTTGGTTTCACATGCTGTATTTTTTACTTTATTTCACGTACCAGTCTCGGAATTTCACATACCAGTAAACAGAGCTTCATGTACCAGTATTGGTATGCGTACCATAGTTTGAGAACCCCTGCTCTAATACATCATCTGCTTTATAACTCCTTTGATGAAGTATGTGTTACACTATATAAGTGGATGGATGGCATTATCAGGCAATAATTATTTTTGGCCATATATTGCTATGGCAATGATCTATAAATAGAAGATTTTATAGGAGTAAGTAAAATTAATTTTCATTACACGTAAGAAAAAGAATGAAAACTCTATATGACTTGTCAATTTCAGAGTTTTCAAAAATCTATAGGCTCAAAAATATGAAGGAAAGAAGTGAAGATTCAATAATAAGTTTTATCAAAGTTCTCACAATTCTAGCTTAATATGCTGTTATAACTGCCGAATAATTCTTTATTACACATACCACTAATAATTTGAAATTAGGAATTCATTAAAAAAATAAATGCATGAAAAAAAAAAAAAGAAAAATTATTTCTTTAATTATTTCTTTCTTAATTTTTCTATGCACATGGAAAAAATAATGTTTTTTTAGAATTTAATTTATTGTACTTTCACCTAAGTGTGTGAATATTTTCATATTAAAATGTTACTATTTTAATTGATCTAAACAACTCCAAAGTTCACTATGCATAGCGTACACAGTAAATTGGTGCATGTGATAGTGGTCCTAATAATAATCTGAAACTTAGTTGAAGAATAATACATAAAATAAATCTAAATTTCACAAAAGGCAGCTTTTTAAAGTATGAGGTTAATTTTTGGCAATATTTTTCATTTTCAAGACTGATTAAAAATAGAAAATTAAAAAAAAACAAATAAATAAATTTTTTGTCTCCTCCAGCTAAAAAAAAAGAATAGTTTAATTTGCAAAATTAAAATAATTAATTAAAGAAACTTTGATAGCTTCAATGTTTTATCTGTGAGAACATACACAGATTTAAAAAAACTTGTTTCAAGAAAACAGCATTTAAAGTTTTTGGTCTCTTTCGTCAATATGACGTGTACGTGAAATTGTATGTGATATACTGGTTGTCTTGTCAGTTTCGAGGCCATATGCTAGATACTTCAAATGTAAAAAACATCAGATATGTATTTAAAAACTGAAAATTCTTTGTGAGAAGTTCTCTTTGCCAGAATATATTTACAATCTAGTTGCTTAAGAGGAATTTGATTAGACAAATCATTCTAAAAACCTGAACAAACTAGTCAAAAATCTTATGATTACGGGAACGGAAACTCGAGTTAAAATAAACAGTATCAAAACACTGAACTTTGGCTACAAACTATTAATACTCAAAGAAAAATAGAGTAACTAGTGGCATAAGAATAAAAAATATAAGTGTTTCTTTTATTGTTTGAAATGTAAATCTTTGTAAATTAAAACAACAAAAATGAAAACATAAATAAATGAATAAATAAACTGATAATCAAGATAAAGTGATATAACAATATCTTTTTTTTATGTTCCTAAAAATTATTCAAACAATTTATGACAAAATATATTAGCACATAAAATCAGGCATGTTCACAACACGATACTACATTTTCTTACAGTTCACATCCATCCTTATAAAAATATAAAAAACATAATTTACTGTATTTTATTAAATAATGTAATTTATGAAATGAGTAAAAATACCATAACAAAAAAAACTACTTACTTATAAAATCGATCCATACTCTTATCTGTAATATTTTTTGGGCCTATTCCATACAGTTTTGTAACTTCTTCTCTTTCAGGATTGTATGTATATAAGGCCCTGAACTGACAACCAGCATCACGAAATAAGATCAGAAAATGTTTACTGTCAGATCGATTGATTTCCTACATAAAATGACATTAAAGTTTTAATTAAAAGTATTTCTTCTAATGATGTGTTTTATGAGTAAAAATTACAGTTACATTTAGAAATACAGGTAGGAATTATACATTTCATACAGGATCATTCTGCAGAATTTCAGCAAATGTTGGTTCGCCACACCAATTTTTTATTTTTCCCATACTTTGGTATGCATGAGGAAACTTATAAAAGTTAAAGTTTACTTTCAAAAAAATTTCTAACTTATGAATACTTTTAATTAGAGGGGGTTGAAAACTGTGAATTTACAAAATTAATTTCTGAACTAGTTGAAATAAACAACAACCAAAAAAAAATCTTTTTTTTAAATTTGAAATCTGTACAACTTTTTCTGTTAGATCATGTAACTATCATGGATTTATTTGTATCTTTTAAATTTTATTATTATTATTTTTTTTTAAAGAGTGCTTTAAAATATACTGAAATGTTAGTCAAATCGAAAATTTTTGAAAAATTATATGTCATGATGGGGAAGTGATAACATTATGCATTTTTTATGATATGCCCCTGATTAAACAGTAAAATAACAGTACACTATATTATTATTATGTTAAATTTAATGAGGAAAAACCATTATTACTTTTAAGCATTAGCTTAATTTTCACAATAGAAATTATCAGTTTTAAAATTACTATACGGTAAGAATTTCAATTATGAGAAGATTTTTTCTAAAGAGAAAGGAGAAACCGCTTCAATAATAAATATGTTTTTGTTTGCTGTATTCAGTTAGGGAGCTCTCTCAAGTCTGCAGCTATAGTAACAATGAAGTGAATAGTAATCTATACTAATAAAAGAAAATTTCACTTAAAATCTAACACATGCACAGGGCTGAAAATTTGGGTGACAGGCCTCTGGTGTACTCGAGGCTCAGAATTTTAATTTTTTTTTATAATTAGCCCAGTTATTAATAATTAAAAACTCATCAAAAACACATTCTTTTAATTAAAAAACAGCAAGTAGCACATGCTCAGTTTGGAGTTTTCCAAAGCTCACAAGCAGAGGAAAAGCAAAGTGCAAGATCGGCTTTTTTTCTTTTCTGTTAATTCTCTACAACCAAATAGTACAAAAAATAGGGAAAAAGGAATGAGATAGTCCTAAATTTTGTACATTTATGTTTTGAACACTGATATTTGTTAAAAAAATTATTAACATTAACATTTTCAAATAAATAAATAATTACGACACATCGAATTCGTTTTTTTTTTAATCTAACCACACCTACATTTAATTACGTTTATGACGAAACCTTTGGTTTGAAAACATTTAAAACCCTTTCAAAATGTTCGTCGCCATAAGTCACTTGTCTGATTTCTGCAGTCTTTAAAAATCCGAATCTTTTTTTCTAATTAAGATAAGAAAAAACTAAAAATACTAGGCTATATCTACATTTACTCCCATTTTGAGATCTGGAATCTGTTTAAAAAAATATGAAATATTAACCCTTTGAAAAAAAAAAATAGTTTCTGAAAGTTAATTACAAACATTTCATTTTTTTTAATGCCATGTTTAAAAGTCGTCATGGACTTCGGAAATCAAAATGCAAACAAATCAAAGATACTAAATCATATCTATGTTCATCTTCTTTGAAATGTCGCCTTCTGTTTTAAATTATATTAATGTTTTAACCCTTTCAAAAACATTTGTTACCATAAGTTACTTTCGCGAATTCCGTATTTTTTGCAAGGAATGTTTTATCTAAATATGGAAAAAAAATTGTACACGCTTATTGGGCATACATTTAACTTTTAAAAGACATCTTTAGTTTAAAGAAATATGATTATTAACCCTTTGAAAGGAGTTCATTTCCGAAAGTCACTTTTGTTGAATTTAGCCAATTTTTTCGCTTTTCCCCCCATAGGATTTCCATTATGCACAAATTGTTTAAAAAACACTTCATACAATCATTCAGAAATTTTAATGCAATATACTAACTATTTAAATAGTGATACAGTATAACTTTGATTTAGAAATTTTGAGATTTATGGGGAAAAGTAGTCTGTTTGAAAATGAAACTTTTGCGATAAGGTTACTATTGCAAATGCTTATTTACTATTATAAGTTAAACTTATTTTTGCACTATTGATCTAAAATTTTAATACCCTAAACTAAACTTTTACTTGTTGTTCCAGTAAACTTTTGGTTTACATTTAGAGATAAAATATTCGCTTTGGAGAAAAAAAAATTTAAAGGAAAAACACTATTTTTTACAACTGAATGTAAATATTTTAACACAAAAATTAGTAATAGGCTTCTGTAATATTATATTTATTACTCAAAAATTTCAATGCATTTGAACAATAAGATTTTTTTTTTTTTTTTTTTTTTTTTTTTTTTTTAAATGATCTAATGTTGAACACAGCACGTTTTAGCTGCCAAAGGTCATAATCACTTCATTACTACATTTGTTTGGAAAGATTTTCACTTAATTATATAAACTCATTGAACACTGAATTTAGGTACCTTTAACACCCGGACTATGCCAGTCTTCTGTTTAAAAATATAATTTGGTTTGGATAGATTTTCATTTGAAATTAAAAAATCATACAGAAACGAGGGTGTACACAACTGAAAATGTGGAATCCTTTACATTATGATCTCTTTGAAATTTTTTTGGTTAAATATATAAAAGCATTCAACATTGATTTTAGGTATATTTAAGGTTATTATCACAGGCACGAGCAACACTGGACAGGTCAGGTAGTTAAATAGAATAAATAACAATATGATAATTTTAAAAAAGGAGAGAGAAAAACACTCATACTTCTAAAACGTTCTTCTTAGTATTAGAATTAACAGCTCCAGCTAAGACAGTGTTTATTGCATTAATTATTATTCCCCTATTAGATTTAGCTGCAGGTTTAACGAACAATTTGGGTCCTGTGTAATCAATAGCAGCTGCTGAGGAACCATTAGAAGCTGTATCGGATGCACCATCACTAGAAGGATTGCTGCCTTCAGGTATTTGTAGATTAAGATTAGCATTTCTATGGTGTGGTAAGAAACTATTAGGACTCTTGGGTCTGTCACGAGAAGACGTTGAAGTACTACCACTATTGAGGGAGTCTAAATCAAACTCCTGAATGTCTCTGCCTAAAAAATAAAATAAAATTAGATTGAATGCAAAAAATAAATAAGTAACTTAAAAAAAGTTAAGTGTTACAGATAAGATACAATCAGATGATTTCTGCTAACTTGAATACTTGAGTTGTGAACAAGGTACTAAAATAGCAATTATGACAAGAATGCATGCTAAATGTCATTTAGCAACTTCTGGAACTAGTAGCACATTTTGAAAGATAGAATACGGTGGCAATTATTCAATTTCATTATGTCACATCATAAAATGTATAGAAACAATATAATCAGCTTAACATATTAGGAAATAGGAATAATATTCCAACACAGCAGTTCTTAAACTTTATGTCTCCAAGGACCCCTTTGATCTAATGCGCATTTTGCCAGGCCCATCTGTATATATAAAACACTAAGGTACTTGGCAGTAAAAAAAAAAAAAAAAACAGTTATTTCTCTTTTGCGATGACCACAAGTGATTTGTTTAGAAATTAGAGAAAATGTTTAGAAATTTTGTTTAGAAATCTGCTACACCTAACTTTAGCTGGCTTTTTATTTGTTGTGGTAAAAATAAATTACAATGAGTACAATATTTTGATACAATAATTTTTTGATGATGTTACAATGATTTTGTTGATGTAACGGCATGTTGTGATGCGACATTTCATTCGATCATCGGAGGAGAGGACACTTTGGAATGTAAAAATTGCTAACTTTTTTGCCATTTTTTTTTTTTTGGGGGGGGGGGGGGGGGATGGGATGGGATGAGTTTACAGCATGACGTCTACAATTGATGCAGAAGACAACGGTGTGCTGCTAAAACTGTCGACGTAATGATTGAAAGAAAATACATTCAAAATGAAGCTGATAGGCTTAAGCAAGCCACAGAATGTTCCAATCAACAGCAAAATAGATCTTATTCGGCATAGGTGAAACTGTGTGAATTCACAATTTCAAGTGAACATCCCAGAGCATAGCTGTGGAAATATGACTGAGGTGTGAAATTTTTAGCACAAATGCTCTGCAGGAGATCAACAAGTAACTGTGTATTTACTTATTACTCTTTGCTATGTGAAGAATGCTACTGCTTCTTTTGCTACTACATGTGCAATATCCGATTGAATGTTTAAATGTGTATGCATAGACCAGGTTCAATTTCTATACTTGTGTTTCATAAGTATCTTGAAAGTCGTTTCGCACAGATATCAGTGCAGAAAAGACATAATTGCATGACAGCGTTTTCTTTTAGTTCTCTATACATGTATTTTTCATGCACAAAAAAAATTCATGAAAGCAATTTTCATGGAACAGCAGAATGAAGATACTGCAAGTAGTTCCTGCTTTAAAAAGTCTAGAGTTTCATTTCCTTATTTTCTTGGCAATGAGATGGACCTCTTATATGCAATCATTTTCTGAATTTAGAGGAAGGAAATGAAGTCTAAAAGTTTTTTCAAGTGTTTCAGATATAGGACAAAATGTATGATAATATCAGAGCATTGTATACAGCTCTGAGATTTCTGATAAATAAAAAAGTAGTAAGAATGGGTAAAAATTATTATTTTCAAGCCGAATTAAAGAGTGTTTCCTAGAAATCTGCACAAAATTTTCTTGACTGGAATGCTATGAAAAAATGATACAAAGAACATAAATGGGCAATGTAAGGTAACTTTAATAACTACACCAAACAGCAAATAATCCTTGGCCGAACTTCCCCCGAAAGTCCCAACTCGACTATATTTCATCCTGGCGATCTCATTTTCCGGAGCCGGCAGATATGACTTCTTGTCCACAAGGTAGATCACCTTTTGAGCATCGCCGCCCGACTGCAACTGAATCAGTTTTGAAGCCTTTGCGTATTAGTTTTCGATAATTTGGTCACTTGGTAATCTTTTACCGAGTACATTGCAATATCATATGATCTTTTGCCGATTAGCTAATCATATCGAATGGAAGAATTTGTACGATGCAAAAATAGTATTTAAAAGTAAAAAAAATCGGTTTAATTTAAAAAATAAATACTGTTAATTGGGAATATTTTCCACTATAATATGCAAAAATATTTCCATATCGAGTATGTAACTAATTGAAATGTAATAAATCTTGTTTTGTTTAAAGTCAAAATATTGCTGTTAAATAATTTTACAATTAAAATTACAATTAATTTTCTATTGTAAGATGCAAATAAAATTTAAAAATTATATTCTTCCTTATAAGTAACTCACATTGTTGATATACAAATATTATTGCATCTTACAAAGAATAATTAACTATAATTTTCATCCCAAGATCAGCAATATTTAAAATTTAAATTAAACAAAATGTCTTACCATTTAATTAATTACGTCCTCGATATGAAAACATTTTTGTATTTTATAGCGGAAAATATTTCCGTCTAACAATATTTACTGTTTGAATTAAAACAAACTTTGATACATTTTAATTTGAAAATTTTTGCATCTTACAATGTAAAATATTGTCATTTAACATTGCGTCCTAGCTGTGAAAATGCTATCATTTAAAGCGTCTCATTAAATTTTGGTTTTGTATTGAAAAAAAAAATTTTTTTTTTTCAATATCTAAATAATTATTTTAATTTAAAAAAAATTTCAGTCTTTTTTATTTTTACTTTTAAAAGCTATAAAATGAAATTTATCACTATCTGGAGGAAAAAAAAAGAGGATCAACTTCTTAATAATTTATACAATAACATTATCTGATTTTTTTTTCAAATAAATTAAATTTTTAATCAGAAATTTCTAATTCGTAATTAAGAAAATACATTTAGGGCAAATATTTTGCTGTTGTAATAGTCTAAATTTCAGATCTTATAATTTTCAATTTATTTATCTAATAATTGCCGAAACGTCAGTGAAGGCTTACTGTGGAGACACGAAAAGTTTTGATTTCCGTTTGTCTGTCTGTCTGTCTGTCTGTTCCGCGATAACTGCCGCAAAAAGCACCCGATCAGCTTGAAATTAATTGGGCATATTCGTGAGATACCCGGACGTAGCTGTATAGTTTTTGGTTAAATTTGGTTCATTCGTTCGGAAAATATGGAAGATTTTATTTTTCTTTATAATGCTTTTCTACGGCAAGTCAGACGATTTTCAAATTTCCATTTGTTGAAAGAAAACGGCACGTTTGATTAATGGATTTAAATGTCAAATTATGGATACTAAAATTCCAAATAAGGGTTTTAAATTATTCCTATTATATTGAAATTTTATCAATATATCTATCAGATTTTTTTATTTACGTGTATAATGTTTTGAGGACATTTATACATGTATTCCAATAATATAAAGAATTTTTAAATTAATTTTCTTGTTTTACATGATACATATTTCTTTTTTTTTCCCTTTTCTTCGTTGCCTAGCGACTGTTATTCGTAGCCTATCATTGCGTCAAATATGAATGAAGTTAGTAAATTACGTTATTTTTGTTGCAGGTACAGTGGAAGCCGGTTAAGACGCTCACGGTTAATACGCGATCCCGCTTAATACGCGTATTTTTTCCGATCCCTTGAACATCGCCCATAAGACTAATACAAAAATATCACGTTTAAGAGGCGAACGGTTATTACGCGATCCCGCTTAATACGCGATAGATTTTCGGTCCTGTAGTGCAAAAAATCACATTTAAGACGCGAATTCATTGGTGAAGATGCGAATTCCTTCTCTCTTCTCCAGTGTTTCCAATTTAGCGGATGTTTTTATTCAGATAAAAACACTGTTTCTGTATACTAATATTTACTTTATTTAATAACAGATTAATTAAAGAGAACATTACTAATCGAAAATATACGAATAGGATTGGAATTAACCCCTTAACGCTCGGATTAAATTACGGTTAAAAAATTAAAATTGCTTATTGGCACCACTTTTATGAAAAAGAAATAGTCACCTTATTTAATGACAGAAAAAAACGATACTAAAATGTAGCCAATTTCACTATTTTATAAAACTGGTGGAAATCAAACAATTTGAGTAAAAGACACAGCCCGAGAATATGACGGGAGCGAGAATTAAGGGGTTAAAAGCCCTCTAAATTTGCAACACTGCAATTCTTCTTTGATCCCGTGATCTAAGATTCTCTGTCTCTCGTTTCGTGTTTTTTTTTTTTTTATTGTAGTAGAGGAATTCATAATGCTCAGAAACGTCATAAAATTATTATGATTAAAGATGATTATACCTGTTGTTTGTGAGTTTTTAAATGTACTTTATATTACTACTATATTTTATAATGCATGTTATAGACAAAAAAAAAAAAAAAAAAAAAAAAAAAAAAAAGGAAAGAAACTCGTAAAGATTAAGCAAATACGACTGTGGTTATTTAATTCTTTTATGATTTCTTTACTTTTGCTGTGCTAACAATATTTCTTACACAAAAATTAATAAGGATAGTTTTTTCTTACATTAAAAAGAAGGACAGATTATATTGGTACTCATTATCACAAGTACTAAATATGATTTTAACAAAAGGATTGTGCTTCAAAATTTAATATTTTTATTCTTTCTGTTAAAAAAAATAGTCTAACAGAAAAATTATTTTTGTTGTTTTATGTTTGGCTGTCACTTATTAACGACAATAAAGCCATGTTTGAATCCATATTTATTTTCAGTTATTATTCCAGTCGGTCCTATAAAAAGATGCACTGAGTAAAGTTGGAACAATTAAATTTAAATCTAAATATATGTATAAGACACAATTTTTGACCATAAACTTATAAATGAAAGCTCTAAAGTTCATTTAGACGATTAGATGGGTAAATAAGCCCAGTTTCTGAAACATTATCCAAATCACGTTTAATACGCGA
Organism: Maratus speciosus; assembly: GCA_963932465.1. NCBI lineage: Eukaryota > Metazoa > Arthropoda > Arachnida > Araneae > Salticidae > Maratus > Maratus speciosus. The sequence goes on from OZ010792.1 coordinate 555,169,084, forward strand.
TCCCGCTTAATACGCGACTTTGGTCCACTCCCTTGAAACGCGTTTTAACCGGGTTCGACTGTACTATTAAAAGGCTATCACAAAAAATATTTTATCGCGCCAAATCGATGCAATTTATGCAATTAACAGTGGGCACGATAATGAATTATTTTCCAGTAGATTTATAGATCTCCAGATATGCATATTTTGGGGGGCTTTTAATATGTTATTGCTATCGTATGGATTAGGATGTTTAAACTAATGTTTAACCATGCTATAAGTGAAAAAAAAGTACAGTTAAAGGCATGTAAATCCTTTTTAACACTTTCCAACATGGATGAAAAGTATTTATGACTTCAGTTTTTCTATATGTCGCCTGCCGTGTTTCTCTACGTGCTCTAACTCGCGTAAATATAGTCGGGATTACATGTAATTGATATACGTTATTGAGGTTTGCCAAAGTATGTTTGGTATTAAAAATGAAGAGTGTAACATTCATAGCTTAATTACAGGGGCACTCAAAACTATTCCGTTACATTATAGTCTTTGGGAAAAATCGTCTGCGGTGTATTTTAATAATGTTGCACAATTTTAAACGTAATGAAATTTATATACTTTATTAAGGTGCACTAGAACCTGGTTACTATAAAATATGTTATGTGTAGCACTTACAGCATGCGTATAGGGAACTCAAAAGTATTCATAATATTACAATCTTTGAAGAAAATCCTTTTGTGGCGTTTTTTAATGATGTTACTCTGTTACAAAATAATAAAATTGATATGTATTTTTGAAACATTTTTGTAGTATATGGGGTGCAAAGCATATGTTTTTTTCAGGGTCACACAAAAGTGGTCGATTAAAATGTGGTCTACGGGGGAAAAAAACTCTTCACAGCTTATTTTAACACATTAGCGACGGGAAACGAGAATTCTCGTTTTTATTCAGAATACATCATTGGCTAAGGGAGTGACTTCTACCTTACAGAAAAGACATTTATATTGTGTTGTCCATATTTTTTATAGATTGTAAGACATTATATATTACATCCGTACATTGAAAGATATTTACTGCTGCATAAACATGAAAAACATATCTCAGAAACCAATTTCCGAGACACTTTCAGAAGAGGGAGGAGCTTCTACTGTTTTTAAACCCAGATTTAATTAAATTCCCTGTCGTCAGTGTGTTAATTGTTTTGCACTAATTCAAACATTATGAAATTAAATTACATTACTGTGGTTGACTACAAGAAGCTTGAATATGATTTGTATCGTATTTATCGTTCATTTATAGGGACACATAAAAAATTTCGGATACAGTTCTGGTCTATTAGGGATGATTGCTGAAGAGCATTTTCGATTATGGTGTGCGTTTTAACGTTAAGTAAATTTGTGCTTAATAAGTAGTGCTTAAATATTGTATAGACCATGTACAGGGATACACAAATGAATTCGTAAGTATAAATGAAAATGAGCGCGAATTGCTTCAGTGTGTTTTTTTTTTTAATTATTATTTGAGTTATGTATTTCCCAGCCCAATTACATTTAGTATACTAACAAATGTTTGCAGAATTTAAATAAAACCATATACAGGACTCCGCAGAAACTGGATATATGGTGCACACTATGCATACTAATCCCCGGAAATGTGATACGAGCAGTTTTAAGAGGGTTTTTTGTCTGCATTAAATTTAAATGTTATAGACGACGCGTAAAAATCTTCACGTAATATACAGGGCTGTAGAAAAGAATTCATGTACGTTTCCGTCTATTGGTAGAATTTACTAAAGGACATTAACACAATTAATTGATAATTACAAATGTAAATTAAATTACACTATGAAGGGGTTCAGGGGGGCAGAGCCCCCTTGAAGAAATCTACTTTATTATCTAAAAATTACCAGAATAAGTAGCTCATGAGATTTTCAGAATACCATTACATAACAAGGGGTTTAATTTAACGCTTTTAATGTCAGAAACCTTCGAAATATTTTTTCGTTTTATAAATGTTTATGTAATTTCAAAACTTTAAATTTCGTTTTTTGTAGAAAGATTAATATTACTCAAAGGGTGCTAAACACAATGAACTGTAGAGCTGACGTTGAGGCTCCTGATCTGCAGATTTACTAGTTATTTTAATTAAAAAAACTGTTCAGTCATTTTTTTAACTTTTAAATAGGTATAAAATTAAATTTATCAATATTCGGAAGAAAAAAAAAGATAATAAACTTATTTATAATTTATACAATACATTATCTGAATTATTTTTAAATAAATTAAATTTTTAATCAGAAATGTCTAATTCACAACTAAGAAAATACATTTAGAGCAAATAGTTTGTTGTTGTAACAGTCTAAATTTCAGATATTATCCTGACATAATCTGAATTTCAGATCTCATAATTTTCAATTTATTCATCTAATTATTATTTTAATTTAAAAAAAAATGTTCAGTCATCTTTTTTTAACTTTTAAAATGTATAAAATTAAATTTATCACTATCTGGGGGGGGGGGGGGGGAGATGATCAACTTCTTTATAATTTATACAATAACATTATCTGAACTATTTCTAAATAAATTAATTTTTAAATCAGAAATTTCAAATTCATAATTAAGAAAATACATTCAGAAGAAATTGTTGTTGTAATAGTCTAAATTTCTGATATAATCTAAATTTTAGATCTTGTAATTTTCAATTTATTTATCTAATAATAATTTTAATTAAAAAAATGTTCAGACTTTTTTTTAGACTTTTAAAAGGTATAAAATTAAATTTTACTTTTTGGGGAAAGAAAAAGATGATTAATTTTATTATAATTTATACAATAAAATTACCTGAAGTATTTCTAAATAAATTAATTTTTAAATCAAAAATTTCCAATTCATAACTAAGAAAATACATTTAGAGCAAGTAGTTTGTTGTTGTAATAGTCTAAATTTCAGATATTATCCTGATATAATCTAAATTTCAGATCTCATAATTTTCAATTTATTTATCTAAATCAACAAAACAGCAAATATCTCTAACCATTTTATTAAGTATAATTTTACGTATGAATGTCTATACATAATTATTGAAAAAAAGAAATAAAGAACAAACAAACGCTTTTAAATTGTTAGTTTACTTTTACATTAATTGACTTGCTATCTGTAAGTTTTTAAGAGATCTAAGTTTACTGATTTGCAAATAATAATGTATTCTCACCAACAAACATCTCTTGGAAAGTATTTTTTTCCCTTATATTCCTTCGACTGTCCATTTACAAATGATGTCCTTGAAACGTGAAAAAGTATTTTGAATGGGAGGGAGATAAGATATTGCAGGACATTGGGTAGTTTTATTCACGTGACACACACCCCCTGTCATCACTACAGGGGGTACCTATACAGCGGAAACAAGCAATAACACCTCAGTAAAAAGATTCATTTTTCATTACTTTCTGATTGCCGGCCGTTTACATGCATAAGAATAGTTTTCCGATTAATTGTCTTGCAATAATAATACAATTTCCTGCCGACGTTTTCCCATGACATTATCTAGATAAATCACTAGAATTTGTTCAGACGATATTATGTGAAGCTCTCTATTCGACTACTCATCATTTACCGACAATTATGGCATTAGGCCGAAATTTAGCCGATATCTCTAGCTACTGGGGACATTACTCTGTAAAACTTTTATTGAGTTTCAATTAAACAGTTTCAATGGACATTATCAATTTTACTTTTGGTGCTACTTGCTAGACGTACAAAATTTGGGTCCATAATTTAGAGACAATAGTTGATTCGATTAATCAGTTTCTGGATGTTATCTGCTTTTCAGCCATTAGCATACACTTTGGGCTCAAGATGTGCTCAGAACTGCTCAACTGGTCAAACTGAACGTTCATATGAACGTTAGCCAGATTATCGGACTTTTCTATGAACGTGATGTTTTGTAAACGGAAGTGGCTGAGAACGATTTTGCAACAATGACTGCTGGCCAAGTCTGGCCAGAAGATATAATCACCACCTTTGTAATTGTTACTGATGTAGGGTATGAGACGACAGCAAATGCACTTGTTCAAATGTCGTTGCTGATTGACAGAGAACTCAGACTTTCGAATAAATGGACAACTCAAGCCTTTCAAATCCATCACAATCCAAACAAAGATCTTGTCTTTGAATTTCACTTTAGTAGCGAATTTGATGATAGGTTGTGTCGTGGAGACATCAGATTTGTAATAGCCACCAGTATCGTTAAAAGTAGAGCGAGTAAGCATGAAATATGACTCGTCATCCAAGATGAATGCTCGACCAGAGAATTTCCTGAACAAGCGACCACACTTTGTTTTTGCGGCAACCATTTGCTTTTCTATTCGTTTTGGTATGACCCTTTTCTTGTGATATTTGATGTTACGCTTCTTGGTGATTATCTTATGTAGGTGGCTGGGTGAAACACTTAATATGGCAGACGTGGGATGGATTAATACTCGGTCGGTTTTTTGCCAAACAGACGTTTCAACTGCTGTAACTTTGACTTGGTGAGTTTTGGGGCCTTCCTACCCAATCTTGGTTGTCTTTTGGGATATTTTCGGCAAAAAAATAGTTTACCATTGTTCCCATGATGAATATTGCCTTCATAAAACTTGTACACATGCATACACAGACACTTTTCTTTCAACTCCATTCTTGGAAAACGCAGATTACTTAATGAACTCTCGGCTAATGGACGTGCTCTTATATACGATAATGCAACACTTCATGTGCAGGTTTCGCCTGACACATATTCCTTTGCTATTTTGCATAAGTGCAAAGTTTGTGCGGATTTCTGGGAAACAGTTCTTACCAGAGATAATGGTATGTTCCTATTTGGACCTTGGCACTTTTGTGAAAAGCTTGGTGCAATTAAGAGTTTAAGAAAGTGAGATTTTGTAGAAAGCTATTAAAAAAAAATTCTTCTGATTACATGTATTAGATATAAATTATTTATGTTTGTAATTAATATTAAATAAATGGCTTCTGCATGTTAAATTAGTGGTGTATATATTGAAAAAAAAATTGCTTATGTGCATGAAACAGTGAACAGGTTGCTAGAAAAAATGTGAAAAATTCCCTTCTTTTGACATGCCCATTTTCTCCCTCTCACCAAGGCCCTTATAATAGAGAAGTACTGAAACATTATTATTGCTGTTATTAGTATTGCTTCTACTTTCACTGAACTTTAAAAATGTTAAGCCCATTTTCCTTGAATGCTTAAATTAATTTCATTCAGAGAGTTCAAAATGTCTGTCAAATACACAACTTTATCAAACCAGAAGAAATAAATGAAAGAAACTTTCCCATGAAATTCTGAATCTGTTTAGAATAGACTCCAGCAGTGCAAAAATAAGATTTAATACTTTTTTCCATTACAGCCATCTAATATCTGTAAGCAAAAGTAGATGTTTGGGCTGACTGCCAATTTTTTGTACAACATTTTAAAAAGTCGAAATTTAATTAACCATCCTATATGTAATTTAACATTGAAATAATGTTGCCTTCAATTTTTTAGGCACTGTTATAGCAATTAATAATTCATGGTGAAAGCAACTCCAAAATGCATGCAGTGATTTTGAAAAGTTTATTAAAAGTAGAATACAGATTACGTTATTCTACATGTCAGAAAACCTATTGTATATGTTTGAAACTTAGTTAAGTTTTGGAAATATAAACAATAATAAGAAGAATTTCACATGCTGAAAATATTTAAATTTTAAAAACTATTGATTTGCAAATGGATGCATTTTTCCCATTTGCTTACATTTCGTATTTTCTTTATAACTTAATATTCAATACCAAAGAAATTATATATTTTATTTAAAGAACCTATGTAAATAAAGCAATCTTATTTGAATTTTCCAATTCAAAATCATTCATATTACTGCATGTGCCTGCTTGGACACATTTCAGTAAAATATTATACTTGGAATTAAAAAAAAATAATAATAATGCATACCTGGGAATATGTGGGAATTCCTTTTGTTAGCAGCATTATCAATGGATATTAATGAAGATAAGTCACTATTCATAGGTACATATGCAGATCTAGGCCTTGGTTTCCCTTCTCTCCTAATTTGCAAAATAGTTTATTTAGAACTTAATGCAGAAATCTAATAATATTTATGTCAGCCAAAGTCACGTGAAAGTTAGATACAATAAAAATTAAGAATAAAATTTATTAGTCATTGCTCTTAGTACTAAACACTCCTAAAACTACAAATGATACCCCTTCAAGATTTTCACCTTTTCAGTTCAAAAAAGCAAAAAACAACATTTAAAATAATGATTTGAGAACAAATTAAAAAAATTCAGGACATTTTTTATGTGAAGACTGTGATAAAAAACTTCCCTTCCCCTTATTTTCCTCTGATATTTTCCAAGGACAGATAAATCCAAAAATGCACACAACACAAAGATATTGAGAAGATGTTTACTAACCATTTTAAGGTCAATAAGACAATAATAATAATTAAAAAGAAAAAAAAAAATCAAGCTTGATTCTGCTCTCCTGCCTCTCATTTGCATAAAGTCTCAATTTCAGTTTCATATCTTACCACCCCGCCTCCTCTTTCTCATTCTTTTTATAAAATTTATTTAAACACTTGTATTTATTTATTTATTAAATCTGCATTTGTTTTTGTGTTTTTAACGGATATTTTGCATTTTTACTCCTTTTTCTTCCTATTTCCTTGTAACCAAAACTAAAATTCAACAATTCACTATTTAATAAAAAATATTTTTACTAAATATGAAAGAGGTATTTGAAAGTTCAAATTAAAAGGTCAAAATTTTTAAACAATTTTATTAATTCTACATGTAACCTATCCTTTAATTCATTACCTTACTACATTCCCATAAAATCAAACACAAGAAGTAAAATTATTGAATACGATTATATTTCTAACTATAGAAGAAAAAATAGCAATTGAAATTTTAATTGCATTTTATGATTTACACTGAAATTGAAAAACGAATTAAAATTTACTGGTATGAATTTTTACATACTGCTTGAGGGAAAAGCCCATTCAATAAATAATGTTTAGAGACTAAAAGTCACTTAACAAAATTAAATTGTTATAAAAGCGAAAGAAATAAAAATATCTTTGGATAACAGCCCTCACATATTATTTTGATTTTTTTTTAAAGTATGTTAATATAATTATTAAGATACTACAAGGCGCAGAATGATACAAATTTAAAAGCAATGTTAAAAACGCCAGAATAAGCAAACTTAGTGCAGACTAGTTTCGGTAGCCTTTAGCGTACCGTCCTCAGTGCAAAGAATAACGGAAACTTGCTCATTTATATAGAGAGAGGAGAAGCGGATTCAACTGTGAAGTTCATTAACCAATGGGGAAACTGGAAAATGCGGGTACCAGCCAATAGGAGAATAGTATAGGAAATGCCACAAAAATTTTGTGTGTGTGTGTGTGTGGAGGGGGGGGGGGGGGGGGGAACCTAGTAATTAAACAAAAGAGGATTTTATGAAATATTTCCAGCAATCTGATAAAGGGGAATAGCGAAAATTATGACAATATTGTTAATAGTGAATTCGCTATTCCCCTTTATCAGATTGCTGGAAATATTCAATAAAATCCTCTTTTGCTTAATTACTAAAATTTTTTTTTTTTTCCCCACAATTGTGATGGAAAAATTTTTATTTACCTATACTATACTCCTATTGGCTGGTACCCGCATTTTCCGGTTTCCCCATTGGTTAATGAACTTCACAGTTGAATCCGCTTCTCCTCTATATAAATGAGCAAGTTATTCTTCGCACTGAGGACGGTACGCTAAAGGCTACCGAAACTAGCCTGCACTAAGTTTGCTTAGTCTGGCGTTTTTAACATTGCTTTTAAATTTGTAGTATGTTAATATGTTTTTCACACTGGCAATAGTAACTGCTCATATTTTCATTATGCATAAGTATTGAACAATGCTCCACTAATCATTTTTAGAATTAATTTTGTCAGGTAAGTAAAAATGCATATTTAGTAATAAATACTGTGAACTTAAACTAGCACATTTGAAATGGTTGGATACAAATATTTAACATACCGAAAATGACATAAATTTATACCAATAAAAAGTACTTCAAATTATGTTCTAAGATAAGTAGCTATTATTACATTCTGAATATGAAAGTAACAAAATGCAATGATGGTAATACGAGTTTAATTACGTAAAACAAAAAACAATTTTGAGTCCAATTTCGTAAGTTCAGATTTTTGATGAGCTATAAACTCTTCCATTACAGTCATGCATTTTGTCAGAATTACTTTCTACTGCAACATCCTACCTGTTGTTGTTTCGTCTCAAAGTGGTTAATTGATTCCTGAGCTCCACAACAGGTTTTGTGAAGTTCATACTAAGCCGATTATCATTCTTCTTAACTTGAGAGACACTGTTGGTAAATTGGGAGGGATGCAACTCAATACACAGCATAATTTCCAAACATAACAAGCAATGTCAACAGGTTTTTAAATATTTAGGCTTATTAACATAAAATTTCTTTAATAATACAAATGATAAACTTAATTTTAACATGCATGAAATGAGAAAGAGGGGAATATTTAAAAATGCAATTAAGTATAGCAATAAAATATTTTCAAATTAAACACTGATTGCATATTCAAACAGAATATGTGGCATGGAAAATATATGCAAAACAAAAGGGTGGGTTTTAAAATATATGACAATGTCTGCATGTGTCAAGAAGGAATCATTCATAATAATTAATCTAGCAGCTGATGATGGGCTGTTAATTTTCTAGCTCAAAACGCGTCCTATGCATTGTTTTGATTTTATGGTGATTTTTACTAAGTGTTATTTTAATTAATACAGTCGAACCTCTATTTTGCGAACTTTTCCTTGGAACCAAGAATATTTTGCGAATTTCTTCGTAAAATAACCTCCAAATAGCGAATTGCATTCTCTATTTAACGAACTTTTTCTTGTGATCAGAAATTTTTTTCTCCCCATTTCTCAAAATATTTCTGGACATTTCAAATTTATTCTTTCTTTAAACACATTTTATGATGTTGAATGGCCTTGAACTGGTTTTACCAGGCGCCTTCTTTGTCAGCAGTGAGAATTCGGTAAGTACGGAGGACGAAGACAATAATCCCTTAGAGTAACTTTAAAAAATGTAGATACAGTGAGAAAAAAAGAAGAAATTAACCATGATGTGCTGATTGATGATTCTATTTCACTTAATTCTGAAATTGAGGCCTTGAAAACACTATCCGAATTGGATATTTTCGACAGTGTGAAAAATAAAAACAATACAGCAACGAATTGCGATGAAGACAAATATGATGGTGATGGAAATGGTCATTATGCAGGACAAAACTTCATATGATGAAATGCTAAAATCATTTGAAACAATCCGACACGCATTATAGTTAGTAGAAAATATGCATGAAGGGGTTTTGGGTGCATTGCAAAGATGCAAGACGTATTATGAAAGAAAGCACTTTTTAAAATAAAAAACTCAGGCAAAATTAACATAGTTTTTCAGAAATTAAATTTAAGGACGCATATGTTAATGTAGGGTTAAAATTATTTGTTATAATAATAATAAATACGATAATGTCATTAAAATTCGTTAATTTTAATGTGAAACTATTTACTTTAAACGGAAAATACAGTATATTCCCGGATAATGTTTTGTTTTCCTTGCAGATTTCGAAGATTTAAGCACATAGAAAAAAGGAATTGATGATGGATATTGGTGGGTAAAATAAATAAAACAAATCGATATAATTTATTAAAAAAAATATGATTAATTACTTTTAGTAAAAATACTTAGTGTTTATGAATTTAAAATCAGTTTTATGTAGTTTAAAGTATTTTAAAAAGTGAATCTCTATTTAACGAATTTTCCATATAACGAACTTTTTTCCGGGATTTAGCGACTTCATTAAATAGAGGTTCGACTGTAAATCTTTGTTACACCTTATAAGGTTATCTAATAAAAGCTTAATCTTAAACCTAACATATTAATTAAAGTTATTTTCATACTTTTTTTTTTTACCTTTTACAATATTCAAAATAAATACCAGAAGAATAACTGTATTAGTCTTTTGCAAGGCAATACTTAATATAACAAAACATAATCTGTTATCTATATTATTCTTCAGTATCAATCCAATATAATTGGTATTGACATCATTGAAGAAGAGGTTTAGAAGTAAAAAATCTCATAGAACAAAAAAAACCTGTTTTAATGAATGTACAAGACACAGAAAATATTCATTTTTAGAATTTGATTTGGAAAAAAAAAAAATTGGCAGACATATTAGCCATAGAATTGAAGCAATTACTGAAAATACATTATAACTATTTATATAATATAACACTTGGCAACAATACATAGTAAGCCTTATTCCTTAGCGCAAAATGGTCATTAACACAACTATTATTGGAAAGTAAGTTATGATTCATAGCAAATGAAGTGTAGGTAGAAGTATGCAGCCAATTCTTGTTATTTATAGCAGTTTTTAAAAATTTAACAAATGAATTGCCTTGAAAATATTTCTTTTTTAAAGTAGAAGATTTTTTAAAAAAACTAACCCGGCATTGCTTAAAATCAAGACAACTTCGCAGACATTATCATTTATGCTTTCCAGTGGAAAACCCACATAAACTGCATGCTCTCAATAAAAACTTTTTACAAAAGAATAGCAGACAAAGATTATAATAGAAGTGAACAACAAAGCAAAACATTAATATTTGTACAATATTGCAACCTGAAAAAAATCCCCTCCCTCCTAACAGAAAAAAAAAAAAAAAAAAAAAAAAATTAAATTAAATTAAACTTCCAAAGAAAATATAATCTCCAAAAAACTATACCTCTCTCTCCAAGTCTTGAATTAAACTTTTGAAATAATAATAATCATCTCCGAAAGAAAAAAAAACACTATAACACAGTTAAGTGAATTGTGAATATTTAAATGATGAATAAATCGTTAAATTTTAAGTTTTTGCTTGAATATCATTATATAACAACCGTACAAAGATAGAATTGCAAGGGACAAGATAAAAAAAAAATATGTATGTCTTAGTCAGATTAGCAGATATTACTGCATTGTATTATTTTCAATGGGACCAAGAAAATTTTCCTTTTAAGACAAGATTCCATTATAGATGACAGGCTTTACTGTATTAAAAAATGATTTTAAAATTTAAATGTGTATCAGTTTTTCAAATCATACTAATACCCAGCAATGCATTTGAAAACTGAATAGAAAAATTATAGAAAGTTTATTATAATGAAAGGATTACTATATTTTTAATATGAAACATAGTTAAAATTATTCTTAAATCCTAGCAAAATATTTATGAACTCAAAATACCAGTAATCACTGTCATTATACAAAAGAAAATGTATTAATAAATTATAATCAAAGAAGATTAAGATATGAAGTAACAAAAACGAAAAAGATATGCAGCCTATATATAAATTTATAAAACACTTCTTAAATGTAATACTTATTTATCTCCCATTTTTAAATAGCTGCATCACAGATATTTCACAGGGAATAAAATATAATTATCAACTTAGCTGAGAAATTCCTAATGAGCTTTGATGTACAATCATTTATAGTAGTTCCACTTTGACAATTAATGAAACACAAAATGTTTAATCATAAACCAATTGAAATTTTGTCTGCAACATTGCTTACAATTTCTGTATTTCATGCCATTGCAAATAAACAAAAAATATCATAACAAGCACAAGTATTCACATCAAAAGCATAAAAAATGCATACATGCAAAATATAAAGAAAAAGCATGCTATAACATTGACATATGCACATGAAAGTCGTACATCAAAAATAAAAACATGCAACACAATGGAAGTAATAGTGACAGACACTACAGCATGTTACAACATTTAGAAAGCATTTAACAAACATAAACAGCTAACATCAATGTAATCAATAAAAGGCACAGGAAAAATAGAATGTTGCAGAAAATATACTATTAAATGCATGACTGTCATTGGAAGATAAATGTAAGAAACTATGAAAAGCTTAACTGTAACTAGAACACAAAATGCAGTAGAAGAGCAATTATAAGAAGGTTGTTAAGCAATCAATATAATTTAAGAAATACAGTTTTCATATTACTTGAGGATTTTTTGAATCCATAATTTATATAATTATGATAACAGAATCATCACAGAATTTAGAAGTTATATATATATATATATATAATTTTAAAAAGGTAAGGTCATGCTTAATAAAATTGGTCATCATTTACAACCCACAGTTAAAATAGAATCTATACAAATACAGCACAAGAAATAACACTCTTTTCTTTCGTTGTTGTTGGAAATAAATATTTGGATGCAAGAGTTTTGATAATACTGAAACAAATAAAAAGGAGCTTATTATTTTTAATACATTTATTACTTTTACACATGAAACACATTTTCTTAAAATCTGTATGACTCCCGGTGCTACAATTAAGTAAATAACACCCAAATTAAGACATTTAGCATTTATTTTACTTTAAGATAATTTAACCCAGTTTCAATATGTCATTAGTTTTTATTTTATATGATAGCATTTATATATTATTATTATTATTATTATTACTCTACGAAAGCTAACAACTTATGTAAAATAAATATTATTATATTTTATATTTATCTAATATCAATTAGCAAATATGTTTAAATGCAAAAATTTCTAAAGCTAAACAATTTTTTTATTTATTTATTTAATTATAAATAATAATAAAAGGCAATATAAAATGTTTTAATCATTAGTATAAAATTGGCAAATTATTCAGAAATCAATAAACATAATTTAAACTTTTCTACTACTGATACTAAATTTTTAAAATTTTCAAGATAGATAACTAAATTATAAAACTGGATAAGTTTAAGTAGAATATTTCAGACATATTATAGACATACTTCATATTCCAAATATTTTAGTAAGATTTAATACAACTTAGTTTTTTAAATGCTTTTGTTAGTATCTGTATCATATTTGCATTTTATACAACCTCAACTAAAGCGTTAGTTTTTTAAAGCAGCCTACAGAGCACTGAAAGCAATAAAATAAAGCAAGAAGAAAATTGTTGGGCACATAAAACACTTTAGAAATACCAAAGAAAAATAAATGACCACATACATACTTACTATATTTTGATTTTAAGCACAAATTTAAACATTAATAAATAAAATTAGGATAATTCTCCATACTCTTATCAAAGAATGAATGAGGAATATGAAAAATTACTTTTATTTTAGAATATTTGTTGAAACATCTAAAGTTACAACTTATGCACCAGAATTGTGGAAAGGACAGATTTTTTAATACATACTGTGACAAAGAAAGGGCTAACAAACCAAACCTGATAAAATTTAACAAAAGAAAGAGAAATACAAAACAAATTGTTTGTACATAAGATTTCTCAAACTAAGATTTTTGACCAACTGTTTGATTAATATGAAAACTGTTGCATTTTCAACAGATAATAATAATAATTTAAAAAAAAAAAAATAAAATAAAAAAAAAAATAAAAATCAGGAAGCAAAAAGAAAAAATCCTGAAATTTGTTTGTAAATTTAACTGAATTAGTATTTCTTTAAAAAAATATATATAATACATATTAAAATGTATTTCATATACCTCCTTTTTAACATTTTATTATCAATTAATGAATAAAAACAAAGTTTTTGATCAACTAAAATTTGAATAAATATTGAGAATAAGCTGACATAGTTAAAAGTAAAGGAACATTTGAAATTCAGTAAGTGCAGTGCTGATATACATAATTTATGCTGTCATACCTAGTTCTGTGTTTTGTTAATTTTGCAGTATCTTTGTGAGGAAGATTCCCTTCTTTTTCAAGCTCTTCTTGTAACTTGCGTTGTCTGTACTGTTCTAAAATAGCTTCTCTCCTTTTTTTCTCCTCTTCTCTCTTCCTTTCAAGTTGTTCTTGTTTCCGCCTTTAAATTTAATCATTGTTTAAATTTAGGGTGAGCCACTGAAGTGGTTCATATAAGAACTAGAATTTTTTTTTTAAAGATTTTGTTAAAATGATTTATTTTACGATGTCACTTAAAATGATTTATCTGAACACAGAGAAAATGTCATATAAAAGAGTCATTTTCATTTATAAAGTTTATAGATTAACAATATATATTTTTTATGGGGAAGTTTAGTACTGAAGGACAAAAAAAAGCAAACTCAGAAAAAAGAAAAAAAAAAAAAAAAAAAAAAGAAAGAAAGAAAGGGAGGGGTTTGACGAAGTGTGTAAAAAATGGAGAATCACACACTATTTAATATAATTATTTAACAACAATTACTGAATAAATACCAACCTAAAAATAGTTAACAGCAAAACATCATACCTTCAAATGTTATCAAATCTATATTTAAAATGCAAGGCCGATTCTTTCAACAGTCTGTGATTGGAAACTACTACACCAATTTACTTTATTTTGGTCTTAAATGAAAGAATATAGTCTTAGATATGCCAAATTCAGTTTAAGTGACTGCAATTCCTATTAATTTGCAATTATTCACAGTTATAAAATTATTTCCGCATAGAAACTTGCAATACTCTACACTGCTTTGGTGTGATTTTGTTTTTTATTATAGCTTGAAGTAAAGAGTAATATTATGCCTATTAAAATAAAGGAAGACAGAAAATGTCTACATCATGATGTTTTGTATTGTATTTATAACTAGCTGATCTGCCTGGGCATGAAATAATAACATTGAGCATACTTAGTGTTGAATTCAGACATTTTTCTCTGGGAGGAATTTTTGTAGCTGCAAAAGAGGAGAAACCATAGAATTCTGGGTTGGGGGGGGGGGGGGGATTTGCACTTTTTTATTATAAAACTTTTTAACATGTTAAATTAAAGTGATTCCCATGCTTGTAAACATGATATTTAGATATAATATGTATAATCAAGGTGTAGTAGTACTTCAGCTTTCTAAATATGCTATTGATGAAACATGAACATAAAAGATAGCAGATATAATATAGCTTACATTCAATAAAATGTAATACAAATGGGATTAAATTTATCACAGCTATTTTAATAACAAATGCCTAGAGAAAACCAGTTTACACTCTTGTCTTAAAATCCATAAGGAATAGACTCTTAGAATCTTGCAAATGTTATATGCAGCAGTTATCTGGCTATTCAATGGACTATTTTACTTGAATATGCCTGCATTCATTTATGTGCTTCTATTTAATTTCATAACAGCTGATGATAATAAATAAAATATAATTGTTATTATGTAAATGGACAACTATTAATATTGTTTACAAGGAACATTCAAAAGTAAATATATATATATGTGTAAGGAATTATTGAGAGATGATTAGAAGAATAATTTGATTCAGGATCTGACTCTTTGAACTAACACTTATTTTCCAGTTCAATGATACACGATAAACATTAGTCCGCCGGAGTCCCCAAGAAACCATATTTGTTGTTGCCTCACATGATGAGGTTATTAGAGCAGGCTAAAATCTCTAAAAATCTGAAATTTTGACAGAAGTACAGGAGTTTTGTTAAGAATTCGGGATATTTTCTAGCAGGGGGCAAAACTAACAAATTGAGATATTAATTTAATTTAATTGGATAATTAGCTTCTGATTGTATGTGGTCAAGACCTGCACGATTCCGACATGGAAGGACTTAACCACAAACGAAGGAGAATCGCCCTAATGCAGCATTTTTTATTGTAAAGTTACACTGTGACTTTAGAGATAAATGTAATAACTGTTGTGCTGAGAAACCCAAGGCATAAAAAGGGTTTTTGGATATATGATTTAAAGTTAGAAAAAGAGGACTCTGGCTTTAAATTTTAACTTTTGAAATTTAATTTTAATTTTGAATTTAAAAAGTGTTTTCTTTTATTGCTTTCAGATATAGATATACATTTGAAAAGTTCTAAGCGGAAAGATGTTTGAAAGGCTCAAAGATTTTTTCTTGTTTTTTTTTTTTTGTTGTTGTTGTTTTTTTAACCACATCACTGTGATATTAATATAATTTCAGACATTACACTAAAAATTAGTTTCTGCTATTATAATGGAATACTCCTTCCTCCCTTTGGATTGAGAGTGCATGCATAATCTTATATCAAATTGTTGGAAATATTAGCATGACATAAAACAGTCTTTATGCTGCATTTATTAAACTGCAATGCAATACCCATTTCTTGTTGATCAGAAACAGCATTTGAAAACCTTGGTGGTTCGCTGGTCCGAGACTACGAAAAATTCAATCGGACCACTAATTTGAAAAATTTAGTGGTCCGCAAGGACCAATAACTTTTTCCCCTCTCTCACAAGTAAACTTAAATTTCCCCATCCCTGAGAAAACTGCAACCAAACACAAATCCCACAATTATATTTTATTTAAATAAATAAATAAAAAATGCATTAAACCTTAGTCAGTTAAAACAAATAATCAGAAATAAAATATCTGATTAATAATTTTATATTTTTTCTTTATGTACTGTTTATTTAATTTTTAATACATTATAATTTTACATTTTATTATGCCGAAAATTTTGGATAATTACAAAGGAAGTTTGGTTTATATTCCAGGATGGGGGGGGGGGTAACTCAAAGGGTTAAATGGACTTAATAGAATTTTATGTAGCGGGCCAGTGATGATGACGGCGGACCAGTAAATTCTCATGCTTACTGGTCCATGGTTTTTTTTATCTTATTAATTCTACCGCTGAGAAAGTTTAAAATCAGCCTTTAGAATAAAAACTTAAATAAATTACAATCTGCACACATATCTGTGAATAATCTGACATAATAAAGAAAAAATAATTTTTCAGAAGAGAAACCAAACAATAAATAAACGAGGAGCTTTAGCAGGAGGGGAAAAAAAGGCACTTAAAAAACCAACTGAAGAGATTTACCAAAGATACAAACTCTTATTGTTTATAAGAAGAATGTCAAAGAGGTCAAGGTGTGTTCATTATGAGGTATTCCATAACTTAGAATTGATAAAGTGACAAAAGAAAAGCAAATTTAGTCTCATTTACATATAAAGTAGCAAACCATTAATCAGCACAACTTGTTTCCAAATGTTTTGAATATTGGAGATTTTTTGCAGATTACAGGGAATGTGTATTTATGTGTATGCCTTTTTTTAATATATTGGTCAAATTTAGATTGTTAATGCTTAAAAATAAATTAATTACACACTTAAATATATGAATTAAGTAAGACTTAAAAAAGTAATTTATTGATTTACATATTTTTACAATATATCATTAATAGTTGTATTAAAACACTTGATTTATGTTTCTGTATTGTATCTTGTCTTCTATAAATAGCCAAAATTGTCTGCTAAACCATAAAATTTTGTTTTTAAAAATTTAAATATCCTTAGTCATACATTGTAAATACATATATATGGATTAATTAAGAATTTATCAATATTTATATTTATTAACATTGATTTATGGGATTAATTGTTTTATCATAAATTCTATAATTGTAAATAATTTCTAGATGAGAGGTTAAATAAATTTAAGTAACCATCTTTCATTAATACAAGTACTTTTTAAAAAGAAAATATTTATTTTTTAATTTAACATATAAATGATTAAATATATATATTAAATATACAATCATTTTAAGGCTACACAGTACCCTTTTTCAAAAAAAATTTTTGGAGACAGTTACATTAAAAATAATTAATGACTTTGTTTGAGATTATAAAATTAAACTGATTCTGGAAAAAAAAAATCATTTTAACAATCACTGTTTCTTTTTAATTAAAAATTTTATGAAAAATTTTAAATTTTTTAAAACTTTTATAACATTTTTAATTTTTAATATTTTTTAGTTATTTTAAGTGACTTATATTCATTGGATTATTGGGAACAAAAGTTAGTATGGAATTAAAGATGTAACTTTTATTTAAAGTTTTATTTATTTTTGTAGCGCGAAAACTGAAAAAAAAAACACGAAAATTTTGGAAATATTAACTTTGACATAAAAATAAAAATAACTATAACCCTCAGACCTAAATCCATACTAATTATCGAAGTACATATACATGTAAGTGTCTGCAAAAAATTTCAAGACTATCTGCTACAGAAAAAAATCCTTAGGGATTAGCAAACACTAACATCAACAAAAATAAAAGTCTGAGAAAATGCATTTAAAGTTTATAAAGGAACACTCAGAACATTCTGAGAACACCCAAAAAATTTCAAATATCTTTAAAACTATTTGGATTTCAGATCTACAATTTGGAGTCATGATTCACAACCATGTGAACCACTGAAAAATTCAATAAAAAAATATTCGATATTTTTGTCATTTTTAGGGTACTGTGTAGCCTTAAATTACAAAAAATAACTTTAATTAAAGTATGATAAATATGCATCAGAATGAAATATTGGACTGCATATATCAGAAATTATTTGAAATTGGGGAGAAAACTAAAAAATTGTTGGCCATTGAAAAATGATTTTTAAGAATCCAATTTCTTTTTTTACATCCATATATACAGTGTGGATTACAAGGATTTGTGAATTACAAGTTTATGGATTAGCAGTACTCTGGTGTAGTTGAATGTTAATAATTCAGAAGTATACCTGAAGAAATATATGAACATATCCCCCTTTCCCTACTACACCACAAAAATCTGATAAAAAGAAATCTTGACTTTCTAAAGTAAGAATCACAAACAGAAATCCTTCTATATATATAAAAAAAGTTTTGATTTGGAAATGGACCAATGAAAATCTGTGTAGATATTCCTGGCAGATCAGCATCCAATTTGAATGCTTAATCATGGCCTTTCTTCGTTAATATTAAAAAAACTGTAGCATACAAAAATATGAAAATCGGTAGTATTATAGAGAAATGTTTGATAAACATGCTGACGCAGACAGTTTTCAAATCGAAGAATTATTTTAAGAGATATTTAATGCCAAAGTTGGACAAAATCATTCCATTTAAAAAGTTTTATAGGAGCAAAAACTGTACATAGGAATTTAATCATTTTTAGATCCTTTTATGCGTCAGAATTTCCCGGTGTGCAGACTGCATTTAGTATTTTAATTCGACTCATTTTTTGAGGTTTTATTTCTATTTTATATTCAAATTTTCAGCATTTCGAGAGATATTTTTTACAAAATTTAGAAAATTGTGTTAATTTAAACTGTTGCCAACTGTATAAACAGCGTAAACAATAATGTTTGCTTCAAATTAAAAATTCATTTTACACGTGACTACTATAAACAGAAAATATAAAAAGCAGGAACTCATTGAAAAATATGTCATAAAATCTATACTTACACATGAATTTTAAAAGAGAAAGAATATTGTAAAATAATAAATTCATTAACATGCGTTAGAAGTCTTAAATAGGAGAAATTACGTCACATTACACTTATTACGTAAAATGAACAAAAAATAATGCTGCAAAACTAAATTGCGCGAGACATTTATTTGATATTTTAAGATGATCATAATATTCCATTTCTAACAAAAATATTTTTACGTGAATATTAAAAAGAGAAAGAAAAGTTTGGTGAAAATTACCTCAGATTATAATTGTTCAGATTCAAATTATAATTCAATCTTCCGAAATCTTTTTAAAACCGATCAAATTAGCGTGTTGTTAGAATCTGCGGTGTCTGAACGGGGATTGACGAGCATAGCTTGTAGGGGACAGAGCCCCCTAGTAAATAAAAAATAAATCTTGCTTTTTATATCGATTAGATTTTATATCTAAATACTATAATTAAACTTACAGATATAAAAATCCAAACTCTTTATAATTTAACGACTTCCAATATTATATAATCTTTCCTGCTGAAAATAATGTCCTGATTTTCAATCTCTACAATGTAGCTATATAGTCAATAAAGCTTAAAATATAAGTCAGAAATATAGCTTATGAGACTGCTACTGTATTGCTAATATAATTACAAAAGTGATTAAGGTATCAAAGTATTTATGATAGATAAAAAAATTTCAATCTTCAACTGACTTCAATTTGATATCAATCCTTTTGTTTAAATTATAAATTGTTAGGCATGTACAATTGTAAGAATCAAAAACTTTCAGTACTAACCATGATTTTTTAATGTAGTTAACACTTGATACTATTATTGTTAATTGTTGTTTTTCTTAATAATCAACACTATATTCAATATCTGCATTTTTTTTTCTTTTCATTTACTATCTGGTGATATTTAGGCGGGTGTGGAATCAAAAGGATTTTTGTTAAAAGGAATTGGAGCTGTACTCGCAAAATACACAATGCCTTTGACTCATGCTTTTGCTGGACAATTTGAAGTTACATATAATTTTAAATTTATAAGCTGAATTATTATTTTTATTTTAGGACTATATACATTAATAAACGTTTAGTCAATTTCCTAGAAAAGTATTACTTTATTTTGAAGAATGTAATGTGGATTCGATTTTTATGACAATACAAATAATGAAAAAGGATTTTCCCCCATGTGTAAAAGAAAACTGATTGCTATGGCAACAAATATGTGACTTTTGAAATGTCAAGACCTTTTACCATGGAGTAGAAGAAAATGTCAGGGTTTTCTTCTTCTTTCTTTTTTGCTTTGTACAGAGAAATATATTACTTTATTATTAGTAAAATATTTTAAACACATGTATAAGGATTAAATAAGAATTTATTGATATTTAAACTTAATTACATAGAATTAAGAGATTATTGATTGGTTTTGGATAAGTTGTTTTATCATCAAATCTATAAATTGCAATTATTTCAATATATTGGGTGAGTGCAAAAGTTCATGCGAAGTTTGAGAGTAAAAGGTCACACAGTGATTAGGCAAATAAAGTTCTTTATTCAATCAATGATATATGCTCCATCGCTTTCTATAATCTGTTTCCAACGTTCTGGCAGCATACAGATGCCCCGATCATAAAAACTGTGTGGTTTAGATTCAAAGAACGAAGACACAACGTTTTTTAAGGCATCCAAAGAGTAAAGTTTTTTTCCATTTAAATGATTTTGCAAAGACCAGAACAAGTCATAATCAGATGGTGTGATATCAGGAGAATACGGTGGATGAGTTAGGACATTTCATTTCAGGCTGTTCAGTTTGTGCAGCGTCTGTCTCGAAACGTGTGGTCTGCCGTTGTCCTGATGAAAGACTATGTCCTTGCAATTTGACAAAATCGGACGTTTCTGTTTGATTTCTCGATTCAGATTGATTAATTGGCGATAGTACTTGTCCGAATCAATCGTTTGGGCAGCGGTAGAAACTCAAAATAAATTACAATCCCACCAAACACAGAGCATCACCTTCATTGGGTGCAAACTGGCCTTTGCCATTGCGTCACCATGCTCACCTGCCTGTTTCCATGTGCGTTTGCACTGAACATTGTTGTAAAGGACCCATTTCTCATCACCCGTCACTAATCGATCCAAAAACAGCTCGAGTAAAGAAACGGCAGCAGAAATTCACTCGATTTTGTTCCTCTCGGCCAACAAATGGGGCACCCATATATCGAGCTTCAAATCGAATCCCATGTTTTTTAAATGCCGAAAAGCGGTAGATCGGTCAACGTTAAGTGCTGTAGCAACTTCCTCTGTCGAGATTTGCGGAGTATTCTGAATTAAAGTACACAAAACCTCGTCATCAATGTGTGAAGGTTGACCTGAGCGTGGCTTGTCTTCAAGGTTAAACTATCTGCGGCGAAATTTCGCAAACCATTTTTCCACAGTTCGTTTAGCTGGTGCTTGATCTTGATAAACCTCTTGAACTTTTTACGGCTGCTGCAATGTTTATTACCTTTCGAAACTCGTAATGCATAACATGCTGTAAATGCACCTTATCGACAATCATTTTGAAAGTAAACTTTCTTGAAGCAGTTTGTATCTACAGAAATTATTTTGTTTGAAATGAAAGCTGCACACGTCACCTTTTCAACGATCTGTCTTACGTAGATGGCCGTATTAATGACAACACTTTACGCCACTTCTAACGCCATCTATTGCATCTCCGCACAAACTTTTGCGCTCATCACAATAGTATAGTAAACAAGTCTAAGTAACCATCTTTCATTAATACAAATACTTTTTTTAAACAAAAGAATTGAAAAAAAAAATTAACATAAAATAAAAATGATAAATAAATAAAATATTTTTATATATACTATCATTTTAAATTATAAAAATAAGTTTAAGTGAAAACAGAATATATATTCTAATTAAAGCATATTTTAACAAAATTGGCTATTTTTACTGGCACTCTAGTTTCATTATGCACTTCTATTCGAATGGAACTTTTGACATGCTTTGAGACAACCCAACTCATGAGATTTTTTCTGATTCGGAAAACTGATTCATTCTGATTGTGAAAACTTTACCCACTGATTGAGATTCGTTGCACTTTCTTCATTGTAGCACTTTTTTCATTTTGTACCATGAAAATATAAATCTAGTCTGTCATTTTTCCTACCAATTCCACAGCTCTGATTTATGACAAACTGTTTAACTTATTTTTGTATACCTAATTTCCTTAAAAGTTAATCTATCTTTTGGACAGTCCTGTACAACTTTGAGAATTCAGACATGAATTTAAACAGTGTTTCTAATTAGGTTCTATAGAGAATTTTGAAGTTTTGGAAGACATTACTATTAGTTCCATGAACATTTTTTTTTTTTTTTGTTACACATTAATTAATGATAGGTGAAAAAAATATTAATTATTTAATGTGTTTAACTGGGGTTCCTTAGAATATGGATATTGTTTTGAGATTTTTACAAGGTCATAAAGACAGTAATGCTGATTTGAAAATTTAGAATTGCAAATAAGAAATGAGAGGAAAATTGCAACATTTAGTGACATTCTAACACAACAATGTCACACTTCATTCCAGTGCCCAACATTAAAAAATTTGACAGCCCATAAAAAAAATTGCAAAGTTTTAAAGCCACCTATAATTAATATTTTTTTTTCCCAACAAAGACAGCAATATAAAGATTATTAAAAGCAAGTTAAAGATTAGAGTAAGAACCACACCATGCTATACAAAACTGCTATTTATTTTTCAAAGTAATTCAATAATTACCGTTCTTCTTCTTTAAGCCTTGCATATTCTTGCTCTTTTTGGACTCTCCGCCTTTCATACTCGGCCTTCCTTTGAATTGACATATTCATTATCATTTCTTTTTTACGAGCCATTTCAGTTTCTGTTTCCTAAAGGTAAAAAGATAATAAACTATGGAAAAAGTCTAGGTTTAATTGCATTAGTCATTTTGAAAAGAGGTGAACTCTTCTTTTCAAAATGACCGATTCAATTAAAATAGTTATTTTATTTTTAGATTTAATAAAAAACAATATGAAAAAGAGAAAGGACTTTATAATGTTCAACAGAGAAAACAAATAAAAGTAAAACATCTTTTACATGTTTTGTTCTCATGCATCTTTATCTGTTGAACATAGATTTTACAAGGGCCCAAAGCATTAATATATTGAGCAATGTTATGACCATATCAGATGGTAGAAAAACAACAACAAATATTATACAAAGCATTCACTTAAAATTTCTGGAAAAAGAGGAACTGATCAAATTGGTTCTCAGGGTTCTTTATAGGCTTATCTATTGTGGTCTGAATACATATTGTTATCAGATAAATCATATATATTAAACGGGCAAGCAATTTTCCCAATTATGAATGATATCGTAAACAACTGAACCGATTTTCACGAAACTTGCATCCTATACTAAAATGAGCACGAGAAAAAGATCTAGCTAGGTCCTGAATTCAAGAAAATTCTTTTTTACAGGGTAAAACAAAAACAGAGGTGAAACTTCTGCTTGCTATATATCGAATAATGCTCATGCAATTTACACGAAACGTGTTTTCTATAGTAAGTCGACTACAAGAAACACATCTAGCTAGGTTTCGAATTCGAGAAAAGGTGTTTTGATCGATTAAAACAAACTCAGCACTGAAAATGCTGCTATATATCGAAAACGGCTCTAACGTTTTTCAGAAAACTTGATGCCTATACTAATTCGAGCATAAGAAATCGATCTAGCTAAGTCGCTAATTTGGGAAAAATCGTTTTCTATGGTTAAAACATGATCATAGCTCAAAATGGTGGTATCAATCGAAAACAATTCCGACGGTTTTTATGAAATATGCTTTATTCGATTGTGAGAAAACCATTCAACTAAGTCTTGACTGCGGGAAAAAAAATGTTTGTAGGTTTAAAGCATTTTTGAAATATTTAATCTTCCGTAATCGAAATTTCCGCCAATACTAATGCTCATTTATCAGCAACAGGCTCAAAGGATGATCTCGATGGCGGCACTAACTGCTTGCCTTCTTAAATTAGGCACTAGATAACAGCCGATGTAGCTCAAAAGTACAGCAACATTCATTTTAACTGACTGGAAAAATAAAATTAATTGATTTTACCAAATGTTGATTTCATGAACTTAAGTATTTGCATAAATATAATTGTAAATATGCTAATACTTTTGAAAGAAAACTGCGCTTATACCTTTGCTATGTTTAAAACTATTAACATATTGTTAGAAATATCGCTGTAGTTTGATGCCATGGCGATACATCCTGGCTCAAAATTAGCAGCAGTTTTAAAAGCAAGACAATTTTTCTGCCTAACTTGTCACATAGTTCCCGAAATGTCTCATTTTTGCCGCCAACCATTGATTTGGACAACGATTGTTGAAGAATAATCATTTAAAACATGGAGAATAGCAGTCAAAATATCCCGGAGGTAATCGCATTCCAATAAAAGTCTTATTTTTATAAATGACAATCCAAATTTTCTTCTATATACATTTTTTTACAAAATTGTTTACAATAAAAAATTTAAATTCTATTGCCCCCCCCCCTCAAAATGACATTGTATTTAAAAGAAAACAAGCATTTTTATATTATATCTGAAACATGTCATTACTTTTGCATCACTGTGACACCATTTTCACTGACTTTTCGCTTTCGACTGTGCTACAAATACGAGCCATAGATTTAAATATATACCACATGACTTATTGATGTTTTCCAAATTGTAACTTTTACTTTTTGATGTTTATAGAAAAATAAGGGTAAAAGTAGTTTTTTCAAACAATCTTTCAGAAATATTCAATGTTCATCTTCAAAATCACAACTTATTTCTTTTTACGGCACAGATGTCATATACGCACCATGTTGGTGTGATTATTTCTGACGCCAATTTGGCGAAAACCTCGTTTTTGAATATCAGTTTCATATATATTTTTAAAAAGGGAATAACAATAAATAAATAAAAGTTTAATTAATAATTGTAGAACAAAACTATTTATATAATTTTAAAAAAGAAAATAAAAGTAAATAAGCAGTTTATTAATAAACAAACATCCGGGTTACTATATCAAGGAAAATAACGACGCTTTCGCACGAGTTAAGTACCACGGTGCGTATATGACATTGGCATCAGAAAAAATTGGGCCAACGTGTTGCATATATGACATCTGTGCCTTTTTTACTTATAATGCATTAATTTGGTGCGATTACTGGAATCGATTATGAAAAATTCAATGTTTTTTTTTTTAAAGCTAGGTTAAAAACACAAGCAAGTAAATTAGTTAAAAAATGTATCATTTTTACACCTTTTCTTTCTTAAGATAGGGCCAAATGAATCATCATTTAAACTATCTGTTTAGAATTTCTAAATTGATTTCTTAACATATTGGTTAATATTAGACTATTAATTGATAAAACCGTTTTTTTTTTTTTTTTTTTTTTTTTACACTCTTTTATTTAACCTAACTTGGTTTTTGTTTGTAAAGATTAAATTTTGGACTATTTTTAATACACTTTTTGATAAGCCAGAATTATTAAAATTATGTTCACAGGTAAATTTTCGATGACAGTGCAACATTTTATTATTTTCAGCAATTAATTATAAATTAATACATTAATTTTAAGGCATTTTAATGTTATCGTGCCATAGGTGATCAATCCCCAAATATTCCCTGTAATGTAACTCTATGAGATGCAGTTCTATGAGAATTAAAACAACGATAGCTGTAATTATGCTTCAATAAATGCTCTCAAAAATAGGTCAAATGGTTGTGAAACTGCAACAATGAAACATTTTAATGACTAAAGAGTAAAAAATAAATTATAAATAAAAAAATAAAGAGTAATATTTAAAAAAAGAGTATAATTTTATCAATTAACTATCTAATTATCTAATAAATAAATTAATTTACGATTATACATTCAGCAATCAAATTAGAAATCCTAAAAGGATAGTTTAAATAATGTTTAATTTTTTTTTCATTCCCGATTCCCTATCTTGAAAAAGAAACAGAGCAAAAATTATGTAGTTTTTAATAAATTCATTTGTTTGCATTTTCTAGAAAGCGCATAAAAATCCGTGAATTTTTCATAATCGAGTTTGGTGCCCATGTCAAATGAATGTATTGTAAATGATATTTTTGAAAAAAAAAAAAAAAAAAAAACATGAATTGCAGTCAAACAAATATACGTGATTTTCATGATGAACATTGAATGCTTATAAAATAATGTTTAAAATAAACTATTTTTGAAATTATACTTATTAGTTCTCCAATCTTCATGTTTTTGTTGAAATAGGATTATGCCTTATTTATAATTTTTTTCTACTTTATAGCCTTTAAATGTATTATTGTTGCAGTTTATGGCAACCATTTGGGATATTTTGACGTGGATTTGTTGACACATCATTAAATCCATTGTTGTTTCAACTCCCATACAACTGTGGGCATCATAGAGACTATTTGGCGATTTATCACCTGTGGTGGGGCCTAAAAATTTATGTATTAATTTATAATTAAGTTCTAAAAATAATAAAAAGTTGTGCTGTCTTCGGAATAATGCCTGTGAACGTAATTTTTATAATTCTAGCGTACCAAAAAGTGGGTTAAAAATAGATTATAAAATTCCATCTTTACATACAAAAATCAGATTGAGTTTTAAAAAAAAAAGTGTGTTCAAAAAACTACTGAGCGAGGCTTGGTCTACCAGGTACTATACATAATTGGGGCAAAGTGAGATCCCTCTCTCTTATTGGTTGAATTAGCTGCCCACTGAAACAATCAGCTTTCCACTTCAGTACTGAAAATTTACTTAACCTCTTGACAGCAATTGTCAAGTACACTTTTAAAAATATTTTGAGACTATTTTCATATCGGCAATTTTGACTGAAATGATGCGATTAAATAAGGGAAAAAATTCTGTTGTAAAATACTGGCATTATAATTACAAGATTTTATGCACTTTATACAGCACATAGACATGGCATTCATCGCAAAGGGATTAAGCAAAAATACAATCTCCTTCAGGAAGGTCAAGCGAATTCTGCTAGTTATAACGTTGTGTCTGGTGAAATGTTGAGCAAATATTGCTCATCTGATAAAGTCATTAAAATCAATTTTCAAGCAGATTTTAATATGACAAAAGTTTCTTCTCTATACCATTAAATAATATTTAGAGAAGTTGACACTGAAACTTACAGCAAGGATATCATTCAATAATTTTTATAACCTACAAATTTTAAGGAAGCTTTTCAAAAATTATTTTACCTCACACAATAACAGATCAAAAGCATTTCAGGACTAGATACTAAAGTATCTGTCAAGCCAAAATGTCGGAGAATTGAGTTGAATAAACTTAAAAAATTACACATAAAAAAAAAGTTTTATTTTTATGTTTACTGTTTAATAATATAAGAGTAAGTTTGCATTAAGTAAAATGCATAAGTTACAACAATGGAGATAATGTTTTAATTAATAATTCAAACAATAGAAATGTTATCATTATGGGAAAATTTTAAATTTTTAGGCTGACATTTTTGGGTGTTATTGTTGACGAATATTTTTGATTTTTAATCCCTGGTGAGAATTTGGCATTATAGTCTTCCAGTTCAATTTTGGTGTGAATGCAATAAATATTTTGGATGCCACTGTGTTTACAAAAGCATAATTTTACACAGAAAGGCAGAGCTGTGCTCCGACAAAAATACATTTTCAATACAATCATTTGAGAAGTTTCTTGTTATTTCTTTTATATATCTCTTCCTATTGTCCTCTTCAGCAATACATAAAAAGTGCTTTACAGAATCATAACTATGGTTTATTAAAATTTAGCAAGTCTGCAATGGATAATGCATAAAAATTCATAAAAATCAGAAAAAAAATGTGAAGGATTTTTTAAAAACATTTTTAAAGTTATCACTGACCTTTTTTAATGCTTAATATACTTATAGACCTTTACTGAAGCTTAAGAATGGTTGGACATATCTAATCAGTCAAATTAACAAATAAATATTCTTGATAATAATGAATAATATTTTCATGATAACAAAATAATTCTGAAATATATACCTCAATAAATTTTTGCTCAACTATGGTAAAGGCCAAAGGAGAGGTAATTAATTTAGTTCAATATGCGTTGTAAATATATGCATAAATAAATTGCATATGTTCAGATTTATATCAAACTTATTTTCATAAATGAGATACTATAATTTTTGCCTTGGCAGAAACAAAAACTAGTAACAAAAGCTATAAATTTCTTTTGAAAATGGTGGCTTTAGAATGTCAAAAATTTGTTATGTTCCACTAGATCTCTAAAATAATCAAACTAATTTTTAAAATAAGGTTATTACTCTTTATATAATCTCTCTTCCCCCTTACAACTGATTTTTAGTTTTACTATATATGAAAAGTATGTTTGTATAATAGTATAATAATTTATGAGCAATAAGTAATTTTGAGAAAAACTGAGATATGAAAATATACATTATTTAGTACTTTTACCTGAGGGATAAAATATTTAATAAAAATACTATTTTCAAAGTTAAATCTGGAAGTAAAAGTATGTTAAGAACTTTCTAAAATACTACATGTTTTCTGAAAAACTAATATAACAGGCGACAATTTTGAAAAAAAAATTGGGTATTACAACTGCTAAGATAATAATACTTATTAATAACTAAACTACTTTAGATACAATAGTTATTTCACAAAAAATCACTAAAAACTACAATATCTAAAAAAAGTTGCAGAAAATGTAGTTAAAGGATATCATAATCAAAATTTATATTATTTTCCACAACAGTAAAAACACACAGTGCTCAATTTAGAAAAGGGAAAACAAAAATAAAAACTAATTTGTAAATAGCTTAAATATAGTAATTAACAATAATTAAGACAGACAATATACAATACTTTTACTATGCTCAGCTTTTAAAATAGATATTAAACACTTACACAATGATGGGAAAATATTGAGGGAATCAAATAGGTGCTTAAAATATTAATATATCATATTTGAACATGCTAAAGCTTCACATAACATTTTGACCAAATTCAACAAGCACTAAAGTAAATAACTATGTTGCAACTGAACAGAAAGGGGCATACCGGGTCTGGATGCACCAAGTCAGCACCAATTACAAACCCAAATGAACTAGAATCTTCAGATGCTTCATTTGGCACATTAATTGAATTTGGCACACTAGACATATCAGAAGCAGTTTTACTTTTAAATGCTTTAGGTTTTGTTTTCTTTACCTCTTTTTCTATTGGAATATAAAATCCATCCTTAGATTTTTTCCCTGTACTGCTACCATCACACTTGCTATCTGGCACTTGAGGTAATACAATATGTATTTCTGTAGATGTCTTTGACTGAACAGGTTTTGAGTGATCTATTGTATTTGACGATTGCATTCTATTCACTGAAGTAGCAGTAGTTCTGACATTTGATTGTACTTTTTGCCTGTTTTCAGGCTTAATAACTTTGGAATACAGTTCTTCTGCTGGTGGAGCTTTATTAACAGATGGACATGGAGGTAATGAAGCAAAGGAAGACATTTTAGGCTGACTGATATATGGTGTGCGACTTTCTTGAAGCTGAGGTGAAGAAAGATAAGAAAATTCTTTGGAATCAAGCTCTTTATAACCTCCTCTGTTTAATGAAAAAGATGAATCATTAAATTGCCAATGAAGAGGTCCTCTGTTAGGTGAAGTACTGAAATGGTTGTCATTTGAAGACTGACCATGAAGAAAGAAATGGGAACAGTCATCAATGCTGTCTTTCATGAGATTTTCGACTTGTTCCTGCTGTAGACTAATCCTTGATATATCAGCCTGTAGATCTGTAAGACTAGTATTGAGGTGTTCAATGGAGGTCTGAAGATCTATATTCATTGTATCATCAACACCACCACTAATAGTATCAACAGCAAAGTCTACAGAATCTGAAAGAGGCAACTGCTCAGCTGCTTCTGTTTGATTCAACCATTTTTTCTGAACACTATCCAAATCTTCAGCTATTTCCTGAATAGACATCTTTTTTACTAAGGATGGTGTGCTCTCTATCACAGGTAATGACATTGGGGGAAATTCCACCTCTCCTACTTCTTTTCCAGTCCCACTATCTGGAGTGCCAGCTTCAGCATTTGATGATTTACTCACAGCTTGTAAAAAAGCTGCTTTACCAAGTTTCTGCCTTTGCTTCTTCCAGAGAAGTTCCATGCGCTTTTTCTTTAATTCAATCTTTCTTTTTTTTTCTTCTAG
This sequence comes from Maratus speciosus, assembly GCA_963932465.1. Classification (NCBI taxonomy): domain Eukaryota; kingdom Metazoa; phylum Arthropoda; class Arachnida; order Araneae; family Salticidae; genus Maratus; species Maratus speciosus. Next base: position 555,199,689 of record OZ010792.1, read on the forward strand.
TTTCATTTTTATGTTACAAAGTTGAGCATTTATCATTGTATCAACAGGTTCTGTAGGAGTTTCATGACCAGAATCTGTCTGAGGATAATTAGCACTAGCATTGACAGCATGTTGTTGCTGCCATGTTGTAGTATTTGGTAAAGCTGCAAAAGTTGTCTTTTTACCTTCCACTTCAATCCTTTTCACAGGTGTTGAAGGTGATTTTGTAGAGTGTTTATCCCTGTCAAATCCATCTTTTTCATTATTCATATAGATTATATTAATAGAACTACTACTCCCATCTCGCAGTTTAGATAACTGGGCAAAACTAGTTGTCGAAAAATTTTGTTTTGAATCAACATCACTTAAACAAATTCCAGAACTTTGAGAACTTGCTGATTCAGGGACACTACTTCTAGGTGAAAATTTTTCACAATTCCTCCAACCTTTATTTTCAGTTATATTTGAAGCAGACACAGATCGTAAAGGTCCTTCTACACCAGCTAGTTGGTTATAATAATCTTCAAGACTTTTACGTGCTTTTCTCAGTTCCCCATTAGCAAGATTGCCTTCTGTACACGAGAGAAAGCCTTCACTATTTTTTCTCAGTCCATAAATTTGTTCTCTTTGAGGAGAACTTAAGGATGCAAAATTAGTTTTTGTAATATGTGAATGCTTTGCTAAATTGATATCTTCATTGCTAATAGAAGGTTGAGAAAAATTACTGCTTGCACTTTCCCCCTCAACAGCTGGTCTTGATTCAGCAGTATGTCTGAAAACAGAAAAGAGTAAATTAATTTTGAATATTATGTAAACACACTAATTATTTACATAAACACTTTGATATGCAATATTTTTTATGTACTGAAAAGTAGAAAGCAGGGGGAAAAAAGCAATACAGATTAAAGATTATTTTAGATTTATTTAACGCAGTGATGCACTATGCCATTTTCTAATTGTCAATAGCACTTTAGGTATGTACCATGATGTTTATTATAATTACTAGAAGATAGCCCATCAGAATGGCGTTTGTATTTTTAAAAGGATTGAAAAATCAAATCTAAACAGTAAACATTCACTCGTGATGCCACTTGAAAAAACATATTTTTTAGGAATAACAATGGAGTCATTCTCAAGAGTCATGTGAGATAACTGGAGTCAAGGCTGTGAAAAAAAAAAATTAAAACAGCCAAATATAAAAACTCTAACATTATTACATTTAATACAAACATTCGCTCACCTTAAATTGGCATTTTTAAAGAAAGTTTTAATGCATGGAGTTCGTTTAGATCGCTATATTGCCAATGAACCCCATGGTCTACATTTTAATGAATCTCAAAGGAATGAATCGGAAACATTCATAATTAGACATTGATTTTGAAAAATCGTGGAATGATTGCAAAAAGCATAAAATGTTTTTAGTTTTGTATGTTTTATATTGCCATTGAGCAAAATTATTGCATCCATGGTCTATATTTTAATGAATTCCAAAGGAATCATATTGTTTACTATCACTGATTGATTGAGTGATATGATTTTTAACGCAAGATGTATCATAAAAGATGCCTATTTCAATGTAGCTCATCACTCAAGTTGTTTTTGTTTTTCACAATCTTTCTAAAAAGGTTAATCTTACGCAGCTTTATTGAAAAAATTAAATCTCAGAAAATTAAAATAATTGGCTGATTTTAACGAAAGATTATTAGGATCTAGATGAGTTTACTGCGGAAGTGTTATACACTTAGCGCTATTATATATATAATTACCCCTTGAAATAAACAATCTCTTAAAACCATACAAAGGAAAGTAGGAAATAGACATACTTATCAAAGTTTTATTTAAAAAGAATTATACCAAAATACAGAGCGTCTACAAATTAGTTGGGCAATTTTGTAAGTTAAGAACTTCTGAAATATTAAATGAAATTAACTAGTTGAAAGTCAGACTAGTAGTAACATTGCCGAAGTTTATTCACAGATGACGTTAGATGTCATAACCAGGGCTGCAAAGTCAGAGTCAGGCCCATTTTTGAGTGAAAGAGTCAGTGCCGGATCTATTAAAATTCCCTGAGTCGCAATCGTTCATTTTACAAGCAGGGCTGCACAGTCGGAGTCAGGTCCATTTTTCAGCGAAAGAATCAGAGTCAGATCTGTTAAAATTCCCGGAGTCATCCATTTTCCCCACCGACTTTGCAGCCCTGGTCATAACTGATACTATCGCTTAGTGAGCGGAAGTGTTATTCAATGGCCACCACAATCACAAGATCTTTCATGGCTTGATTTCGGTGTATAGGGTTTGTAAAGGATCAAGTGTACAAGCTGCCACTTCCTGCATCCATTCCTGAGCTAAAATCAAGAATCTGCGCTGCAATTAATTTGGTCGGCAGAAACATGCTGACTAAATCTGTGGCAAGAAATGATTTATCGATGGGACATTTGCAGAGTCACGAAAGGAAGTCACATTGAACATTTGTGATAATGGTAAATTTGAACTATTTTTCTATCTTACAACAATATGCACTTTATTATTTTTTTTTCCTGCCAATTCCATTCAATAAATCATTCTTTTTCTCCAACTAATTTGTAGACAATCTGTATATGAATCTGTATTGGAATTCAGAGGGGAGAAAAGGGGATGTCAAACATTTACTTTCAAAATTTCAGTATTTTATGACACATTAGCATAGCTGTCAACTGTTACAACTTTTTGTCACCACTGTGTTGAAACAGAAATTTTATTTAATTGCAGATTTCTGCGATTAAATAAGGCAGAGTTTTCAACACAAAAATAAATGGTGATAAAAAATTGTGTTAGTTGGCAGCCTTGCATTAGTATAACTTCATCATACCTACATAGACCTAAAAATTTGCAATACAATTTAAATTATTCATTACATTTCCTAGGTGATACAGTACTATTAAAATGATAATGTGTGTGATTACTTCAATGTATAAGACAAAATATTAATTCTACAGCAGTTAAAATTGAGAGAAAAGTTTAATTTTTTTTTCTATTCAGGTAGACAGTACTTAGAATTCTTTCTTTTCATTGCCTATGTTTATGTTAGGAAAAAAATGCGCTTTTTGAGCACTTGATAAATTAAAATTTGAAAATTAATTATCTTCAAATGAAGAATTTCCTTACTTTACTGATACAGTAAATCATGACAGAATACTGTATTGATATTAGAAAAAAAAAAAATTGCTCTAGAAAAGCAAAACGAGACAGCAACAATTATTACAATTATCTATAATGAGCAAAATAATCTGTCAAAGAAATTAATCAAATTTATCATACCATTTAATCCACACGCTTGGTTATAAAAAAATATGCAGTGTTAAAATATGCATTCTTTTAAGAATATATTAGTACATTTGAATTTACACATTTAAAATAAACAAATAATTACAGAACATTCCAGTATCACTACATAAATAAATATGTAAGAACCCCATTTTATTTCTTTGGAAGCAAGATGCTGCAACATCCACAATGAAAGTGTGTGTGTGTGTGTGGGGGGGGGGGGGATGTGTGCAAGGTTTCTATCATATCAAAATGTGACATAAAATTAATGTAACAAGAAGTAATATGAAATTAAGATTTGATAGACATGTAAAAATGTTGTCCCATTAAATTTCGGTGTAAAAAGTCGTGTTTTACTGATTCAATCCTGATTCCTAAATTGCAATTTTTTGCTACAATACCAAAATTTCCAAGTTTTAAATATGACTTAACGCTCTCACTGTATTTTATTTACTTTTTATCAAAATAGGTTAAAAAATCGTGCATTAATTTTATGACACATTTCAAATCTACATATATCTTAAAGTTAAAAAAGGCAAAAATTTTTTCGTAAAAGAGTATTTTTTTAAAAAATATAGAATTGGATCATAAAAAAAAAAAGATTGTCAGAAAACTGAATTTGAAGAATAATCATATAAAAGCGAAATTCTGAAAATTAATCTTGGTTAAATGCATCCCCATGGAAATCGTGGGTTGCACAAATTTTGCTGCTTTTACGTTGCCCGTGGAAATCACGGGATGTGCAGCCAGAGGGTTAATGGTTTTTCACTCTGTTTTTCAAATTTCTGATCTATTCTGTTGCTAGAAAACATTTCCAGGAATAAAGATACATAAAAATAAAGCAAAAGACAACTTAAAGTTTAAAATATGGGAATTTAGATTAGGTGCCAATAGACTGCACATAATAAATCAGAATTAGATAAAATAACATTAAATAAAGAATGGAAAATATTATATGCTGAATTTGAAAGGTCAAATAGAAAGAGTAAAATATTTCCACAGAACTAGTTTAAAACTGAGAGAAGGGGTTGGGGGGGGGGGGGGGAGGGGAGGGGGGAGAGGAAAATAATCTTATCTGATTAATAATTACTTTAATTTTACAAATTGTTATTAAATAATAGGATAAAATTAGTTATCAATTGACATTAATTTATATATAAATATAATAAAACTTTTTGCAATAGTTAACTATAAATCACATGAACAATCGACAATAGAAAAATTAGCCAACAATTATGATACACTATAAAAATGTATATCCAATAATCTAAAATGCATAAAAGAAGGAGGGTGGGATTTAGGAGAAAAAAATCCCCATTAAACAATCCTGCAAGTTCATTGTTTATGAATATATTTACAAATATTCATAAAAAATAATATTGAAGGATTAAAAAAAAACAATTATTAAAATTTACAGATACAATGTGACTATAGTCTACATATGATGGCAGCAATGACAAATTCTTTTTCTCAACTATTTAATAATACAGATTAGTTTGATTTCTGTTTTTATATAAATATAGAAAATGAAATCATGAAGTCATCTGCAACTGATTTTAAAGAGCAGCAACTTTAAAATGAAGAATATAATTGTAAATCACAAAAATATCATTAAATTACAAAAATACAATTTTTATACTAACTTTAAATCTATTACATCACAAACAAGTCTATGATAAGAAAATGCCTACTGGTTCCTTTTTATAAATTAGATTGCAGATATTCCAATTTTAAAAAATCCATTAAAATATGCCATTTTAGCGAACGAAAATTTATTCAATAAAAACAGCTTTGTACATTTTGTTTAATAGAGATAAATATTTAAACCTACACATTCATATGACAAATATATAGATCAAGTGTTCATGAGGTAACCTTAAAAAATATATATATACAATAAGATGGATACCTTGGGCTGCCAGAAACTGAATCTGTAGAACCTACATAAGGCAAATTAGATGACTTCCAACCATTAACAACACCTACAGAATTTGTTCTTTGCAGCTGATTTGGTCCTATTTCCTCTAAAAGTATTAATAAAAAAGAAATTGTACAATTTTTAATACAGTATTTTATATGTATAAACATCTTTAAAAAGTTCTTTGAATAAAAATTAGATAAATGATAAAAAATTAAAACACTAACTTACCACTAGATAAATTAGACTTCTTTATATTCATTTTTTCAGCTAGCTTTTCTTTACTACCATAGACTTTGGTTCGACTACTAAAAAAATGAAAAGAATAAAGAAAGATCAGCAAACATGGCAATGAATATTCTTAAAAATAAGCATCAGAGTTGAAGATTAAGAATTAAAAAAACTTTCATTATTAAAAGCATAGGAACTTCAGGTTTAGGAATAGGTTTTTAAAGCATAGGAACTTCATAAAACAAAAAAAAAAAAATCATTTTCTAATAATAAAAGCATTCAAAATAAATTAATTGCGAATATATATTTTTTAAGTACATTAGTCTTGGAAAATAAATTTCCTGTGAATTTTTAAGTGCACAGGGTAAATGAGAATTACCTTTATAACATTAATACTCAATAAAATCTGAAAGAAATGATACCATGTTATGTTGCTTTTACTACAAAAGCAACATGCAGTTATATTTGTAAGGTATTAAAAGAAATGATCACGTACACATCATGTATATGAAAGGATAAAAACCCTTTAAAATTACAAAATTTAAATTAAAATCTATGTCTAAGACCAGTTTCTCCCCTTGTAACTTTGTTTCCCAGCAATACATCTTATTACTTTCAGATAGTGATGGGCGATTCTCGAGAATTCGACAATCGAGAAAAATCGTCATCGTAAAAAATCACAATCGATACAGCCATCGATTAATTCCTAGAATCTACAATTGAGATGTTTTACAATCGATTATAACGAGAAAAGCTAAAAACAGTTATTGGAAAACTTACCTATTATTCTGGCCGACAATTTCATAGTAGTGATAGGGCTTAGTGATGGGCGATTCTCTAAAATTTACCAATCGAAAAAAATCGTTATCGTAAAATACACAATCGATACAGTCATCGATTATTTTCGAGAATCTACAAAGGAGATGTTCTAGAATCGATTATTGAAATCATTGTTTTTACATATATATAAGGCAGATTTTATTAAATATAGGGTAACTGAAAACAGATGGAATAAAAAAACAACAAACCAAAGGGAGGCTATAAAGGAGCCATAAGACTGGAAAAGTCTTGTAAGGGTGCCCCCTGGCTGAAAAAAGCTGAAAAAACGCGAGTAGCTATGAAGCGGTAAGGGGAGTTTAAGTATCAAAAATTAGAATTTTTCGGCAATTAGCACCAAAATGGCCAAAGAAATAAGAATCAAAAGCACCCCCTAGTGGCAAAAACATGAACTAAAGGATGATAAAAGGGATCAAAATTTTTTATTGATTTTTCTACGTCATTTGAGATTGGATCTTTAATTTCCCCATTTTTAGAAAGACTTCGACTGGAATACATTAAACGAACCCCCGAGGGGAGCAAAGTAGGGGGAAGGGGCAAGGAAAGTGCATAATATGAATAAGTGGTCACAGGACTTTCCAACGATATGTCACATGAGGGGTGTCGGCTAAATTTAGAAAAGTGCCCCCGCGCGGGGCAAAGTAAGGGGAGGGGCGCGGGCGATATATAAAATGAAATAGTAGTCACAGAGCTTTCCAATGATATATCACATGAGGGGTATCAGCAAAAGATAGAAAAGAGTCCCAACACTCAGGATTCCAATTATCGTGCCCCCGAAATATACCCTGCCCAGCCTTCTCTTTGAATTTTTCATATATTAAAAATTATTTATCGGAGGGCTCCGTAAAAAAATCCGATCTAAAATGTTTAAAAACGCTACGATTTCAAAAAAGTTCGGAAAGTGCCTCTCTCGGGGCGCCAAAATAGGGAGGGAAGAAGAAAGGTTCATAATATGAAAGAGTAACTTTCCGATGATAACCGAAAACTTTCCGATGATATATCAAATAACTGGTCCAAAAAAAGTTTGAAATCTACCCCTCCCAAGTGGGTTCCCTCTTTTATCCTAGAATATACCCGGAAATCACGCAGCCCCACTTCTCACCCGCAGCACCCCCCACGCAGCCACCAAAATTTTATATTTAATAAATAATATTTATCGGAGAGCTCCATTAAAAAACCTCATTTAATGATATTTATTGTAGAAATCTCTGCAATTAAAAAAAAAAATCACCCCCGCACCGCTCCCCCCCCCCCTTCCGGAATTCAAGTCTGGGAGGAGAAAGGTTCATAATATGAAAGAGTGGTGAAAGGACTTTCCGATGATATGTCAAGGAGAGGTTTGGTAAAAGTTTGAAAATTACCCCCCCCCCCCTTTGTCCACTCTCGCGCCTCCCAGAATTCACTCACCTTCCTCTTTGAATTTTTTATATTTAATAAATAGTATTTATCTGAGTCTCCAGGTATGGGGCAGCTTGGCAGAGGTAAAATAAGAGAAACATTGAAAATTCGGGGCAAAATGACACTAAATTTAACAGTAAAGTTTGAAACTAGGACTATACAGAACTGAATACATAAACCACTATGCTTCATAACCCACATCGGTTAATAGCAATAAAAAGATAAGTGCCAGTTAAACTGATGGCATTGAGCTCACAGGTTATTCACATTAATTGTATATTATACTCTTATTTCAAAGAATAATGTCCCTCAAAAAATAAATGAAGGGAAATATACCCCGTTTGCCCCTTTTATACTTAACCAATGAACCTCCAAATGAAATCAGGGAAACTCCTTAACTATAATAAATCAGTATATCAAATTTGAAGAAAATCAGATAATTCTGCATGAAAAAAAGAAACATATCGCTAAATTAAGGGTGGTCTAACCCCTTTAACCCTTTTATACTTAAATAATGAACCTCCAAATCTAATCAGGAAAGCTCCTTATTAGAACGAACATAGAAAAAAAAAATTAAAGTAAATTGAATAATTCTCCATGAAAATCCATTTATCTAAATTAAGGGGAGGGGACTTGTATACTTAACCAATGAACCTCCAAATCTAATGAAGGAAGCGCCATATCGCAATAAATCGGTATATTAAATTTGAAGCAAATCGAATAATTCTGCATGAAAAACCCTTTTATCTAAATTAAGGAGGAAGCCAGCCCCTCCCCTTTATACTTAACCCATAAACCTCCAAATCTAATCAAGGCAGCTTCTTAACATAATAAACCGGTATCCCAAATTTGGAGCAAATCGAATAATTCTGCATGAAAAACCCATTTATCTACATTAAGGAGGGGGTCTACCCCCCTTTATACTTAAGTAATGAACCTCCAAGTTTAATCAGGGAAGCTCATTAACATAATAAACCGGTATAATAAATTTGGAACAAATCGAGTAATTCTGCATGAAAAACCCAATTATCTAAATTAAGTGGGGGACCAGCCCCCCTTCTCCCCCTTTATCCTTAAACAATGAACTTCCAAGTTTAATCAGGGAAGCTCCTTAACATAATAAACCGGTATACCAAATTTGGAGCAAATCGAATAATTCTGCATGAAAAGCCCATTTATCTAAATTAAGGGGGGACCAGCCCCCTTCTCCCCCTTTATACTTAACCCGTAAACCTCCCAATCTAATCAAGGTAACTTCTTAACATAATAAACCGGTATATCAAATTTGGAGCAAATCGAATAATTCTGCATGAAAAACCCATTTATCTAAATTAAGGAGGGGGTCTACCTCCCTTTCCCCCCTTCATACATAACTAATGAACCTCCAAGTTTAATCAGGGAAGCTCCTTAACATAATAAACCGGTATACGAAATTTGGAGCAAATCGAATAATTCTGCATGAAAAACCTATTTATCTAAATTAAGGAGGGGGGGGGGGACCAGCCCCCCTTCTCTCCCTTTATCTTTAACCAATGAACCGTCAAAACTAATCAGTGGATCGCCTTATCAGAATGAACATAAAAAAAAATTGAAGCAAATCGTACATTTTAATCAAGAGTTATCGCGTTACGTACATACATACGTACGTACGTACATGCATACACACAGAACCGACGGATACATTAGTTCTCAGGCTTAGATAGCCTGTGAGCTAAAAAGAGATTGGATAAGCAGATGGACTCCTTTGAGAAATTATGTCTTCAACCAACCGGTAAGTTTGACTCTGAAAGCTTCATTTCCATCTCGCATTTCGGCAAATCTCATCTCGATGATTTTTCCAGCATTTCGACGCTTCCAGATGGGAAGCTGCTCGATGGTTTGTTCTCTCGCGGTTTTAAACCTTTCGGAATGGGAAGTCTCTCGTCCTTTTCAACCTTTCCCGATGGGAAGCCTCTCGCTGGTTTCTCTCGTTCTTTTCGAAATCTCCCAACGAAAAGCCTTTCGAGGATTTCGCTCGCGCTTTTTAACATTTCGCTATGAGAAGCTTTTCGAGGATTTCTCTCGTCCTCGGCAGAGAAGAAAAGTAAGAAAATTTATCGAGAGTACCAAGGGATGAGATAGAGAAAGAGGCACGACAATGAGCTGTGAAATGAAGCCCTAATTTTCAAAGTTTCTCTTATTTTAGCCCTACCAAGATGTCACATACCTGGAGCCCTCCGATAAAAATTATTTATTAAATATAAAAATTTCAAAGAGGAAGGTGGGTCGGGTGATTTCGAGGAAGGAGGACGTGAGAGTGGAATCATGCGGGGTGCAATTTAAAAAATTTTACCGAACCCTTCCTGTGGCATATAATCGAAAAGCCGTTTGACCACTCTTTCATACTATGAACCTTTCTTCGCCCAAAGGGGGATGGGGAAGGGGAGAACAAATTTTTAAAACCGTAGCCAATTTCTATAATAAATTTAAATATCACTTTAGATGTGGGTTTTTTATGCAGTCTTCTGGTAAATATTAAGTATTGAACATAAAAATTTTAAAGTGGCGGCTGTGTGAATTCCGGGGCGAAAGAGTGGGCTCACGGGGGGTGGGAGGGGAGCAATTTTCAAACTTTTTTTGGACCAGTCATGTGATATGTCATCGGTAAGCTCTCGGATGACTCTTTCATATTATGAGACTTTCTTCCTCCCCTCCCCAATTTGGCCCCTACTGCGAGGGTAGTTTTTTCTGTTTTTATCATTTTAGATCAGATTTTTTTATGGAGCCCTCTGCTAAATATTATTTATAATATATGAAATTTCAGGACACTTTTCCAAATTTAGCCAAGACCCCTCATGTGACATATCGTTGGAAAGGTTTGTGACTACTTATTGATGCTATGCACTTCCGGTGCCCCCCCCCCCCCCCCCGGAGGACACTTTTCCAAATTTAGTCAATACCCCTCTTGTGAGATATCGTTGAAAAAGTCTGACTACTTATTGATGTTATGCACTTCCGGTGACAGTCCCCCCCACTCTTTGCCCCCCCCCCCCCCCCGGGACACTTTTTCAAATTTAGTCAAGACCCCTAGTGTGAGATATCGTTGGAAAGGTCTGTGACTACTTATTGATGTTATGTACCTACGGTGTCCCCACCACCACTTTGCCCCCCCCGGGGGGGGGGGGGGCACTTTTCCAAATTTAGCCAAGACCCCACATGTGAGATATCGTTGGAAAGGTCTGTGACTATTTATTGATGTTATGCACCTCCGGTGACAGTCTCCCCCAATTTGTCCCTCCCGGGGGACACTTTTTCAAATTTAGCCAAGACCCCTCATGTGAGATATCGTTGGATAGGTCTGTGACTACTTACTGATGTTATGCTCCTCCGGTGTCCATCCCCCCATTTTGCACCCCCCCCCCCCCCACCCCCCGTGGGACACTTTTCCAAATTTTGCCAAGACCCCACATGTGAGATATCGCTGGAAAGGTTTGTGACTACTTATTGATGTAATGCACCTCCGGTGACCGCCCCCCCTACTTTTCCCCCACGGGGTGTTTTTCTAAATTTAGCCGAGACCCCTCATGTGACATATTGTTGGAAAGGCTTATGACCACTTACTCATGTTATCCACCTCCCGCACCCCTCCCCCCTTTACCCCCACGGGGAGGGCTTTTTTATAAATTCAGATCCAGACTTCTCATGTGACATATGGTTGGAAAGGCCTAAAGACCTGTGACGACTTAATCATATTATGCAGCTGCTCTGTCCCTCCGCTCACTTTGACCCCTCCCCCAAGAGATCTGGTCCGAGGTTCATTCGTTTCGATATATTTTTTACAAGATTTTGTAGTGCGTGCACACCACACCCGCCTGCTATCATATATCAGTGCCGTATATAGCGGGTAACCTGTTCGTGATTTCATATTACAAGATTACGTATAAATTAGGGGCCCCGATTAAAGGAGGGGCCCACTAGCGGTCGAAGTCACCTAGTCTTTATTAACATCGACGCATTCTAGTTCACCTGAAGACGATTCTTGATAAATGTATGATGTATATAATACATAATATATGATTTATAAAAGAAATTTGCAAACTGCAGTCATCGAGAAAAAATTTACACAATCGAAAATTATCGAGATGTCCATACAATCGAGAAAATCGAGAAAAACATCTTGTTATCGCCCATCACTACTTTCAGATATCATTTTCGGACGATCTTTAAGAGTAAAAATGCTGACATACGGAATATTCTCATTCAGTTGCGGTTAGCCGATTCCCGGGCCGGCCAAGCCCATGTCTTGCATCTGAGCCTGGAGAATCAATCAAAAGCTAATCAGCCAATTAAAGAAATGTTCCTCCCAATTTTACAACTGTGCCCTCTGCTGGAAAATATGTTAAACCTTAAGATATTAGCTAAAACCCGCGCCAAAAACGACAGATCTTGCCATTTTGAGATGCCGGCAAAACTCATGTCAATGCAGCTCCTAAAATCAGCGACATAAGTGGCTCGAGGGACCCCCGGCCGAACTCGCGAATTAGACTGTAAGATGAGTGGCTAAATAAATGAGTTCGGTCCATCAAGCGGTTCCCGAGTTTCAGTTATTTATTCCACTAGTTCTGTCAACTCCTAGATGTCCTTACATATTAAAGACGGCTGTACGGACACCATGCCGGAAAATGAACGGCCCGCGACTTCTTCTATAGGTTCCAGAACGCTCCCGAAATCATTACATTTTTAAAGTCAGCGAGGATGGTAACCCGCCGTGAAGATCCCTCTGCTCTGCCACGACAACTATCACTATTACGATAAAAGAAAAAGAATATCCTTCTAAACTTCGAAAGATTTGTGCTTAGGTTTCAACCGAGTACTGGAAGATCATAAGGTACAAATCCTGCTTCGTCCTGATCGTTTGTGCTCTGTCCGAACAATCTCTCTGAATGGGAAAAATAGGATATTTCCGATGTCGTTTTTCGTAAATGATTAACAGAAGGCTGTAAAGGACTGTTCATATTACGTGCAAATGATAACCGAATCATCGAGAGACTGTGAAAAGAAAGGAAAAAAAAAAAAAAAAAACATTTATTCACTTGGATTTTTTTTCCAACAATCTTTGATTAAAGAAAAGAAATGATACTGCAATTTTAAAACCTCTATTTAATTGGATTTTCTTCAAAAAGATAGCAGAACATTTGCGGTTTAGTGCTTATGTGTGCTAAAGATGACTGCAACTCAAAGTTCATTATTTAGACTTTCTTTAACCAACCGAATGCGAATCTGGGTCAGACTTTTCAAGGCTAAAGGTCGCAATAGCAACTAACTCTCTCCTGTATCACCCAGCAAAATTGACTCATCCTTGAATGATAGAAACAGAAACTGATTTATTTTTATTTTTCAGCGGACGAATAATTGAGAAGGTGTTGTGAAGGACCAGAAAAGTGTTTTATTTAATTCTTTATCTTTCAGAATTCATTAGAAAATAGGGAAGAAAAAAAAAAATAGTGATAATAATTAGGTAGTGTTAAATTAGTTTTTCTTTCTTTCTAATTTTGGTAAAAGCCATTGGATTCACAGGTATGTTTCTTTTTATTTATTTTTAGTTCAGAGTGATGTTTTTAAGTTAAAAGCACATGTAAGTTTGAAAAAAAAAAAAAAAAAAAAAAAAAAAAGCGTAATTTTTGCTTCAAATTTAATTAAGTAAAACTGCGGATTTCTCTTTGCAGTATTTATTTTATGAAATATTTTAGTCATAAGAAATCAGTTTTGGTACATTAAACGATGCTTTTATTTATTTTTATTTTTTACTTTAAATGTCGACTACGGAATTTATTGCCGAAAATGATATCTGAAAGTAATAAGATGTATTGCTGGGAAACAAAGTTACAAGGGGAGAAACTGGTTTTAGACATAGATTTAAATTTAGAAGAAAGAGACTTCGGATTTAAATTTAAATTTTTGGAATTTTAAAGGGTTTTTATCATTTCATATTTTGAGATGCCGGCAAAACTCATGTCAATGTAGCTCCTAAAGTCAGCGACATAAGTGGCTCGAGGGACCCCCGGCCGAACTCGCGAATTAGACTGTAAGATGAGTGGCTAAATAAATGAGTTCGGTCCATCAAGCGGTTCCCAAGTCCCAGTTATTTATTCCACTAGTTCTGTCAACTCCTAGATGTCCTTACATATTAAAGACGGCTGTACGGACACCATGCCGGAAAATGAACGGCCCGCGACTTCCTCTATAGGTTCCGGAACGCTCCCGAAATCGTTACATATATACACCAAAAACAGTGATATTACATGCTGCAAATCGCAAGTGCTCCCTCCCCCAAGTTTATTTCATGCAGCACTGCAAGTGGATATATCGATTTTTGGATTTTAAATTATACAGACTTTTGAAACTTGGCTATAAAGTATGTCACAAATTTAGCATCTTGTACCAAAAAAGATTTTGAGCCACTTTAATTTAACATATTTACATGAAATGGCATATAATCGATTGAAAATAATACACTGGCCTCCAAAAGTTAAGGTACAGGGACTGGATGCTTTCGATTACACACATTTTGTCGAATATCTACAAAAATTATTGGTGAATTGTTCTTGAACTTCTGGGATAAAAAGAACATGTTTGATTTCATATTTCTCGGTGAAGATTTAATCGGGGGTACAATTAGGGGGCTAATAATAAATTTAATAATAAAATAATATTTGCGATCACCTATGTAACAGGAAAGGTTGGGAATGGTTTGTCACTGTGGTAAATGACTATTTGGGTCCAGTTCAACGTTTGTATGCATTTGTGTAAGCATAGCACTCATATTTGTGAAGATGTTAACGTTTTTGTGAAAAATTCAAAAGTTATTTGTTTATAGCATACAGAGTTTTCAAGCATTTTTAACAAAACTTTCCGAAAACCTGACAAAGAACAGTATAAACAGTATACTGCAATTAAAACATGAATATATTGATTATTTGATGAGATATGGTCATTTTTATGAGATAATTTTTAACTGCGTATGTGCAGAAGATTTCAAAATTTTTATTTCATAATTTGGTAGTCAGTATTTTGGGGCAACTTCTATAAAAAATCCAGTCAAATTTTGTGAAAACTTAGAAAGATATAGTGAGCTGATTGAAAAGTTGTGGAAAATTCCTTATAATAAAGCTATTTTTAGGAAGCAACTCACTATATCGACCCTATCTTTGTGAATTTTCGCATTTGAGTGCTATGCTTACACAAATGCATACAAACGTTGAACAGGACCCAAATAGTCATTTACCACAGTGACAAACAATTTCCAACCTTTCCTGTTACATAGGTGATTGCAAATATTATTTTATTATTAAATTTATTATTAGCCCCCTAATTGTACCCCCGACTAAATCTTCACCGAGAAATATGAAATCAAACATGTTCTTTTCATCCCAGAAGTTCAAGAACAATTCGCCAATAATTTTTGTAGATATTCGACAAAACGTGTGCAATCGAAAGCATCCAGTCCCTGTACCTTAACTTTTGGAGGCCAGTGTAATAAAAATAATACAACTTTGCCTGTCAAATTAAAATCTTAAAAATTTCTTTTAATCAATGTTACCAAGGGACTTGCAGAAACTGATGAAATTATACAAACAGCTGACAAAATTTGAACACCCACCACAGAAATTTAACAATGCAGAAAAAGTTGTGTAAATTAATGTAATAACCCTGTGAACTCATATTAAATATTGTTAATATTTACATTTAATAAAACTATTAATAATGCTATTTAACATTAAACTGCCAACATTGGTTTAAATAATTAATTACATATCAATAATTCATATATATAAGTAATTCATTGCAATTTATAGACATATAATTGCAAAAATGTAAGTGCAGCCCTCGATCTGCTTCTTCACCAGATTTAGGCTTTACAAAACTTTTAGCGAGTATTACTGATCTAAGTGATAGACAATTCCATCCAAATAGATTCCAACTTATCCAAGCGAATGTTTGTAACTTGAAATGGAATTCTAGCTTTCAAATCATTTGTATTAGCAATTAGGAAAAAACACAATATGGCACAAGCAGCACATCTGGCTATAATACTTCTTTCAGATTTTATCTACTGACAAAGCTGTAAAGATAATTCTCATTGACCCTGTATAATTTAGTGCAAAACATATATATGTATATAAAAAGAGTCAATTTTTTTATATTGTGCCTTTGTAGATCGGATTTTGAATTAGTTGCAAATGGAAAAAAAAAACTTAGATTATTTATTTTAAGGGAAGGGAGGAAGGAAAGAAAAACTTCTGAAAGGCTGCACATTGAGTTGCCATTAAAAAAAAAAAAAATCTTTTATAAGCAGTAATAATTTAAAAAATGCAACCTTAAAAAATTGCTTCGTATTGATACTAGAATGATAAATAAAAGCAAACTAGACACAGCTTAAAAGTTTAAAATTTTTCGTTAAACATAAACTAGTTTTAAAGTTGTTTTAGTGTGGTTATACAAGAAAATAATTTTAATAAAAGATTTAAAAGATTTACAAATTAAATAAAATTTTGTTTCTAAAAATATTTCCAAAAGTGTGCAAAAAATTACACCAAAAATAAAAGTCACAACAGAATAATGTAGAACTATGTTACTGCTATATATATATATATATTATGTTATATCTTATGTTATATATATATATATATATATATATATATATATATATATATATATATTATGTTATATCTTATGTTATATATATATATATTATGTTATATCTTATGTTATATATATATATATATATATATATATATTTTTTTTTTTTTTTTTTTTTTTTTTTCTGATTGTAACCAAAATGTTAAAGGGAATTTGAAAGTTTAAGTTAGACTACACTTTTTTGTCCTTAATCCTATAGAAGGCGAAAAAACTATTTCTTTTAATCTTTTAAATATTAGAAATGATTAATTTAGTAATTAGTTAAAAAAATAGATTTTTAGAATTAGGCAAATTAAAAATGATTTTTCTCTGTAAGAAATTCGTACAGCTTCTTGAAAAATGAAATTTATATCTAAAATTTCATGTAAATTTGTTTGAAATGTTCCCTTTGTTCAATTTATATTTTTAAAATTTTATTAAATATATTAAAAGGATACTGAAAAGAATGAAGATAAATGGAATACTCAATGTAATTTCATAAGCAGTAAAAGTGTTTCCACAGAAGTATTCAAAAAGATATTTGTAATATCAGAAAAGATATTAAATATTTCCTTTAAGTCTGTAAACATGGTAGCTACTTTTTAATAGAATTGAGCATTGATCTAAAAGAGAAAAAACTTATTCCTCATCATTGAATGATGACAAATAATTAGGAAGGAAAGTTACAGGGAAGTACTGTACAAGTTTTAAAAATACTGTGTTAATCACACAAACATAAACCACTTTTATTAAGTAATTTTATTGTAGCTGGAAAGACTTTGTATTTTTATAAGTCCCCCACACTATTAATTTCTCATGATTTGAAATTGCAATTTTCTATTTCTCTTACCTATGGCTAAAAACTAATAGAAGTTTACATTGAAATGTATTTTAATGGGGAGTTATAACGTTTTAAGAAACAACATATGCAATAGTATATGCAAATCGATGCTTGAACCACAGGCTTGTGAAAACATGATCTTTATAAATAAACATAACACAGAAATCTAAGTCGTTCAATTTGTTGTCTACTTCATTTCTAATAGAAAATAAATTTTGGCAAATCATCAAGCTCTCAAATTTATAGAAGAAAAAAATGCTTAAAAAAATAAAAATAAATAAAGTTCTAATATTACATCAAGCAAAAATAAGAGAAAATGATCCCCTAATGAAATTTTAGATAATTTTATTTGGTATTGCAAATGACATATAATAACTAAATTTGAAATAAAAGGTTTTGTTTGATTTTCAGGAAATGTACAATACAAATTATGTACAATATAACATGTGAAAACAGGAGCTGTCTATGATGGTATCCTGTCTTAACTGGAAAATGTTCATGCTCCCAATGGAATGACCACCATGTAATTAAATTAGCTAAGACAGAAACCAGTCAGTAAATAAATAAATAAATAAACAAATAAAAATAAAATCCAGTCGATAGTGATTTCATTTTCACAGGTTTTACTGTATCAGGAATTTTTTCAATTAATCTATAGTAGAGAAGGTAGTAAGAGCTTTCTTAAGGTAGCTAAAATTTTTAGATCACATTTCATGGAAGGAATGTATTCAGATAGGTTTATCTAAAGTACAATAGAAATATACAAAGAATTGCTTTCCCCTTGGGGAGCAATTAAGGTACAATAAAATATGAACCTTACCCTGGTCTTATATCTGGTAAACTGGATGTAGAACCACCATAAGAATCAGATCGCAAATTTGGTATGGGACTACAAACAACCGGTGATTTATGGCTAGGAAAATTACTTAAAGATTTTGAGCCTGGAATAAGTTCAGAAAAATTAATGTAGAGAGAGAGAGACAGATCAAAAGAGACATTTTTGTTAAAATACAAAAAATATGGAATTATATTAGCTATTATACTATAAAATAACTAAAAAAATATGTATTACAGCTGTTCATATTTGAAATACTTTCTTCTAGAGCCATCCCCCCCCCCCCCCCCCGAAACAGATAGAGGGAAAGAGAGACTTTTGTGTTAACATACAAAAATTAATTTAAATATCAAAATAAGATAACATTATTAAAATGTGTTATAATAAATAACCAGTCATAAATGCTAATGCACTTGAACATCAAACAGTAGCCCCAGAAAGATGGCAATGTATCAAGATTAATTTTTTGATTTAATAAAAGGATTATAAATGTTACAAAGACCATTTTCAAAAGGGAGTATTCTGTAATCATCCCGAACAACATTTATAAATTTTAAGACTCCAAATAAGCATTATTAAAAAAATTATAATGTGGTCAGACAGGTGCAAATAAATAAGTACAGGGAAATATACTAAAATGATGAACACATTTTTAATATATCAAAAAGCACGGAGGATATAATTTTCTTTAAAATGGGCAGATTGGATAACAAGTTAGACTAAGAAACATTGTTTTATCAGTCATATCTGACTTGCTATTAAACTGTGAATTTTGCAAAAAGTTTCGATATACACATAAACAGAAAATCAAACATATATTAAGTTTTTTAGAACATAAAATTTATATTTATCATAATATTCCAATCAATAATGAATCAATACTTCAAGCAATATTGAACAATTTTGGGATAGCAAAATTAAACTTTTGTAGTAGAGATACAATAAATTGTAGTAATGAGTTTTTGTATTTGTAATAGATAAGCAATAATTTGAAACAATCCAAATTCTAAGAATTCAAAATTGGCACAGAAATACACAATAAATGTTGTTGTGTAGCAAAATGGACCAGGATATAATTTCCATGCACTATAAGCAATAGATGGACTAGCAGTACGAAACTATTTTATCTAATTTTGCATTTTTGATCATTAAAAGACATTTAGGATAATTAAAAATTTTTTACATTAATTATTAGTGCTTCAAAATCAATATTAAAATACAAAAATCTTAATCTTTACTTTTAACACAAGCACACGAAGATACATCTACACAAGAATATTTATTTTCAAACTTTTCCAAATACAGTAAACATCCTCTAATCCGGCATCCTACAGTCCAGCACGACTTTCGGAAAAAAAAAGTATTTCTTATTCAGTCATACCAGATGTTTATAATAATCTGGTGGAACTGAGGCGAGAAAAAAACATTTCTGTGGATAATTTGGGAAACTTGAAATGAAAAATAAATTTTTATCAACAGAATTAAATGCTTTTTCATTACAGAAAAGATCGCTCAACTTAAAACGGAAATTGATATCAGTCATCAAATAATGAATGTGGATCATTACATTCAAATGTTTGTTTTATTTTAGCAAAAGACAAACAAACTAATTTTGATGAATTTTCGAAGTATATACAAATTTATATCGAACAAAACATCAGAATGCACGATTGATAGACATCATGCCGGACTTAGTATATCGGCATGAGTGTAGGGTCACCACCTGTTACTCCACATCATGGAAAATGACTTCCTAAAAAAAGAAGAGCGAAGACTACTACTAAACAACCAGATATTCAAGATTTATTTAAGATGGCTTCTACATGTAGGCCTACTGTTTAGACTTATAGTGCACGTTTTCATTTTATAGTTATGTACAATGTACTTTACATTATTGAGTACTTTTTATTCTATTCAAGCTATTTAAAGAATAAAAACATGTTTTACTGTCTTTTTTGTTTAATTCTAACTCCTACACATCTTTCCCGACATTCATCCTGTAATCCGGAAAATTTTGTCTTCCAGCATGCTTCAAGTCCTGAACGTACCGGATTAGAGGATGTTTACTGTGCATTCATATATTTGACGAATATCATTTACAATAAAAATTCAAATTTCAGAGAAAAAAAAAATATATATGTATATATAAACTTTTTGTATAATTAAACCATTTAAACACATGAAAATTTACCAAATTTGATACAAATACCATTTATAGATGAAAGATACAAAAATCCAGCTAAATAATGTTGAACATATGAGAAAACAAATGAAAGATCAATTGGATGGATGTAGAAGGAAGCTTATAGTGCATTTCACTTCATCAGGGGGAATATAAATAAAATATAAATATAAGCAATGCACAGTCGATTTCTGTAAAAGAATCAAGCTATAAGCTGAAAAATGAATTCTTTTACATACCCAATCAACTGTAAACCAAGAAGTATAAAAACAATATAAAATAAGAACCACATAGATTGAAAGAACTAAGAAAATTAATTGAAAATACTTGATATATATATATATATATATATATACATATATAATACATACATATATATATATATATACAGTCGAACCTGGTTAAGAAGCATATCAAGGGAGTGGACAAAAGCCGTGTATTAAGCAGAATCGCATATTAAACATGATTTTCAAAATGTTGCAGAAACTGAGCTTAACATATCTAACCTACCATCTAAATGAACTTTAGAGGTTTTATTTAAATGTTTACAGTTGAAATTTGTAACTTTTACATATACTTAGATTAAAATTTAACTGTATTCAACTTTAACTCATTGATTCTTTTCATAGGAGTGCTGAAATAATAAATGAAAATAAATAAGGATTCATACATGGATTTTTGTCGATTAACACGTTACAACCAAAATTAAAACAACACAATTATTTTCCTACTAGACTAATTATTTTACATACAGAAAAAATATTAAATCTATGAAGCACAACCCAGTTATTAAAATAATATTTAGTATTTGTGATAATAAGTACCATTATAATCTGTCATTCAATTTTAATATAAAAAAAAAAAAATCCTTGTTAATCTTTGTGTAAAAAATATTGCTAGCATAGCAAAAAGTAAACAAAACATAGAAAATATAAAAGAATTATAGTATACACATGTTTAACCTTCACGAATTTAATTTTTTGCCTATAACATGTATTATAAAGCATAGTAGTGGTATAACGCACATTTAAAACCTCACTAGCACAACAGTATAATCTAATCATAATAATTTTTATGATGTACCTGATCATCCTGAATTCGTCTATCTTTCTCTACTATAGTAAAAACATACATGAAGCGAGAGACCAAGAATGTTAGGACACGGGATCAAAGAGGAATTGCTGTGTTGCTAATTTGGAGGAGGGGGTAATTCAAATATCTACCAATATTTCAGATTAGTAAAAGTTGCCTTAGTTAATTTGTTATTAAATGAAGCAAATATCACTATTCAGAAATAGAGATTTAAAAAAATCCACTAAATTTGCATTACTGGAGAAGAAAGAAAAAATTCACATCTATGAGTTAATGTCTTAAGTGTAATTTTTTGCTTCAAAGGAACAAAAATCTATAATGTATTAAGCCGGGTCGCACAATAACCATTTGCATAATAAACGTGGTAGTTTTGCATCAACCTTATGGACGATGTTCAAAGGACCGGAAAAAATCTGCATATTAAGTAGGATCATGTATTAACTATGAGGCGTTGTAACTGTTGTGCTCCAACTGTATAAATATATATATATTATATAAAATACCTGTGAATCAAAATTTATCTCACAAATTCACATAACAATATTAACCAAAATGGTAAATGAAGATATATATCTATATACAGTACAGAACCATTTATCCGGAATGCTTGGGGTCAAATGTATTCTGGATAACTGGTTTTTCCGGTTAACTGGTTATGCACTAAAGCAGCATCCATTTGATAAGTTTTGTGGAATATGCGTGGTTGTGGCATTATTTCTGATTTTAAATTATTAGATTACTTAGATTAAAAATCAATGCAAGAAAGATCAAAAGTTAACCAGAGTTTAAAAGAAGGTAATTTATGGAATCCCTTAGGAACAAAAATTCTTCTGTTTCCTCTGCATAAAAATTAAAACATCTAAAATACAACTAAATATGTTTTCATTTCAAATACTAGATGTTGTCATCAAATTATACAATTGTTTCAAGCAATGCCTATGTCAAACTGGCAGTGTATGACACCTTTTTCTGCAAAGATTCTGAAATCAGTCTATTAGAAATATCATTCCGGATAACTGGTTTTCCGGTTAACTGGTTTCTGGATAAATGGCTCCATACTGTATATATAACCATTATATAATTACAATTCATCATTTATTTCGAATTACTAAATTAAATTAATAAATTTACCTTCAATACATAACACTGACATTATACAAAATAAAATTGGAATCGTTAACTTGTAATACAAAATTAATATAAATCTATTAATAACTAATGAACAACAGTGATATGATCATGTTGAAATGAAGTTTAATATAGACCATGAAAGATGACAAACATGCAGCATAAAATGGAATTTCTTATATCAAGATATATATATATATATATATATATATACACACACACAGTATTTCATAGACCTAAATCTTGAGAAACAATATACAAAATTATTTGCTTACTTTCTAAAGGTATTCGACTAGGTTCTTTGGGCACTTTTTCTTGTTTTCTAGTAACACAAGTAGCTTTTGTTATAACAAACATGAAGAGCAAGTCACTTACAAAAGCTAAAACATTTTCTTTTATAGATGGATGCAGATATAAAAGATCTTCAAGAGCAAAAAAATGTATTTCACGAGGGAGACATTCAACACAGAATTTCCTTATGAGCTGCAAATTATGGATACTATCTCCCAGACTCATTGGATCATTCCACACAATATCTGCAAAACAGATTTTAAAAAATTCAAATAATAATGATGATAAGAATGCGAATTTCAAAGCATACAAAAAGATAACAAAAGGCATCATACTTTCTAAAAAATCATTAGAGAGTCACTTCATCTCTTCCTTTTGCCTAATGTAACATTAAATATTTATTTATTTATATCTTTTTTAGTAATTTTTAATTTTATAAATGTGAGAGAGCTTTATGGCAGGCTCAAAATCAATTTTTTGAAAGCAACACATTTTAAAAAAAATAAACAATTTAAATTTTGATTTAATACATTGCAAATAGAGTATGTACAAATTATTTAAGTACAAATTTAAAAGTTTTGTAATACAAAGACAGATAAAACTACCAAAACACTGCTATAAAGTTTTGTTGTGGTCCAACTAGGAAAAAAATATAAAAGAAAAACGAAAATGCTTAAAAACAGTATATTTCTGCTGAAAATATCTTGAACACCCTGGGAAATATGAGATAAAAAATACTTAAAGTTTATAAAGAAGTGAAAAAGAAAAACTATACAAGCTTTGGAAATTTTTATTAGTTATTTCATTTTATAATTTAGAATAAAATATTTTATATATTTTGTGTTTTCATATAAAATTTACGTTCACTAAAGTATATGCTGCCACATGTAGCGGGGATCAAGAACTGATTATCTAGATGAGCAAGGCCTGACATAATAATGAAAATAATGTATGATAAATACTAATAATTATCTAAAATATGATAAATACATATTTATTTCTAATCTTCTCATAAACAGTGGTGAAAATGTATGGACCTAAATTTTAACATGTTTGGATGTATTCAGTTCATATCAATTGTAGAGTTACTTAAATCATATTATATACAAATGTGTTTACACAAAAATCACAAAACATATCAGTAAAAAAGAAATAAGCATAGTTACCTTGCCACCTTAAGTAATTCGGACAATAATAACTAATAACCGCTGCTAAACAACAACCATCGCTTATGTCAGATATTTCTTGTAAAACTGGAATTTTTGGTAACTTGTTTTCCTAAATTAAAAAAAAGTTGTTCTGTTATATCAAATTTTAAAGTTGTTTTTTACAGGTAGTTTTGAAATCATTTGTTAAAGGAAAATCAATGGGAGAAACCACATAATACTACAGATGATATTTAAAGAATACAGTCCTCCCCACTTAATCGGATCACAGATAATCGTATACCCCGCTTATTCTAATAGAAACCTCCAGAACCTTATTTTCCTATTGGTTCTATTATATTTTTCCTTGCTTAAACCAAATATCTTTTACGAACGTCCCTGCTTAATCGAATAACAACTGTGTGACCGATGTATGAAAATAGGCATGCAAAGCACGTTTCAACTGGAATTTCCTTCCATCTTTTGTCATTTTTGGTTCCTTTAACACTGAAAACAAATTTTCAATTCTTCCTGCAATGATTTCAGCCAGCAGGTGTATAATGAACAGGTCAAATGATTTCCCCATCATCACTTCTTGCTGTTAATGGCAATGCGCCATCACTTCGAGACTCGAGATGGTAGTTGTGATATTTTGCACTCATTCGAAAAATAGCTCCATATTTATTCCTTTAAAATTCTGCTTAAACAAACCCCTTTGAACGATTTTTTTTAAGGCAATATAAGTAACGTAAATTAGAAGTAGCAAAGTTTTGACTAAATTCAAATGAGCTGCTTTAAGTGTGATGTAAACCATATAAATGTATGCACTGGCATTAAATTAATACGTATTTACTTTATATTAGCATTTGTATTTATTTTAGTTTATGTTATTCTTTTAACGATTTATTATGCTGTTAATTAAATACACTGTAGATGGTTATTTTGCCTTTTTATTATGCATTAAATATTACAGTTATGATTCTCCGTTTAATCAAATAACCCGCTTAATCGATTATTATTTCTGGAACTATCAATATTCATTTAAACGGGGACGACTGTACTAGAAATTTCCCATTAACAGCAAGCATTTCATATTAATACTATTTTATCAATCATTTAAAAAAATTCTGAGTTTAATATGCTTTGTAATTAGCTTACTTCTTCTGGATTGCATTCAGATCTTATTTCTTTTTCTAGAGTTTTACAACATTTATTAACCCACAAAACAGCCGCCTCTTCAGAATTTGAAGGCATTTCACCATTAATGTCTACAGTAGAAAATTTTCTGAAAAAAACATAACCAAAACATGCAAGTATAATACCAATGAAATTTAAGATAATTCTATTGTAAAATTATAAATTAATTATTAGGTTATAAATGACAAAAATACAGAATTCAATAAATTTGAAATACTGTTTTCTTTCCAAACTTGTCTATTCCATGTATTTCCAACTATTATGTACTTGTAGGGTACAAATGATCATACAAATTACAGAGTAAAGCCCATCATCTGCGGTGCAGCAAATAATGTAAATGAATGTGGAGTCTGCATGCATGTAATAGTAGGTTATTTAAAATACATTATTAAATAGTAGAACTATTATTTAAATGCTTTATTAACATCATAATTAATAATACAAAATCATGACTAACATGAATACAGAAAATGTCTAAAATTGCTTTCAAAAAGGTGGAATTCTACCTTTTGGTGGTTCCAAGTCTTTCCACTGTGATATACAGTGGCAGACAAAAAAACTGCAAAAGTGTGCAAATAATATGTTTTATGTTTATGTTTTAAGTAAGCATAATATTATATTAAAATAAACTTGTAGGATAGATTTGCCATAAACAATAATTTAATGAAGCACCCAGGGCTTAATTTGAGCCAGAGGCCCAACGGAGCTCAGATCCGACACTTCTCTGTTTTTAGTAAATATTTAAATATTGGTTGGAATTCACCGGAGCTCATAATACAGGGCTCTGGAACCCAGTCCAATAGAGCTTCCGAAAAACTGCCTATTGGTGCATCATTAAATCCATTATTGTTCCAACTTTAATGCTTTGTAAATTCTCTGTGAGCTGCAATGACAGCCTTGCAGTGGTTTGGCATGAAAGGAATCAACTTCTGAATGTAATCATGGCCAATTTCATGGTACCAAGTTTTAATAGTGATTTCCTTCATTTTAATCTTGATAGCTTGGTTCTTTTCAGAAATTTTACCCCCCATTATAATCCAAGAATTTTTAATGGGATTAAGACTAGGCTTATTCTCAGGCCATTCCAAAGCTTTAATGCTGTGTTATGATTATCCAGCAGTAAATGAGGCTTGAAATTATAAGGCCTACTATGCTTTTATTGTTCACTGAACTATCTGTTAAAATTTTCAGATTGTAAAGCCAATAGTTTAATCTAGCAAAAAACAATACATTAATTTACTTAACTAAAAATAATTTACTTATATTTATGGCAAATTATGTTTCTACACCTATACAAGAACAAACATCTGAACAACTATCTATACAAAATGCACTGTTATACATGATGAGGAACAGACACAGTTAAAAGGCAAAAGTGGGAGAAAGATTCATCAAAGAAGAAAAACCTCTTTTTGTTATGTTAGTAGCAAGCAAGAATAAGCTTAATGTTCTGACAATGCAAAACTTGTTCTTATAATGAAAAGTGACAGACAAAATGAAGTTAAAGAAAACAAGAAAAAAAAATCACAAGTCAAGCTTAAATTATGAAATACTTTTCAACACTTCCAGAATACTGTACAGAAAATTCACTGTTTAATAATGTGAAAGAAATTATCTAACAATCCAGAAAATGCATAACACATTTGAAAACCAGTTTTCAGCAATTACTGTTCATCAGTGGTGCAGTCATAAAAAAACAGAGGTTATAATACGCTCAAAGCAGAGGATATATACTCAAGACAGAGGAAATACCCTAGAATGTATAGCTTTTTCGAGAAACAGAGGGTATAGGGTGGTCCTTAAAAAAATCCAGAAGGTATATGGTGTATACCTTCATATACCATCCACTACATCCCTGCTGTCCATACATGTAAGGTACACAAATAATTTTATGTACTCTTTTCAATCATCTATGAATTTATTTATATATGTGTAATAATATCGCGAGCGTTCCGGACTTGTATAGGGAGTCGCAGGCCGTTCACTTCCCAGCATGTCTCCGTATATCCGGCTTTAAGATGCAAGTACATCTTGGGGTGACATTACTTGTGGAATAATTGGACTTGGGAACCTTTTGGTGGACTGAACTCATTTATTTCACCGCTCATCTTACAGTCCGATTCGCAAGTTCGGCCGGGAGCCCCTCGAGCCACTTATGTCGCTGATTTTAGGAGCTACATTGGCATGGGTTTTGCAGGCTTCTCAAAATTGCAAGTTCTCCCGTTTTTGGCGCGGGTTTTAGCTAATATCTTGGGGTTTGCCATATTTTCCAGCAGAGGGCATAGTTGTAAATTTGGGAGGAACATTTATTTAATTGGTTGATTTGCTTTTGATTGATTGCTTAGGTTCAGATGCCAGACCTAGGCTTGGCCGGCCCGGAAATCGGCTAACCACAACTGACTGAGAATATTCCGAACATCAGCATTTTTACTCTTAAAGATCATCCGAAAATGATATCTGAAAGTAATAAGATGTATTGCTGGGAAACAAAGTTACAAGGGGTAAAACTGGTTTTAGAAAGAGATTTAAAGTTAGGAGAAAGAGACTTCGGATTTTAGCTTAAATTTTTGAAATTTAATTTGGAATTTTGGATTTTAAAAGGGTTTTTATCCTTTGATATATATAAGGACACGAGTTTCAAAACTCGCCTTATCCAGGAAAAAAAAATTTTGGTATACCAAGTTTTGTTCCCAAATTCCTAGTATATAACATAAATTTTTAAAGTAAACCAATATTTTACAATGCCAGAAACACACAATAAAACAAGTTTTGTTGCAGATTGTAGTGTTTTCTCAGTGCAGGTTTACTAACAGTACAGTGCCTAGAATATATAGTGTGCCGTTCGACGCTAAAAAAATGACCGGGAAAGTAATCCTCCAATAGATGGCGCTGACTGCAGTATAGACTGGAAATTTCCGAAAGCAGATCGGATAAATTAATGCTTTTTAGATACTTATTTTAATATTATATAAGAAGACATTTAAATTTAGAAATTGATATTTAGATGAAAACAAGTCTGAAATATTTCAATAATAAATATATTATTTACAAACTTTTACAACAGAGACATATTTTTTAAATAAAAATTATATGTGTGAAAAGCAAATAAATTCAAATGTTAAATTCGCTTTAGCTTTATTTACAAATACCAACAACTGTTCACTACTTCTAAAACTGTGCAAACATACAATGAATATTTAAAAATAAACTCCCAATGACAATATTTATTTTGTGTTACTTTCAAAACAAAGCCTCATTTGTTAAATAAATCTATCTTGCACTTGAAATCACATATTAAAATTCTTAAGAAAAATTATTAAAAAGAAATTTCTTTATTACTTATGTATGAAAAGTAAATAATTTTTTAAAAAATATCCGAAGGTTAAATTCGCTTTAGCTTTATATATAAAAACCAACAACTGTTCGCTACTTCCAAAATTGTGCAAACCAGTGTTGAATTCAAACACTTTTCTCCGGGAGGGATTTCAGTGGCTCTTGGGGGGGGGATTGCACCTTTTGACCATTGAAAACACAAAATCTCAAATCTTCGGGGGGAGGGGGGGGGGCATCTCATTGTTCAGGGGAGGAATGTCTCCCCTGAATTCAACACTGGTACAAATATGCAATGAATATATAAAAATAAATTCCCAATAGCAAAATTTAGTGTTATTTTCAATGCAAAGGAACATTTGTTAAATAAATGTTTCTCACACTGTAAATCACATATTAAAATTCTGAAGAAAATTATAAAAAATCTTTGAAATTATTTACTTTTTATACATAATTCATAAAGGGTATATTGGCATTAGTTTTATTTACAAATACCAACAACTGTTCACTACTTCCAAAACTGTTTAAACCAGTGCTGAATTGAGACACTTTTCTCCGGGAGGAATTTTTGTAGCTCCGGGGGGAGGGGGGGGGGGGGGGGAAATTACACTTTTTGACCATTGAAAACAAAATATCAAATCTTCCGGAGGGACATCTCATTCCTCTGTGGAGGAATCTCCTTTCCCCGGGCCCAAGGTTCATAAATATTGTGATATTTTCGAAAATATAAAAAATATCCGATATTTTCAAAATAGTCAACTTACTGCTGACAATAAATATTTTTAAGCATAATATAAATTAGAAACTAAAACATATTGCACTTATCGTGAAAACTTAATCAAACAATATTCTAAAAATGCATTTTTTTTTTCTTTAGAACAAAATTGGAGATCAACTAATTGAAAACAGATACATTTTGCTTTATACACTTGTTTAAAAAACAAATTACGACAACCAGGCGCAAAACAATACCTTTTCTGATATTTTTTGTTAGTTTTTCACTCATATTTTGTTTCTTAAACAGATATAATTAAAACTTTATGGGAAAAACTCGCGTTTGTTTACAATATGCTTCACTGTCACGGCGCTAAAAGCTTTCAAAATGCCCAGTCGGTGTTAACATGCGCGCCACCTTGCGGCGTCCTCCTTTCACGACCAAAAAAAAAGCGTTATGGTAACCAATGAATGGCACACTATCTATTCTAGCCACTGTACTAACAGTAACAGATGATTAGAGAAAACACATTCTTTTTATCCCTTTTTTTGAGGGGGGGGGGGGGGGAATAAGGCGAGTTTTGAATGCTCATATATACAACAAAAGTGTGCTAAAATCAAGTTTAGTTAGAAACAAATAACACAGTTGAAAATTAACTTTAAGTGATTTTCACCAATAAATGGAAATGGGCTCAAAATTCTTTTTTTACAGCCCTGTATATTATCTACAGATATTTATGCATGCAGATATGAAGCTAAAATTAGAATCATGCAAAAAACACATAACAAAACTAAATATGCACTTCCAGAAATTGCTATCCATAGATGGTAATGTATACAGTTCTTTGCGTATTGTTAGCAGTGACTGGCAAGAACAAGTTTTCGGTTAACGTAATACAAATTTGTTTTTAAATGGTAAAGCAATAAGAGGTAATGAGGGTACAACTGGAATACATTTTGTTAAAAAAAAGGGGGAGATAAAAGCACTAAATATTCTCTTTCAAATGTATTCAGTTGTAAGTTTTTTTTTATAAAATTACTTTTTTATTACTAAGTTAATTAGCTGAGCTGATATAAGTAATCATTCAAAATGATGTAATCATAATAATATTGATATTGAAACTGAAAATCATCAAAAAATTTAAATGTCAATAGAAAATATGGAAATAAGAACAAAAAGAAACTATATATGTTAATATATATAAGCTAATATAGTAGCTAATAGTTATATAAGCTAATTTAACTCATGCCTATTTTTTTTTTTTTTAAATAAAAAATTAAAGGAGAGATTGAAACATACTGTGGCTGAATAGCCAGATATCTGGTATCTGTCCAAATTGACATCTATTGCATCTGTTTTTTGTGTGCAAAGATGGAATGTTATAATGAATTTTTAACTCAAGTGCCCCCACCCCACCCCCCAATATGCTAGAATTACAAAACACATACACAGGTGTGTTTCCGGTGGCAATACAACGTTTTAATATTTTTTGAACTTAATTAGAGTGACCTGGCCCAGCTGTTGATCAAAGTCAGTAATATAAATATAATAAAAAGCATATAAGTTTTTATTTTATTTCCTTTTAAGTTTTAGAAGTGAACATGATTTCTACAACCCTTAATGATTGTCCTATAATGGACAAACATGAAATCCGCTGAAATTAAATAGCAACAAAATTATAAATAAATAGATTTTAATTGTCATTTTCCCAGTAGTTGATCAGACAAAAGAAGCCAGTCAAAAATCTAAAAATTTATCTTTAAAATACCATCCTTAGGCTGCGATTAACAATGACTCTAATAAAAATATTAGTTGAAATAAACAAGATGGAAGTGGATTATTTTAACTTATTGTAACTGTCTCCAACTAATCAAAAACTAAATGTTTACACTTTCTAATAAAAAAATTTTCATAAAATGGCTTTGCTTACTTACATCAGACAGCTGACAACAATGTAACAACAGGTGCACTAACATTCAAACAAAAATATTATGTCTAGTGCCACGTGTAAAACTCATTTCCGCCTGAAATGGCACAATATTTAAAAATTTGTATTAATTACTGGCGAGGTCACCCTATAAACTAATACATTAATTTTAAGGCATTTTTTCAAAAATTCACTATAGGTGATATAGGAATGACCAAATATTCTCTTTAACTCAATATAATTAAAACCTGAAGGTTTTATTTTGGTTAATACCTGTACTGTACTATACTTTTATTTATTACCAATTTTTACCAGTTTTTTATTCATCATGAATAAAAAACTTTTTATGACTATTTTTTAGAGATAAGCATATAACACAGACATGTATAATGGACCCCATTGTTTGAAATAATACCTGGGAAAAATTGGTAATAAATAAAAGTATATTCTCTTTAACTCATACAATTGTATATGAGTTGAAACAATAATGAATTTAATGATGCACCAATAAACACTTGCCAAAATAGACTAAATTAGTTGTGAAACTGCATCAGAAAACATTTTAAAGGCTAAAAAGTAGAAAATAAATCATGAATAAAAAAAGAGTAATATTTTGAAAAATATGCTTTTATGAATCAATAGTTTACTATTAATTAATTTATGATTACACATTGAGAAATCAAGATAAAAATCCTAAAAGGATACTTTAAATAATGTTACATTTTTTCCCTGCTGTCCTATCTTAAAAAAGAAACGGAGCAAATATTATGTATTTTTTAATAAATTCACTTGCTTGTGCTTTCTACCAAGCGTAAAACTAGTCGGATGTGCCAATTCCAAAATTTTCTTCATTTCTCATGCATGCTAATATTTCAAAAAGTTGTTACACATGTCAATACTTCAGTGTTATTATTTCAATATTACACAAACTTTGATTTTCATCTTAAAATTTCTGCTGCATTTTACTAATCAGAGTAAAAAACACGTTAATCTCAATCACAATATTTAATAAAATCAGTATTTTTCATTATTCAGTTGTACATCAGCTTCTTGAGAATCACTGTATTAGCTCAATGTGAATTGCCTGTTGCTGCATGAACAGCCGATGTACAGCAGAACTATGAAAAATCGGAAAAAATCGCTACTACAGCACCCCTTTCCAGCAGATTGTTACCAAATACACGTGGGACCTGCTGGCCATAGTCAAAAACATACACATGAAATTTGGTTCAATTCTATACATAACTTCACACACTTTTTGATGGCACAAAAATAGCTATTACAGAGCCCCCTTTTGGCGGAACATTTCCAAATTCAAGGAGGATTTGCAGGCAATAGCCAAAAACAAACACAAAAAATTTGGGTCAATTCTATGCATAACCTTATACACTTTTGGATGATACAAAAAACGCAAACGAGCGGACAAACAGACATTTTATATAAACATGTTTTTCGGCATATCTGAAACCTAAAACAGGAAAATCCGTCAAAACTGGAAGTCGATAAAAATTTTGATTATTATACTTTTTTTTTTTTAAAGAAGAAAGTAAAAAGAAGTGAATTTTTTTATAATCGAGTTTGGTGCTTATGCCAAATTAATGTATTGTAACAAAAATTTTTGAGAAAAAACATGAATTGCAGTCAAAATATTAGGTGTGATTTTTGAGATTAACGTAGAATGTTTATAAAAAAGTGTTTTTGAATGATTATTTTTACCTTTAAACTTATTTTTTTATTCAATTTATTATTAAAAAACACTGCACCTGTATATTTTAACATGACATTTTACATGTTTTTAAACTATATTATATAAAATAAAATAGTGTTGTAAAATATTACTAAAATATTAATTTAAAATAATAATAATAAATATAAAAATTAAATTAGAGAAATATAAAAAATAAAATAATTCTAATGATAATTACCGACAGACTTCTACTAATTTTTCAGGAATAAGAACTTCTTTTATAAATAAACACATAATTCCATCAATTACGGACATATGTGCATTCTAGAAAAAGTAAAGGAATGAAAATATGCATAGATTAGTAAACATAAAATGAAGTGAAAGCATGCATTAAATAGATATTAAAATATACATTTTATAAGCTTATTATATTTTATTAACCTAATCATATTAAATTTCAAGTGATTATTTTTTTTATATATTACATTTATATTATTACCCTTTTACTAATGATAGCAATAAAGAGCCTTTTTTTGGGGGGGGGGGGGGGACAGAAATATCAAAATATGGTATTTCAACAGTGTTTTGAAAACACAAAGTAATAGGAATGATAATAATAATAATAACACCATATTAATAATAATAACACCATTTATAAATATTGATAGAAATAAATAGGTTGTCAGATACAGCATGAAAAAAATGGCGACAAATCACAATTAAATAATTTGACAACTATTATAGGGCTGGTCTCAAGAGAAAGCAAATCATAATGTATAGTTTTGTACTTTATAACTCACTTCAGGAAAAGTTTTAACTTACAACTAAGAATTTGTACTGATTTACAAAACAATAAATCTTGAAATCAGAAAAGTAAAACAGATTGCTACATGAAAACATTCTATTTAATCTAATTTTATTCTATTTTAATACTCTATATAGTATAATAATCTTTTTATAATTGCTTGAATTTTAAATACACCACTGAATGATGCATCTGATGATTTAACTCAATCTATTCACACAATGGGAATAAGCAAACAGAAATTTATTTCATAACAGTCTTTACTGATTGGCATAAAAAATGAATTCTTTTAATATAAAATTTGCAATATTTAGGAAATTTTGTAATTAACACAAATCACAAATTAATATCTTTCTCTCGAACACCTTACAATAACTGTTCAATTCTTATTTTTCATTAAATACGATAAAAAGAAAGCAATTTACATATTCACATCAAGCACTGTAATAATAATGCATAAAAGTAAAGATATTGAACATTCAAGACTATCCATTATACTTGTTGTTCTTTCACTAATATTAATTATCACTAAGTCCGTGGATGTTGACACAACAAACAGTTTATTAAACGAAAACACTGCACAAACACAAAACAATTAATTTAAAGATAAATTTCTCACACAGAATACTTTTTCATAATAACTTCACACAGAATATTTTTTTACGTCTACACTCTTCTATCGTTTGCACGCAGACTGAGTGCGCCGGGGGAAAAGACTGGCAGTGCGCAGATATAATGCGCATAAAAAATGTTCGCTCGCCTTTAAACCCAACACACCCCTCCTGCGAGAGATACATTTTTTTTTTCTCTTCAAATAATTCCAAAAAACACATATACATATAAATACAAAAATTACACACAAATTACATACAATTATTACACATATCATAATAGTGAAATACTTTCCATAGAATATAACAACTTATCTTCATTTACACCTTTAGTAAGGAAATCAGAAATAATATGTTCACTTTGAACATATTCCAATGAAATAACACCTTCTGACAATAAATCCCTGACAAAATGAAATCTTAAAGTTCATGTGCCTAGATTTATTTGAGGATTTTGTACATTTAATCCACTGTATTGCTGCTTGGCTATCAGTGCTTAAAATTATGGCATCTTTTATAAATTGGTTACAATTTAACTCAGACAATAAGTTTACAGTCCATATTATATCCTTACACATTTCTGAAATAGAAAATAATTCTGCTTCACATGTAGAAAGACTAACACTTTTTTGTTTACGACATTTCCAAGATACTAATGACTTTCCTAACAATACAACTCCTCCTGAAAAAGACCTTCCATTTTCTCCATTTCCCCAACTAGCATCTGAACTACTATTTAAATACCCAAATTCGTTGCTGTAAAATAATTTTTTGTCTTTTGTACCTTTTAAATACCTTAATACTCTTTTAGCCAAAATGTAATGTCTTTTCTCTGGTTTCTGATTAAATTGAGACAAATAAGTTGTGACAAATGATATATCAGGACGTGTTCTATTGGCTAAATATAAAAGTTCACCAATAATTTCCTGATACATAGTTATGTCAAACAATTCATTTGTTGGAGGAAAACTTTTATCTTCACCTTTAACAATAGGTGTTTTCACAGATTTGCAATTTTCTAAATTATGTTTTACCAACAATGACACAATATATTCCACTTGTGACAAACTTATACCTTTTTCATGTTTTTCAATTTCTATACCTAAAAATTTAGAATTCTTATTTTCGTACAATTCGAATACATTTTTAATTTTAGAAACAATATTTTCATACATTATTTGATTATTACAAAAGATAGCTAAATCGTCCACATACATACATAATATAAAAATGTTATCATTTTCAACTTTAATGAATACACAGTTATCAGAAGCTAATTGATTTAATCCAATATTACCAAGTTCCTCTTTTATTTTTAAATACCAATTTCTACCCGATTGGGGTAATCCATAAATACTCTTTTTCAGTTTACAAACTTTATTAACCCCTATCAGTTTTTCATATCCAGGTGGTGGTGACATATATAAAGTTTCTTCCAAATCACTGTATAAATATGCTGTTTTTACATCAAAAAACTTAACAATCAAATTTAATTTAGCTGCAAGCGCAATTAGTAATCTAAATTACTCAATATTTACAACAGGTGAATACGATTCAGTATAATCTTTGTTTTTAATTTGATTAAATCCAGCTGCCACTAATCTGGCTTTATATTTTATTTCCTTACTGTCGCCCTCTTTTAAAGCATAGACCCATTTACTTTTAATCAATTTAGTTTTTTCTGGCATATCAACGATTTCCCAAACATTATGCTTAATTAAAGAATCCAATTCATTTTTCATAGCTATTCCCCAATCACGTGAATTCACACTATTTATTGCCTCTAAATAATTGCTCGGGACATTATCAGTTAAATTAGCTGACGAATATTTACTTTTCAATCTTTCTGACCTTCGAACTTCAGTCATATTTTCACTTCGGTCTTTTATTTTGTTGTTTCGATTCCTTTTCTCCGCGCCTTCATGTCTAGCTGGAGACAAATTAAGTTTTGTTAATGGGGTTGCGCAACCGTTTTTTATTTCGCTTGTGTCAGAAATTTCTAAATTGAGAGATTTATTCTTTTGATTTTCACGAATTTCATTCTCTTCCGGAAAATTTTTATTTATTAGCGGTTCAATATCAATATTCGGATGACTTTTCCTGGTTATTTTACTTATGTCACATGTATCACACTTAAAATCAGACACATTTACATCTTTAAGATCAATATACTCTTTCATTTTTAACATATATTTTGAATTTAAATGACACAATCTGTTATGCCACAGTTCATAATTACTAGCACTCTTATCAGTAAAATTACACTCAGAATTATAGGCAGGTTGAAGTTTAATCTCTAATCGATTATCATTTTTAAATGCTTTAGTTAGAAATTTATTATATTTGTCAAAAATTAGCACACAGTTATTTTCAGAAATAATTCTACAACCCTTATCCATTAAAGCAGTAACAGATAATAAATTATATCTCAAATCTGGTACAAAACTAACATTGTTTATTGTCAAATGTATAGAATCATTTTTACTTACCGTATCACATGATACCGTACCTGTACCCTTCGAAATTATTTTGGAATTTTTACCTGCTTGATAGATATCCTTTTCTTCAGGAATTACATTCCTGAACCATATTTTATCTTTACACATATGCGAGCTAGCCCCGCTGTCTAATAACCATATATTATCACATAGTTCACATTGTTCAGATGAAACAGTCAGTACCGAATTGTTTCTGTCCTTAACTGGATAATTTACATCGTGGTGCGTTTTTCTTCTTTGTCGATTTCCATTGGACCTGTCATTTCTTGAAATATTATTCCTGTAAAAACAATCCTTGGCTATGTGATTCGGACGTCTGCAAATGTAACAAAGTCTCGGACTTTTGTTTTTCCTGGAGTAGAATACTTCAGCGGCGGTCCCTTCAGCACGAGCGGTATTCGTCAGTTCTTCTTCCCGTAGAATTTCTAGTACTTCATCCATACTTTTCTCACGTTGAGTTTTTAATATATCTCTCACTTTTGAGAACTTTCCTTTCAGACCTCGTACCGTGTAGAATACAAGTTCTCTATCTGTTATAGCCAATCCAAGTGTTTGACATTTTGTTGAGATGCCTCGAGCTCTGGCTATATAATCATTTGCAGATTCATTTGACTTTATTTCTAAGTTTTTTAACTCGTTGCCGGCATCTATTCTTCTATCTTCTGCTTGACCGGTAAAAGTCGATCTTATTTTTTCCCATAATAATTTCGCATTTTCTTCTGCTGCAAACTGTAGCGCCTGTTCATCAGACAATGACAGCTTTATATATGCGACGGCATCGCTATTTTTTTGGTCCCATTCAGTAGAATCCTTATCACTCAGTACTTCTGCTTTTACTTCGGATATGAAAGTATCCAACCTTTTAAGGCTTAAAGCAGCTTTAATTTTTAGGCTCCATATAAAATAATTAGTTCCGTTTAATTCGGGGACGTTTAACTTGTCCATGGTTTCTTTTAACAAAACTAATTTCGATTTAGAATATCAACCGCGAACTGCTACCATTTTGTTGTTCTTTCACTAATATTAATTATCACTAAGTCCGTGGATGTTGACAGAACAACAATACTAAATATTTTAATGGATGGATATCAAGATATTTACAAATATATATATATATATATATATATAGTTATATAAATAATATATATATAGTTAGCTATATTTTTCAACTTTCCTAATTACTGTGGTGTAAACATGGTACTAAGTTCTATTTTATATTAAACTTTCATCTCGTGTTCATATTTCTTAATTTTACAGGCAAAAAAAATATGAAAATGCATTTAGTAATAGTAACCAACTATTTTTGAGTTGCGTAAATTTTGTCATAAAAACTTTCAACTGTACGTTGCATTTTACTGGCTGGTGAAATAAATCCTTGGCTGGTAAGATTTTCTAGAAATTCCCCACCCCTGTTAATGCAGGAAGATTGTATTTTTTTTACCAATACTCTGAAATTTTTTTCATTTGAGACAGGTTACCATTACACAAGGTTGTGTTTTAATAGGTTTTCTGCTATTATATTTTTAAAAGAAAACTTTAGTTGTGACTAAATGACATTTGAAATTAATTTTTTTCACTAAATACTAATTAAACTCTTCAATAATATTATACTTACCAAACGAAGTGGGGCAGTTTGTACAAGAGTAGTTTCTGTGAGGGGAGCATCTCTTGATTCAACCAAGCAAATGCCTTTTCTAGTTAAAGCTTGTATAATTCCTTGGTGATCTAAATTATTATAATTAGGATCTGAATAGATATTGACTAGGGCAAGGCAGTACAGTTCAGCATTGGATAATGAATGGACTATCTTTGGTTTTAATCTCCGAACATTCTAAAAAAGAAAAATATATATAATGAAACATTCCAAGAAAATAAAAAAATAAAATACTTTAACTCTTTAATCAATATGTTTTGCGGAAAAAGATAAAGGATTTGCTGACAACAGTAAATGTAAATTCATTATGGCAGACTAATTGGACAGAAATTTACCGCATCATAAAAAATTAAAATAAAAAAACATTACTAATTGGCACATAAAAATATTTATTCCATTTTTCAAATCACAAAATGAGAAATTATTTAAATTATGAGCAATTTAAATTTAATAGCAAACTCTCAATAATGATAATACTTTTAGAAACTTTTTAATATATTATATAAACAGAATGTAATCATATAGACTTCATAAAAAATATTAGATTTTCATAAGACATGTTTTAGTTGGAATCTTATATGTGTAGAAATTAGAAATACACACACCACACACATATATATATGCTTAGATCCAGAAATTTTATTTAATAAAATATAATTTATTCCTACTTGACATTGATTTGATTTCAATAATGCTGGAAAATTTCGAGTTCAAAACTTTTATTTCATCTGAGAATTATATGAAGGACATAACGTAGACCTTTATAAACTATCCCAATATCTTATTTGCAGTACCATTCTGTACTGATATTATGAAGAAGAAGCTTTAGTCTGTAATGAATAATTTCTAGAACTACCGAACCAATAAAAAAAACTAATGGTGGTAAAATCACTATCCACAAGTGGATAGGAGAAAAAAAATGTTCTAAAATTGAGATTTTTGTGATACTGTTGAGGTAATCAGTGGCGCCATCTTATATGCACCCGTGCGGCGCAAGCCCACCCAATAATCTGTTCTCTCCAACCACCAAATTTCCATTGATTTATTTATCTATTCAACTGCTGAAATAAAATTTGGTTTCATTGATGTTCTCAAAATATTTTTGCTTGAAAAATAGTAAGGACATCAATTAGACTTAACAGAAGTACTGAAGGACTGAAGCCCCTTCAGAGGTGTACGATTAAATTTCTCTCGAAAAAAATTTCCTGTATAGTTTACCATCTGTTTTAATGTCGTGAATCGATGTGACAACATTGTCAGTTTTTCTTGACATTTAGTTTTTCGCACTTTCAATAGTTAGCAGTTTAATTCTATTTATAATAAATATTAGTGTATCTATAAGGAAGAATTTATAAGAATATAATTAAATTAAATTATTTATTAAATTATAATAATTTTATGTTTTATTTATAAAAAAAAAAAACTATTATTTTACTTTGAATTACCTTCTTTAGTCACCCGCTCTTCCATCGCCACTCTCTCCCCTCTTATGCACTGAGGTGGGGGGGGGGGGGGATGTATGTGTTATTTTGCTCAAAAAATTTTGAGCCCACCCAATATTTTTCAAAAGTTGGCACTACTGATAGTGGTTACTTTTAAAATTTCAATGTTCACTAAAAACAATTTCTAAAATATTCGAAATTTAAAAGGGCAAAATGAGCAAAAAACATTCTAAATTACTATTTATTTCGAATAGTTAAGGATAGCAAATTATAACTCACCAAAACTCAAAACATATATATATATATATATATATAGCTCTATCAAAAGTAAATGATTTATGAAAATCATGAAAAAGAGGGTGCAAAACAACAATAAAAAATCAATGAAAATTTATAACTAAAAAACGATAAACAAACCACTCCTTGCTCTTCGGAAAGTGGGAGGAGTGAAAAAAACAGGTACCAAAAACAGAAATTGGATCCTCACAGGTTTCGCAAGATATATATATATATATATATATATATACATATATATATATATATATATATAAAACCACAAACAGAATATCAAACTCCATCACTCACCATATCTAAACCGAAACTCTACATCAAAAATATTAAAAACCCAACATAAACTTTAACTCTTAGAACCAAACTTTAAAACCAAACTAAGAAAAAAATATATAACAGCAAAACAGAACAGAAGGCAAGCGGCATGGCTAACGACATGCTCTGCAGGGTTAAGTCAGACTTTACGCATGCTACGTCCCCCTTCACTCGCCGAGACCAAAAAAAGAAAAACAATGAGAAACAAACAGATCTACAAAATCCATTAAAATATCTTTCTATCTCATTAGATCAATCAAAGCATCAAAACCACCACTCTCATCCATCATTGAGTTCAGTTCAGTTCCGTAATTGCTACTCTTAATAAAATCACTAGTTATTCTCCTGATGAAATTGCAAGGATAACCATTCTTGAATCCCTGACGACACCACTCTAAAATGTCATTAAACATATCCTTAACTCTCGTACTGAATCTTTCGATTCGTATTAAGCCATTTCTTAGGACATTTCTTTTAACCGAAATATGAACATTGGAATCAAAATATATCAACTTTAAGGTATTAAAATCGAAATCATTTTGCTTGTCAAATAACTTAGATATCAAATTTTCACTTTCTATGTTTAGAGTCACGTCTAGAAAATCAATATTTTTACAATTCTGGGAGGATGGTTCCAGACTTAAAGACGTAGGATAATATGCAAAATCAAAGTTTTCAATATCATTATTTAATTTGACTATCAAAACATCATCTATATATGTGTAGGATAATGTGTTACTGTTTAAATTATTATTTCTTTCATATATATGTAAGTTTATGTTTGCCAAAATGGAGCTGCAACTCCCCCCCATTGGAATACCCCGAATCTGTTTAAATATTGTGTTTCCTTCGTAGAGGTAGTTTTCTTGTACTACCAACTGAAATAAATTCATGAAAAAATCATTATGATAATCCAAAATACTATTTGTATAATAAAAATCCACTATTTTTTCTTTTAAATCTTTCAAATCAATTGTGTTATAGAGGTCTGTAAAATCGTAAGCGTATAAACCAGTAATATTTTTTAATTTTTTCAGATTATCTAATAGTGTATAGCTATTTTTGATAATAAAAGTCGTAAATATATATATATATTAATTCTCTATTATTATTCTTATTATTTTATATATTTTGAAAAAATGTTTAACATATTTAGTTCTTTAATGAAAGCCAAAGCAATGTTTCCAGAGCTCCAATAAAGAAAAAAGAAAGAAATCAACATAAATTTTTTTAGTTTTCATTCATCACAAATTATTTTCGAAAAGCAAAGAGAATTTCTAATGGAAAATAAAAAGCAGGTTCTAAATCTGTATTGTTGGAAAGTTAAAAGACAACCCTTTTTTAATTGTTTAGTTGTAACTGATAACAAACTGCTCCCCAATTAGTGTCAGAAATGCTCTTAGAATGCAATAAGCTAATTACTGAAGCATTTTCAAATAAAATTCACAAAAAGAAGACATGAAACAAGAATAAAATAAAACATCAGTTTTGTTAATGGGCGTTACAGCACATAAATGACAATAAGGAATTCAATTAATCAGTAAAATATTTTCATTCTGTAAATTAACCTGCCATGCCAAAATGCCTTGATTTGCCTTGCATGACCTTTTTTATTAAACATTTTTAAGGGAATTTAGGAAACCAACATTCTTGACATTGTTTCATTAAAATGACCTGAAAGACGGTTTTGGAATAAAGAAAAACTGAACTTGACACATTTAGCTTTCTGATTCATTAAAATAATAATAGAATTCCTTAACGTTCTAAAATAATTTTGCATAACTAAGGAATTTGTGTGTGCAGAGGGAGGGGATGAAACAATTGTACCAGGTTCTGAGCTGAAGGGATCCTGACGAAAAGCCAATTTCAAATTAAGTGTATGTACAGTTCTGGGAGGGAGAGGCCAGAGGAATGCAGCACCCTCTACTAACTCTGTCACAAATCATAACACACACACAAAGAAAAAAGAAAAGAGACTGGTAGCAATCGATTAGTAATAACATCTATTAATTAATGTTATACTTAAATTCTGCTTAGGGGATTGTTTACTTCAAGAAATTGTGCCACACTTGAAATTGTTCAATGGTAACACCTAATTTTGACATATTTGGATTTTTCGGTAAATTTTATCTTTTGATAAGAAGTAATTTATTCAATTAGTTTAGTAATGACAAAGGTTTAAAGTTTGGAACTCCTAATGTTAAATTCATTTTTAATCATTACAAAACAGATTGCAATGCAGGTATTTTCTAAACATGACTCAAAATAATAATAGTGATAATTTTTGAGAAAAATACGAATTATAAAATCTATAAATTTCTTAACAGAAATTGATTTCTAGGAACTTCACAGATATGAATCCAAAATTACAGCTCATTTTGCAAAATAATATTTGAGTTATGCTTAAAAGGTAGATTGGTTGACAGAAGTGTTTGTAAACATGCACTTTCATTATACCCACATCAGGGGTGATGAATTTTCGTAATATCTTACCAAACACCAAGATGTAATATGCATAGAACAGTTCAAGAATAGTTCTCATAAAATTTACATGACTGCAAAAATAATTCATCATGACAATGCATTGCCATATTAGTATTTGTATAAAATTAAAATAACATATGTAACAGAGGAAAGTTCAGTGTAAGGATAGAAGTTACTTAGTGTCGTGTTTACATTTCAGATATTGGAAAAACCATGAAATATGGCCAGCGAATAAAAATATATAAACAAGTTTGATATATTTTTTTATAGACTGCAGTGTTTAAAAGACTGCCTAAAAATTTGCTCGTCTAGTTAGAAAATCCACTCGCCATTGGAGAGTAGATTTATGCGATTCCCCACGCCTGCCTCACATTAATATAACATAATCGAAGTAATTTGAAATTTTAACAGAAATATTTTAATTTTAGATTGGCTATGTCAGTAAATGTTTGCATATTTAAAACTTTTGCAGGTTTCTTTTCTCTTTCTTAGGTTTTAAATTATAGTTTTACAGAAGATAAGTTACTTATATATTATAACCAATCAAATGATTTTGAATATTTGATAAATTTCAGGTTATTAATATTTATTATTATTATTATTTATTTATTTGCCCAGAAAGGCTAAAGAAATCAGAGCTAGTTCATTGGATATGGGGAGGGGGGGGGGGATGCCCTTCCGGCGTTAATTATTTTTGTTGCAGGTCGGGTTAACTCAGTTTTCGCGTTCAGGTCGATTTCAAGCTCAGTGTAGGTTCCTGTAAGTTGTGATCGGGTTAACACGATTTTTCAAAAGTTAGTTCAGTATATTATTTTGGATTAAAAACTATACCTATAATAATAAACCTAGATGTTTGGGTGTGTAGTTTACTTTGTTGTGTGTTTTTTTCCGCGGCTCTTTCCTGAAATTCCCGTTTTTTTTTTTTTTTTTTTTTTTTTTTTTTTCCCCGCGATGCCCTTTGACAAAATTTGCGTTTTTATGAATTTTTTCAAAATTTGCGTTTTTTTTCCGCAGTCCTTTGACGAAATTCGCGTCTTTTACGCGGCCCTTTGATGAAATTAGCGTCTTTTACGCGGCCCTTTGATGAAATTAGCGTCTTTTACGCGGCCTTTAGGCGATATTTGAGTGTTTTCCGCGATCCTATGATGAAATTAGAGTTTTTTCCACGATTCTTTGACGAAACTTCCGCTTTTTCCACGATCCTTTGGCGAAATTCGCGTTTTATCCACGATCATTTGCGAAATTTGCGATTTCCCCGCAATCTTTCGACAACATTCGTGTTTTTTCCGCGATCCTTTGACGAAGTTGGCGTTTTTTCCGCGGCCCTTTGACGAATTTCGCGTTTTAAGCGATCCTATGACGAAATTCACATTTTAATAAGATTATGTATAATTTTAAAGAGGAATAGAGACATATTAGGAATCATATATATATATATATATATATATATATACACTTATAAAAAATTAATTATTGTACACGATACTGAAATATATCGATTTAAAGAAGAAAAAACCTGGCATGAGTTGACTGCTTATTATTATGGCAAAGTAAAGAAAAAGACATATAATAGTAAAGCTTTTAAACTTGTGTGTTGAGGAGTACGAGGGGCACAGGGCATCCATTTCAGTAGAAAAGTATTTAGAGGTTTATCTGTTGTTACTGCAAAATAGCAAAAACGCAGAAAAAAAATCAAAATATT
The DNA here is from genome assembly GCA_963932465.1 of Maratus speciosus. Taxonomy (NCBI): domain Eukaryota; kingdom Metazoa; phylum Arthropoda; class Arachnida; order Araneae; family Salticidae; genus Maratus; species Maratus speciosus. Next base: position 555,244,185 of record OZ010792.1, read on the forward strand.
AAGAGTATTTAAAAAGAATTAAATTGTGTGATAAAAATGAACAAGTCGGAAATTGTACGTCAAACGTGTGGCAAATTAGGTGCGTTCGTACTATAGCTAGTTTTATAAATATTCTGGTCTTGGTGCAATAGCTGTTGCACTCTTATGCAAAATTGCATGAATACAAAATTTATTATGATTCTATACATTAAATTCAGTAATAGAAAGAAACAAGTCGGAAATTGTATGTCAAACGTGTGGCAAGTGAGGAGCGTTTGTACTATAACTAGTTTTATAAATATTCTGATCTTGGTGCAATAGCTCTTGCACTCTTATGCAAAAATGCATGAATACAAAATGTATTATGATTCTATACATTAAATTCAGTAATAAAAAGAAACAAGTCGGAAATTGTATGTCAAACGTGTGGCAAATGAGATGCGTTCGTATTATAGCTAGTTTTATAAATATTCTGATCTTGGTGCAGGGCCATTCCATGTTACGTGTGTGACATTTTGAATAAAAAAATTTCTATTTAATCAAGGATTTTTCAATATATTTCTTATTTAAAAATCCAAACAAAAGTTCTTTAAAAAAAGAACACTTTACCGCATTCTTTTATGCAAAAACCTATCATTTTGATATAATAGTTATTTTTTAAATAGCTTTTTAAAAACGTTACGTGTGTGGCTTAGAAAAAAAGCAAGTTTTGAGTAATGAAATTAAATGATATATTTCTGTGAGTTTTATTTCTACGCATTTAAATAAAAAAATATGGTAATAACTTATTTACCATACCACCTAAAATCACAATTAAAATTTAATAAATAATTGAATAAATGAAAATTAAAGCCTGCGTTACGTGTGTGACACTCTGCACGGAATTGCCCTGCAATAGCTGTTGAACTACTCTTATGCAAAAATGCATGAATACAAAATTTATTATGATTCTATGCATTAAATTCAGTAATACAGAAATAAGAGGACTCCATCTTAAATAGGACGCCATCATCATGACAACTTAAAATCATTACCTATCATGGGATATCACTGAATTAATTACGTATGATAGGATTTAATATTAGAATGAAGAAAACTTTCATTAATATCTTTTTAAGTTTTGATTCAATTTTCATAAAATTTGAAAGGACTTGGCAAAATTCAGCAACGAATATATATATTAAATTTTCAAACCATTCGGTTGGGTAATTTTTGTCCTGTTATCTACAGGCAAACGGACGGACTGACCAGACGACGACTGCAGGTGCTACATATTTATATAATTACGAACGCACCGAAAAAGGGGGGGAGGGGTTAGATGATTATTTCTTTCTACTGGAAAATAACAGATTGGGAAGAGAGTTAAAAAAAATGCTAACTATTTTAAACTTCTTGTGCTAGGGAAAACAAAAATTTCGGGGGAGGGGGTATTTGGATGATGCAGATCATTCCAACTTTGCTTTTATAGCGAGTTATTTATTATTACTGAAAAGAATTTAAAATTTTAAATATTGCGTACTGACTGGGAAAAATGGTGTAAAAATTTATATTAATTTTATTGGCAAACAAAAAGGCAAGTTTTTTAAAAAAAAAAATAATTAAAGAGTGTTAAACATTTAGGAGGTAATCCCTTGGGGGATAGGGGGGCACATAAAGAGAAAAGCAGACCATTTGGGAAGGGGATTCAAATTATTATTAATTTATTGAAATAAATAGAATAGAAAATTTTTTTAGAAGAATGTTTATATGGAGTTGCTTTACCTGTGGTTTACTCTGTTGAGCTGTCTACATGACAGACCAGATGTTACTACCAATAAAGATATCTAAGCGAAATATGCTGGCTTGTTGTCGGCCCAGTTAGCTTAAACGGTAAAGCATTGGCCTTGTAAGCCATGGATCTGGGTTCGATTCCCTGCCTGGGCTTTTTTTTGCTCGGTTAGAAATATTCAATTCGTATGATAACTTTACCAATCAGCTTGGTTGTGTTAAAATAACTGTTCATTTTAGAAGAAATTCAGATAATTTAATTATCCTTTCAACAAAGCAAGAATTAGGTAAGAATATATATATATATATATATATTTCATTAATGAAAGCATTTGAAAGGTTTTTAACATTGTGTGCTGGGGGAGCAAATGAAGAAAAAGTAATTTCGAAGGGGAAGAGGGGGGGGGGACTGGAATTTATGTGGAAATTTTAAAACAATGGAAATCTGTGGAAAATTATTCAATAAAGATCGTACTTTGTAATTAAAAAAAGAAGAAAAAAAGTCATTTATGCATTTTTTGAATTTTTCCAATTTTTTTTAGAAGATTGAAAATTTTAGCATAATTTTACGAGCATCCAAGCCTTGTTGATTTTTTAAAATTTGTTATATCGGGCCGGTCGGACCGCATTATTTTTTTATCAGCCCAGATGGCCAGTTTAAGTTTTTTTTATCGACCCGGCCCGTTTGAAAGTTTGCCTTCATCTTCCCGACCTGCGTCCGTGCAGACTTTTAGAGACAGTTACGAAGAGTCCTTGTCAAGAACCCTTCAGAAAAATTTCACATAAGATTTCACTTGCTTCTTGGTACATAAAGAGAAAGCGCAAGCATAAATTTTAATGGGAATCCCAAATCCAATTAATAGTTCTGCATAAAAGTCAAGATGAATTATTTGGAGTAACAGGTTGTAATCGTGATGTTCAGTATTTAGGAGAATGGCTGAATCCAAAGCGTGCTCCCCAGTGTTTTGATAGAAATTTCCGGAATTCATTAAAGTTCTGCAACAAATCTATGATTTCTTCTTCAGACTTCAGAATTTTATAAATTTCAATAGACAAAATGCTCAAAAAGGGAATGGATACAGGACCAGAATTATAAAATACCAACGGACCCATACAAGCAGTACCACTGCAATAGTATCTGCAATTGCACTGTAATCTTTGAGATTAATTAGTTATACATTTTACATTAATTTTTAATTAATTGCAATTTTTAGTCAAACAACCTGTATTATATGTATTAACCCATTTATGCCTAGCGTCCCATTTTTGGGACGTTTCGAATTTTAATACTTTCTTACAATTTCCTTCTTCTTTGCAACATGAAAATTGTATGAAGTAATTGTCTGTAAATGTCTTTATCTATTACCAAGGGATGGCAGCATAAGATTAATATTTATTTTCTGAAATGAAAGCCTTATTTCGGTGTTTATAGATTTTTCATTTTTCAAGATAGCGAAATGTAAAAAGTAAGTTTATCTGTATTTTCAAGGGACCAAATAAATAAGTCATAATCTTAGCTGGTAGACTACTTTGAAATACATATTTTTTAAATTGCGAAATTATATGTTCAAACCTATTTTTTATGCATGTTTGTAACGTACAAAATATAGAGCGCTAGGCGCAAATGAGTACATATTTTTATTAGCCATTTAGGGGACAGTTCAGGGGTGATTCCGGGTGAAAAAAAAATTCTGAAATTCACCTCAAATTTTCTGAAAAGTTACAGCAGAGGGGGGAGGGGGTAATCCACTCTCGGCACTAATTATGCGTTTTTTCCGTGGCCCTTTGACGAAATTCACGTTTTTCTTTTCGTGATCTTTTGACGAAATTCGCGTTTTTTCGCGACATTTCGACGAAATTCGCCGTTTTTTCGCGATCTTTGGACGAAATTTGCCGTTTTCCGCGATCTTTGGACGAAATTTGCCGTTTTCCGCGATCTTTGGACGAAATTTTCGGCTTTTTGCGATCTTTTGACGAAATTTTCGTTTTTTTTTTCGGGATCTTAAAGCAATTTGCGGTTTTTTTCGCGATCTTTCGACGAAATTTGCGGTTTTTTCGGGCCTTTATGACGAAATTTATGGGGTTTTTTGCGTTTCTTGGACAAAATTTGCATTTTTTCCGCGAATCTTTGGCGAAATTGGCGATTTTTCTGAAAACGATTGTCAAAATTTATTTTTTTCGGCCACCATTTGTCGAAATTCGCGATTTTTTATGTCCGAATTTTCGGATTAGTGACCAATTTTTTTTAAATTTTCGGAAATGAATGCCTTAATTTTTTGGAAAATTCAGAACAGAATCACCCCTAGGACAGTTATTGGTGTAAAGTCCTTTTCAAGATGAATTTGAAATAAATTGTTTTTTAGTCTCAAATACGATTATTCTTAATTTATTATGAATTATACTTATAATGTTATTAGTCTCTGAAATATATATTTTTAATAGTTCATAAAAGTACTAATTATAGTATATAATAAAAAGTTTAAAAGCTTAATTTATATAAATTTAGACAAAACATATAATTATGCATTTTTCCACATATGGATATTCCCATATTGAGTACGTTTATATTTTATCAAATAAATACAAAAATATTTTAGCATAATTTTTTTTAGTATTTTTCCAGTTCATTTTGCAACATTTTAAAGGGATTTTACCAACAAATCCGAGAAAAAAATTCAGACATAAATGGGTTAACCTTTAAATGCATAGTGTAAGTCATGTGTCACACTATGATCCTTTTTTGCCATTTGGCGCTTTCTATTAGTCTTTTGTGGACTATTATGTGTTACTTACGTGTGATAACATGCATTAAGATCGTGAAATCTGATTTGTTATCGTAGGGAGGTTATAACATCTTTTGTTGATACTGTTTGCAATGGACTCGATTGACGTTTTTTTCTCCATTTTTACCATCATTATTAATTTTAAAACTATTAAAAGCATTATAAAAATTATTATATCGTTGAATAGTTGTTGTTGTGTAGTGTAAACACTTTAAAATAAGTATATAATTTAAAATGATCATTTATTGAGTAATTTTTATTATCTAACAAGGAGAGGGCCAACCTTGTTAATCACAGATTTTGATTATTTTAATATATGTTGTAGGGTACAGGCCCCTTAGTGTCAGGTTCAATTTATTTTATCCAATGCTCCTTAGTTCTTGAGAAACCGGGGGGTCTAATATTAGTACACAACTTAAATACTTACTTTGCTACAATACTGATAGGTCATTCGTAGCTCAGTTGGTATGGTGTTAACCGGCTGACTGGCGGGCCCGGGTTCGATACCTGAATGCGCTACATTTGTTTTTCTCATTTTTTGTTTTATAAATTTACATGTAAGTATAACTTAATAATCTCACTGTCAATTAAAATTTTTAATATCGTATATCAATTATAATTTTAACCTATTTAATTTTTTACTTTTAACTGAATAGTTGTAATAAAACATCATAAAACTGTTATTATTTTTTTTTAAATCACTTTTAAAATGTATTTCATATATTCTTTATCGATGCAATGATATTAAGCAATTGTGTCAATTCGTGATTTTAAAGAAACATCATTTACGCATTGCTTTAACAAAGGAAGTCAATGAGATAATACTATTATTCTGTTTTTAAAGTAACAAGCATAATCATATTAAAAATTAGCATCAGAATTAAATTACAACCGATTTTTTGCATATTAAAGATTTTTAAATTTGTAATAAGTATGCTTGCGCTTTCAATTATTTTGCTTTCCCCTTTATCTTTTTTCTGCTTTTATTTTATTTGAATATTTCTTTTTTTTATCATAACTAGATGGCACCACAACAGAATTTGTCACGATTTTGGAATTTTTATCATTCAATAATAGATCAAACTTCTTTTTAAACCTCTTTAATGGATGAGAAATAATAGTTTACAAATAAGAAATGATAAATTTAAGTTTGTTAACATTATAATTAATGTTTGGTGTTAAAATTTTTAATTGAAATTATTAAATTATAATTACAACTATATTTATAAAACAAAAAATGAGAAAAAGAAACGTAGCGCATTCAGGTATCGAACCCGGGCCCTCGGATCAGCCGGCAAACGCCATGCCAATTGGGCTACGACTAACCTGTCATTTTTGCTGCGAAGTAAGTATTTAAGTTGTCTACTAATATTAGACCCCCTGGTTTTTCAAGAACTAAGGGGCATTGGATAAAATCCGTTGAACCTGACACTAAGGGGTATCTACTCTACAACATATATTAAAATAATCAAAATCTGTGATTAACAAGGTTGGTCCTCTCCTTGTAAGTCCGAAGTGACATTATGCCCAACAGTAACACAAATACATTTTCCCACTACTTTTCAAGGGGATAATTAACAAAAACAGACTCAAATATAATGTTTTCCGAACAAAATAACAAATCACGTATTAAAGGGTTCGCGAAATGTAGACGTATTATCAGGCTCTGATTACCTAATAGGCACGAGAAGCACGTGCTTCCCTTAGAAAATTTTGAAGGGGCCCGAAATTGAGAAAACAGGGGCCACCAAATTTTAATCGAATTAATTCCATTCTAAAAGTCTAACTTCTTTTCAAATTATTAACTCCTTTATATATTAATTATTTAAAAAAGTGTTTCACAAAAGTAACTTTCGTAACAAATTAATTTTTCATGTAATAGATCAGCAATAGATCACAGTTCCTCAGTTTGTCCAACCAACCAAAGTCGTCAATTTAACAGGTAATACAATATTAAAGTCTAACCAATTAAAATAGAGAAATAGAATATACAGTGCAACCTCGATTATCCGAACTAATTGGGACCGTTAGTACCTCGGATATCGGAAATCTGGGTTAATAGAAACTGTGTATAAAAACTCGCCGTGCTTGCGAATTTAACATCACTTAAAATAAAAAAAAATCTATAGAACTTTTTTCAAATAATAAAAATAAATACATGTAAAGTTCTGTTTCACAGCTTAACAAATTCAAAAAGGAAATCAACTACTAGTAGTAAATTTTAAAAAGCCAATTGAAAAATTTACGAAAGTTCACACGGCCACTGGAAACAAAACATTGTTCGCTGTTGACTTCTCCGGGTCCAATGTTTCCAGGTAGTTGAGTGCTTTTGGGGGCAGAAGAGCCTGTATGGCACGTACAGTGAACTAAAAAGTGTGGTCATTTTCAAGGCTCATTCAAAAGAAGAAAAGATCAGACTTTGTTATCGGCTCTGTTAACAGAAACCTCGATTAATCGAAGATCGGTTAATCGAGGTTGTACTGTAATATAATATATGTAGTAATTTGAATAATATTGTATCATTGGTGATTTTCCCGGTATGTCGAATTTAGAAAATTCTTCTCGAATGAAAGGGGGCCCCGAAATGACGCTGTGCTTCTCATAGCTTCAGATGTTAATCGGGGCCAGTGTATTATGTCCAAAGTCAATTCCAAAACCATACAAATCACGCCTCATTCACCGTTACGCATTTTGTATTTGCATAGAAAAGGGATGTAGGCATCAGAAATAACATATAGCATGGCAAGAAACTAAGAACTGTTTATTAAATAGAAATAAACTACTCACATCATGATCTCGATAAAAAGGATCTTTCAAATCACTTGGTATACGTCCACCAAAAGCTTTTGATAAAAGCCATAAAATCGATGCTTTTTCTTTGGCCTAGTGAGAAAAAAAAATATTATTAATTAATGCAGATACACAAAAAGACTAAAAACATAAATGATTTTTTTTTTCTTTTATGAATAAAACAACAAAGAAAATGCTAAACAAAATTATTGTAGATCGGGGATCTATCACGTTCTTTTAAGGGGGTTGGTCACCCAGCTTCCGATTTCCCCTCACTAATGTAAAGTGCATGGGCATTTGATGCATTCTCCTCGGGAAATTAATACTTTTTAACTTCTATTTTTTGTGTACCCTTCCTAAAAGAGATCTCTTGCTTTCTTAGTTCTCAAAATATTTCTAAAGTATAGGCTTAATTTTATAGGAAGTGTTAAAATCTTACCCACAGTTCGCCCGCTTTTAACACACAAAATAATAAATTCAGCATAGATTTTAGAAATATTTCGAAAACTAAGAAAAAACGAGCCATCCTTTAAGAACAGTACACAGAAAAAAGATGCAAAAAATATCATTTTCCCGAGAAGATATTTTAAATAGACGAATGCATCAAAAGCCCATAGACTTAACATTACGGAGGAGAATTCCGAAGCTGTTGTGACCAGCCCCCTTCTGATGAAAAATTTTTAAAAACATATGCACGAGTAAAAATAAATTAATAAATAAAACTGTCAACAACAAGACCGTCAAACAGGGTTCGTTGATGCATATCAATGGATATATATCATGATATATATCTGATATTTATTTTTAAAATATCAAGATTTTTGATATTTTCATAATCAAGATGTTTGATGTTTTGTGTATTTGATATTTATTTTCAAAATATCACTGTGCTAAATAATTTTGAAATTTTTAGTCAAAACAAGTGTAAATGAAATTTTCAACTGTTATTGACTGTGTCATTCTGAAGATAAAGAACTTTTGTCTCTAGCAGAGATTTTTTTAGCCAAAGAAAACAAATATCTTTTGCAGCTTTATGTTTAAAAATTTTATTCTTAAAAGCATAACCAATAATTATGCGAGACAATTAATTCAGAACAGCCACTAAAAGATAATCTGTCTTAATTTATACAGGGTGTCCACGTATAAACTGACCGACCTTTATTTTCGCAACCGTTGGTCCTAGATGCATGCATACATCCAAATAAAAAAGTGCTCAAAATTATGTGCAGAGTTAAGATTAAAAAAAGTTTGAAGCGAAAAAACAATTTAGTGAAGAATTACAGAATCTAAATTCTTATACGGTCCCCCGGTCCTATATGTTATATATAGTAAAATTTTCTTGTTACACTGACAAGACAGACAAAAAAAGTCCCGTTTTTCTACGATTAAAATTGACCGAGTAATAGCTGTTCAAAGTTGGAGCATATTTTTTGTTGCAAATTAGGGGGCATTCGCAAATTTAGTAGAAATATAATTTCGTCAGATATAATAAAGAAATGGTTGAGAGTAAAATTAGCATTGCAATATAAATTTGAAATCTTTAATCATTCTTACATATTACTGCAAAATATACAATTTGTACTGAACATATAAGAGGATAAAATAACAGAAATTTGGTTAAATAAAAGATTGAAAAACAACAGCCTCGATTCTTTACAAAATGATACATATTTTAAAATGCTGTTAGATTACACTCTCTTTCAAATTTTGGGTTGTGTCATGTTTTTTTCCTTTTGAAAATTGAATTCTTATGTATTTTTTAGCGCTGAATCCGAAAATGACCTACATGTTAAACCATCAAGTCGGGATTTTTCTCAATTCGCAAATTTCAAAGTCAAAAAACTCAAAGTTAAAATGGATCACACCCCCTCCCAACCTCATCGGACCCCTGAGCTGTTTAGCTGTAAGAAGCTCAGTATAAGACAAAAAATTGAATAAATTATTGAATTAAATAAAATTAAACTGAATAAAAAAGTTTTTCGTCTATTTTATAATATCAGATTTTTCGCTATTTTTTAGCCTTGAAATTTAAGATTTGCAAAAAATCCTGACATGATAGTTAAAAGTGAAGGTAATTTTTTTATTCAGCGTTAAAAAATACTTAAAACTTAATTATAAAAGTTAAAAAACACAACCATCGCAGGTTTATGTTATCTAATCTAAAACTCCCATTCGTAAACTTCTTGACGGTAATCTATCCGAATTTTTTGTGTTATCCTGTAATATAAGTATGTATAAGATGGTAAGCGTCGAAAATCATAATAATATTACATTGTCATCGGATTTAAGTCAGTATGTAAAATTTAACTTCGATCGGACATTTGAAAGTGAGTTAGAGTACAAATTTTAAACTGGAAAGACGATCGTTGCAAGTTAAATAAAACCTTATGAAAATAACATAATTTTTGTTAAAAGAAATCATAGCCTCAAATCCTTACAAAATAAAACATATGTTAAAGTACAATTATTTAAACTAATCTGAAACGTAACTAATAAAAGTTAACTCAATCGTAATAGTTGTACGATTTCAATAAAGCGCAGATACCTTGAAATAAGTTTAAGTACTTTATATACGACCCCTGAAAACATGGTCGAAATCATCTATTTTGAGACGCAAAAAAGTGGTGTATGTCATGCATTTCAAAGTTTCATAACTCTGTAAATTTTAACGTTAGATGAATGGGGCTTCTTTTGTCTTACTTGTTAGTGTCACAGTAAATTTTTACTAAACATCATTTATAGGACCGGAGGACCGTATAAAAATTTAAATTTCGTAATTTTTTAATAAATGTTTTTCTAGACCCAAAGCGCTTTAAAAATACTTCTTTACGTTATTTAAACCATTTTTGTAATTGGAAGTATGCATCTAGAACCAAAGGTTTCGAAAATAAAGGTCGGTCAGTTTATAAGTGGACACACTGTATAATCAGTTCAGTTGTATACAGCTTCATTAGAAAAGAATCTTTTCTGATTTCGGTTTAGTTGAGTGTAAACTGTGCAACATGTTAAGGAATAAAAAAATAAAACAAGTTTACTTTTATGTTAAAATCTTCAATAAAAAAACCTTTTTTATTAACCATTTGGAAAAATGGTTATTGTTCTCGTCAGGGTGGGAAATGAAAAGCATATCTGAAGGTTTTTATTGGTTTAATCCGCAATTTATTCGTTTTCTGATTGGTCTATACAGTAATCTGTATTTCCTTTTAATTTCAACAACGATGGATACTTTCTGTTGCCACTATGACAAAAAAGTAATAAAAACTACAAAAAAAAATTAATAACTCAGAAACAAATTGAGATACAGCTTTCAAACAAATTGCATTTAAAAGTACATTTTTTTCTCTATACGACGGTGTAAAAAGTAATATTGTCGGATGTTTAGAAGTTTAAGAATGAAATTTCATTTTAAATTGGCCGTCAGATTCCTTGGAAATCTGACGATGGAAAAGCCTTTTCCCGAACAGCCAATGAAATGCTTGGATATTTACGTAAGTTTCAGATGGATAATACTTAAGTTTCATGAAATCTGACGGGTCGCAGGCGATATTTTTGGCTTGCAATTTTTACGTGTCATAATACTATTAATGGCGTACGTAATGTATGATCAACTCCGTGCGATTTTTTGTCTTAAATTTTAGTCTTCAAAAAAAATTGTTTTCCAAATGGTCGTTGTAATTTGATAAATTGCTTTTTTTTTTTTGAAATTTTTTTTTTTTATAAATTTCTGATTTCTTGATACTGAATCCTAATAGTTTTTTTTTTTTTTTTAATAATAAGAGTACACAATTGTATCTGTTTTCAATTAGATGATCTTCAACTTTGTTCTAAATAAAAAAAGAAAAGAGAAATGCATTTTTAGAATATTGTTTGATTAAGTTTTCATATTAAGTGCAATATGTTTTAGTCTCTTAATTTATATCTTACACTATAATGCGAGCAAAAATTGTGTGTGTATGTATCAATGCAAAAACCCTTGATGGGTTAAAAGTTTCTGACGCAGCACTTTATCTTATGCTCTAAGAATTTTAAATATGAAGCTGAAAAATACTGATATCAAATTTTGAGTGACATTATGCTATTTCTTAAAAAATATATTTGTATTTATTTCATCATTTTATTTTTGTTTTATTTATAATCGCATGTGCAAAAGTTATGTTCAACATGAAAAGCTGCATAAAATTTTATTCGCTGTTGCTTTATCATTTACATCTCTCATAAATTCAAAATATGAGTTTTAAAAGATATGATATAAAATTTAAGTGACGCCTTGAAGTGACTTTAAAAGGTTTGTTTTAAAATTCAATTTAAATTATTTTTGACTTGGTTAAAATATTTTTTAAATCTACACAATACTTTTAATTTTCCAATTCACTGTTAAATATATCACTTTCATTGAATCTATACTATGCATTGAAATGTATTTATTTCAATAAATTGATTTATCTTTTGTGTCACGCTATTCAAAATTGTGAGTAAGATTTATGTAAATGGTTTCTTTGCGTCATTGTGTCCAAACTACATGAAATGTATGAAAAAGGATAGTTTGACGCCAATAAACCATTTATATAAATCTTACTCACAATTTTGAATAGCGTGACACAAAAGATAAATCAATTTATTGAAATAAATACATTTCAATGCATAGTATAGATTCAATGAAAGTGATATATTTAACAGTGAATTAGAAAATTAAAAGTATTGTGTAGATGTAAAAAATATTTTAACCAAGTCAAAAATAATTTAAATTGAATTTTAAAACAAACCTTTTAAAGTCACATCAAGGCGTCACTTAAATTTTATATCATATCTTTTAAAACTCATATTTTGAATTTATGAGAGATGTAAATGATAAAGCAACAGCGAATAAAATTTTATGCAGCTTTTCATGTTGAACATAACTTTTGCACATGCGATTATAAATAAAACAAAAATAAAATGATGAAATAAATACAAATATATTTTTTAAGAAATAGCATAATGTCACTCAAAATTTGATATCAGTATTTTTAAGTTTCATATTTAAAATTCTTAGAGCATAAGATAAAGTGCTGCGTCAGAAACTTTTAACCCGTCAAGGGTTTTTGCATTGATATCATTACTTTTTTGAGGATAGTGATAAAATGATTAAAAAAAAGATACTTATGGGATTTAATGCAGATTTAATTTTTACTATTTTATTACAATTTTCCTTATAGCAGTTTGTATATAAAAACAAGTGGGTAAGTATAATCGCAGATCGCACAGAGGGTTTCATTTGATATTCCTTTAAAAACACTTTATCCTTAAATTAATAAATCCAAAATGTTAATTTATAATTATTAAATCCTTACATAGATGGTGCACCAATAGTTCCAATTTTCATGGGGCAGGGAACGCACTCTTTTAAACAAACCACCTTCCAATTGAAGTCATCAAAAACCAAGTCGAATAAGCCAGACCCCCGTTGTGTTGTTTGACAAACAGCAGTCTCATGTCCCCTCCTTCCCCACTTTTTCAAAAATTTTCAGACCAGTACCTAAGAATGGAACCGAAATAATTTTTTCTCTTCAGAAATTACGATAAAAAAATAGTATGCAGTACTCATAAATTTACTTTAATGCTATATAGGGTGATTATTGAGTTAATTATAACGTTTGGAATCTGTTGCATTGATGTCCGAAAGGTAGTTTCTGAGTTATGGAAGCTGGACCCATAAGGCGCCATAGAGGGGCGAAGCCCGCTAGTGTCTATCATAATTATATCTGCCATGTGGACTAATTGCGATATTTAATCAAAATAGTCGCCCCCCCCCCCCCTCCTCATCCCCGGAAATATAACAAATACAAAATGTGTCTTTATAAACCTATCGTCAAATAGGTTTTTATTTCTTTTTCCCTAAAAAAAAAAACATGATTTTTATATCCGTAACGTAAATAGCGGACGAAGCCTGCTAGTTCCTATCATAATATATATTTTTAATAATTTTATATAGTCTATAATAAAAATCAGGCTTAAAATAGTCTAGTTCTATGAGTACTTGTAGTGTCAGTTACATGCTACGATTTTTGGATACCAGTATTTTAGAACGGGAAAATGTGACTTATTTTATCGGAGATATCTCATTAATTGAATAAGGCGAAGCAAACTTTTTGAAAAAAAGGTGGCCAACAAGCATGGCAGTTATCAGCTATGTGACTTTGTGCTAAAGTCCATTAATTTGATCTGCTTTAAAAAGATTACGGAAGATTGAATTATAGTAGAACCTGGATTAACCGAGCTTCGATTAATCGAGGTTTCTGTTAACCGAGCCGATAACAAAGTCTGATTTTTTTTTCCCCTTTTGAATGAGCCTTAAAAATAACCACACTCTTTAGCTTACTGTCCGTGCTATACAGGCCCTTCTGCCCCCAAAAGCACTCAACTCCAAAGAAACATTGGACCCTGAGAAGTCAATAGCGAACAATGCTTTGTTTCCAGTGGCTGTGTGAACTTTCGTAAATTTTTCAATTTGCATTTTAAAATTTACTACTGGTAGTTGATTTTCTTTTTAAATTTGTTAAGCTGTGAAACAGAACTTTACATATATTTATTTTTATTATTTAAAAAACGTTCTATATATTTTTTTAAAAGAGATGTTAAATTCGCAAGCACGGCGAGTTTTTACACACAGTTTCTATTAACCGAGATTTCCGATTTACTAACAGTCCCAATTATCTCGGATAATCGAGGCTGCTCTGTATAATTAAAAAATCAATGGCGATTTTACTGTAAACGGGTTTCCCTTTTACCAGTGACCCGGAGCCGAACAATTTTTGATGCTCCAGCTCCAGCTCCGCTCCTAGAGAAAATACCGTGGCTCCAGCTCCGGCTCCGGCTCCAATTCGGCTCCGACTTCGCGCTTTTAAGTTGCAGATTTTAATTTACACGTTTAATTTTTGGCTCACAAGTACTTTCTATCTTCATTAAAGATCTGGCAAAATGCATTTTTCTTCTCATCAAACTTGAAATGCTTGTTCAGAAAATATGACATCTTTTAGCTTTTGCTTTTAAAATAGAAAGTTTGGTAGAATTTTAAACACAAAAATCTTAAATTTCTTCTACACTTTTCGAACAGCCAAAGTTGTACGACTACACATGTAAACAACAGGCGGCCATATTTTTTTTTCAAATAGTGTTGTCACTTAGTTGAAGTAGAAAGTAGAAGTAAAGTAGTGTTGCCATTTTTTGAGAAGTTTTCCTTCCCTAATAATAATAATAATAATAATAATAATAACCTAAAAAATGATATAATTAAAATACTGAATAATGATGTAATTAAAATATTTTAAGCCTAGAAATTTAAAAGACTGAAAAAAAAAAAAGATTTAAAAGAATATTAAAAACTAAAGGAGCCCTGGGGCTGGGGAAAATTTAGAGCTCCAGCTCCAGCTCCAGGAAAAACACAGCTCCGGGTCCCTGCCTTTTACTGAGGGATTTTAAGACCGAATCAGCTGATGTTAGTTGCTGTTTCCGTGCTTGATTAAATAAAATTAGTTAAACATTTGAAAATTACCAAATATAAAAGGAACTAAGTCAACAGAGTCTTTGATTTATGGTATTTTTTAACAACGCTATAAGAAAATGATTTTAAATAAGAGATTTTAAATGTAACGTTTTAAATCTGACATAATGTTCACCAAACTTTCCTTTCTCTTTGTAACATTCAACTGAAAATATTTTTATTATTAGAAAGATAATATTATTATTTGCGCTACCTTAAAATTGGCAACTATAGTTAAAAATATCATCTCGAAATTTGAAATAAATCTCTCATATAAATATATCTTTTAATTTAAACTGTTTTGCAATATTATTATTTGGCCACTTTGGCCAATATGACGTAATTTCCTCCATTTACGAATTTTAACACATATCAATGAATTTATTATTTAAAAATTTTCTTTTTCTTTTAATATTCACGTGTAAATATAATTTTTATGACTCAATTTTCAATGTTTTCCTGCTTTTAATGCGTAATCATTTAATTCTAATTTGAAAATAATTGATTATTTTATAATTTTCTTTCATTATCATTTTAAGTAAGCATGTGTAAAAACAATTTTTATGACGTAATGTTCAATATTTTCCTGCTTTTAACACGTTATCATTTAATTCTAATTTAAAAGGATTTTTTTCTGTTTATAATAGTCACGTGTGAATACATTTTTAATTTAAAGGATATATTATTCTTTGCGCTGTTTTAACAATTGGCAACAATTTAAAATAACCTTTTCTAAAATATGTAAAAAATATCTCTGGAAATTCTGAAATTTTCAATTTAAAATTGAAATAAACCGTCAAAAAATTAGGCAAGTTAAAAATAATAAATGCACTCTGCAAACTTCGAGTTTCTATTGAATGATTAAATTGAATGAAAATGATTAAATTCCCATGTATATTTTTTTTTCCTATGAGACTTTTTTAATGAGACAATTTTATCCAGATTTAACATTAAATATCTCTTAAAATAATTCTTCGATTTAAAAACTGTCTACTTCAACGTTTTTATCAAACATTTCTCGATAATACTACCCATTTTAATGTTTTTGTATGCAGTAATTTTCTTAATATTTGCAAAATAGACCTCTAGTCACAAGAGATTCTTTCAAAGCGGCGAAGAGCGTTAGTTTTTTTTTTCCGAATAAGAGACAAAATGTAGTACGCAATTGCGTCAAAAGATGGCGACACCAGAATTCTGATATGCTTATTATGTACTCGGGGTTATCAAACTTCACTGTTATTTATAAATAAAACATTTCAACTAAATTATTTATTATAAAAGAATTATTACATCACAATAGATTTTATGCAAGGAAAATAATAATTATAATAATAATATTATTATGGATGTCAGTGATTATATATTGATTTACCGTCATAATAATAAAAAATGATATTATAAAAAGAAGAGCTGAAATGAATTATATTTTTTACGTTTCTGATCGTGTGATTTATATTCAAATAATAATTATTAATGTATATTTTTTGTAAAGTGATTGAAATTTATAAAATTTATGGTAATATTTTTTTTGTTGAAAAATTGCCAAGAAATAATCATCATCAAATTTGCGTCATTATAATTGTAATTTTATTTAACTTAATAGCAATTAAAAAATTACAAAGGAACTGAGAATAATGGTCAACTAACAGACTTTAAAAGAAAAAAAAAACCACATTCACAAGTACCAGAGAGTATTTTCGGTGAAATTTCCATAGAATGGCGAAGAAATATAGTCCGATTTTTCATGCGCATTATAAAACGAACAAGAGTCTTGCTGGAAACAAGTAAATTGTTATTTGGTTCATCTGAAACATATATATTTGATTTTTAAAAAATCGCCCGTGTCATTTTCGAGAGAAAAAAAAATCGAATTATTTAACGAACGAGAGTTTTCCCAGAAAAAAGAAAAGTGTTATTCACCTCGCCTTAATCACATTTATATTATGTATCAATTTAAAGGTAATCGTTAGAACCGTTTTCGAGATTTTCAAATTAGGAACTTCCTCGATATCATACCAACGTTTTCACTTTAAAAATGGCTATTTAGATCTCAAAATATACTGCACGTAGAAATGTAAAAATTTCAGTATACGATTAGACTGCAGATATAAGACTGTTCTAGAAAATTCAGAACAATAAGACCTATATCTGCTGAGTTATTAAAAGGCGGCTTTTCGCGTTTTCTTTGATGTCGAGTTAGCTGTATATATGAGTTCCGCCATCTACGAATTTTATGATACGATACGATACGATTTTAGGCTTAAGGCTGCGTCACTCGGAATACTACCGTCTTCCATGATGTGTGTGTGTGTATAAATTTTATCTTAAAAGCGGCTCTAACGATTTTGACGAAATTTTGTATTTTACCATTTTCGGGCACGATAAGACCATTGGGCTATGTCACGTGTTCAGGAAAATTCGATTAGTGGGTCAAAATGGGTCACGGTCAAGCTAATTATATCTAAAAAACGGCTCAATCGATTTTGACTAAATTTTATATCCAACCGTTTTTCGGCACGAGAAAACTATTAGGCTAGGTCACATGTTCGAGAACTTTTGATTAGTGGGTCATTTTTGGGTCACTATGGGTCAAGCCAATTTTATCTAAAAAACGGCTCTAACGATTTTGACGAAATCTTGTATTTTGTCGTTTTCGATTACGAGAAGAAAAATGGGATAAGTCATATATTAGAGAAAATTCGATTAATGGGTCATTTTTGGGTCAAGCAAGTTTTATCTAGAAAACGGCTCTAACGAGTTTTTTATTTTGTATTTTACCATTTTTGGGCACGAGAATACCATTGGGCTAGGTCACGTGTCCGAGAAAATTCGATTAGTGGGTCATTTTGGGTCATAATGGGTCAAGATCAGGCTAATTATATCTAAAAAAAGGCTCAATTGATTTTGACTAAATTTTATATCCACCGTATTTCGGCACGAGAAAACTATTGAGCTAAGTCACATGTTCGAGAAATTTCGATTAGTGGGTCATTTTTGGGTCACTATGGATCAAGTCAATTTTATCTAAAAAACGGCTCTAACGATTTTGACGAAATTTTGTATTTTACCATTTACGGGCACGAGAATACCATTGGGCTAGGTCACATGTTCGAGAAAATTTGATTAGTGGGTCATAATGGGTCATAATGGGTCAAGGTCAAGCTAATTACATCTAAAAAACGGCGCAATCGATTTTGACTAAATTTTATATCCAACCGTTTTTCGGCACGAGAAAACTATTGGGTTAGGTCACATGTTCGAGAAATTTCGATTAGTTTGTCATTTTTGGGTCACTATGGGTCAAGCCAATTTTATCTAAAAGACGGCTCTAAGCATTTTGACTAAATTTTGTATTTTATCGTTTTCGATTACGAGAAGGCCAATTGGATAGGTCACATCGTAGGGGGCAGAGCCCCCTAGTTCGGTAAAAAAAAAGTTCTAGTTAGGGAAACCCCATACAAAATATTAAGATTAGTATTTTAATACATACTAGCAGCGTGGCAACCCGGTGTGTTGCATTTACATTGCATGCTATCTTTCGTTTTTTTAGAGAAGGTTTGTTTGTTTGTGTTTATGACGGCCAATTATCAACACGAGGGATATAGGCCCTAAGGGGGGGGGGGTCTTTCTAAGGGAACCTAACCCGTATTAACGCTTGGAAATCCAAGGTTCGAAGAAAACCACGAAAACTCCGAACGATTAGGCCGACGGGCGCGATTGGGATCGAACCTAGCACCTCCCGTCTACCAGCTTCGACAGCAGAACCTCTCGGCCACTGGTGGGGCTTTTTAGAGAAGGAAATTCAATATTATTGTTACTTTTAGAAATGCAGTGAAACCTCCCTGTGCGACCATCTCTCTGAACGAGCGTTTTTTCACGGAACAAAATTTATTCCCATAGGCTCAATACTAATTTTACCTCCAGTCACAGTGACCATCCCAGTTGAACTCACTCCATGAGCGCCAATTTCTTTGAAGAAATTGAAATAAATTCCATTTTTTCGTGATCGCTTGAAGACGGTGTTATTAGAAAAATAATTCCGGAATAGGAAACATCGAACTTCTAAACTAAGTTTAGATTTTTCTTTAAAAATTCCGGTAACTTTTAAGTGTTTAAACCCCTTTGTGCTTTTTTAGGCAATGAATATAACTCGGAT
Organism: Maratus speciosus; assembly: GCA_963932465.1. Classification (NCBI taxonomy): domain Eukaryota; kingdom Metazoa; phylum Arthropoda; class Arachnida; order Araneae; family Salticidae; genus Maratus; species Maratus speciosus. Next base: position 555,263,179 of record OZ010792.1, read on the forward strand.
GACAAATTAAGAATGACGGCCAATAAACTCATTTGTTCCCGTCCAAAAAAAAAAAAAACACATTTATTTACTGAATTTGAAAAGGAAATAAAAGTTATAACAGATAAAATCGTAAAATCAAAGCAAACTTAAATTAATTCATTTTTTAAACTCTGTGGAAATTTACGTAACTTTTGTTTTGATACTTAAATTTTTATATTTTTTCCTAATGTGAAAAATAAATTTTAGTAACATTAATTGTTACCTTTTTTCAACAATTAAAATCTAGATTTAAATATGACTTGCATGAGACCACCTCTCGGAGCGACAAATTTTAATTGAAACGGAACGTGGTCGCTTTAGGGAGGTTTTACTGTACACCATAGCCCCCTCTACTCAGGATGCAACGATATTAAAAGGACACTAATATACAATGACTTTACAACAAAAACAAAAAAAATCATCTACATTAAATACTTCATTAGTTATGTTTTGTAATGGTAACAGAACATTGGGGAAGTGTGTCTGTATTATTATTTTTTAATTGTCATTTTTGGCCAAAATCAGATTTATTAATGCATCTATACGCCTTACACAATTTAGAATCATAAATTAAATGGCAATTTATTGAACTGAATCCTTTTTATCAATTGATCAATCACGTTCGCTCGTAAGAGAAAGGTAACTTATTCTTAAATTCATTTCCCATGACGTATAGTAATGCGAACCCATTATTTCACTGCTGTTTATCAAGATGCAACATTAGCATTGTTTACAAGTCACTTCCTTTGTTTACTTTCCTCACGTGATCTAAATCGCCGTTCAGAGAGTTCTTTGTTTCAGTTTCGCGCCAAATTTCGCTCAAGGTCAGCGGAAATATGAAGCAGACTTACGCATCTTCTATAGTCATTCAAATTTATAAGCAAGGATTCAAAAGCAACGAAGCGATACATCCTATATTTACATTTGCGGCTTAAAAAAATTACCAAAACAAACTAAACATAGTAATCTGTGGCTCAAACCTAATGCGATATCTTCTGTTATTTGCTTACTAGCAGACCCACCGGGCGTTGCCCGGGCCCGTGATGAATGAACCTTAAATTTGTATGATTTTGTACCTTTAATTCCTTTTGTCTGAATTTGAATTTTTAAATATAAAAAATCGCAAGAAAAATATTAAATTGAAGATACGTGCTATTTTTCGTAAGTTGTTTTTTGGAGTCTATGCGTACCGAAAGCGAGCGGAACTGCGACAAAACACTCAAGTTTTTACTGATTTCGTTTACATTTTCAGACATTTTGTAAAAAATATTTCTACTCGTCCGAACGTTTCAAAATTTTTATAGGAGATGTAAATATGGTGTATTTAGATGCGTCGATAAATATTGTGTTAAAATAAGGACGTTGACTAAAATAAGAAATTTAGAAATTTGCTTAAATTACTATTCGAAAATAGCAGTGGTGTAGTCGTAAAAAAAGCAGAGGGTATGCGCTCTAAGCAGAGGGTATACGCTCAAGGCAGAGCGTATACCCTAGAGTGCATATACTATAGCTTTCTTGAGAAACAGAGGGTATACGGTGTTCCTTAAAAAAATCCAGAAGGTATACGGCGTATACCCCCGTATACCCTCCACTACATCCCTGGAAAATAGTGGGCAGTTTAACCTTCCACCGACAGAGAGCGCAATATGGTGTATACAAATATTACTCTACGAAATAGTGGGCAAAGGGCTGTTATAACTTACGTGAAAATTTCAAGTCAATCATTTACGGTTAGTTGGGATAACTGGGCCATGATTTTACAATGTGACTCTGGAGCTTCTGACAATTCAGCTTCAAAAAGCTAATGTTCGTTTGAATTAAAGTCTGAACTTCTGTAAATGTGATCAGTTAGGTTCCCTCTATCAGACAAAAATGCTCAAAATTACATTTTAATATTTAAAAATATGCCTATTTCATCTTTCTTTTCTCATGGGTCCCTGTTGCCCCCCAAAATGGGGTAACTGGACCAGGGGGGTCTATGTTCCACACGCGTTTATATTTTTTCATATCGGATATAGGGTCCTGTTTGAAAAAGTGTAAACTACTTAAAAAATTTTAAACCAGGCAGATCATGTAATATTATGTCAATAAACAGCGCTGTAAGGGAAACCTTTGCTGTCAGTATGTCTAAAAAAAGCACTAAAAGTGAAAATATTAGATTTATCTATACCAAAAATATAAAACTTAAGTAAGTACTTATGTACTTTAGTATAGATAATAAGTATAAAAGTCACATGGGTATTTTAAGGGAAAAATAGCAAGGTAAATCTATGAACAAACGGTTACGTAAGTACTTAAGTACTTTATCCAGGGATCGCATTATACAGGGAAAATTTTATTGCTCCTACCAGAACCCTTAAAGAAAGGTGCGATGAAGATGTTATTTTCAAAATAGTGGTAGGAACGATAAAAGTTTCCCTATAGAATGCGACCCCTGGTTATAGTACAATTTCAAGGTCTGGCTATCTCACTTTCAGGGGCAAGGTACTTGCATTCGTAAAATGTTGAAATAATTTACTGACACCAATATTTACAAGAGAATCTATCTGAAAACAAGTAAAAGTATATTTTCGTGTACTTAATACAGGTGAAATTTTCAATGTAAAATTCAGATGCCAATGTGGCAATTAGGAATTAAAATTAAGTGATACCATAATGACATCAGCGCCTCTTAAGGGGTCAAGAAATTTGGTTTGATGCCACTCAATATGCTTTTTTTAAATTTCATTACGTAATTTTAATAAGGTATTCTATCATTTTTTTTATTGCGAACAAAACACAATGGAGAAATTTACTTCCCGTAGTAAGAGAAACATAAAAATATTATTTATAACTGTTGGGGTAACTGGATCCAGCATGGCCCAGTTACCTCGGATACATGTCCCAGTTACCCCATTCTTGAAAAATTTATGGTGTAACTAGGACATCGGGCTTACATTTGAAACATGAAGTAAATATGTATAGATACCTAATAATATTAATGTAGTTATATGTCTAATCTTAAAAAAAAAAAAAAAGATTGTTTAATAAAAGTACTTACAGTATTTTAATAGAAAGCCGAGGAAGTTCAGCCATATTGACGTTGTTTTTAAAAAAAGAAACATAAATTTTTGACAACCTATCACAGCAAAGTGAGTGCTATGATTGAATTGATACACGTCGTTTTAGGAAGTAGAGATTAAGGGGCATTGTTCACAAAAGCTAAAACTTAAAAAACACCAATAGTTTTTTATAAAATAGCCTATGGCCCAGTTACCCCTCGTGGGTCCAGTTACCCTAACTAACCTTAGTTCGTTTTCCAAATTTTAACAAATTCTCGTTCATTCTCTATTAAAAAAAGCATATCTTTTCTTTTTAAAAGTCGATTTTTTTTTTTATTTCGAACAAAAAGTTCTGAATCAATTTTTTTTAATTTACATACTCTTAATTAGTGTATTATAGGCCAAGAAGCTAAAGTTTAAAATCTGTAAATGCTGTATTTTTAAAATTTTGATTTAAATTTGAACTCCCATTAAAATTTTACCCTATGGTTTTTATCTACCCTCCAAAATAAAAGTAGTTGTTTTTCAAAGCAGACATAATGTCTGCAATTTTTAATAAGTAGCATATATCAGACGACTCCTTCAAAAAACGGCACATAAAAAGTCAGAAAGGCTAATTTTTTAAAAAGAAATCTAGAGCCCCTCCCCGGAATTTCACGCACCATTCTTTTTTACACTTTATCTTTTGTGTTATAAACGTTCTTAAACTTTCAAACAGATTGCCTTGTTAGATTTCCTAATTTTAACAAAATCGCGTTATGTTAGTTCCACATTCCACCACGAGGGAGCGCACTCTATTATTAACAAAAGCTCCTTTACACAACCTATCAGTAGATACGTCACTTGATGAGGTCGCGGTCTTCGCCGAGAATTTAAGATATTTGTTGAAATTACTATTCGGAAATAGTGTAACTTATCTTTTGTCACATTTATATGCATAAGTAGCATGCATCTGAGGACTCCGTCAAAAAACCGCACCTGAAACGGTATGAAACGCAAAGGTTAAAAAAAAAAAAAGAAATATTTCGACCCTACATCCTCCCCCCACCTGCCCGAAATTTCATGCGCCATTTTTATAAACTTTTTCTTATGTGTTATAAACTATCTTAAAGTTTCAAGCAGATCGTTTTGTCAGATTACTTACTTTAAATGAAATCGCGGTCTGTTAGTTCCACATTCCACCACGAGGGAGCGCACTATATTATTAACAAAAGTTCCTTTACACAACCTATCAGTAGATATGTTACTTGATGAGGTGGCGGTCTTCAGCAGGAATTTAAGATATTTGTTGAAATTACTATTCGGAAGTAGTGTAACTTAACTTTTGTCACATTTATATGCACGTATCTGAGGACTCCGTCAAAAAACCGCACCTGAAACAGTATGAAACACAAAGGTAAAAAAGAAAAAAAGAAATATTTCGCCTCCCCCCCCCCCCCCCACACCTGCCCGAAATTTCATGCGCCATTTTTATAAACTTTTTCTTATGTGTTATAAACTATCTTAAAGTTTCAAGCAGATTGTTTTGTCAGATTTCCTACTTTAAATGAAATCGCGGTCTCTTAGTTCCACTTTCCACCACCAGGGAGCGCACTGTATTCTTAACAAAACTGTATCTGAATGTAACTCCGTTAAACAACCTATCAGTAGATATGTTACTCGAGGAGGTGGCGGGCTTAAGCAAAAAATTAAGATATTTTTGAAATTACTATTCGGAAATAGTAGTAACAAACTTTTGACATTTTTATATTTAATAAGACACATTTATCTCAGGACTCCGTCAAAAAACCGCACCGGAAATGGTAAGAAACGCAAAGGTTAAAAAAAAAAGAAATCTATCGCCCCTCCCCCTCTCCCCACCTGCCCGAAATTTCACACGCCATTCTTATATAAACTTTTTCTAATGTGTTATAAACTATCTTGAAGTTTCAAACAGATCGCCTTGTTAGATTTCCTACTTTAAATGAAATCGCGGTCTGTTAGTTCTACATTTCACCACCAGAGAGCGCAGCGCACTCTATTCTTAGCAAAAGCGTACATGAACGAAACCTCTTCAAGCAACCTACGCGTAGATACATGGATCGGGGAGGGGGGGGGGATTCTTAACCAAGAATTTAAAATATTAGCTTTGCTTCACCGTTATAGCAGGCGTTCTGTACATGCTCCGTAAAATATGTTAATTCCACTTTCCGCCTACAGGGGGCGCACTCTGTTCTTAACAAACCTACATCCGAACGAAACTCCGTTATTAAACCTATTTGTAGATATATTAGTCGAGGGGATAGGGATATAAAAATTTAAGAAATTTGCGGAAAATTACTATTCGGAAATAACCACTACTCATAAATTAAGAGTGCAAAACGTTCTGTACGAACATCGACATGGGTTCCCACTGTCTACGGCACTGTATAGCAGGCAGGCGATAAATTCGGAACATTTTTCTGTATTTAAAACATAAAAAAGAGCAATTAAAAACTGCGTTTAAAAATGTCTTTAAAAAAACACTTCTGAAAAAAAAAAAAAATCATTATCATTATAAAAAATGAGAATTTAAATTCTATTACAACTGTTGCTACCCGCTACAGCAGCAGAAAGCATTAGAATGCAAGGACTTATTGTTGCCAATTTCTAATTTCTAGTGGTAAAAGAGCCAGTAAGGAGTATTCTAATCTTTTATTTAACGTTTAAAAAACACATTTCTTGCTACCTAAATAGATCAGCATCAAACAGGCACCTCCAATTTTCCGTAAACCAACCAAAATCGCCGATTTTTTAGCAGTTATTATCGCTCAACCAATCAAAGTAGAGAAAAAACATAAAACAGTGTGGCAAACAAAAAGCCTGCCAGGTTGTCAAGTTGCTTGCTAGGTTGTGACGTCATTTGAAACTAATCCATTCTCTTAAAGTTCATTATTATTAAATACTAGCAGAACTACCCGGCTTCGCCCGTGTCAATTATAAGAAGCCTTCCAGGTAAAATAAATTAAAACGAAATAATAGGGCAATCACAATAACTGAAAATTGTGCATTCCCATCCACAAATCGTTATAAACACAATAAAAAAAAAACATGGCGTTATTGTTTTGGAACCATAGTAAAATCCCTGAGCTTTAATAACAGAATGCACGTTTTCTTTGGCGGGTGTAAGAGAAAAATACGTGATTTTCCTGATAATACGAAAAAAAAATTCCTCCAAATCGCGCAGCACTTAATGAAATTCTCGTTTGTATGGTATTATCTACATTATAAAGTAAAAACACTATGTCAGTGCCCATAAATTGTGCCCCATACATTGTAACCCATAAAATGTGCCTTTACTGCAATTTTTCTAACTTTTAAACACCACACAATTTCATTTTGTGCAATGTCGAATTGAAAAAAGTTCTCTCAAATGAAATTTGTTTGAAAATTGTACCTCAGTTTTCTGATTTTAATGGATTTTAAAGTAATTTTTAAGCATGGATATTATTAAAGTTGAGTGCAACCCGATTACGAAAGATGAACCTGTTTACACTTAATGCAATAGTATAAAGAAAAGACACATCTATGAGTAACGCTGGTATCATATTTTCGGTAGCTACAACCTAACAAAGCAAATTTCTCTTTTACAGCAGTTTAACGTCTAAACATTGTACATTCGATTGTTCCAACGTATTATAGAAAACAAAAGTACTTTCAGTAATATTTGTTTGTAATGTTTATCTCAATTTACGAATTTTTTATTGGTTTTAAAATAATTTTTAAGCATGCATATTTTTTAAATATGCTTGCAACCCAAATACAAAAGATTAACTCAATTGTTCAAAAACATTGTAAATAATTCAGAATTTGTTTGCTTTCGCGTAATATTCAATAACTAAAATGGCAAACGAAATTAAAACGCCAAAAATAAAATAAAATACGAATTTAATAGATATCAAATCAAACTACTCAAAATAACCTGATAAATATATAAAATTCAAATGGGAATTTCGTTCCGGGTGCATATAAATTGAATTCTTCAGAACGGATTTCCATACGACTTGCACTATTAGTTTTTTAGGGAAGATTTTAGTGCGTAACATATTGTTTTCCGTTGCTTAGTCATAGAATTATAGGGGAAAGTTATATAATCATGTGAATCCAATTATGAAGGATTAGTCTTATTAGCTGAATGAAAAATGCAGAACTATTTTTATCTCTATGTACAGTCGGCTCTCGTTAATTCGAAATCGGATAAATCGAATCTTCGTTTAATTCGAACTAAACATGAAGTCCCGAAATTTTCAATGGCAGAATAACGTTAAAACTTTTCCTTTATTCGAACTCATTTTCTCTTGATTTCGTTTAATTCGAACTAATGAGAATTCCATTTTTCATTTTTCCTTACTTTCTCACGGACTTCAGATCCTTGAAATAACTTTCTTTCTTTCATTTTTGTCAGAATTGTTCTGAACTAGTATAATAATTCCATGGATTTGAAATCCGATTTCTTAGTGCGCCCTGTCTGTCCATCAATGACACATCCGCCCCTTCTTCCATTGTGCTTTTCCTAATCCCTTCTGTAGCATTTGACCCAGTGACATTCCAAGAAACTCACTGAGTGGATATCTGTTAAAGATAGGGGAAACCCGTTTTATCACTACATTCTACTTTCACTCTGGGGATCGAATTTTTCAGTCAATAGTTTTACTTACTGCTAAATTGTTTTTTGAGAAAGTAAAAGGTCTTGTTTCTTTAAAATATGGCTCCACGTGGAAGTTATAAATCGTTAACTCTAGAAGCCAAAGTGGAAATTATTAAAAAGGTAGGATGCGGCCAATCTAAGACAGAAATTAATGCAGAATATGGAATAAAAAAGAATACGCTGTCTACTTACTTGAAAAATAAAGAATTCATCCTGAAATCATGGGAAAAGGAATGATTTGCTAAAGGACGAAAACGTATGAGAACAGCAGCCCATGAGGATTTAAAGGAAGCTTTACTGTTACGGACAAAAGATGCATTGGCAAGAAATGTACCTTTGAGTGGACCTATATTGGCAGCTAAAGCGAAAGAACTTGCACTACTCATGGGTATTAAAAATTTCAATTGCAGCGAAGGATGGCTGACACGTTTTAAGCAGCGAAATAACATCGTACACAAAACTGTGTGTGGTGAAAGTGGTGCTGTAGACTTCGCTGCTTGCAATGAATTCTGCGAAAAGCTACCCGAACATAAGTTCGGGTAGCTACTTATGCAATGTGCGGTTCTACTTATGCAATGAAAGGCGTGTTTAATGCCGATGAAAAAGGGTTGTTTTATAAACTTCTTCCTAATAAGACTTTAACATTTAAAGGTGAAACGTGCACAAGTGATAAACTTAGAAAAGACAGGATAACTGTGATGGTAGGTGCCAATATGGATGGAAGTGAGAAGTTAAAATTGTTAGTTATTGGTAAATCAACTAATCCACGTTGCTTCAAAGGAGTTAAAACACCGCCTGTTGATTATGTGGCAAATGCCAAAGCCTGGATGACGCGTGAGATCTGCATCAGTTGGTTAAAAGAACTGGATAAAAAATTTTCTCGTGAAAACAGAAAAATTCTATTGCTGCTAGATAATGTGCAGAGTCATTGTAAACTACCAACACTGAGCTCTATAAAGATTGAATTAATATTTACCCCCTAATACTATAGCACAACTGCAACCGATGGACCAAGGAATAATTCAAAATTTAAAAACTCATTATCGTAAAAGGATTCTAGAACAAATTTTATTTTCGATTGACCTTAAAGAAAGCTACGACATAACATTACTCACGGCCATCAACGATTTATATGCGGCGTGGGACGCCGTACAACCTGAAACAATAGAAAAATGCTTTCGACATGCCGGATTTATCCATCCATCTAAAAAGAGTGGTTATAATGCAAATGACGAAAACGACAGACCTTTTGAAGAAATAGAATTTCCAAACTTTTCTGAAAAGTTCCAATGCGATATTACGTTCGCAGAGTATGTAGCAGCCGACAATAGTTTAGAAGTATCTGGACCCTTAACTGTGGAAGAAATTGTTGAAACAATTCACGAAAAATGCAATGAGGAGATGGAATCGGATTCTGGTGATTCTGCTACTATGTCCAAAGTGCTTTCCTTACCCACAGAAAAGTCAATTGCACAATCAATTGAGTGTTTGCGTACATTTATCCTGATGCAGCCGTCATCAGACAAAGAACTTAACTGTTTGTTACAAATAGAAAAACTGGCTAAAAAGTCAAAAATGAATAGGACTAAGCAAACAACAATTGATAATTTTTTTCATAGAGATGATAAATAAGTGTAAATAATTTTTAAATGTTCATCTAATTTCAGGTAAAAAAATTATAGTACAATTAAAATGTACTTTTAAATGCCGTTGTTCTATAGTGTATTATTAATTTTTATGTTTTATTTATATTATTTTAATATTATTAATTATTTTATGTATTTATATCTTTTAATTTAATATTAAGTCATTCTAACGATAACATCCGAAATTAAAAAAAAAAAAAAAATACTATAACATTAATTCCTTTGTAATAGTACCCTTTAAACATGTTTTCTCTCATACTTTGCATTATTCGAAGTCTGGATAATTCGAACATTTCTTGTGGTCCCGACGAGTTCGAATTAACGAGAACAGATTGTATATTGATGGGTTTATCTTCAGTAATGGGGCTGTGCGCTAGGGTATTCTTATTTTAATGAGTGTGCCTGACACCTATTATGGCATGCACCTTTGTTTAAAACAATATAGAATGACGTATGTTTTAAGCGACTATGTGGCATGCAACTTGATTACAAAATACTAACTTGCAATAATGCTTAAGGTGCTTCTCCAGTTCCCTGCTGAACAACGCGAGACTTTCTGACACATTTTCTGACTCATTAAACGTAAAGGCTTAAAATTTGTAGTCCTGACTATTAAAGCGATTTGTAATTGAAATGAGTTTTTCCTTTTTTCACAAATAAATTACTTATCGAGTTATGAGCAATTGTGGTTGCGTGACGGCCGATTTTTATCCTTTATTGCATGTTGCGTCCGAAATTCAGTTCAAAATACCAACTGAAAGACCTTATACCTTTACCACCATATGGAAACTATCTTTCGATTACATAGTTTCTAAATAAGAACTCCTGTCAATTTCTTGCGTTTCCGAACAAAAATTAATTAAAAAATATGTCAGAAAATAGCTCCTTTGGATTTGAGAACAGCCTTAACTTTATGAACAGCCTTAACTTGACATTTATGAAAAAACTCACATTTTTAGTTTTAATTTTGGAACTCGCGAAATTTAAATTCAGAAAAAGGGTGTTCTTTTGACACATTGTGGTAATTTTTTGAACTTTTAAAATTAAAATACATGTTTTCTTTGGCGCGCGTAACAGAAGTATACAATATCTTCCACAATACGGGGGAAAATGCAAAAAGATACATCCAAATGAGGTAGTAGTTACTAAAATTTTATTTGGAAAATTTGAAATTTTATTGAAATTAAATCTACAAAGATTAGATGAAATGATGTCATTTTCCATAAATTTTAAATGTCAAGAATTTTTTTGAAAATGTAAATAGCCGCTCTCTTTTTGCAATAAATCACAGAAAATGTTAGCACTGAATCTAATCCAATACAAATAGCGATAACGTATAGCTATAAGATATGGCTGTATGGTAATAAAAAAAAAAAAATGGCCATAATTAAAAAAAAAAAAAAAAAAATTATGGCCATTTTTTTTTCGCCATTCTGACCAGAAAATCAGAGTTCTAACTTTTTACAACTGTTCTTTCATCTACACCTAACACTTCATTTACAATGGCTGTTTCATCATAATGGAAGCCATCAGTCCATCAGAAGAAAATAACTCGGTTAAAGCGGAAACTCGATTAAGCGGGACTCGGGTAATCGGGACTTTACTGTAGTTAAAAAGGAAAAAAAAAATAAATAAATAGTCGACAATAATTTTGAAATAGCGTTCCAGTTCGTGGATTTTTCCATTTCGAGTCCTGTATGGAAGCATATGACTGTATTATCAAGTAATATTATTTAGCGGGCGCAAAGTCAACGTGTTTGACTTGTAGCTACGATGCCGCTCCCAAATGATTTAGTGGTAGTTTTTTTTAATTGGGCTTCATAAACGTTTTTTCCATAAGTCCTTAGTAGTTAGTATACTCATTATACCTTCTACGTGAAGTCATCACATAAGAACAATTATGTCTTATTAGGGTTTCGAACTTTCGCCCTCCGCCTAGTGGGTAGCTAGTCACTGAATCCAGTTCTTTGCATAACCCTGTATAATATTTTATTTATATTTTACAAACATCATTCTCAGTAATTATAACGAATTCTTTTGTATAGCCCTATATATGATCTATAGAATTTATACCCAACATGTAGTATACAAAAATTTAATTAAACTTAAAAACGCATATCATAACTGAAAATGCATTTTCAGCAATTATCCCTAATAGACAATACTTCGGACACAACACTGCATCAGAAATCTTTTATGTGTCCCTGTAAATCAATGTAAATGCATCATATTCTACAGCAAGCATCTTTCAGTAAACCCTCAGTGATGTATATCAATTTCACATGTTTGACTGACTGACTGTTTTTGTTTCCCCTACATCAAAATCCATTCCACCTTTCTGGAAATCGCATCCCTACCGTTATAGAACACGCGTGTAAACAAAACATTCCAAAAAAGAAATACGTTCAAAATTATAAAATAAAAATCGTTCAAAATTATAAAATAAGTAGGTTTTTTTAATTTTCTTAACCCTTCCACCAAAAAAATAAATAAATAAAATAAGTAAGCACATTTTAGAAATTTTAATAGAAGAATTGCATTTTTTCTTGATTAAAACATTTTCCTTCATAAAACACTTTAATAATATAACAAAAAGGTATAAAACAAAAAAATCAAATAAAAAAATTAGTTCAAAGCTTAAGTCCTCTTAAATCAAAAGATCTTCATTTATGTTCACTCTTAATTACGTCAAAGCCTCACGAAAAGGTCACTTTGAATGTTTGGATTACAATTTCTAAAATTTGAAAATAAATATTTTTCGGTTAATTTAAAAACAGGGCAGTAGTTTAACCTCTTCAGTTCCGAAGCTAAAATAATAATACAAATGCTTATTTATTGTTTTTTTCCAAACAAAATGACATCGTAAATCACAGAAAAAATATCTTTTCTAAAATTGATCCCTTAGGCGCTTAGTAATTTAGGTTCAAAAATATGGATCTAAAACTACAACCCCCTAAAAACATCAATTTAGTAACCATTAACCTAAATTAACGCAATCACAAATTTAAGAGCTTTAAACAAGTAAATAATCTACCAATCCTCAAAATTTTTTATTGAAAAAGATTCAAGTTAAATACTTATGAAAATTTCTCACTTTCTTGGTCATACTGTCTTTTGGGCATTTTTAGGCATTTTGCAAACTCAGATGAAAATAACATTTATTTTATGTGGAAATCAACTTAGATGCTGCCGTTTCGTTTGCTTTGAACACCAAAAACATTCAGCTATTAAGAAGTGACGTGAAAATGTAAAAAAATCGGACATTTTAGTTTTTATAAGGAAAAGAACAGAGGTTCCCGTATGGGAACCCAGGGACCGAAGAGGTTACGCTTTTGTCAGGATTAGAATCGATATATATTTTTTAATCAATAATAGCAATTTTATATTTCTAAAATCTAACCAACATCCATTATAAACTTTCAATTTTGAACTTGGAAAAAACCTTTTGAATTAACTGATGCATAATGGTAGGATGTAGGATCTTAAAAATGACAGCATGCAACATACCTTGCAGTACAGTTACAAATAAGTATTGATTTTCCACAAGGTTTAATTTTTATTTATTCAACAAAATTTTCCTTAAAAATTGTTTATTGTGATACCCCCCAGTAACTGACGGCTTATGATTTCTTTCTTGTTCAAATCCCTATTATAAAGGTTTAAATCTCTTTTACACTTATCTTTGTTTTTCAGAGTATAGTATAGAAAATTAAAAAATTATTGTTGAAATTCTTAAAAAAAAAATTATACTTTATAAAGTTTTAAATCTCTTTTACATTTATCTTTGTTTTTCAAAGTATAATATAGATAAATTAAAAAAAATACTGTTAAATTTTTTTTTTTAAATTATACTTTTTATTACTAAATATTAATTTGTGTTAATAAATAGGGTCCATAACTCCAGTAACTGACACATCCCTATTTTGAAAAACCAATAACTGATACACAAGTTATAAGAGTTAAAACAAATGAGTTACCATTAGACGACATTTCACTGCAGAATTTTACAAGAAAATGTTTATTTGAGTTAGATTTTTGCTGGTGTCATTTACTGGTTAAGTGTCAATCGGGTGCCTAATGGGGGGAAGTTTCAAGCCATGAGGATCTAATTTACATTACTGTAAAAGTATTTTTTCAGCATTAACCCTTTGAGGGGCGGTGGGATACATTTTATCCCACCTACGATTAAAGAAGATTTGCACCAGAAAAATTTTATGAAATTCTACTTTTCTAACTTTGGTGGGAAAAAGTCGTAAAATTGCTTTTCCTTATATGGAAATGATTTTTTTCTAAATTTCCGGTGGGAATTCATCATTACACAAACGCAAATGCTTGCCCCTCAAGGGGTTAAGAGTGTCTGGGCGGAGAAAGCCTCTCAAACATTTCGGAACAATGTGTACAAGCGCATTTGATTTATATTACTGTAAAAGTATTTTTTCAGCATTAAGAGTGTCTGGGCGGGGAAAGCATCTCAAACATTTCGAAACAATGTGTACATGCGCATTTGATTTATATTACTGTAAAAGTATTTTTTCAGCATGAAGAGTGTCTGAGCGGGGAAAGCATTTCAAACACTTCGAAAAAATGTGTACAGGCTTAAAAGATTATTAGTTGGATATTTTCATAATTTATATTCGGCATTCACTTTAACAGTATACCTATCGCTGTCAAATGACAACTTCTAAATGATTTCAATTTATGGTTTTTCATTTGTAATTTTTAGACTGAAAGAATTACAAATAATTTATAATACATTGAAGGCTTTTATGCTTATTACATTTAAAAACTGCGAGCAAAATAAACCTAAATCAAAACTTTAAAAATGTGTCATTTGATACCGGTAGAAATAGTGTTAAAACGTGTTGTGTAAGAGACGAAAAATGAATCAAATCATGCGTTGAAAAATTATTAGTAATCCCAATGGTGGAAAATTGGCGCAGAGGAGGAGCCTATTGACATCACTAAATTTTAGTAGTATTTCTCGGCTTATCTAATGATAGAATTTCTGAGTTTTTATTAAAGTGAAGAATACTATAAAATATTAGTGGTGTCAATAGGCTCCTCCTCTGCGCCAATATTCCACTACTGGTAATCCATGACGGTTAAAAAGAAAAAAAAACCGTGCATAAATTATACAGTTTTTGTACAGCTAAAAGCATAAAAAGTATTATTTATTCATTTAAAAAATACTGAAAGATAGAACAGGAGAAGGAGAAAGTGGATAGACTAGGGTTGCTAGTTTGGCTTCCAATTTTAATCCGAAATTTCGAACTAATATCGGAAATTTCTAAAGAAAAATTTTTACTTTATGTGATCGCTAAATGTCTCTTATTAAAGAATAAAATACTATTCTTTATTTCTGTTATGAACTCTAAATTTCTGAATAGATATGGAGGTCAAACTGGCAACCCTTGGATAGACACTAATAGACAAACACACAGAAAAATTCTATTTTTAATTTTATATAAAGTTAGTTCTTTTGAAGTAATAGCTTTCATGTTTTGAATGACAAGCAGGACTTATATAGTTATTTATAAAGACATTATTTGAATTTTAAATCAAAAGACAAATTGTCATTTCCTTTAAGTTATATTAAATTTGTTGGAGATTTTGGAAAGATAAAAGAAAAAAGAAAAAATACCACTTCAACCATCTTCGGCAACTGGAAAATCCAAAACCGGCAAGTAATTAAAAAATACCGCGATGATGGTCATTTTTGCATTTTTCAAATAATATCAATTTTCTGTAAATTTAAAATTAAGAATATTAAATTTGGAAAGTCTACAACGTAATTTTAAAGAGCACTCTGAGCTGCACTTTAGGTGCGAAAAATTCTTAAATGCGAACACTGCTATTTTCGAACAATAATTTCAATCTTATGTAATACCGGATTTCCAGTGATTAAACAGAGCAAAATTTACTATTAAAAAAATGTGGCGCCAAAAACTTAAAAGAAATACATGAGATGCTCTTTGCGAAAGGGCTGAGTGCCAGTTTAGCTGATAAGTTAAGACTTGCCAACTTTTAGCGGCCAGATAAGCTCAAGAAAAATAAATGGGTGACGCGACACACTTTCATCAAAAATAGGATACATTGATCTGATTTTACATATTTTCACTATTTATAATTAGCAATTCTTTCAAAGTAATACACACAAGCAAAAAGGAAAGAAAGAAATGAAATAGTCAAAGATATGCAATTATTTGTAGTGGGTACTTTGTATACTTAATATGTAAGAAAATGAGATATAGTTTAGTTACACATGAGTAGTTTAACTCAGATTTTGAATTTCTTTTTAATAGTTTCTTCCGAATAAATTTCCCTCAGAGAGTGGGGGGTGAGGACCGCAAAAGTTTAAGTATAACATTACATAAAACATAATTAAAATAAAGGCGTGTATCACAAATATACGCGTGGGCCGCGAATTAACAAGGTAATAAAGATCACTGATATATTATTTACTTATTTTGCGTTGTTGCTCTTTTTTCTAATTTCTGAATTAAATGAACATTTTATGTCATATGAGAAATCTGACCGGACAGTTCGCTCAGAAATCAGAAAGTTGAAAATATTGAATTAAGGTATCCGAAACACGCAAATACTGCTCAAAGAAACTTGGCATACCAGTATTAAAAAATCACACACATGCTAAAAGTGACACTTTTAACCCTTTGCGTTCCAAATTGGGAATTAATGAAAATTTCACCTTCCAAAGAATTTTTCTTTTATTCTTTGAAAATACGTTAGAATATTTGTGTAATCATTAAATAAATTTTAGAAAGCATTATCTCGCCTATTAAAAATAATAAACTACATAGGTATTTATGGACGTTTTGCAGAATATAATTCTACTCAATCATATACACAGGGTCACACTCTCAAAGGTGTCCAATGGCTAATTTCTAAACTATTAGTCACAGACATATAGTTCCAAATTAGAGTCCTGCATCGGGTCGGGTTAGCGATATGTTTTCCCATTGCGACTCAGGTTGGGTTGACTTTTAACTTTTATGTTGCGGGTCGGGTTGGCTTTTTGACTCTTGCGGTTCGGGTTCGAGTTGACTAGATTTTTTTAAAAGAATGTCCAAATTATTTTTTCACGTTAAAAGTCTATATAAACCACATATCAAAGTTTCACAAAAGCAAAATGATGCCTGTCTGTCTAGTCATTTAGAATTCGTTTCCGGAAGTTAATATAAACATGCTTTTTCAGTTATTGGTACGATACAGATTATAACGAACGCTTCTGCACTGCTGAAACATTTCTGCTGAATAATTACAATTCTAATTCTCGATACTTCTAATGTTGTTATGACAAAAAACTACTGTGTGTAATACAAGAAGAAAGGAAAGATCATTTGAATGTTTTGCTGCATATTGTATTTGTAAAACAAGGTGTATCGTTTAGAGATCTGCACGGGCCGGGCTCGGGCCTATTTTCATTCACGGCACTCGGGCCGGGCCATACTTTTTTCTGAAGACTCGGGCCGGCCCGGGCCCAGTCACTACCTTTTACGGGCCGGGCCTTACTTTTTCCTGAAGGTTCGGGCCAGGCCGGGCCTAACTTATTTTTTCTGCACAGAGCCGATACTGGTTTCATTCCTAATCTTCACGGCCCAAAATTTTCATTCCCAGTTTTAACCCAGACCGTAAGAAAATCATTGTCTCGGCGTGGCCTGGTCCGTTCAAAGGTCAGTTAAATTAGGCTTGGCACAAAATTTTTTTCAAAAAATGCATACATTTTTAAATCACCATTATTCTACAATTAAACATTCATATTCATTCTTTTTAAAGAATAGTAGATTTCTAAGCTTATTAAAATATAGTAAAACGTATGAAAAAGAACCTGCCTATGACGGAATCTTGTTTTAAACTAAACTGAAAAACGTGTTGATTCATGCAAAATTAATATACTACTACGCAAGAAAATAATATATACATTTAAACTTGCTAAGAAGGGGACTTGTCTATAACGCATTTTTTTTTTTTTTTCTGTTCTATGCAATTCCGTCTTAGATTTTACTGTATAGCATTTTTCAGATTTTTAACGTTACATGGAATATGGATTAACAATATTAATGAGAACTGAAACATTTACATACAAGAAATAGAGATTTATTAAAAAAATAAATATCGCCTGCGGCATTTCTATAAAAATGAAGATTAAAAACATGGAAAGAAAAGTTAAGATAAATATTTTTAACCTGAACTCCTCGTACGAGACAAATTTTTAAACAAATCGACGTAAAAATCAATGTTTTGTAGAAATTTACTCGGGCCGGGCCGAGATTTTAACTTTTTTTCGTGCCGGTCCAGGGTCTGGTCGAACTTTTAGCTGTTATACCGGGCCGGGCTTGGGCCGAACTTTTAACTTTTTTACTGGGCCGGGCCAATATTTTTTTTGTACGGGCCGGGCCCGGGCCTGGAAATGTCGGCCCGTGCAGACCTCTAGTATCGTTATAAGTGGAACTTTTGATGCTGCACCGGATTTTAAAGCATATTTGAAGATTATATTTTTAGTTTTATACCGTTACATATCGATTGAAACATCGTTCTTTTTTTCTTTGTTTTCATTGTATCGAAGTTCGGGGCATAATTTATCATACATGTTATATTCATTTAATTTAAGGTGAATTTTATTACATTAATAGTTCTATTTATTGATATAGAATGTAGTTTTATTAATCATATTTCCATTAAAACTATTTAGCGGACACTTTTTCAAATCCTAAAATTTATATATTTGAACGCTTATATCTCTGAATCTCACTCTACACACACGTAACATGCGTGTATGTGAACATAAACTATCAAAAATACCATACATGTGTGTTTATTTGTATAAACAACAAAATGTTGATAACATTTTTCATATTTCGAAAGAAGAAAAAATGGTTATTGAAGAAAGAATGGTCGCATTTCCTATAAATATTTTTATTTCTCGTGCAGTAATATGAATATATCCTCATACATATTCAAATACGTATTTAATTTCATTTTAACATAGTTGTGCTTAAACTTTTTGTGAAAATTCCAACAATCTGAGTGGCAAAAAACCTATATGTGACCCACAAGAATACTTCGACTGTAAACTCGACCAGCAGGAAAAAAAAAAAAAAAAAAAAAAATTAGATTCATTCCGAGCCGAAAAAACAAAATTCGGGATAACACGACAGATATTTCACTCTATTCAATGATCCCGAGGTGTCCGCTATTCAGAGGTTTTACTATATTTGAATATTAAAGAATATAAATTTGTTCATTCTTCTAACATAAAAAGTGGCATTAGAGATACAATTACAGATTATTTTCCATAATGGCATTAAAACATGATTTACTTTCCTTTCATTGCGGGTTGAAATGTTGCGAGTTCGTGTCGGGTTGCGGGTCGAGGAATTCTTTTTTTGTCAGGTTCGTGTCGGGTTGACTTAAAAGGGAATTTGCGAGTCGGTTCGGGTCGGGTTACAGGACTCTAGTTCCAATTACAAAAATGTCTTAAATGAGCTAAAAAAATATTTTAAAAGTAGTTTTGATCAATAAAAACATTTCTTAAGTTAAGAAATTTAAATTTTTGTACGGTTCCCCGAACCTATAAGTGATATTTAACAAAAATTTTCTATTACACTAACAAGTAAGACAAAAAAAAGTCTCATCCATCTAACACTAAAATTGACCGAGTTATGAAACTTTGAATTGCCTGATTTATGCCAATTGTATGCATCTGAACACAGATGAGTTAGTCCATGCTGCGAGGCATAGTACACAAAGTGCTTAAGGAGGCTGGTCACTCATCTTCCGATTTCTCCTCACCAGGGGCGTAGCTACAAAAATTTCTTCGGGGAGGGAGAGTTCAAAATTTTCCCAAATTATAATTCAAAAATTTCCCAACGTGAAACAAATTGCTCTATTTTACAACTAAAATGATATGTTCAATGTGTGTTTAATGATAATGATACTTATACGCAAGGGAAAAAAAAAATATTTCCAAAGAAAAATGCTGAAACTAAAAACATAAAAATTATAATTACTGGTTCATTTAATGAAAATTTTTGTCTTCAATTGCGTACGAGAGCCATAATCGTACTTCATATGAAAATAGCCTCATATCTTTAGATTTATGAGAAAAGAACAAAGTTTTGGAGGAAATGTATTAGAGACACTGCTGATGGACAACAGCAGATAAATTCAGGTCTGGTAGATGTATGATATTTTCGTTACACACAGAAAAATAATGAGAAATTGAGTCTGACTGCTTTTTGTATATCCTTTGAAAGTTTAACTATTTTACTATTACAAAACTCAGAAAGGTAGTCAGCAAAACAGCAAAAAAATCTTTTTTTTTTTTAAATTATTTTTTATTTAAAAGAAAAAAAAAGTGTTTCAAAAATCTATAATTTCCTAACTCTAAGTTCACATTTCTCAAGTTCAGATATATTGGGGGAGGCTCCCCCCCCCCCCCCCATAACTCCCCATCGCAACGCAAATGCTTCTCACTAATGTAAAGTCTATGGGCATTTCTCGTATATTTAAAATATCTCCTCGGGAAATTAATATTTTTAACTTCTACTTTTTGTGTACACTTCCTAAAAGATGTCTCTTTTTTTTTTTTTCTTAGTTCTCAAAATATTTCTAAAGTATAGACTTAATTTTATATGAAGTTTTAAAATCTTACTCGCAGTTCGCCCTCTTTTAACACACAAAATATCAAATTCAGCATAGATTTTAAAAATACTTTGAAAACTAAGAAAAAAAGAGACATCTTTTAAGAAGAGTACACAGGAAAAATATGTTAAAAATGTGAATTTCCCGAGAAGATATTTTAAATATACGAATGCATCAAAAGTCCATAGACTTAACATTACGGAGGAGAATTTCGAAGCTGAGTGACCAGCCCAGTTAAAAGTATTAGAAGGATTTATTTTGCGTGTATATTTCTGCATTGCAGCCGAGAAGAGTCACTTCGAGTAAGTTTTAAGATAATTTAAATTTTTATTAATTAAGTTTTAGATTAGATAATCTAACAGCATTTTAAAATATGTATAATTTTATACAATTGCGACCGTTGCTTTTCATCATTTCATTTAACAAAAATTCTGTTATTTTGCAACTTATATTTTTAGTACAAGTTGTATATTTTTCTTTAATATGTCAGAATCAAAATAGATTGCAAATTTATATTGTAATGTTAATTTTTACTCTCGTCTGTTACTTTTTTACATGGGCCATAACATTACTAAGGTTCAATCACTCTAAGAGAATAACAATTAGAGGAGAAGGGAGACATGGATTAACTAAACTAATTAATTCCATCGACATTAGTTATTTTAAAATGATTATTATTACGTCTATCAAATTCTCATTTTTTTTAAAAGTTATTTCTCATTATTGTTATTACGTATTATTAAATTTATCATTTTTAAGGGCTATATATCACCACACTGTTTCTTATGCTAACTATAAAGTTACAAACACCGAACATATTTCATTAGAAAGATAAAAAATATATTTTTTTAAATCTACTACATATTTTTTAAATATATATATCAATTATGCTACTTACCAGTTTATGAAAAAAAATTATTTCACGAAAATTAATTAAACACAAATTCAAAATGGAAAATAAAAATGTACAAACCCTTCTTTGCCGCTTCAGCATTTTGGCCCTTTGTCTGCGGCTCATCGTACTAGAGCACGAACCGCTTTCACTAAAACTGCAAGATGTCCGGCTCGCAGAGCCTTGCCTACGACTGCTGGGTCTCGAATTGTCAATCCTCATGCGTATTTTATCCAAATATTCCTTAGACATAGCCAAACTACATTGATTTTGAGAATGGTCAACATTTAACCAATTGTACAAATAAGCATGCTGACGAGAGAGGATACTTGTAAACTGTTCCAATTTTGCACAAGAATTTTTTGAATTACTCAACTTGTTAGAGGGCCATTTAGAATGAAGCCTTTGCTGACAATGTACAGTTGATAGCGACCAGTCGCTGATATCGGTGCCAGCAGCTTCTTTTTGTCTAGATTTTCGACAACATGGACACTTAGATGATTTTCGAGAAATCTGATCAAATGTTTTTCTATCTGGACAATCAGTCAGACTATGATGATTAGAATTAGCGTGACGCTGGCCGGTGGAATGGCGATTGGCATACTTAAGATCTTTAGTCTTAAAAGCATCAATTATATCTATGAGATGATTGCGATTCACTTGGTGTATCTTCTTCTCTTTGGCGAAAAGCCACTGTGATCCGTATCTAGAGCCCCAGAAATCCCTGAGGTCTATTTTTTCCTCGCTGCCCTTGTTGCTCAGAACAGACACACTGGGTGCTTTTGGGGTCTTTTTCTTCTTGTTCCTCGCCCGCCTTTTTTTCCAGTACCTGCGAAACTTCTTCCATAAAACATATTTTAAATACGATGCTAATGAGTATCGTTTCTTTTTATAAGGAGCAGCATAAATAGCAAACTTGGTTTTCTTTTTCTTCTTTTTACGACACTTTGACGGAGGTACATACACAGCCGGTACATAATGAGGTACGAACACGTTGTGGTACAACATGTTGAGTCTCAAAATTTAAAAATAAATATGTTCATTTAATGTAATTTTTAAATGATACTTTTGTGTTGTTTGTCACATGGTAAAAACTGATGAAAAATGAAACATTTCTATAAAAAGTCACTAATGCACTGGAGAAAGCTTAAGCAAATTACAGTTAAATATTTGGCTAACATCGAAAGGTTATTTTGAAGCAACACAAGCAATGATCTTCATCAAAATTCATTAAAATTCAATCTAAAGAAATTTTTGATTTTGTTTGCGTGAAACATACAAGCTGCCAGCGATAACCGAAGTATTTATAATTAAAATATTTGTAAATTAAACTAAAACTGTGAGAAAACAAGAAAAATATTTTCTTCATAAAAACAAAAGTTTAGAACACTTAGATGCACAAAATGTCTAAATCAAATTCTTAAAAAAATACTTCTCACACTAAAGTCACTTCACTCAGTGACATCATAACAAACGATAATCAGGCATGCGATACACCTTAAAAATCTTATTTATTTTGAAATAATTGCTTTCATAAAATTTCTGACTGAACATCAGCACATATATATTTCTTTTCTGGCAAAAAATAGCAACTCTAAGAGGGGGAAGAAATCTCCAAGATCCACTATCCCAAATCATTTACGACATCTGCCGCAGCAAGAACAACTGACAAGGAGAAACAACAACAAAAACGTCACTAAAAGCATGTGCGCTGCCTTCCGTTGCAAAAAAGAGACTGACACAACTCTCGTTCATCTCTGTGTAATGCCAACACCTATTTGAAAGGATGCTTGCAAAAAAAGGAAACCTGTAGACGGGTGCTCCACCTAGCGAGTTTACAACCACCTGGTCTAACCTGAAGGCTACGGGATGCAAGGGAAAAGTAAACTTGATTCAGGATGAAGGTGGATGATGATCTTCATAAATGGCACGAATGAGAAAGGAGTCGGAACTAATATCAGCTCATGCACAAAGCAACAGAAGTTATGACTCCCGAGCAAAACAAATCGGTTTTACAACGAGACATAAGGGGTTGTGCATATATAACGTTATCATTTTAGGAGGGGGGGGGGGGGTCTGGCATATGATATCTTAAGATAACTCTAGGGGGAGGGTGGTTTGTCTTTTGATATCGTCATCATGTTTGATCCATTCAAAATTTTCTCTTTTTATTTGTAACTTGCTCTTTACATCAAAATAGCCTGTTACGTTTTTGTTATTTTTTATGGAAATACAAAGTTATTATTAAAATCATTAAATGATTATAAAATTACTTAATTCCAAAATATGGAATACCCTGACGTTTGGCATTCCTATTATTCTGTCATATGTGTACTCATATATAATCTGCTGTTCGAGAAACCAAAGTATGTTTGAAATGATATTTGTGTGGCTGTCCCCCCCCCCCCCCCCGCGGAGGCAAGTACAAGAAGATATTATTACTGTTAAATGCATTATGTAGCAAAAAACTATTGTTAAACACTTTTAAATAGTAACTATTTCTTTTATTTGATATTAAGTTATTTCATAAACAAAGTTATATTTTTTTTATTTCTCTTCAATTGAATCAATAAAGTAAGCGAAAAATAAATCTATAACAATATCTGTATATCACTTCCAAACGAGTTGAAAACTTACTTTACTTAATATAATATACTACTTCTAACATTGAGTATTTATTACGAAAAGTGATTTTCACTGAATAGAAATATTAAACTTAATCAATCACTAAACACCTGTTCTAATTTTCAGAATGAACTCTAAAACTTTGGAAGTAAGTTTCGTGTTAGGAGGGAATTTCGAATATTTAAACCTTTTCAAGTAAAAATTCTGAAGAAAAAAATATACATTTCAGTATCATAAGATGGAATTTTAACACCGAAATCATGTCTAATATCAACTATTTTGAAGCAGCTTTCAGACAAATCTGCAACAGGTTATCGCAAAATGAACCAGATTTGCATGCAAGTTAATTTACAAAAATAAATTTCTACCGGTTTTCGAAGAATTTATACGTTTTAAGGAGGTACTGACTGTTTTTAGAAAATGTCAGTCTGTATGCCTGTATGTGACACAAATTTCGTGGCCGCTCTATCTCAAGAACTAATGCATAGAATTTAAACGCACTTCATATTCAGTTGGACATTGACATAAATACATAAATTTGTGCCGGTTACGTTTTGGTGTAAATCGCGTAACAGGTGATGCTGTTATGGTGCATTTTTTACGATTTCCGTGATAACCATATCTCAAGAACTAATGCACGGAATTTCATCTACCTTCATATTCTGTTACACCTTTACATAAATGGACGCTGATTAGGTTTGTGAGTAAATCGCCTAGCAGGTACTGCTTCTATAGTGTGTTTATCCAGATTCCCGTAATACCCTGAGAACAAATGCACGGAATTTCACCACACTTCATATTTTATTAGACCTCTACATAAATAGATCCTTATTATGTTTGAGTGTATACCGCCCAACAGATGTCGCTGCTATGCCCTGTTCTTCACGATTTCTGCGATAGCCATATCTCAGGAACGAATAAATTGCCATTTAATTTTGGTTGCAGACGATTTGATTTATATAAGAAAGTTTTGTGATTGCCATAACATACTAAACCACATCTAAGATGCCCTTCGAAATAAATTAATACTATTTTCGCATCCCCTATTTTTAGGACCGAAAGAAAGGGTGAAGAAAGTGCGTAAAATACGTGAATAAATACGGTATTACTTCAGGAGCTGGAAAAGAAAGGGTGAACTCAAAAAATCGATTTTTCTTTTCCACGTCAGATAAATGTAGGCAACAAGTAGGCAAGCCGTTTTGCCCTGGTTCGCTCTTAGTATTCCCACAGTGTCAAGCTAAAGTGAGTAGTACACTATTCTATAATACTACTTGCAAAACTTTGAGCTTGATTTCTCAACACCCCAATTTCGGGATTCGCCCTTTCTCTTCCAAGGTCCTGAATTATTTTTCCTTCATTTTCAGCATAGAGTTGAATAAAATTTTCTCGGGCTGCGAGATGACTAAAAGGAATTTTCGAGTTGGGGGAACGAGTTACATCAGACAAACAAGCGCATGTACTCATTATCAATGTTCATAATACGTTTCATAACACATTAACCCTTTCGCGGCGAGCGCCACGTATAAGTGACACAGAACGTGCTCAGAACCTTTGATTATTTCCACCAATTATTTTTTTATGTAAACTTTGCCGTAACCCCTTGAAATCCAGGACGTACGATGCGTACGTCCTGATTTTATTGTTGACGACTACCAGACGTACAGCGTCCATGTGGAATATGAAAATCAGTGTTGCCGCATCTGACGGATTTTTAATTTAGAAATATTGAATTCACACCAGAAAATTTTGAATAGCAATTTTATTTTAGTTTATTTATGGAATGTCTATGATCTTGTAAAGCAAAAAGAACTATTAAAACTTATTGGTGAGAATTCGAAATGCTTAAATAAGAAATCAGCCAGATGCGGCAACACTGATTAAAATACAAATTTACACTAAACGCTGGTCTAAGTATACAGGGTGCAATATGTTATCTATATTATCTATCCTTTAATTTCTCAACCGTTGGCCGTAGACATATAAATTCCAATTACAAAACGTTTCAAATGAGGTAAATATTCACGTTGTGGCATTATTTAAAGTAAAAAATCAATTTTATAAAAATTACGAAATCTAAATTTTTATACGGTCCCCCAGTCCCTATAGTTATATTTAGCAAAAGTTTACACATATCATAACAGATATAACACAAAAAGTTTGACATCTGTACTACATAAATTGACACAGTTATTAAATTTCAAAGTTTGAGATTTTTGCACACGATTTTGTCTTTCATTGAGGGATCAGTTAAAAGATGAATTAAAGTAATTCGAGATCAAAATCAGGGTGCAATTCCGCTGCCATTTATCAAGTCCTTAGTGAGTATGTTTTAATTTCTGGTTTTCGATTCTACCTACTTTGACGTTTGAATGTTGTTCGACCCATAAAAGCTAGTTCAAATTTTTAGATGAAACAACCCTCTTTGGTGATTCCCCGATTTGGCGATACCGGTTAAAGGTGGTTTCGCCGTAAAAAGGACATTGCACCCTGAATTTGATCTCGAATTACTTTAATTCATCTTTTAACTGATCCCTCAATGAAAGACGAAATCATGTGCAAAAATATCAAACTTTGAAATTTAATAACTGTGTCAATTTTTGCAGTAGAGATATCATAACAGAAATAGCACAAAAAATTTGACATGTGTAAATTTTTACTAAATGTAACTATAGGGACTGGGGGACCGTATAAAAAGTTAGATTTCGTAATTTTTATAAAATTGATTTTTTACTTTAAATGATGCCACAACATGAATATTTGGCTCATTTGAAACGTTTTTATAATTGGAACTATATGTCTACGGCCAACGGTTGAGAAATTAAAGGTCGGCGACAGATAGCATATTGCACTCTGTATACGTCCGTACTTGAAAAAAGCGTCTGGGTGTCAAGGAGTTAATGCAGCAAGCATAGCATTTGTGAGATTCAATTTAGCAAAAATTTATGTTTGTAAAACCGGTGATAAAAGATTAAAAATTCTGTAAAGGACGCTCGTCGAGAATGAGTTAAGACAAAAATAATACAACCAACATTTTTTATATAATTGGGCAAATAGGTATTGTGTTTAAAAAAAAAAAAAAAAAAAAAAAAAAAAAAATCTTCAAAAACACAACATAATAAGAAAAGAATGGAAAAAGGCTTGCTTTAATATGTGCCATATTTTACTTTAAAAGCAAAAATTAATTCAACTGCCTACGTTATTATTTCTCAGAAATAATTTAGAAACAATGAAAAAGGATCAGATGACCACAGCGGAAAGAAAGCTAGAGGAAAAAACTTTTGGAGGAATTTCCTTTCGCAAATTATTTTCGAAAGGGAGGATCGAATCCACAGGTTAAAAAACACGCTAAATGGAAAGTGATAAGGAAGAAAATGTTGAGAACAACCACAGCATACTAACTAAAAACTGATAAAATAGATGATAAAAAGTGCAATAAAACTTCCTAAGCTTGAAAGAGCTTCAAAATTATGCAAAACCAAAGATTAGGATTACATTAATTCCGTTTTTATTGTACGTATTTTGGCACTAATGTAGGTACAATTATGAAGTATCTGTCATAAAATTTTGTAATCGGACAGGCAAAAAGTTTTTTCCCCCTTTAGGTGTGGGGACAGGAGGGGGAGAGTTAAGAAAGTACTTTAGATTTTCAGAACCAAAAAAATCTGATTTTTCCAGAAATTTTTTATTAAATGTTTTAAAATTTGATTATTTAAATAACTAGTTGGATGTGCCAATCCCAAAACTTTCTTCTATCTTATACATCTTAATATTTCAAAAACTAGTTACACATGTTAATACTTCAATATTATTAGTTCATTACTATACCAACTTTGATATACATCTTAAATTTCTGCTTCAGTCAATTCAAAGAACTAAAAACGAGTTAATCTATATCATGATATTTGTTAAAATTAATAGTTTTTCCTTATTCTGTTGTTATCAGAAGTTTGCGAATAGCCGGCTTAGCAGAAAGTGAGTTCCCGCCTTTGCACGAGCCGCCGATGGACAATAGAACTACGAAAAATCAAGAAAAGTATACCAAAATCGCTATCATAGATACCCTTTACCATGCGATATTTCCAAATTCAAGGAGGACCTGTTGGCCAAAGCCAAAAACATGCACAAATATTTGGTTCAATTGTATGCATAATTTTATACACTTTTTTATTGTACAATAAAGAAAATAATACAGACATCGTAATTATAGCACCCCCTTCCAGCGGAATTTTTCCAAATTCAGGTAGGACCTTCATGCCATGACCAAAAAAAAACACAACAAATTTGACTCAATTCTATGCATAACTTCATACACTTTTCGATGGTACAATATTCAAAATGGCACAAAAATCGCTATAACAGCACCCCCTAACCGGCGAATTTTTTCCAAATTAAGGAAGGACCTGCTTGCCATAGCCAAGAACTTAAAATAAAAATTTGATTCAATATTTGCATAACTTCATACACTTTTCGAGGGTAAAATATGCAAAATCGCTATTACAGCGCCCCCTAGCGGCAATATTTTCCCAAATTCAGGGAGGACCTGCTTGTCATAGCCATAAACTTAAAATAAAAATTTGGTTCAATTCTATGCATAACTTCATACACTTTTGGATGGTACAATATTCAAAATCGCAAAAAAATCGCTCTTACAGCGCCCTCTACCGGCGAATTTTTCCAGATTCAGGGAGGACTAACCTGCCATATCCAAAAACTTAAAATAAAAATTTGGTTCAATTCTATGCATAACTTCATATACTTTTGGATGGTACACTATTCAAAATCGCACAAAAATCGCTATAACAGCGCCCCCTACCGACGAATTTTTTTAAAATTCATGGAGGATCTGCTTGCCATAGCCAAAAACTTAAAATAAAAATTTGTTTCAATTCTATGCATAACTTCATACACTTTTTGATGGTACAATGGCGACAGACAGACGGACACAGGGACAGACAGACATTTTCTATAAACATGTTTTTTGGGGATCTCTGACACCTAAAACGTGTAAATCCGTCGAAAACCGGAAGTCGAAAAAAATTTCGATTACAATACTTTCTTCTATTGAAGATAGAAGAAAGTAATAATGAGAGAATTAACGACAAATAATACAACAGAGATACTCTTTAAATTGATTTTGCTTATGAACATTTTTATGAAACAGTCTACATCTATCCTGATAATGATGAAGCGAAATTGCATAATATTAGCTTTAAAATCACAATAATTTCCATGTAAATGTGCGTATAAATAGACTGTATTACTTCAAACTGACTCTTATACATTGGATGCATTATTATCATTATTTTCTTTTTTAGAGGTTTGTGGGGGGGGGGGGGGGGGAGTGTTCGAAGTTTTACAAATGAGATTAGATTAAAATTTACTGTATGATTCTGAAAGAGCTGATTAATGATGAATTCTTAATTTTAAACATAGTCAGAAAACTGCACTTTCGTCTATGTATTTAAAACTTTTTAATATGATTTTTAAGCTTTCTATGTTTTAAAATAAGTATAAATATTTTAAAAGCATCCCCCCCCCCCCCCCCCCCACTATCCTAACTCAAAAATGAACTGTTCAATCAAATGAAATTGTGCCGTTTTTGAACTACTGGATTATCTTACTTAAATTTTACAAACATATATGGTTTATATTGTGAGAAAGAATTATAAACATAAAACTCAAACCAAACTTTCAAAAACTCGATGTCAACATCATTATTTCATTATAATTCAGTAGAAAAAGAAAAACCAAGTTGCATCAACTTCAGATAAGTGATTAGTGAAATATAAATTACAAACTGAATTACCAAAATAATTTATGAAATTTCTCTGAATAAAATAAATAAATGAAAAGTCACATCTATATTTTAATTATTAATACTGCATCTGCATTTTTATTCAATGTTCAAAAATGTATTTATAATGACACAACTACAACCAAATTTTCGCTTATACACTGCTTACTAAAAGTTTTCAGGACATACGTGAAGGTAAAAGCACGTGTGAAGACATTTTCATTAATCTAGTACGAAATGGATTCACTACTGCACTGGATTGCAGAAAATATCATTCTGAGAAAGACTAACCAATTTCTGGATTAAATCAAGTTGGATTTTTTACTATTCCTCCAAAAGCAACTAATTAATTAACCTGCTGAATTGAAACACATTAGTGTGTCCTTTAATCGTTTTTCTAAATTATCCCAGATTATGTTTTGAGATAGGGACGCTGAATGGGCCATAACAACCGTTTTGCACCCAGGCTCACTGCTTAACAACTACATTTCAGTGGCGCGGCAGAGGGCAAAACTGCGAATTTCAATAGTGGCCGGTAGTACCAGTTTAGTATGTGGCAACTTTTCTTAAAGTAGTGACCACTTTTTTACTTAAAAGTACTAAACAGTAAACTTTTGCTAAAATTTCTATTAGTATTAAGCTAGAATTGACTAGACCAAATAAATATGTTAATATAAATATACAGCAACCAGAAAAAGAATCCTTTATGGAATGCCAAAAAAATTTTATTCTGCCCTTACAGGAAAGTGGCCATAAGGTGGCGAGTGACAAACAATTTTTTAATAGCCACTTTTTTTCATTTAACCCGGGAGAACTCGCTAGTGAGAATGCCCAATTGCTTTTCTGTTACTTTACATTCATATAATATCAACTTTTTTTTGTTGGCTTAGTACTTTTATTCACAAAATAGGTAAAATAATTGTAAAACATTTTGAAATTTTAATTAAAATGAAAAATGATTTAAATAAGTCTTAAAAAAGTACGCCTGTGAGAGAAAATCTCATGCAGCGAGTTCCCCCGGGTTAGTGGCCCTGTGGCCGGTGCTAATTTTGCCGTTTATGGCACAGTATCTGCATCTTAAAAGAAAGTAGTCAGTTCAACAATACTGCGTACGGTAAAACAACAGAAGTCCTTCCCCGACATTTCGACAAATATTTGCATGTTTTATATTTTGCAGGCGAAAATGATTTCTTAAGTACGTTAGAAATTAGCAAGTTTGGAGCTGTAAAGATAAACAGCTTTAAAGCAAAAGCGAGTTTGAAAAACCGTAAGACAAAAGCGACAGCAAGTCAGAAAGTTTCACTATTTTTTTCACGGCACGGGTAACAGTCGTTAGGAATGCCTCGTTTACAAATTTATCAATAGCAGCCAACAGTTAACGACTAAATGAAAAAAACGCACAAGTATGATCGAACTTGAAAAAATTCTTTCGGTTTTATCACACACACACAAAATAATGAAAAATAAATAAAAAACGACTAACACGCCGGCTCATCATCATCAAAAGCAGAGTCAATTTCAAGCGACTAGCCAAGCGTATCCAAGAAAACTTTTAGGACAGGTTCTGACCAGGGACAAAGAAGTCAGGGAAAAAAAAAAAAAATTCCGCACCGCTAGTTTTAAAATCTGAGGTAGAACGGAGATGTGGTCGTTGCTTGTGGTAGAAAAAAAAAAAAAAAAACCCTATAAATAACAGAAATAAAAGATAAATAAAAAAGCCTTAAGCAATCTTTAAAACAATTCTTCGAAATAGGGGGAAACTGTGTCGGTGAGAGGTCTGACCAGTTTCGCTTTCGCTGGTGAAGAGCTTCATAATTACCGTTACAGTGACCACCAAAATACATTCGAGTACAGTTCAAAATAGTAATTTTCAAATTGTAGTAAATTTTACTTTAAGACGCAGTTTGAAATCCTTTCATTATTTTTATAACAATATAGGAAGGTAAAACAATTGTTAAACAATAGACTTTTTCTTTTACTACAGTCAGTGTTTATAGTGTATGCACTGACCGTCTCTGATGCATGCTAGCTAATCATACATTTATTGTTACATATTATATGCATTTCATATTCAAATTTATATATCCTCGCTGTAAAGCAATAGTAATATTAGTACAAAATTTAAGAATTAGAAAAAGTATAAAAAAAATTCCAATTCGGATTTAAATTTTTCGACTTGCATCAAAATTTTTGAAAAACGTCTAGAAAATGCCTTGTCTTTTAAAACCATAAACTCAATGCACTAGCGTCAATTGACAAATAATGGTTTTATTAGGAGGACACCATTAGAAACGACAAAATAAGGACAGGTGTTTTGGATCGTTTGTAAGTTTGTAAATCTGAAGAAAACTAGTATAGCCGAGTTCCAGTCCGAAATGTATGTTGTTTATTTAATACCTTAAATTTATTCTCACTTACTTTGTTTAATAGTTTAATTTTGAAAAGTAATCATATCAAGACAGTTATGTTAAGACATTATATTTACGAATAGAACTTTTCTGAAAGTTGTTTAGAGAATCTTAAAAACCAACGGGATATGACTCGGATACAACTCACAAATCTGATCCCTTCTTCCCTCCCTTATTAAATATATTCCCCTGGTCGTATTCCAAGTTTAGTTACGCTTGCAACGAAGCTTTAAACACAAGTCTCACTATTGATTAGGAATGCACCGCATATTCGGTATATATTTCGGTATTCGATCTATTCACCCATGTTATCGAATATTCGGTTTGGCCGAATATTGAAATATTCGGCCGATCCGAATACTTAAAAAAAAAAAAAAAAAAAAAAAAAAAAAAAAAAAAAAAAAACCTTTTGAAACATTTTTTAAAAACCTTATACAACTTCTACGTTTAGAAGTCAACTTATAAAGATATTCAGAATAATTAGAAACAGAATCATATTTAAATAAAAGAGAATGTTTTTATATTATTTATTTTCTGTTTGTTAAATATTATTTAAGAAAATTAACTAATCAAGAGGATTTTCATAGGAATTAATTATGCACAAATGCAAGTTCCTGAACATTGTCCAATCTTTCTTGCCAAGATTTTAAATCTTTGAAAATGATTGCCCACTCCAGACACCGATGTAGGATGCATTTAAAAACTTCCTTGCTTAAATCAAAGGGAGTAGAACAGTTATTCTTGCTAAGTTGCCACCATATAAAATTTGAATAGATTGTATTATTTATTTACTTTTACTTATTCCTGACAAACAAATAATATATGATCCTGTACAATTTTTCTTCCAATTTTTTCACAATTTCTCTCTGATTTTAAAATGTTTGTTTTAGAATTACGAAAATTTTATTAATTTGTTTTAATTCCTAGAGAAAGCCATGAAATTTAAAATTTTATTAATTAAAATTTTTTTATAACTATCCTCTTCTTAAATTAACTCAAAGCAGATTTTTTTCAGTATAAAGTTTACTTGAAAGAAGCTCTTGTTTATTAGAATAAAAGCTTGTTTTAAAATATTATGTAAAATTGCTTTAAAATTTAACATTTTAATTCCTTTAAACTTTGAAATATAAAAGTATTCGACAAACCAAATGTTACTATTCGGCTAGCCGAATATTCGGTATTCGATTCGCCTGTTGGCCGAATATTCGGTATTCGGCCAAAATCACTATTCGGTGCATCCCTATTCAAAATGTAAAATCATTATTTGCATATCGGCGATTATCAGTGGATCTTTCCTTAAAAATTGCAACCCTCGACATTTTCACAGTGTAGTAGAAGCAGTTTCATTTTTTTACTAGTAAATATAGAAGTGCGCGATCACGTAGGATCACCACGCCGAAATTTTAACTCTAATTGACATCACCACAACTGATGGAAAAACCATGACAAATTGCTCGAAGCAATTGAACATACATACAATGATTGATCTAACTATTTGTTTACTAGTAAAACTAGGTATGACGTTAGCTACATCTGACTCAAACTTGGCATAATTCACGTTTCATAGTACTTTTTGCAAAAAACAATTTGTAAATATTATATGGGGCATTCTCACAATCTTTTGACTTTCATGTCCCTGAATAATAATTTTTTAATTAATACACTTTTTTGTGTTTTTTTTTTTTTTATTTCATATACTGGGGAACATCCCATTGCATGATTGCACAACAATATTAACGAGATAAATAAGTTTTGGACGAAGTTGGGAGTCCAAATAAATGGAAAACTCCTATACCGTTCCGTGTCCCTGACGCTGATTTTTAAATTTGGAGCTGTCTGAATAAAATTGTTTCAATAAAAATAATTCGATGTAATTTTTTTTCTGAAACTGGAACTATTGCTTTATATAAATATGTAGCTAAAAATTAACCTGCACACATTTTTAGAGTTGTTATTATTTTTTAAACTCTGTCCCTGGGTTTTAGATTCTTTACCATCCCTATTCTAAAATTATACAGAAAATCATTTCAGATGCAGCTACAGAATGTTTTTCAAGTTTCTTCTCATGCAGAAGTATGCTACAGAAAGAATGTCTAAAATTCTTTGGCAGGAAATTTACTGTAGAATTTAAATCAGCATTTAAATATCAATTTCAAGCTAGAGGTCTGCATGGGCCGAAATTTCCAGGCCCGGGCCCGGCCCGACTCAGAGAAAAAAAATTCGGCCCGGCCCGTACAAAAAAAATATTGGCCCGCCCCGGACCGGTAAAAAAGTTGAAAGTTCGGTCCGAGCCCGGCCCGGCCCGTACAAAAAAATTTAGTGGCCGGCCCGGTTAAAAAGTTAAAAGTTCGGCCCGAGCCCGGCGCGATAAAAAGTTAAAATCTCGGCCCGAGCCCGACCCGAGTGGATTTCTAAAAAACATTGATTTTTATGTCGATTTGGTTAAAAGTTTTTCTCGTACGAGGAGATCAAGCCAAAAATATTTATCTTAACTTTTCTTTTCATGTTTATAATATTCATTTTTATAGAAGTGCCGCAGGGTGCGATATTTATTTTTTTAACGAATCTCTATTTCTTGTATGTAAATGTTTCAGTTATCATTGATATTGTTAATCCATATTCCATGTATTGAAGTGTTAAATACTGAAAAATGCTATACAGTAAAATCTAAGACAGAATTGCATAGAAAAGAAAAAAAATGCGTTATATACAAGTTCCCTTCTTAGCAAGTGTAAATATATTATATAATATTTTCTTACACTAGGGGGCTCGGCCCCCTACGAGCTACGCTCGCCAACCCCCGTCCAGACACCGCAGACTCTAAATGCACGCTAATTTGATCGGCTTTAAAAAGATTTCGAAAGATTGAATTATAATTTAAAAAACAGTGGCGATCTCCCTATAAACGAATTTCTATTCATTTCTCTTTGATTGGGGAATTTTAACGCCAAATCCGCTGCGGTACTACTTGATTATCCTGTCGACCAATTTCGCCAAATTATATAAATCGCCAAACCACTCGCCAAATTATACAAATTGATATAATTTTTATTAACGAAAGAACAAATAAATTCGTACAACATTAATAAAAACACAAGTAAAACGTCGAAATAAAAATAACTTGATGACGTATGCACGTGTAACAACATTTCAAAATAAGCTAATATAAAAGGAATTAAGTAAAGAGAGTCCTTGTCTCCTGGTCTTTTTTAACAAAGCGAAAAGAAAGTTCTTTTAAATGAGACATTTTAAATTAATTCTCAAAATATCAAATAAATGTCTAGCGCAATTTCTAAATTTAAACTTTTTTGCAATATTATTTTGTGTTCATTTTATGTAATAACTATAATGTGACGTAAATATGACGTAATTTCTCCTAAGACTTCTAACGCATGTTAATGAATTTATTATTTTACAATATCCTTTCTCTTTTAAAATTCACGTGTATACTTTTTATGACGTAATTTTTAATAAGTTCCTGCTTTTTATACGTAATTATTTAATTCTAATTTGAAAGTTTTTTTCCTGTTTATAATAGTCACGTGTAAATAAATTTTTAATTTGAAGCAAACATTATTGCTTGCGCTTTTTATACAGTTGGCAACAGTTTAAATTAGTACAATTTTCTGGAATCTGTAAAAAATATCTCTAGAAATGCTGAAAATTTGAATTTAAAATAGAAATAAAACCTGAAAAAATGAGTCAAAATAAAAAAATTAATGCAATCTGCACTCCGGCAAATTCTAACGCATAAAATGATCTAAAAATGATTACACTGTCATGTATAGTTTTTGCTGCTATAAAACTTTTTTAGTGGAAAGATTTTGTCCAAATTTAGCATTAAATAACTCTTAAAATAATTCTTCGATTTGAAAACTGTCTGCATCAGCGTGTTTATCAAACATTTCTGTATAAAACCACAGATTTTCATATTTTTGTATGCATTATTTTTGTTAATATTAACGAAGAAAGGCCTCCGGTCACAAAGAAATCAAAACCGGCGGCGGCGGCGGCGGCGGCGGCGGCGACAGCGGTAGTTACTTTTTTTTTAGAATAGAGAGATAGTATATTAATTTTGTTTGTTATTACTTTTTATAATTTTCTTACGTATTATTAAGTAGTATATTAATTTTGCATGCATCAACACATTTTTCAGTTTAAAACAAGATTCCGTCATACACAGGTTCTTTTTCACACGTTTTACTATATTTTAATTTAACTATATTTTAATAAGTGTAGAAATCTAATACTCTTTAAAAAGAATGAATTTGAATGTTTAATTGTAGAATAATGGCGATTTAAAATGTATGCATTTTTTGACAAAAAAAATTGTGCCAAGCCTAATTTTACTGACCTTTGAATGGACCAGGCCATTCCAAGACAATGATTTTCATACGGGGTGGGTGAAAACTAGGAATGAAAATTTTGGGCTATGAAGATTAGGAATAAAACCAGTACCCGGGTGTGTGCAGAAAAAATAAGTTAGGCCCGGCCCGTAAAGAATAGTGACTAGGCCCGGCCCGAGTGCCGTGAATGAAAGTAGACCCGATCCCGGCCCGCGGTCCGGGCTGGGGCTTCGGGCCGGCCCGTGCAGATCTCTATTTCAAGCATCGTGACTTTATTGGTAGTTTCACCGTCCCCAAGCTTTATTCCTGCACTTTTCGATGTAAATTTTAAAAAATAATTAATTTAATCCAATGTTAACAACTGTTTCTAAAAATAAATGAACATTGTGGCTATCACTTAGCCTTAACATGATTTCCTAAATATAGGTGGTAATTTTCCTTACCGTTCCATCCTTACCGCCCCCCCCCTTTTTTTTTTACCATTTCGTCCATTTTTTCCAATACCATCCCCCTTTTTTTTACCTTACCGTCCCTTCTTTAACACCCCTTTAAGACAGTACGACATTGTTATTTCTTATTTGAATGTCCTATGGGTACTATGCAAATTCATTATAAGTAAAAATTTAGAAGAAAATATAAAGTTATAGGGGTAAAATGGTAAGGAAAATTAAACTCGCAAGTTTAACTCAAACCTCAGTTAAATAAAATTTTTTTCGCTGCTGACCATTTTTTCTTTATTTTGAATCATTAAGGCATTCTTCTATCAGATTAAAATGCTATTTTAGCAAGTTTAATTTTGTCAGATTTTTTCCCCCAAAAGTCGAAAGATTGTGAGAATGCCCCATATATATTATAACTTTAAGTTTTCTTAAGATGTTAAGCAATGTCTATTTCTGACAAAATTCAGCCGGAAGCGCCACATTTGACCCTAATGCCGAAAATCTGATCCCCTCCTCCTTCCCCGGTTAAATATTATTTACACTAGGGGTGCACAACCTTTTTAAGAGAAGGGCCACTTTCAAAAATGTCTGGGTTGTCGAGGGCCACATCAGTCACGCGAAGAGAATTCTATTTCGGGGAGTTGGGGGGGGGGGGGGGGGTTAGCACTCTAGGTTCCCCTACCCAGTCAACATATCCGATTCAGTTGGCAAGGATATATCAACAGTTTACGTTTGTATATATAACAAGGATTAATTTGAAAGAGTGATAATATTCCTGTACTTTAATCGGGAGAGTAAATTTTGTTTTATTAAAAGTGCTAAAAAACAAATATAGGCATGAAAATGGCTAGTGCCGAATAAAAATGCGAACCTTATGAACGAAGGGGGCAGGAAGATCCGATCATCAAGATTTGAGATTTTTACGCGCCTGATCAACGAAATTTGTGATTTTTTCCGTCACCTATCAACGAAATTTAAGATTTTTCCGCGCCTGATCGACAAAATAAGCGATTTTTTCGCGTCTGATCGACAAAATTAGCGATTTTGCCGCACTGGATCGACAAAATTCGCTATCTTACCGCACCTGGTCGACGAAATTCGTATTATTTTGCACCCGATCGACGATATTTGCAATTTTTCCGCGCCTGATCGACAAAATGCACGATTTTGCCGTCAACGAAATTCGCGATTCTTGACTGACGAAATTTGCAATTTTTCCCGCGGCAAATTGACGAAATTCCCCATAAACAGACGAAAAACGCGATTTTTCTACTCCCGATAGACTAAATTCACGATTCCTAACTGACTGACGAAATTTGGAATTATTTTCCGCGGCAAATTGACGAAATTCGCGTTTTTTTTCGCGCGACATACGAAACTCACGATTTTTCCGTAGTCGATCAAGAAAATTCGCAATTCTTTCGCGCATCATCAACAAAATTGACGGTTTTTTGTGCCCCGATCAACGAAATTTGCGATTTTCCCGCGATTGATCGACAAAATTCGTGATTTCTCCGTGCCCGACAAACGAAATTCGTGATTTTTCTGTGACCGACAAACGAAATTCGTGATTTTTCCGTGACCGATCAGTGAAATTTGCGGATTTTTCCGTGCCCGATCAAGAAAATTTGCGATTCTCTCGAGCGTAATCGTCAAAATTCGCTATTTTTCCGCACCCGATCAACGAAATTCGCGATTTTTCCACGCCCGATCAACGAAATTCGCGATTCTTATTTGACCAACAAAATTTTCAATTTTTTCCACGGCAAATTGACGAAATTCACGATTTTTTCCTGGGACTTTTGGACAAAAATTGCAATTTTTTCCAGTTATAAATTGACGAAGTTCGCGGGCCACACGTTACCCCATCGCGGGCCACTTTTGGCCCGCGGGCCACCGGTTGTGCATACCTAATTTACACCAAGTTTAGTTGCGTTTGCAACCAAGCTTTAAACACGCGTCTCACTATTGATGTACTATCTAATACTCGTATCTGCGTTCATTCGAAAGTCTACAAATATATTCATTCTCAATGCAATGAGAATGCATAACATTCTATTTC
Source organism: Maratus speciosus (assembly GCA_963932465.1). Classification (NCBI taxonomy): domain Eukaryota; kingdom Metazoa; phylum Arthropoda; class Arachnida; order Araneae; family Salticidae; genus Maratus; species Maratus speciosus. The sequence continues at coordinate 555,301,782 of OZ010792.1, forward strand.
TGAGAATGCATAACATTCTCAATGCAAATAATAATGTTAAGATGCATTTAATGTTGAACTTCCTACAATAGAAAAATTGTTTCTACCTCCCCCCAAACAGTCACAAATGGAAATTTCCACAGAGAACAAAGATGTTGGTTAAAATAACAGTCCATTAAACGCAAAATCATTACCTTTGCTGAAAAATGATAAGAATCATGAAAATGGCGGTTTGATTCTGAGCAGTAATTATTATGTTTTCAGAAAGAAGTGAAGAACTGTTTTACAGATTCTTCTGAACCGTGAATATATGAATTTCTATTTTATTCATAAATGACTTCCTTGAGAATATAAAAAAGAGTCTTTCATCGAAACCCTCTGTTAGAATTTCATTTTTCTTCTTCTTTTCGAAATGACTCAAATTCGAAAAGTGAAACGTGGTGTAAAAGGAATTCTCAAATGAGAAGATATGAATGATTTTCAAAGAGGTCTAAAATAGCTAAATGAACATTCAGATACACTTTTAACCTTTTAAGTCTCAAAAAGTATGAATTAAGAAAAATTCTTCTCGGTAATTTTCGACCTTAATATCTGAAGATATCTTAGTATCAGAAAATTTATGTAATAATAGCGTGGAATTTAGAAAAGTTTCGTTCATTAAAATTGACTTGTTTAACCCTTTATGTACTGAATTATGAATTCATGAAAATTTTATCTTCGAAAGCATTTTCTGTGAATTTTTTAAAACTACATTAGAAGATTTACATAATCATTTAAATTTTAGAAGGATTTTAGACGGATTGAAGGATTTAGAAGGATTTCATAAAATTTGAATTTAGAGGGATTTTGTGCAATATTTATAACACTCAAATCTTTTATTTTATATATTTTTTCTCAGTAATTTGTAGAATTAGGAAATGTACAAATAGAATGTTCTTACAATAGAAATATTTCCGAATTGAAAAATCCCCCCCCCCCCCCCCGCGCAAACACCAAGAAAGCTGAAAAGATGTAAAGGCAAAAGAAATCATCCTTTTAAAAATATTTTTGTTTTGTGCAACCCATAATGTTTTTGGAACGAGATAAAGTAATGTACCTATAACTCATTCTAGACTAATCGATGTATTAAATGAATTTTATAGCAAGTTATTTTAATGGCACTTTTAAGTACCATCAGTAGGTAAAGGGTTAATAGTCAATTTCAGTCCTTTTGTAAAATATTTACCACAATACTTAGTCTAAACGACAAATAACATCCCCCCCCCCCCCCCAAATTCTAATAAAGTAATAAAAATAAATAAATTTCGACTTTATTTGTAAGGGAAGATGTTATTTTGTGTAGAAATGTTTTTCACCGCATATTTATACGTCAAGTAAAGGATGGTCATAAGTAAAAATAGTTGAGAATATATCCATTTCTAAAAATATTTAGTTTCGTAAAATTGGCCGTATTTTTTGAACATGATAAAGCAAGGTATTATGTATGAAGTATAAAATCTACTGTTATTAAATTAGACGCATTAAATATATATACAAAATTTTCTTGAATGGGACTTTATCAATTTTCTATAATGGGGCTTTATGAGTCCTGTCCGAGTTATAACTTATTAAGGCCATTTTCGAATCCAAATTTTCTACTTTGTAGTGTAATCACTGAATGTTTTTCATAAATAACAGTTAAGTTCCATACGTATATTAATCCCTATTTGAAATAACTGAACCTTGTTTCTTTTCTTTTTTTGTTTATTCAACGTATTTTTTAGAAATATTGCCAAAATTCTTTTCTGGGGTAGGAAATAAAATAGCAATCAACAATAATCAAAGACTTAACATTATAGAAAAGTGAAGCTAAAAATACAGTTCGTTGTGCAGAGAACAAGAACAAAAATGTTAATTTCTTAGGACGTTTAAGGACGTCCTTTATTATTATTATTATTTATTTATTGTTATGAAAATGAAAAAAATGAGAATAACCTTGAACAAATACAAGAGTAACATCGAGGAAAAAATCAAGATATTTAAATATTTAAAAAATAAACAAGTAAAATCCTTGAGTAGATTGCAGCAAACTTAGTTTACACAAATTTTATAATACTCAATAAATTGGTCAGTTGTCAATATAATTATTTTTTAAACAAACTCATATCACTACAACTTCAACTAAATAGTTCTTTTAATTTTTTGTTCGAAAACGGCACAGATTTATTTAATTTTTCCTTTTGCAAAATAAAAAAAAAAATAAAAAAAAAGGTGTCTTTTAATCAGGACTTCTATCTTTATGTCTTCTCATAACCGAGAACTGAATTTTTACGAACACACATTTACACTTCACAAAAAGAGAGAGAGAAAAAAAAAAAGTAGTACGCGATTAGCAGTCAAAGTGAATTGAATAAAGGGAATTCAGAATACGCCTGTTTCAATTATCAGTGAAACGTGGGCAGGCTGAATTGATAACAATGCAGCGAAAGTAAGTGTTATAAATTAATTAATGCAGCACTAAAAAGTGCAAACGTGAACATTCTTTCCTAATATCACTAGCTGCACTTTTTATGGTTAGTATGATAAGCAATAGCAGTATATATAAATCAGACCTGCCAACCTTTGAAAATGAGAAATCGTAGCACACAAAATTAAAATTAATCTGAAGGTTGGTTGGTTGGTTGGTTTTTCGTGTTTCAAGCCATCTTTTGACATTCGTAAAAGGAATAAGTTTTCAGTCTTTCAACTCAATATAGTAATTTTTTTCCTCTGAAAATTTTTATATGATTTTTAGAGTTTCTTCTCGTTTCGAAACGGTTTTTTTACATTTGTAAAAGGAGCCTGGTTCCAATTTTTTAGCTCAGTGCAGTAAAATTTGACAAGATTCACGATTTTTTTCCCGCGATTATTTCAAGATATTAACATTTTTTCCCCCCCACAATCGTAATTTCACTTTTTTTTATTGTGATTCTTTGTTGTAATCAGCACTTTTACCACGAACTTTTGACGAAATTCGTGTTTTTTACCACGATCCTTTGACAAAATTAGTGTTTTCTTTCCGCGATTTTTCGGTGAAATTTGCATTTTCTTACTGATCTTTCGATGAAATTTGCATTTTTTTATTGATCTTTTGACGAAATTCGTGTTTTTCTTTCTGCGATATTTTGACAAAATTCACGTTTATACCACAATTCTTTGAACGAAATTTATTTTCTTCTACGACCCATTGACGAAATTGATTTTTTTTTTTTTGCACGGTCATTTTGTCGAAATTGGGGATAGTTTATAGGAACCTATCGGCAAAATTTTGATATCTTTTCGCGACCAATTAACAAAATTCATTACTCGTATCCGCGACCTTTTGACGAAATTTGCAATATTTTCCCCTCGATAGTTTATCTAAATTCGTGTTTTTTTGCGCAATCTTTTGACGAAAATCACAGTTTCTTTCTGAACTCTTTAACGAAATTAGCGATTATATTCAGCGACCAATTGGAGATAATCACTATTTGTTTCTGAGATCTTTGACGAAATACCCGATATTTTTACACTTTCATTTGAAGAAATTCTCAATTTTTTCCGCGATCTATTCACGAATTAATTTGGGGAAATTCCATAAATGAAAAAAATTTCGCGGGCTTCCAAGAAATTTCAAAGTATACTCGCAAAATACTGCACAGCATTTTTCATTATGCAGGACTTTCCTTTTCCATGTGCAAATCGTGCAATTTTGCACACTACTTCAAACCTTGCTCCTCAAAGAACCACCCCCCCCCCCTCCAGAAATTCTTAAAATGGCACCCCTGTTTCTAAGGAATGGAATTCCTGTATAAATATTTACACAAACACGATTCACTCGTGCTTAATATACATAAAGAGGGTTTTCTGTTAAGAAGTTTGATTTGCAGCCCAGATTTTTCTTCCCCATGAGCATTTTTTAATGTCCGAATTTTCGGACTAATGACCCAATTTTTTAAACTTTCGGAAATGAATATTTTGAAACTTTGGAAATTTCGGAACAGAATCACTCCTGAAATATATGCTGCGCGGGATAAAAATCGCAACTAGAAACAAAAAATGCGTTTGTGTTTACTGCAAAAAATTCGTAGTTTAAGACCGACTTTCGTAGCATCGTAGTTTATAGGTCCAAATCGTAGCAACTACGATTTTTTCGTAGCAGTTGGCAGATCTGTATAAATATATAACGGGTTGTTACATACAACTAAAAATCTGAATACAATTATGCAGCACAATGGTAACATACAGTGGTGGCCAAAATTGTGGACATTTTTTGAAATTTTCACGTTTAGGTGCTTGAAGAATATAATAAATTTCACTTGAATACAAATGTTTATATGTCAAATTCAAGGAAATTCAATGTAGACTTTAATGATAATAATAATAAAAACATAATTAAAATATCTGCATTGCAAAAAAGTTACGCTTACAAAAAATTAGATCTATCTTAGATTTATTTCATTGTATTTTAAAGTTACACTTACACATTCAATATTTAGTAGGATAACCCTTGTTTTCTATTACAGCTTCACAGCGTCTTTTGATTGATAGAACTAGTGTTTGGAGTTCATCCTTTTTAATCACATGATGCCAAGTATAAATTATAGCTTCAATAAGTTGCGTTTTATTAGATGGACGCTTTTTTTGTACAAGGATTTTCAAACGTCGCCACAAATTTTCAATAGGATTCAGATCAAGGCTGTTTCCTGGCCAGGGTAATAATTGTATGCTTTTATTTTTAAACCATTCTTTGCATATTTTTGCCGTATGACATGGAGCTGAATCCTGCTAAAGATAAGTGGTGCTTTATTGGGGAAGAAATCCCGGATGGAAGGTATCAATTTTAATTTCAGGGCAGTTTCGATGTACTTTTTTGCCTTCAGAATGCTATCAATCACTTTAATGCGCCCCACACCATCTGCAGACAGACAGGCCCAAATCATGACATTTTGTTGGGTTCTTTGTAGTTGCTTCAATGCAATCAGGATGCATCTCTTCCTCTATTCTACGTCTCACATATTTTCGCTTATCACTACCAAAGAGCGGTATTTTACTCTCATCGCTCCAGATTATTTGTTTCCACTGATTTTCTGCCAATTAATGGGTTCTTTTGCCCACTGAACTCGTTTCTTGCGTTGCTGAAGATTTAAAAATGGTTTTTTCCTCGGAATTCTACTTTTCAGTCCAAAACCTGCTAATCTTCTCCTTGCTGTTCATGAACTAACTGAAATACTCCTTGCATTCATTTCACATCTAACAGCATCTGATGAAATTCTTCTATCTTTGAGGCATATCCTTTTTATCTTTCTATCATCAGAAACACTTGTCAGTGATGGAACAGCATGGACCTCATTTTGGAGCAGCAAAAAGCCATTTTGGAGCAGAAAATAACTATTTTGGAGCAGAAAATAACTATTTTGGAGCAACAAAAATGCTCATTTTGGAGCAGATAACTATTTTGGAGCATCAAAATGCCATTTTGCATAGACGCCAACATTGTAAAGACTGTATCAGGAGTAAACCAGTTAAATTTCAGGAGTTTTGGACACTCTTCAGGAGTAAAATGTTCACGTTTCAGGAGTCATTTCAGGAGTTGCACAAAGTTTTTTACGAGCTATATTTTTTACAAATATTTTCAGTCCTCTTGCAGCTTTTGCATTTATCAACACAAACATAATTTAAATAAAGGTTACTTAATTTACTTTTACTATTAATGTATTAATAATTTTTTATAATAAATTTATAAAAATGGAGTTGTTTTCTTTATCTCTACGGAGCAAAAAATCTGTGATTGATGTGAGTGTGAAATCCCGCGACCAATTAACAAAATTCGCGATTTTCCGCCGAGATTGACTGACGAAAATCGCGAATTTTTCGCCGCGACTCACGAACGAAAATCGCGATGTTTTGCAGCGACTAGCAGACGAAAATCGCAATGTTTTGTCGCGACTTGCAGACGAAAATCGCAATATTTTGCCGCGACTTGAGGACGAAAATCGCAATATTTTGCCGCGATTGACGGACGAAAATCGCGATGTTTTGCCGCGATTGACGGACGAAAATCGCGATGTTTTGCCGCGACCGACGAACGAAAATCGCGATTTTTTTGCCGAGAACTCACTGACGGAAATCGCGATTTTTTGCCGCGACTTACCGACGAAAACAGCGAATTTTTGCCGCGACTGATTGACGAAAACAGCGAATTCTTGCCGCGAATGACTAACGGAATTCGAGATTTATTTTTTGCAGCGCAGCGAGTGATTGACAAAATTCGCGATTTTTATCATTGGCCGATTACCGGATTTCAGGATATTTTCCCCCGAACTGATTAACGCAATTCGCGATATTTTGCAGCGGCTGCGATTTTTATTTTAAATTTGCGATTTTTATCAACGACCTATTGATGAATTTCACGATTATTTGCAGCGACTGATTGACAAAAATTGCAACTTTTTTCAACGATCGGTTGGCGAAATTTGCGATTTTCTGCCGTGAGCGATTGTAGAAATTGGCGGTTTTATCGATTAATAGACGATTTTCACGATATACTTCAACGACCGATTGACGAAATTCGTGATTTTTTGCCGCGATCAGTCGAAGAAATTCGCGATTTTTTTGCCTCAAATTTCCGTATTTTCTACCTTATTACCGTACTTCTGTATTTTATCCTACATTTCCGGAGATATTGGCATCTATGCATTTTGGTATTCTTTGATACAATTCGCGTTTTTTCTGCAATTCTTTGACGAAATTCGTGTTTTTTCTGCGATTCTTTGACGAAATTCGCGTTTTTTCCCCGACTCTTTGATGAAATTCGCGTTTTTTCGCAATCCTTTGACGAAATTTGCATGTTTTTCGCTATCTTTTGACGAAATTAGGGTGTTTTTCGAAATCTTTTGACGAAATTTGCGATTTTTTTGCGACCTTTTGATAAAATTTGCGTTTTTTCCACGATATTTTGATCAAATTTGTGTATTGTTTGCAATCTTTTGACATAATTCGCTTATTTTTCGCGTGTTATTCGGACCCTTTGTTGAAATCAGCTTGTTTTTCGCTATCGTTTGACAAAATTTGCGTTTTTTGCGACCTTTTGATGAAATTTGCGTTTTTCTAGCGATCTTTTAACGAAATTCGCTTTTTTCACCATCTTTTGACCCCGTTTTGTTCGTTTTTTGACAAAATTAGCGATCCTTTGCCAAAATTCACGTTTTTATCGCGATCCTTTGACAAAATTCGCGTGCTTTTTGCGACCTTTTAATAAAATTTGCGTTTTTTTTTTCGCGATGTTTTAACTAAAGTAGCGTTTTTTAACGATCTTTTGGCCGCGTTTTGTTCTCTTTTTGACGTAGTTAGCGCTCCTTAAACAAAATTCACGTTTTTTTAGCGATCATTTGACGAAATTCGCGTGTTTTTCGCGATCTTTTGACGAAAATTTCGTTTTTTGCGATCTTATGACGAAATTTGAGACAATTTGATGAAATTTACGGTTTCTTTTTCTCAATCTTTTATACAAATTAGCGTTTTTCAACGATCTTTTAACCGTGTTTTGACAAAATTAGAGATCCTTTGACAAAATTCACGTTTTCCTCGCGATCCTTTGACAAAATTCATGTTTTTCTCGCGATCCTTTGACAAAATTCATGTTTTTCTCGCGATCCTTTGACAAAATTCACGTTTTTCTCGCGATCCTTTGACGAAATTCACGTTTTTCTCGCGATCTTTTCACGAAATTCGCGTTCTTTTGACAAAATTCACGTGTTTTTCACGATCTTTCGACAATATTTGCGTGTTTTTCGCGATCTTCTGACAAAATTTGCGTTTTATTCGCAATCTTTTAACGGAATGACGCTTTTATCGCGATCTTTCGACCGCGTTTTGTTCGTTTTTTGACGAAATTAGCGATCCTTTGTTAAAATTCACGGTTTTTTTCGTGATCATTAGACAAACATCGCGTGTTTTTCGCAATCTTTTGAACAAATTCGCATGTTTTTCGCAATCTTTTGGCGAAATACGGGTGGAAAATGATCGATTTGGCTCAAAAATTACTATCGAATTGGCGCACTTGGGCGCAATTTTGTTGAAATATGATCGTTTTGGCGCAGAAATGCGCAGCACTGTCGATTTGGCGCAATTGGAGCAATTGGCGCAGCTGTTCCATCACTGACATGTGCATTTTTTTTTCCCGGTCTGATCTTGTCTTATTTATCACGGATTTAGTTTCTTCATAATGTAAGCACAACTTTCGTACGCCAGATGAAGTGACTGATCCACCAACCTGTCTTGCAATTTCAGCATAAGAGAGACCATTTTCTCTCAATATGACAATTCTGCTTCTTTTTGTAGGTGTCCAATCAGTTCTTGCTGTTGATGACATTATTTTAAATTATTTGCATTAAGAAAAAAATAGAAATATATACAGTAGACTCCCTCAAATCCGCACAGCTTGGGACCAGAGGTTGTGCGGATTTCTGGTCATTGATTTGTTTACATTTTTGAAACATTAATTTGATTGGTAATTAAGCAAGGGAAATTATAATGAATGCTTACAATAAAGTGAAACATTAAAATAAGTAAAATATTAAAATAATTTATTAGTTTAAATGTAAGTAATTATTAAAATAATTATGTAAAATAAAAATTTGGAAAAATATTAAATTATTACCGACGAAATCGATTCAATTCGATTCCAAAAGTCCTATTATGCTGCCATCTAGTGGTAAAGCGATCGTAAGATCGATATGTAATTATGCTATTATCAGTGTATATAACTTATTGAGCTCTCTGTAACTTTTTTCATTGTTATTTTGAGTCTTGAATGCTTTTCTTATACTGTTTTGTATGTTTAGAAATAAATTTGTCTATAATTTAAAAAAAAAATTCCGCGAACAATAACTTAAAAATAGCGTTCCGGTTCGTGGATTTTTCCATTTAAACCCGGGAATATTTAATATAGATACGCTAATTTATATCAAAAAAAAAAAAAAAAAAAAAAAAAAAATTAAATTTATTTAGTAATAATTCAGCTGCAATAGCCAAAAGAGAATGATTAACAAAAAATTAAAAAAAAATACATTGCGGTAGTCGTTGATCTCGGCGCCATCTTCAATTTTGTTCCTGCAACTTAGCTCTAAATTTCATTGTTTACATCTGAAAAAATACGCGGATTTCTGGCGTTTGCGGATTTTAGGGTCGCGGATTTAAGGGAGTCTACTGTATAATAATAATAAAAAAAAAAACATTTATTTAGTTACACTGGTATTCACCCTTTTGCAAAATTCATTCCAGCAAAATACCGCTTTTATAAATCAAAACATACTACAGTTTAGTTACTGACATTTCAATGGTTTTTAGAACAGTCATTGTGATTGGCTAGGAAGCTTTTATTACAATACACTTCAGCATTCACGACTAATTGTGTTTGTATTTTAGACTAAAGTAAATGTAACTTTTTTTGTAATGCAGATATTTTATTTTTTTTTAATTATTAAATTCTACATTAACGTTTCTTTTAATTTGATATATAAAAATTTGTATTTAAATGAAAATTTATTCTATAAGCCCACAAAGTTATAAAACATGAAAATTTCAAAAAATGTCCACCATTTTGGCCACTACTGTACAACAGAATGAAAAAAAACTTGGGTATTTTTTTTAAAACTAACAAAATAATAATAATACTTGATTCGAAAAATATTAATGCCACCTTGCAAATGATCCTTGGGAAACTCCACGAGCAATTTTGTTGTCAGAAGCCCTTTGGGCACTTTTTATAAAAATATTTTTTTAAATATGTGCATATCTTTCATACTCTATTGACCGACACTGGGCCAAATTTATTATATTTTTGTATTTTAAGTGCAAAGGCTTTCGGTGAACTGACACTCCACTCTTGAGTCTATTTCGGAATAATGAGATAAAGCCAAAAATACAATTTTGGTCAAAAAATTATTTTTTTTTTTTTTTTCATAAAAAGAATAAAATCTTTTCAAGGTATTGAGGCTTTTTGCAGAATTTTAATTTATTAATTGCCTATCAACTAGGGTTGAATTCAATCTGGAAATCACTTATAAGAGACAGTTAAAAAAAAAAAAAGGAGAGAAAAAAAAGCACAACTTTCAGTTCAAATTTCTAATCAAGCTTATAGTAGTTATTTTATATTAGGGTGCATTTTGTTTGTATGTAGAATGATAGATATCGTTTGCAGGCTTTTGAGATTTAGAAAGGGTAAAATAACTTTCCTCATCTTACACGAATAACTTTTGCCCTTTTTTTTATTTTTTACTTTCAATGACAATTCGATTTGATGCACTTTACTAGTACTTCTTCATACTGCAGCCAGGAAGTATTTTACTCTTTTATAGTGGTTCCATAACCGACGGAAAGATTCTTCTCCCAAAGTTGGTAGACAGGAGGTGATAGGTTAGAACCCAAGCCACGTTCGTCGACCTACACGTTCGGAGTTTTCCCATGGGTTATTTCAAACCGGTGTAAATGCTGCGTAACTACGGCTTAAGCTCCCTTAGAAAGACCCTACTCCATGGAAGGCACCCCCTCTTCCACAAAAAGAATATTTGGCAATTTATCAGCTACGTCCGGCTAATGAAAAAAAAATGCTTTAAAATTAATTTATAATTAAGTTTTTAAAATATTAAAATATCGTATTGTCATCGAAAACACACCTCTGTAAATACTCTTTATAATTTTGGCATATCAGAAAGAGAATGAAAAATCAATTAAAAAATTCCATCTTTACATATATAAACCAAGTCAAAGTTAAATAAAAGAGTGCAATAGCATAAACCGTATATAATTACAAATTGTACAGTCGTGGAAAAAAAAAAGTAAACACCCCTACTAACTCTTCGACAAATTATCGTAGACGGAAGTTACTGATACCGAATGACTGGAAATAAAGTCTACTTTTAAATGATGTATATAAAATTTGCTTAGGGGCCATCTGCATATTAAAACGAACCCAAACCTCATTTTTTTCAATGACAATACCCAATTTTAACGAGATATTTCAAATCTTCGGTTCAAACTATGCCCAGACACCAAATTCCAAGTCATTTGAATGATAAGTTTTTGAATTATAAATATTCAAAATTTAGTGCTCCTAATGTTAAATTACATTTTCATATTTTTATTTTATATCTCCTGAAATTATGCTCCTAATATGCTAATTTTTGTGTAGCAATAATACTAATGCGCCCAAACATAAATACTCTGAATTTGCAATTTTTATAATTTTATGATATGAATTATGAAATTATTATTCGAATATGAATTGCAACCTACAATTTTTTTGATGGATTTAGATATATTAAGTCTTGCTTTATGAAAATCCGAAATTTCACTTTTTTCTTCCAAATAGTTTTCAAATTATGCTTAAAAAACGGCAAAATGATGGTTTAAGGGGTCGTCTATGACAGAAGTGAGTAAATTTTTGAAATTTCTTCTGCTGTCCCACTGTCTAACAGACATTGACTGTTTGAGTGGTGCTTAAGGTGCCTTGATCAAGAAGGAGGCTCTCTCGGTTAACAATCGAGTATCGAACTTCAATTTGGATACAGCCCTTCAAATACTCACGTTTTATAATAATTAATTTCTCGGAAACTTATGGTACGAATTGCATAAAAATTTGTTTTTAGGCTAATTGAAGGGTGTAGAGTTCATTTATGCTGTCAGAATTGTGTATTGCCATTGAAAAAAATGAAGTTATGATTTGTTTTAATATGTATATGGCTCCCTAAGCAAATTTTATATACATAATTTAAAAGTAGACTTTATTTCCAATCGTTCGGTACCAGTAACTTTCTTCTACGATAATTTGTTGTGGAGTTAGTAGGGGGTGTTTACTTTTTTTTTTTTTTTTCCACGACTGTACATTAATTAGCAGGGTTGGCACGGTTTAAACCAAGTGGTTTTAACCATGGTTTAAACCAATTGGGTTTTTTTGTCAAAAAAACCATTTGGTTTTTTTTTTTAGAAAAAAATCTAATATAATATTTTCTCTTTTTTGTAATTTAATTGTTTTAAATTATTGATAGAAGTCATTTCTACTTTTAACACTTCATCTCAGCAGTCAACATGAGACATAATGAGCCTAGGTCATGTTTACATGCATGTAGAATGAAAATTCACATGTGCTGATGGAACATATCTGGTAGCCTACATATTTTTCTTAAAACATGTGAAATTAGAAAAGATAAAATAGATAAATAATATTCAATGTTTAGCATAAAATATTTTCATTTAAAAAATGCAGATTATTTACAGCAGTTAATAACAAAATACAATGATCTTTAAGATTTTGGTTAAGTTGTAAAAGAAAATTTTCTAGATTGGGATTGGGGAAGATTATCCTTAAAGAATTTAAAAGAGTAACTTAAGATATCAAATTGAATAACACAGTTTGCAAAAATTGAGTGCTAGTTATAGCATTTCAATAATACCAATACCAATCAATCTTTTCTGTTAGTTGCTGAATCTAATGGCCAAAAATGTTGACTTGGACACTTGGAGTTATCACTCAGAAAACTATGGATATTAAAATAATAATAATAACAACCACAGAATAATATATTATATTCATGAAACTGCATTAAATGTTTATTGATTGATTATTGTATTATTAATCAAAGGATTCTTCATACGATTTTCAAGGTATCAATGTTTGACTGTGTAGAGCAGTTTACTTTGAACATAAGACATAGCTGTCACTAATAATGTTTAAATTAGAAATGATTTCAAACTGTAATTATTTAATTTAAATATTTTCAAAAGTTATATTACTTATATAATATCCAGAAATGTTTATTTTATCAACAGATATGCATCTGTATGCAATAGGAAATTATATTTAAAAAAAATCTGCTTTAAACCAAATAAACCGGGTTTTTTTTGGTTTTTTACAAAAAAAAAAAATCTGGTTTTTTTCCAACCCTGTTAATTAGACGAAAAATATGTATATAACACTTTTTATGTTGTTAAAACATGTCATAAAGCTGCCCTTTTGGATTTGAGAACAGCCTTAATACTATTTCTATCAGTGTCATATGACACCTTTTAAGATTTCGATTTATACGTAATTTTGTAATTAAAATAATCATAATAATCCCCCCTTTCCTCCCCCCACTCAAGATCTATTGCATTTAAATTGGTATGTCTAAATTTCCGTGAAAGAAAATGTTATGAGATTTCGTACAGTTATTTTCAGTTATACGTTGATTAAATTGTCTTCGGAATTTTTTGTTTTGACAAGATTTTTTGAAAATATTATTCTTGTAGAATAAGGTTTAAAAAATGACCTAACACTATTTCTACTAGTGTCAAATGACACCTTTTAAGATTTTGATTTATAGTTATTTTATACATAATTTTGTGATTAAAATAATCACAAATCCTTCTTGATACGCTGATTAACTTATGATTATCTTAGTTTTAAAATGATTAAAAAAAAAAAAAAAAAAAAAAAACTATAAATAAAAATCTTAAAAGTGTTATTTGACACCGGTAGAAATATATATATTTTTTTAATATAAATATTTTTGCCATTCCTAAAAGTTATTCTTTCAAAAGACATGTCAAATTTTAAATAGTAAGACTAAAATTAATAATTTTTAATTGTAAAAATTATTTTTTTTTAGAAAATTTTCCTTTATATTAGGGAGCCTGATACGTGCAAGAAAGAAAATTATTTAAATATATATAACTAGAAGGTATCCTCAGAAAGTCGCCAGTTCCGCTTGTTCTTAGCTTTACATAACTTATTGGAACCCTATATTTATGTTACTTTACATTATTGTCCAAATTAAAAATGTATTTTTATGTCAACCGTTGAATGGGAAAAAAAAAAATCTTAAAAATTATTTTAAAAAATCATCAGAAATCAGCAATTTAAATTACAGCTTTAAAAGAAGCTACATTATTTGAAAGTACATTTTTTTTTTTTTTTTAATTCGATGGAGCAAAGAATGAAATTATACAATATTTAGAAGCGAAGATAAATGCAATCAAAACAATAGCAAAGGTCGCAATATCTAGTATCACATTCGAGCGTAACGTTACTAACAGACACGTTTGTGCTTTATAATACAGCCTAAACATATAATGAAAACTATATAAAATTTAGATACGATGTAACAATTATTCCCTTTTGGGCTAAGAAAAAGAGTAGTAAACTGTATGTGTATGCTAATTTTACTTTACTTTTAAATAGTGGCACATCGAAGAAACATATGTTATATTAAGTTCACTAGAAACAATTTTTTTTTTTTTGGTAAGCATTTGATAATTTGCCTCTAGATAGTTCTTTTGTATAATATGTAATTAAGGATTCGACAAACATAGCTCGAAACGAAAAACTTCAAATGCGTTTTTCTTATTCTGTCATTACCGTATGAAAAGAGCTAGAGAAAAAAAGTTATATAGGTCCAATGCTTCAGTATTTTTATGAAAGACCTTTTTGTTACGTCTTCATTTCATGGCAGATTTAATAATAGAGAGGCGTTTAGGGTGATATTAACCTAGAAACATTGTTTGTGGCTCCAATTTTAATAGGCAAAGTTTTGAAATTCGGCTTAGAAACTGTTGTATTTCCGAAAATGTCATTTACATTCCAATGTTGCGTTTGAGTTTTAAATGTTATGGCGATCCACGATCTTCACTATTTTTAGCTATCGAGAAATCGCATAAATGCTTTTGAAAATAGTTGATGCAAATATTTTTCATACCTTTCCCATGATTAAAAAAGGAAAAAAAATGCAATTTAACAAATTACAACGACCATTTGGAAAATGATTTTTTCAAAGACTAAAATTTAAGACATAAAAAATCACACGGAGTTCATCATACATTACGTACGCCATGAATTAAGCATTAATAGCGTTATTACACGTAAAAATTGCAAGCGACAAAAATCGCTTGCGACTCGTACGTATTATCCACCTGAAACTTACGGATTATCCAAGCATTTCATTGGCTGTTCGGGAAAGGCTTTTCCATCGTCAGATTTCTTGGAAATCTGACGGCCAATTTTAAATGAAATTTATTTCTTTAACTTCTAAACATCCCACAATATTACTTTTTATATCGTCGTATAGAGAAAAAAATGTACTTTTAAATGCAATTTGTTTGAAAGCTGTATCTCAATTTGTTTCTGAATTATTAATTTTTTTTGCAGTTTTTATTACTTTTTTGTCATAGTGGCAACACTCTGTTGTCCACCTCTGTTGAAAGTAAAGGGAAATACAGATTACTGTATAGACCAATCAGAAAAAGAATAAAATGATGATTAAACCAATAAAAAGCTTCATATATGCTTTTGATTTCCTACCCTGACGAGGACAATAACCATTTTTCCAAATGGTTAAAAAAAGATAGGAAAGCATCTTTCTATTGCATAGTTTCTGAATAACAACACCTGCCAGTTTCAGGCATTTCCGAACAAAAATTAATTAAAACTTTATGTCATAAAGTTGTCCATTTGGATTTGAGAACAGCCTTAACAAGACTAAAGGCACTTTTTTACATTTGGAGAGGCGAACGGGTGCCTCCAAAAGCTTGCAGCCTTTAAGGAGAAACCTTGTTCGGATAACATAGTTACAAATTTGCAAACTATTAAATGTAAAAGTAGGGTGATAAATTTTCGAAAATGTTTATTTAATACATAATGATATGATGCATTATTTAATATACATAATGATTTAATGTATAATGATAATTTTAATACCATTGACACAGATAAAAATATGTACCAATAAATGTTATTTACAAAAATTAAATTTAATTTACATTTTAAAAATGTAAATTGATTTTGAGTAATTTAGAATGCACATGAAAAAACATCATGGTGTATGGATTTATTATTTATTTTCTTTCTACCATAAAATAAATATGTCTGAACCAAAACATACTATACACACACAAAAATAATGCTATTTTTGTTTCCTGGCATAATTTATAAAAGTGTAAAATGAAAGATTTTAACTTCAACATATACTACCATCTTAAGCTTCTACAAACAAATGAACAGTGAATTACAATTATATTATCAACAATATGCAAAATATCTTAAAATATCACGCGTAGAAGTTACTGATAAATAATTTATGCGGTAATGTATCGTTCAAAAAATATGCATGTATAAAAGGTATATTGCATTAAAAAATGTAAAATGTGTAAAAATAAATTGTGAAATGTATAATTCTCCAATACATATTTTTTTTTTTTTTTTTGATTTAATATATAACGAAGAGCTGCACGTAGTCTACAAGATAGCGTCACATTTTTTGCAACCAAATTTGGCATCACTGATTTTTGCATATATGCTAAGATTAAATAGCACAAATAACGAAAATGCCAGACAGTTGACGAACCACTGGAGATATTGTCATAGCAACATCATATAATCCGTTGCAAAGTAAAATGAATGGTATCCAGATTACGGAGGATGCCAGCATAGTTGGAGTAACATCCATTTGTATTCTGGATTCCATTCATTTTACTTTGAAACGAGATATGCGATTTTTACATGGCAGTTTTTCTGCTGGTACGCCAGCAGATTGGCAGTCTCGTAGTTTGTACTGTGTAATCTATTATATATACAAAAATCAGCAACGCTAAAACTGGGTGCAAAAACATGACGCTTCATCCCGGGCTACAACTATAAGTTGCCTTTGACTACAATGCAGGGGGGCTAACCTATAGTATTAATATAGTTCAAGGTTAAGAAAATGTGTAGTTTTAAAGAGTCAAAGGTGTAATTTCAAGTAAGCGACGTGTAAAGTATACAGGTTTCCCTCAGTTAGTGCGATTGTCAGTTAGTGGGGTAAATTTTTTTTAGATGTTCCCTCATTTAGTTGCAGAAAAATTTCGCTTCGTGCGCAAAGCACAAAATGGGTGTTCCTTTTTTCTTCAACAAGATGTTTTCGAGTTTTTTTTTTTTTTTTTTTTAATCAAATTTGGAAAACATGCAAAGAAAAAAAAAGAAAAAGAAAAGAAAGAAATGACATTAAAATAATTCGAAGAAGCTTTTCAAAAATTAGAATTTCTCAAACAGCATTTGATTAATATCGACCAGACACCAGTAGAAGCATGCAAGTGCACCGAGGTTTGGAAAATCAGATTTTGTGTTACCGCAAGATGTATTTTACCCCCACCAGAGGCGTCGCGATGTGGGGTTATGAGGGGAGGGTGGAGCTTTCCCCTCCAATATATATGAACTTGGGAAATTTGAGCTTCGAGTTGGGAAATTCCAGATTTTTGAAACACTTTTTCTTTTTTTAAAATAATAGTAAAAAAAATAAGAATTTTTTATTGTTTTGCTGACCACTTTTCTGAGATCTGTAACAGTAAACTAGTTAAATTATCAAAAGAAATACAAAAAGCAGCCAGACTCAATTTGTCTTTGCGTTTTCTCCGTGCTACGAAAATATCAAACATCTATCTACCAGACCTGAATTTCTCTACTGTTGTAAATCAACAGTTCTCTAATCGATTTCCTCCAAAACTGTTCCTTTCTCAAAAATCTCAAAATATCAGGAGGCTATTTTAATATGAAGTACGATCATGACTCGTACACAATAGGAGACAAAATCTTTCATTAAATGAACCAATAGTTATAATTTTTATGTTTTTAGCTTCAGTATTTTTCCTTGGAAGGAAATTTTTTTTTTTACATATAAGTATCTTTATCATTAAGCACACATTGCACATATCATTTCATTTGGAAAATGCAGCAATTATTTTCAAGTTGGGAAATTTTTTAATCCCCCCCCCCCGAAAAAATATCTATAGCTACGCTCCTGCCCCCCACCCTTCCTTTTGTATCACAAAAGGAAAAAAAAAAAAAAAAAAAAGTGTGTTCAGTTGACAATTGATAAGTTTTCCTTAAATATGTTAAATGTAAATTAAAGTAATAAAACTGTATACAATAAGTTTTAAATTAAATTTTAATGCTTAAGTAAGCTAAAGCAAATAAGGAAAGATAGAAAGGATTGTAGCAATGCATAATTAAAATTGACATTTTAATGTTACTTGGTTATTACCTATATTAAATTAGCTCCCACGTTTATGTCATTGGACGTTCATAAAAAAGTGATTTTTTTTTTTTTTAAATTAAGCAAGTATATACGTATTTTCTAACAATAACACATCAAAATCAATATCGTAATACATTATTTTTTTTGTCTGTTTCTGCATATTGGGTTTTGAAAAAGTTGGCTGTGGATCTATTGCAGTTTTACCCTACATAGATCGACCGAAAATTCAGTTTCGCTTTCAGCTCAAAATCCGAGTTTCGCAGAAAATTCGTTTTCGGCGAAAATTCTGCCGGACCGAAACTATGTGTACTCCAAAAATCCCGTTTCTTCCCTAGGACATTTTCAACATTACTCATTGATTTTAGCTGTATCGGGTCAAATGAGACGCTCTTCATTGATTGCTATGAACTTCGCTGTTTATATGTTCACTGTTATGACTGACTCAAGATGTGAGTGCAATTTTATACAGCAAGCAATGCCTATAAGACTAAACTTTGAAGACGTTTTTCAGGTGCTCATCAAAAGTTGCAGACTTAACAGTAATAGAAAATTTTAAATTAAAATATACATAAAGCACAAATAATTGTACAAAAATTACTTTTAGGTGCATAAATATAACATAAAGATATTTAAAATACAAATTAATAATGAATAAGCGCAAAGAAAATAATAACATCATTTAAATCCTACTGATGACGGCCTTGTAATGGTTGAAAACGTTCTAGGTTTTTCTGATGGATTTTGAGATATCTTTATATTATATTTATGCGCCTAAAAGTAATTTTTTTTACAATTATTTGTGCTTTATGTATATTTAAATTATTTAACTTAAGGTGAACATAGCACTAGAATTTTAATTTTCATTTATAGAAAATTTTTAGTTTAAAACCGCAGAAGTGTTTCGAAGACTCTTTGAAAAAGTTCTAATATGACAGATGATCCTTTACAAAAATCATTATAACAGGTAAATCGACGCGTGTATACGAAAAACATTTTTCAATTAGATGAAATTCGTATCATTAGAAAATCATTCTGTGCCGTAGATAAATTAATTACATTTTATTTTATATGAAAATAAAAAGTTTTGATCAAAGGCACAGAGAGGCAACTTTTTTCTTTCACTTTCACACGGATAGAAATATATCTTAACCGCAGTGATTTTCCGTTGAGATAAAATAAAAGAATAAAATAGAAGTGAATTTCTTTCGCCACGCAGCCGACAATATGTAATGCATATTTTCTCAGCCTCTTGGCTGAGATTCTGAGCCTCTTGGCATTCCTATTATTCCCCACTCTTTAGTTGCTCAGATAAAAGCCATATGCCCTTGCTGACTAATTTCAGCTGTCATTAGATCTGTAACGTACATCTAATATCACGTGTTAGCTATTTCTTCAATCACCCCGCTTTGCCACAGGAATTTTAGTTACTTGTAACCCTATAAACACGCCATGGCGTATAATTTAATTCAATGTAAAACTTCTTGATTGCTTTGTCTACCCGATTCGTTTTATCGCCAAATATCTTACATATGGTTATCTTATGTTCGCCAATGTGTAAGTAATTGTAACAAAATCTTACTCACTTTTGCTTCTGACCTAGAGCTATGTAGGCTGTAATTAAGCCCCGCTGTGGGCTTCTGCCGCTGGGCAGTTAACGAACTTCTCCCCATTTCTCTGTATGTTCACGGCCCTCCATTTAAAAGTTTTCATAATAAAATGAAGTTAAGCCCTTTAAATATTGTGTTGGAGTTTTACTCATTTGTAAACCTGGGTAGACAAATCACCTTCACAGGCCACACTTATAATTCTGTATATTTATGTATGTTAATAATTCTGTATATTGATGTAATGTATTAATTACTTTAAAAAAAATTTCGGACGTTTCCGTTTTTGGCCGTAAACAGGAAGATTACCGAAATTCGGTTTAGGTCTTAGAACCTGTTTCGGTCGATTCTTAGTTTTACCCATTCAATGCAATGCATGTTTCGACAGTGCGGTATTAGACATGCGGTATACGTGGGATTAAGTAAACGCATTAAACGAGATAAACCTGTACACCGTTAACAATTTCGTGCTACTTTGAACCAAAATTTGGTGCTCAGCAGTTATCACCAGCTGCCACCATAGGATGGTTCAACCGAAGCTCCAAATCTTGGAACGAGATTTCACCATCTCATTCGAAAAAATGGAACTATGGTTCAACCGAAGTTCCAAATCTTGGAACGAGATTTCACCATCTCATGGTGGCAGCTACTATTCACCAAATTTCGGTTCAAAGTAGCACAAAATTTTTAGCAGTGTAGTAGAAACATACAAACATGGAGTTTCTACAGCTAATGTACAGCCGATGGCTCCTCTAATGTGTGGAAGATAGCGAGATGAGATCCTTCAGAATTAGACAAGTTGGAAATTGCATGTCAAACGTGGCAAATGAGGTGTGTTCGTACTGTAACTTGTTTTATAAATATTTTTTGCACCGAATGTAGTATTGTATGCAGAACTGAATGTAGATTTTAGTGCACTTCATAAGTGCATATCAATTTCATTCTGTTCGAAAGGCCGTAACATCATGAAAAGGAGCTTTTTCCCGTTGGCCATAATGCAGGGTTCCCAGCAAAACATGACTAGCAAATTCCCTGACCAAATCTCAAAAAATTCCCTGACCAAACGGGCATATAACGAAATTTGCTACTTATTTTTGCAATCCTTTGTCAAAATTAGCAATTTTTTTCCCGAGACTATTTGATGAATTTCGCGTCATTTTTCATTTTTTCTCCAAGACTTTTCCATGACTTTTTAGAAGATATCTGTAAATTCCCTGATTTTTCCTATATATTTTGAAATTTCCCTGACTTTTCCTTACTACTTTGAAATTCCATGATTTTCCATGACGTTGGGAACCCTGTAATGTAACGGAAAATTTTTGACTGTCCCTGTCATTAAACTATACATCCGATTTTCATAAAATTTGAAATGACGACAAAATTTTGCAACACTTATGTATTTAAAATTTCAGGCCATTTGGTTTGGTAGTTTTTGTACTGTTATATGCGGACAGACAGACGGACCGAACGACACTATATGGTGCTACGTATTTATATAATTACGAACGCACGTAAAAATGAAAACTGCAGAATTCTGCAGAAACTGCAGAATTTAAGTTTTTTAAAAATTCGATTTAAAGGGACAGTGGACGTTATTATTATTATTTTATTATAAAGATATGAAATTTTGTGCAAATATACATTTCACCATAAGGATATAGAACACTTTATAAGAAATTTCAAATCTTATTCGAATTTTAAGGTATTTAAACAAAAATTTAAATTTAAAAATGAAAACTGCAGAATTCTCTATTAAATGAAGATTACACATTTAAGTTTTTTAAAAATTCGATTTAAAGGGACAGTGACGTTATTATTATTATTTTATTATAAAGATATGAAATTTTGTGCAAATATACATTTCACCATAAGGATATAGAACACCTTATAAGAAATTTCAAATCTTATTCGAATTTTAAGGTATTTAAACAAAAATTTAAATTTAAAAATGAAAACTGCAGAATTCTCTAATAAATGAAGATTACACATTTAAGTTTTTTAAAAATTCGATTTAAAGGGACAGTGGACGTTATTATTATTATTTTTTTTTATTTCAACACTTTAGAATTGAAAATGCTTTGCCCCTGAAAAAGTTAAACTTTTTTTTTTTTTTTTTTTTTTTTTTTTTTTTTTTTTTTTTTAAGTTTCTATCTTGATAGCAATCCTTTAGTTATGCGACGTCTATATTCCAGGGACAACATGTTCTCTCGCATCTCCACATATGCAATATATGAATTTACATATGCCATTTCTAGCATAGCAAAATAGAACCGGTGCCAAAACTTTTTCGATTTCCTATAAAAAATAATAATGAAAGAGAAAAGAAATACTAGGGAAATTATTACTACGCTACATTTTAGTAATTACATTATAAAGCAGATGAAAACGATGGATATAACTGCATAGACGAAAAGTAAACAACGAGTTTTCCTCCAACGACCAGTGTACTGACGGTACTTATAAGTACCACCGAGTAATTCAACTGTTAAATCAAATACATAGACTGTTCATCTAAAATAGCTAGTCAAATTGTATTCTAAGATCATAATGAACAAATAAAAAAAAAATCCAACACTTATCTTATATCCTTTACTGTGTTTGCAGCAATAAAAAGACGAGCGTGACAATCTGTACAAAATGTAGGTGCGAAACACATTGGCTGTTTCCAAGATAGCCTCCTTCCTCGCAAAAATTTCAAACCTAGAACTACTGCTGCCATGTATCCGGATAAAGTGTAGTTAAAAGAGTGTTTTTGCAAAGTATCATTAGATTATTAATAATATGCACTATGGGATGAAAGTTTAAAGTGAGTGGTACTTATAAGTACCGTCAGTAGATAAAGGATTACAGGGCTATTCCAAGGGTTCCGGGTTCGATTCCCGGCTTGGACATATCCCCCTCTGTTGGTTCTACGCTTAGTTAGCAATCTGATAAATCACGTATTAAATATTCAAAATTAAAACCAGGGTTGTAGTGGGTAGCTGCCCGGGTACCCGCCCAGCTACCCACCCGGGCTGGGCTTTTTATAAAAAAAACCCGGGTTTTTTACAGCTATAAGGGCTGTAGTGGGTAGCTGCCCGGGTACCCACCCAGGCTGGGTTTTTTATAAAAAACCAGGGTTTTTTACAACCCTGATTAAAACACTTGTAACTTTACGAAAAATCCTCGCATCTGGATGCGGTTTTTCACAAACGATTCAGAAACAAATTGGAAAATAATATTACACAGACACACAAAAAGAAATTTCGAATTTTGGGTCAATTTTACTTAAATAAAAGCCCACGGTCCCCTTAATCTATATAATGCATATAATACTACGCATTTCAGTTTCAAAACAAACTTATTGCGTTCCATTCATCCGTTTCTGTCACGTTTATTTTGTGAAACATTTTTTTTAAAATAAAAGACAACAATGAATCAGACATTTTCCATAAAGACTTACAAAAAGAAAAAAAAAAAAAAAAAAGAACTAGATGTCATCATTTTGTTTCAAGACGTATCTCTATTTTAATCGAAATACTAAATAATACTAAATATTATGACACGATTTTTAAACAAACGAATTATTTTGAATTAACTAGTTCCATTAAGTTTCGCTGAAAGATCTTCATCACGCTCGTTTCAACGAAAGTTTAAGCGAACAAAATAACAATTCAACTATTATCCAATCTAGCTTTTCACCTCTACCCTGATTTAGTTTATTAAATGCTCGGTTTCAAAAGCAAAATTCTAAGCGTCTTTTGTAAGAGTATTTCCATTAAACAAACTTTGCCCCAAAGTCAAGAATATAATTGTTGATCTTCATTTGGAAGCTTTTTTTTTTTTCTCTTCTTTAAGTTTTCTATCGGCTTCGTTTTATGTAGGTTAGCCTTTTCATGCGAGTTATGCATTGTGCGTGTGCTTCTTTTTTTCGATTTCTCTTTTTTTGGGTGCGAAGCCTTTATGGCTTTTGTAGGTTTCCTCCTAGCATTGTTTTGTGAATTTCGATTTTTCTCCAACTGGTAACCGCCCTAGCAGGTACTCCTACTACCATTTTCACGATGCGAGTTCTCATTTCCAAAACAATTCGGGAGGCATTGTTCCCATAATTGTTTTTGAGTGTTACGCATATGATGAGTATGCCTACTCAAAACAAAACCATTAAATTATTTTCGGAATTCTACAAGTGAATATACATTTTAATGGCAGTAATAAACAAGGATCGCCCGAAACAGAAACAGAATTTCGACAATCTTCCTATTTTCGGCCAAAAACGAAAATGTCCAAATTTTTCTAAAAAGTAATTAATACATGCATAAATGTACATAATTATTAATTAATTAAACGTGTGGCCCAAGTTGGCTCTCTGTGACTCTGACCAAAGCTTTTTATTTCCATATAAAATAAAATGTAATTAATTCATGGACGAAGCAAAATTATTTTCTAATTAAATTATACAATATTTATCTCATTAAAAAATGTTTTAGTTATACATATCTCGATTTACCTTTTATAATGATTTTTGTAAGTGATTCTCTGCTATACTAGAACTTTTTCAAAGAGTATCTGAAACACTTCTGCGGTTTCAAACTAAAAATTTTCTATCACTGTTAAGTGTGCAGCTTTTAATGAGCATGTGAAAAGCGTCTTCTAAGTTAGTCATATGGGCACTTCTTACTTTATCATTTGCATTCAAGTCTTGAGTCAGTCATGACTGATAATTATAAACAGTGAAGCTCATAGCAAGAAATAAAGTGTGTCTCATTTGAGCCGATACAGCTCAAATCAATGAGTACTGTTGAAAATTCTTGAAGGAAGAAACGAGGTTTTTGGAAGATAGTTTCGGTCCGGCCACATTTTCGGCGAAATTCAGATTTTCGGTCGAAAACGAAACCGAATTTTCAGTCGATCTCTAGTAATAACTAAAACTAGTTAGTTGAAAAATAAAGCAATTACGAAAACTGGCAATAAAAGAATAGCCGAAAGCACCATTAGACTATTTTTCAAATATCGATGAGTAAATATAAATTTTAATGAAGAAAATGACTATATCTAAGAAATTGCGAAATAAACAAATTACGACAACTACACATTTACAGAATTCATACAGACTTCAGAAGAAAAAAAAAAAAAATCCAAAGAGTTTAGAAAAATTCTAAGGAGTAAAAGAATTTTAAAAGACTCACTGGATTTTTTTATGTGTTGCGCTCTCGTTTAATGCACACACCTTACTCATAATTTTAACCCTTAAATGCCTGGTGTTGCTTTTCGACAACATACCCAATTTAGGCTCTAAAATACTATTAGAATAATATTGAAGCTATAATGCCTAATGTTGCCAATAAAATACATTCTGAAGATATTATTAAATTGATTTTCAACATGTAGATGGCAACACTTGTGCTGTTTAAGATTAAAGATAGATTTATTTTTTCAATTGTTGCTACTTGTTCTTTTTGTTTTGTTTGGAAGCTTGCGAAATACCCTATTTTGACCTGCAGTGAGCAAGTAAAATTTATTTCTTATTATAGTTCCTAAAATTCTTGTGTGTTTAATATTATAGAATTTTATCAAGGGAATTATTTTTTCAATTAAACACCAGTATTGCCGATTAGTAACAAACTGTTTTTTTAGCCGTAAAATATACTTAAAACAAAATATTTTTTTAAAGTATTTTTCCCATGATTTATTTAAAAAATGAAAGCCGAAAAACATTATTACAATGATTTTTGAAAAATCAGGCATTTAAGGGTTAAAGCCTCATTTGGAGAGAAAAACATATTTTATTCTATTAAAATCTAACAAAAAATTAAAATTAAAATTACACAGAATTTAAAATGTGGTGCTTAATGGCTTCATAAATTTGAAAATGAAATTGTCAGCCAAATATTTTATGAAGTGACCACTTATACACAGAGGCTAGTCAAATCACAAATACATCAATCATGTATCACATGCATATACATTTTAAAAGCAAAATTTGAAGGGGAAAAAACATGTGGCATATACAAAAAGAACAACAAGTTAAAAATAACAAGTTGGAAATTGCTCGTCAAACGTGGCAAATGATACTATAACTAGTTTTATAAATAATTTTTGCACCGCATATTTTACTGGATGTATATTTTAGTGCACTTCTTAAGTGCATATCAATTTCATTCTGTTCGAAAGGCTGTAACATCATTAAAATGCACTTGCAATAATTTTTTCCCATTGGCCTTAATGTAACGGAAAACTTTTGACTGTCCCTGTAATTAAACTATACACCCGACTTTCATAAAATTTGAAATGACTCGACAAAATTTTGCAACAATTATATATTTAGAATTTCAGACCATTCGGTTGGGTAGTTTTTGCTCTGTTATATGCGGACGGATAGACAGACAGACTGAACGACGACTATAGGCGACGTATTTATATAATTACGAACGCACCTAAAAAAGATGATTATACAAGTAGTGTTATTTATCGTGTTGCAAGATAAAAGTAAGGATAGGCCGGATCAGATTTTTAAGACTGAAACCGAATTTCGGTAAATCTTCCTATTTTCGGCCGAAAACGAAAATGGTCCAAATTTTTTTAAAGTAATTAACACATACATAAATGTACATAATTATTAATTAATTGTATTGTACCTATAAATACATGCGTATACATGCGACCCAAGTTGGCTCTCTGTGCCTCAGAATTAAACTTTTTATTGTTACATAAAATAAAATGTAATTAACACGTTGAGTGCCACGTCAGTCACCGGTGACTGACAATGAACTTTCCGTTTAGGCCGCGCCAGTTACCGGTGACTTACACTATTAGATTGTGCAACGGGAATCTTTTTTCATGGACCAAACGGAAAGACAGACAAAATAGACTTGGCAGTCAACGTGTTAATTCATCTACGACACAGAATGAATGATTTTCTAATTATGCGAATTTCATCTAATTAAAAGATGTTTTAGGTATACATACCTCGATTTATCTTTTATAGTAATTTTTGTTAATGATCATTTGTTATACTAGAACTTTCTCAAAGAGTCTTCGAAACACTTTTGCGGTTTCAAGCTAAAAATTTTCTATTACTGTTAAGCCTGATGCTTTTAATGAGCTCGTGAAAAGCGTCTTCAAAGTTCAGACCCATATGCATTGTTTGCTTTATAATTTGCACTCACGTCTTGAGTCAGCCATGACTGATAATTGTAATGATAACTATAATCTGTGAGATTCATAGCAATAAATAAAAACTGTCTCATTTGAGCCGATACAGCTCAAATCAATGAACAATGTTGAAAATTACCGAAGGAAGAAAAGAGATTTTTGAAATACAGATAGTTTCGGTACGGCCGAATTTTCGGTTGATTTCTAGATAAAAGTCTTAATTTTCTACTCTTGTATACTTAAATTAAATTATTGATCAACGCAAAATTTTGAATTGAGATAATTTAAGGAGTTTTTAAGGAGTACTTTGTTTATTTAAAGAGTTTTAAGTAATCCTTGGAAACTTTTTCATTTCTAAGCAGTTTCGAGGGAGTCTAAGGAGTCTGTAGGAACCCTGCATTTATAATAATGAAAGGAACTGTTTCTAAAAGACCATTTGAACTTAAGAAACAATGCTGAAAGTCACAAAGAAAAGAAAACGAAAACCTGCCACGGAGCTTCCTCTCTTTTGAAAAATTTTTTTTAAGACATAGGTTGTTGTAATTTATCATAAATCGATGTCATATGACAAGACAATAGTTCTCAACTAAAGACCATGAGAACATTCCCGGAAATTATTATAATGAAACACATAATTGCATAATTATGAATATGAAATGCAGAATTCTGAATAATAGAACGTGCATTTAAAGAGAATTTGGGGGACCAACCAACAAAAACGGTCAATAAACCTATCTATTTGTTAGATTCCCTGTCAATAAAAAAACAAAACAAAAACTAACATTAAAAGAAATCGGTACCCTTTAAACTCTTTTTTTTTTTTTTTTTTTTTTTTTTAACCACTTGGAAAAATGGTTATTGTCCTCGGTCAGGGTAGGAAATCAAAAACATATCTGAAGCGTTTTATTGGTTGAATCCGAATTTTATTCGTTTTCTGATTGGTCTATACAGTAATCTGTATTTTCACTTTACTTTCAACAGAGATGGATACTTCTGTTGCCACTATGACAAAAAAATAATAAAAACTACAAAAAAATTAATAACTCAGAAACAAATTGAGATACAGCTTTCAAACAAATTGGATTTAAAAGTACATTTTTTTCTCTATACGACTGTGTAAAAAGTAATATTGTGGGATGTTTAGAAGTTTAAAAATGAAATTTCATTTAAAATTGGTCCAGGAATATTAATGTTTAATCCATGGCGTACGTAATGAATGACCGTAGAAGTTTAAAAATTTACAGTACCGAAAAACGTAATCCATGGCGTACGTAATGTATGATCCTATGGGAATAAATTTCGTTCCACGAAAAAATTGTCGTTCAGGGAGTTGGTCGCTTAATGGAGGTGTTTGCACAGATAGGTTTCACTGTATACTAAAAGGCCGAAAAACTGTTTATGTGCAAAATTTAAACTCCTGTGTGTAAATTTGCGAAAAATAATTGAATCAGCATGAGGTTTTTCGCAAATGGCTGAGAACAAACTGGAGCACAAAATATGCACAAAAATATTTTTCGATTTTTGGGTCGAATTTTTCTCGAATAAAGGTCCACGGTCCCCTTAAGAAGCACTGAAGATTACAAATAGTAACAAAGAGACTTTGAAAAATAAATCAGAGACAAAATCTTTTCAAGGTTAAAGAATCAACGGAAATAAAACAACGGCATAGTTCTCATATGATACGATTTAACATGCAGTTGCGATCTTACATATGTCTTTCACATTCGGATTACTACGATTTAAAAAGTGTCGATTTAAAGCGAAAAAATGAATAAAAATACCTATTTCTGACTATCTGGCGACTCAATCTCTCCGTTTATTTTTTGAGAGATTATTTTCTTTCTAATCAAAGTAAACTATCTTAAAGATATTTTGAAATCTAATTTTTTGACATTCTAAAAATCTAAATAAATTTCGATAGAATAATAGAAAGGATCTTCCATCGTTTTTACCATGCGAAAAAGTTTTAAGTGTACAAAGGCAGATTTAAACAAGTAAGAAAAAATCATGCGTCAAGCATAGATTATGAAACACTTTCCAACACATTCAGAATAATGTAACAAAACTGCACTGTTTAAAAAATTAAAATATTACGTCTAATTCAACTATATGGAAACATATAATACATTTCAAAACGCAATTGCAGCTGTTCCCATACATAATCCGGAAATTATGCGAATTTTTTCAGCAGCCTTGTATATGATATATAGATTTGAATCTATTAACTACATGCATGCCAAAATTGAATTCACTTAAGAGATATATATACTTCAGTTGAAAATTTACCTTCAGCAATTTCCTCTAATAAGGAAAATGGCACGTGAATACTTTTGTGCAGCCCTGTAGTTGAGGTATAGAATTTATATAGAACGAGTAAGATGCAACAAATTAATTAAATTGAAAAGCGCATACCGAATTATAAACCGTACACTCCAGCCATTATTACTCAAAGACAGTACTGTACTGTAACCGATTTCTTTTGTGTGTCCCTGTAAATGAATAAAAAATACTATGAATGCCCTGTTCTAACGTAATCGTAATGAAATTCAGTGATTTATACCAGTTTCAATACATATGACAATGACAACATAATGTCACGTCCATGTCAACATAATGTCATTAAAATACTCTGCAAACGATTTTTCCTCCTATACCGTAATGTAATGGAATACTTTTGAGTGCCCCTGTAAATGAACGATTAATCCTACATTCTTCATATACAATACCAAACATGCTTTGGTGACCCTAAATAATCTTTATGAATTTCATGAAAATCCGAGTCTATTTACGGGAGTTAGAGCGTGGACAGACGGACTGGCGGCCAGACAAACCGAATGCATAAACGCTTTTCAACTTTGTCGGAAAGTGTTAAAAACTGTTCGAAATTTCGGCCATGCCTTCTATATAGGGGCATGATTTTTATTTATTTATTTTAAACTAGCTGAGTCGCCCGGCGTTGCCCGGACCCATGATGAATGAACCTTAAATGAACCTCAAATTTGTATGATTTTATATCCTTGTCTAAATTTATATTTAAAAAACGCAAAAAAAATATTGAATTGAAGGTAGCTGCTATTTTGCGTAATTTGATTTTTGGAGAGTCTATGAGTACCGAAAGCGGGGGAAACCGCGACAAAACATTCAGGATTTTAGTGATTTAGTGGACATTTTCACACATTTTATTTTGTAAAAAATATTTCTACCCATCCGAACGTTTTTGTAGGAGATGTAAATCTGGTCTATTTAGATGCTTCGGAAAGATTGTAATAAAATAAGGAGGTTGATTAAAATAAGAAATTAAGAAATTTGCTTAAATTACTATTCGAAAATAGTGGTTAGTTCAACTTTAAACCGACAGGGAGCGCAGTATGTTCTACACAAGCATTACTCTACGAAACAGTGGTCAAAGGGCTGTTAATAACTTACCTGAAAGTTTTAAGTCGTTCGGTTAGTTCGTTTTCCGAATTTTAACAAAATTCGCATTCATTCCCTATTAAAAAAAGCATTTCTTTTTCTTTTTGAAAATCGATTTTAAACAGGTGTTTTTTAAAGCAGACATAATGTCTTTAACTTCGGCAAAATGTTAGCCTCGTCTCAAAGCTATTGAGATTTCAAGGAGAGCGTTTTGATTGGACAGTCTTGTGCTAGACTCGATCGGGGTCCAAATCTAGTCAGCATGTGGTTTTGAGGAAATAAATGCTTTTCTTAATCGGGCCGTTTGATGGCTTTTTAATGAGAGTGAGTTACGGTTTTTAATTAATTACTCAGCTAATAATTAGAATTTTAAAATTCTGAAAACCAGGTACATCAGGAGAGACTTTGGGCTATTCTCACAAAAATTTTGAGCCTCGGACGTGAGCGATTTGTTCTTTTATTAGTATAGATAAAGATTATATGGTGTATATATAATCTACACTTTTCTAAAGACTGGGCGAAAAATTCACACTGAAAACATTTGGGAGGGTTAAAAATGGTTTTAATAGCAAACAATCTGCTCTAATTTGTATTTGTCTTTCTGAATACGCATAAAAATATTTTTTTCTTATATTTATATTTTTTAAAAAGAGAGAGCGCGGAGAGAAACAATTTTACTATCGATTTCTAAGACATTTTGAAAGGATTATTAGGAATAAGTAAAATAAATAAATAAGAAAATGAGACCACCAGATTTGGAATCATGTATCGTCTATTAAATTTTTAATTTATATACTAGTACATGACTCGGGTATTTATAAAGTATAAAAGAAAAAATAAATCACTGATAAAAAATCTATCTTTATAAATCTTCATTATGAATTTTTATTCACTGCACATATTTCTTTGAAATAAACACAAACACCCAGTTTAAAAAAACAGATCAAATATATACTGATAAAAGTGGATATGATCATTTTAACATTAGTTCAACTTTCTAACTGTTCCTTTTTCAGAATATGTGTCAGAATACTTAAAAGATACAGTCGACTTTCAATTTCAAAATATTGAATTTTCATTTCAATTATAGGCCTCGATGTAATTACATACAAATTTAACATTCATTTAAGGCTTATTATCAAGGGGCCGAGCAACGCCGGGTGGATCAGGTAGGGAAGAGGGGGGGGGGGGGGCACCTTTGAACATTTTTTTTTTTTTTTTTTTTTTTTTTTTTTATAATCCACATATTTCTTACTTGAATTATATTTATTGAATTTTAAATATTTCGTGAGAGAAAGAATGTAATTCTGCATCATATGAAATAAAAAATTACAGTTTTTCAGATAAATTAAATATGTTGTGAGGCTTTAAAAAGCTGAAAGTTTTCTGTTCAAACTTGCCCCATGTAGGGGTACCTTTGAACAAGCTAAGGGCACTTTTGAACAAATAAATAAAATATGAAAATATTGACAGTTTTTATTAAAAACTGCATATCTTTCCAAAATATAAAATAATAAGAATAAAATTACACAATTGCATTTAACTGAATTTACTATTTTTTATTATTTAACCAAAATTGTATCAATCAAAGCACATTGTTGAGACAGAACGGAGGATCCCTCCAATTATGTTTAATTGTGGCAACTTTTTTATATAATATCCTTAAAACCCACCAAATTGATATTTTATACCTCTGGAAAATATATCGTATGTTCTTTTTTACGAAGAAGCCTGACATTAAGCAATTTATTCTGACTAATGTAATGAGGAGTTCTTTTTGCATGAAATTGAATTAAAATGAAATCATTTACATTCAAATTGCTATAAAAAATGGATAAAACCCTGTTTTACGAAATCCAGGAATAATGTTTACCATTGTAAATGAAACAGTATAGGGTTTGTTAGACAAATCGACTAAATCATGAATTTTTGTTGTGTCCTGAATTTGCTTATAGTTGAAGCCCTGCATCAGTACAACTTTCATATTAAGTATAATAATACTTAATTAATCTCTTAATTTTCATATTTAAAAAAAATTCAACTATAATAATATTTAGATACATTTATAACTCTTTACTTCATAGTTTTAATTGTTTAATGGTGCCCCAACTTGTCCGTTCAATGGTGCCCCATCACATGGAGTTTAGCATTACAACTATTTACTCAATTAGGTTTGAGAATTTGAATAAAACAAACCTTATAAGTTAAAGTTAACATCTTTATTTAGGTATTAAATAGTAAATTATAATTTTAGGGTTACAAGATTATCAACAAAAAGCTTACAACTGTTTACAACTGTTTTGTTAAGTTTACATTCAAGAAAGCAAAATATACATATCTTGCTTAGACAGTAGTGTGCATGCAAAATAGTAAAGCTTTGTATTCTTGTTACATTGAAGCAGTAGTACTATGCTGCCGTATATATTTAAAAAATAAAATTTATTTAAAGGAAAATATTTACAGTATTCAAAGGCACGCCCCTCTCCCCTAGTACTTAATAAAATGTAACAAAAATTCCAAAGTTTTATTTCAAAACCGCGTCCTGTCTTTGCAGAAAATGAAGATATTTTCCAAGAAGTACAAAAAAAAAAAAAAAAAAAAAAAAAAAAAATCCAAACACCAGTTTACGCAAGTTACTGTCAAAATTAACTATGTATATCCCTCTGACATAAATGTGGAATCCTAAACACGCATGGCATTCGAAATAAAACAACAATATTCTTTTGTCTTTGCAATTTTGTCATGCAAAGGAAACAACCTTTATTTAACACACCAGGGAAAACTAATTGACGCTGTCTTAACTACAATGAACAATGAGGTGAAAGATGCACATTAGCAAAAACCGTTATTTCAAAACAAGAAATAATGATAAAGGAAAATTTTAACAGAGGCACAGTGCGCCTCTCAACAGACAAAAACACCCTTCATTCATTCCTCATAGTGCTTCCTGAACTAAATGTTTAAAAGGGCAAATGGAAATGTGGAAAAAAAAAAATTACATTCAAGGTTAAGGTTCTTTATTTTCCTCACCTCTTTTCATCAAAGGTAAAATTAGAAATCAGATTTTTTCCCCTTTTTTTTTCACGGAAGTCAATGTTTCATCACATCCTGGTCTCACAGCTTAGGTTATTTAGGAAAGCTGTGTTAAAACCTCTTGCAAGTTGGCTAACGGTGTGTTCATTTTATAGGCATAAAAAATATTGAAACTAAATTAGTTGCAGCGTGTTATTCCAAAAGTGGAAAAATAAAGAAAAACAATGAAGAACTTTACATCTGAAATGAAAAGATTTACATTAAAATTTACAATTTCATTTTTACTTATTTTATAATTAAGTTTATTTATGCATTGATTTATTTTTTTTTTACGTTATGGTCCTGTTTCAAAGCAGAGGTGAAAAAGAGCTAAATCTATTTTGAGGAAATAAAACTTCACATATGAGCAAAATCGATCCATTATCTGAAATTTAAAATACTCCCAAATGTTTTGAGTTAAATTTTCCTTTAATGGGTTATCTAAGAGCCCCCGTGAAAATTGCTCAAATTTAAACTTGCTCACGCGACTTCAAAATTTCCGAAGTATCGCGAAATAGCAATATCACGTAGTACAAGTAGTATTCACTCTAAAGAAAAAAGGCAGGGTGCTATTCACTAAAAAGGGCACTACTGCAGCAGAAAAGGGCATTATACCAAGAGAAAATTTATTATTGTCTTTAATTAAGAAAAAAAAAAGTGGGAAAATATGCAATTTATAGGTATGATAAATAAAGTAATATCAATTTTGAATGATTTTATGATATAAAAATAAAAAATACAATTAAATCACAACATGATTGAATAACTTCATGTTTTTTTTGTTGTTGTTGTTTTTTTCCCCCCTAAAGAAATGAGAAAATTCTACCATTTTTGCAAATTCTTGGGCACACGGATTTAGAAATACTATGGAATGGAGAAAAATTTTATTAGAAATCTTTGAGTACAACTAGTGGTGCATTTTACTACTTTTAAAAAGGGAAGGGTGCTGCACACTTCAAAAATGGTCTAGAATGAACACTAGTACAAGCACATTCTGTATACAGAGTGTCCACTCTCAACGATGTCCAATGGCTAATTCCTAAACCGTTAAGTCATAGACATATAGTTCCAATTACAAAGATGTTTTAAACAAGGTAAAAAATTATTTTAAAAGTCGTTTGGATCAATAACCCAGCAGCAGAATTTTTTTCTGCAGTCTGCAACACAAGTAGAAACTTTAAAAACAGTCTGCAGAACTTAAGGACAAACGTCCTATTTCCAATCCCTTGCATTACGTTACATGCACTCAACCGCCCCCCTCCCCAAATATTTGTGATTAACATAAAAGGAAAGTACTTTTAAAAAATAATTTACCTTTGTCCTCAAAAATTTTAACACCATTGTCTGAAAAATCTTTCTTAAAATTTGTCAAAATTTCTGTGAAGTTAGAATACAGAATAACAGTAAAAATAACATGTGAACACCAATTTCTAAAATTTTTGAAAAGATTGATACAATGTGATAAAACAAAATCATATGTAAATGTGATAATATCAAATGTTACTTAAAGTGAAATAAAAAAGTATTTTTATATTCTGGAGGACCATTTAGCACAACAAAAGTTCTCATATCAGTTGCGCCTACTTCCTCCATATTTCCAACCTTTGCTGTTGGACTTTTCACCATTATGTCACTTAATGAACATTAATGCTGCAGCAAATTTTCCGCGATCCTTTGAAGAAATTTGCGTTATTTTCCGTGATCCTTTGACGAAATTCCAAAATGTTTCACGATCTTTTGACAAAATTCGCGTTTTCCTGCGATTCTTAGACAAAATTCGCGTTTTCCCGCAATCCCTTGATAGAATTCGCGCTTTTTCCGTGATCATTTGTCAAAATTCACGTTTTTTTCTCGATCCTTAGACGAAATTCAGAGGGTATTTTTGCGATCTTTTGACAAAATTCGCGTTTTTTCCGGGCCCTCTTGAAGAAATTCGCGTTTTTTTCCGCGATTCTTTGACGAAATTCGCGTTTTTTTCCTCAGCCCTTTGACGGAATTCACGTTTTTTCCGCGATCATTTGACGAAACTCGCGTTTTCCCGCAATCCCTTGATAGAATTCGCGCTTTTTCCGCGATCATTTGTCAAAATTCACGTTTTTTTCTCGATCCTTAGACGAAATTCAGAGGGTATTTTTGCGATCTTTTGACAAAATTCGCGTTTTTTCCGGGCCCTCTTGAAGAAATTCGCGTTTTTTCCGCGATTCTTTGACGAAATTCGCGTTTTTTCCCTCAGCCCTTTGACGGAATTCACGTTTTTTCCGCGATCATTTGACGAAACTCGCGTTTTCCTGTAATCCTTTGATAAAAGTTGCTATTTTTCTGCAGCCCTTTGGCGAAATTGGCGTTTCTTTCGCGCTCTTATGGCAAAATTTGCATTTTTCGCGATCTTTTGACGAAATTTGCATTTTTTCCGCGATCCTTTGCCAAAATTCACCCCAATCGCTCCCGTCGGCCTAATCGTTCGGAGTTTTCATCGAACCTTGGATTTCCAAGCGTTAATACGGATTAGGTTCCCTTAGAAAGACCCCCACGAAGGGCACTCCCCCCTTAGGGCTTATATCCCTCGTGTTGATAATTGGCCGTCATAAACACAACCAACCAATTTGCCAAAATTCACGTTCTTTCCGCGATCTTTTGACGAAATTTGTATTTTTTCCGCGTCTCTTTGATGAAATTCGCGTTTCTTCCGCGATCCTTTGACGAAAGTTGCTATTTTCTCGCAGCCCTTTGTCTAACTTCGTGTTTTTTCCGCGATCATTTGACGAAAGTCGCGTTTTTCCGCCATCCTTTGACGAAAGTTGCTATTTTTCCGCAGCCCTTTGACGAAATTGGTCGTTTTTCACGTGTTTTTTCTTTGCGGTCCTTTGACGAAACTGGCTATTTTTAGTGCAAACGATTGACGAAATTGTTCCTCGGTTAACATTTGTCGAAATTCGTGATATTTACGCACGAATTTTAGGACTGATGGCCGATTTTTTAAAATTTCTTAAGGAATCACCCCTGCGAGAAATCGGCAAAAAATCGGAAAATCGTCCATCCGCGGAAGAATCTCGTGTCTGTAGTGGGGTCACGTGGATTTTCCCTTTAGAGCTTCGTCAATGGCATGTGGCGCGGATCGTATTATTATGGCACACGACAAATAATTTCTAGCAAACATTTTTTTTTTTTTTTTTTTTTTTTAACAGTTAAAAAATAGTCTGCAGACCTTCTCAAGAGTCTGCGACGTTCGTCGCAGCGTTGCGCAGATCCTGCGCCCCTCCCGGTCCTATAAGTGATATTTAGTAAAAATTCCCTATTACACTAACAAGTAACCCCCCCGCCCCCCCCCCCAAAAAAAAAAAAAAAAAAAAAAAAAAAAAAATCATTCAGCACTACAAAATTGACAGAGTTGTGAAACTTTGAACTGCACGACTTACACCCATTTTCTGCATCTGAACACACATGAGTTGGGCCATGCTTCGAGCGATTGTACACAAGTGCTTAAATTACTATTAGAAGAATTTATTTCGCGTGTATTTTCACTTTAACTGAAAGTAGTCATATTGTATAAGTATAACGATAGTGTTAATTTTTAATTAAATTTCAGATAGGTTAAAACAATTGTATTTTAACATATGTTTTATTTTGTAAAGAAATGAGACACTTGCTTTTCATCCTTTCATTTAACAAAAGTTCTGTTATTATTTTTTTTTTTTCATTTATACAGGTTGTTTCTAAATGAATATCGGGATTTTAACGCTTGGTAGTATTCCTTACATAAAACTTAAAATGATAATTAATACATAAAATGAAAGAGCAACTCAAACAGTTTTACCTACAAGCTTACAAGTGTTCAATGTGAGCACCTTTCGTCGCACGGCACACATAAAGTCGATAAGTCATTTAGCATCAAGTCGATAGCTAAGTTCTTCCCAAACGTTGATTAGTGCTTGTGGGGTCATTGTTGCAACAGCTGCAATGATCAGCTGGTAGTGGAGGCCCATACACACGAACTTTTATGAAGCCCCACAGGTAGAAATCCCATGGCGTCAGATCGGGTGAGTGTATGAACAGAACTTCTTTGCTAATCAACTTTTGGAAAGAACTGAGCTATCGACTTGATGTGTGCCGTGCGACGAAAGGTGCTCACATTGAACACTTGTAAGCTTGTAGATAAAACTGTTTGAGTTGCTCTTTCATTTTATGTATTAATTGTAATTTTAAGTTTTATGTAATAAATACTACCAAGCGTTAAAACCCCGATATTCATTTAGAAACACCCTGTATTTTCAGCACAAATCGTATGTTTTGCTTTAATATCTCAAATGAAAATAGATTCCAAATTTATATTATGTTAATTTCATTGTCAACTATTTTTTTTTAAATATCTGACGATTATTTATATTTATAGTAAATTTATGAATAATCCCTATTTCGCAGCAAAAAAGAGGCTCCAATTTAAGCAGCTATTATTCGGTCAGTTTTAATCTTAGAAGGATGGGACTTTTTTTTTTATTATTATTATTTCTTAGAGTAGTAAGATATTTTTACTAAATATGACTTATAGGACCGGGGAACAAAAATTTTAATTTCTAATTTTCTAAGAAACGATTTTATTGACCCAAATCGCTTTAATACTACTTATTTACCTCATTTAAAGCATTTTTGTAATTGGAACTATATGTCTATGACTAACGGATTAGGAATTAGCCATTGGACACCGTCAAGAGTGGACTGGACACCCTGTATAAAAATGTTTTGTGCGTCACAAAGTTCATAATAGTTATAAAAAACATGGAATTTTTATGAAAAAAGAACTTATTTTGTTAAATATTTTATATGCTGAAAATGGCTTTTATCACATTTAACTAAACTGTTATGGGATTTGTTGCGATTTACAAAAGGATAGATTTTCTTTATTTCGCCTTATAACAATTTATTCATCATATACCGGACAACTCAAAATAAATGTAATGGCGATTATTTCTTAAATTCCTGATAATAGAAACATACTTTCAAGTATAAAAAATGTTCAAATCAGGCATAACTTTTAGATATTTGTTTTAGAAGGGTTTGTATATATATTAAAATAAAAAACGAAATTAAATTTCTGACAAATTACATTTCGAAAAACGTTGCTTTGCGCCAAAAAAGTATTTGTTGTTACGATATTTTGAATATCATTAATTTTCAGTGTTTTCCAGCACTAAAAACACGTTTTTTCCGTTTTTAAAGCCAGAAAAAAAGGAAAATTCATAAAATTCATTTTAAAAATTAAACTTACATTTCCATTCATAAAACTAAAATATAAAATAAATTAATTAATTAATACAAAATGGACGAAGTGCTAAAGCTTCACAGAAGGGTTACTAGAGAAATAAAAAGAAAGGTGCCCAGTTAAACTGATGGCATTGAGCTCACAGGCTATTCACACAAATTGTATATTGCACTCTTATTTTAAAGAATAATGCCCCTCGAAAAATAAAGAAATCCACAAAAAACATTTAGTTAAATTCGGGGGGGGGGGAGAGGGAAGGTATGCTCCTCTATTTCCCCCCTTTATACCCAACAAAGGAACCTCCAAATCTAATCAGAGAGGCGCCTTACTAGAATAAACCGGTATACCAAATTTGAAGTAAATCGGATAATTCTGCATGAAAAAACCATTGATCTAAATTAAGGAAAGGGGGCGGGGGAGCCTCCCGTTCACTCCCTTTATGATTAACCAATGAACCCCAAAACTAATCAGGGAAGAGCCTTATCAGAATGAACCTATATCCAAAATTTGAAGCAAATCAGATATTTCTATCAAGGGTTATCGCTTTACGTACCTACATACAGAACCTGCGGGCACATTAGCTCTCAGGCTTTGATTAGTCTGTGAGCTAAAAATAAAATAATTCAAAATCAAACTTTACATTCAAAAGCAGCAAAGTGACATTTAAAAATATCATTTCAATCTTCAATGTCACAGTAAAACATTAACCTTTTATGGCATACACAAATAATACTGAGCAACCAGTTCAAACTCGTTGTCTAATAGAATGACACATTAATGCATCATCAGTATTTTCTTGTTGTTTAAATAGGCTGACAAGATAACAGTACCCAGAAAAAATATCCATTTAAATAAGCATTTACTTTCTTTTTCTTTCAGATGGGTATCTTTCAAGAATGAACATTTCTAAGAAAGAGAGATCAATCAAAGAAGGTATTATCTAATATGCTAATCAAAATGGTGGTACTTTCAAATTAATCTTCTTAGGGTCTTCTTCAGAAGGAAAAATGAAAGGGATTGTGAACAGCTTCATGTAATAATTTAATAAAAACATTTTCGGTTACACGTCAGGCCTTTCTCAATTACAAACTTATTCACAGATTTAACCTTTGTGGTTTTTTAGGCCCCCGATGCGCTATTTCTTTCAGACAACAATTAAAGTGTCATCCCTTAAAAAAAAAAGCTATGTTACATAAACCAGTGTAAAACGAAGCAGGTGTATTCATTGTACGGTTAAATACTGATAATCTTGACTGCAATTTGTTTAACTTCTTAAGCATTACACATTTTCAATTTTAATACCTTCATATAGAAAAAAGTACTTTCAACTGCAATTTGTTTGAAAACTGCATCAATTTATTTTTTAGATATTAATTTTTTTTATAGTTGTTAGTGCCATTTCTGTAATGGTGGTAACTGAAGTACTCAGTTTCTGTAGAAAGCAATGGGGAAAATAGTGATTACTATATATTTTTGTTGCCATTTTCTCACAATAACTGAAAAAAAAAATGTAATTAAAATACGTGCTGTTTTGAAAAAATATAAATGAATGATTTCTGATAAAACATGAAGCTATTATAAACGATATTTAATTTTAAGTATCCATATTCAGGGGTCGCATTCTATAGGAAAACTTTTATTGTTCCTACCACTATTTTGAAAATAATATCCTCACAGCACATTTCTTTAGAATATGTTAAATAAAATCATCATGAAGGTAACTCATTAAGAGTTCTGGTAGGAACAATAAAATTTTCCCTATATAATGCGACCCCTGTACATTAATGTTACAAACGAATTAAAGCATATGAATCATTAGATAGCCGATTTTTGTTGTTGTTGTTGAGTTTACGGCATAGCTATTCCCTGGGTTTGTGAATTATTCCACGATAGTGACGCCATATGCATACGTTGTTTAAGACTAAATCTTAAATGTGGTATACTTCAGCAGATGTAAATGACGTCATTTTATATAAAATAAAAGCGTTATTTTAAGTCTTAAAACTGAAATAAGTTTTGTAGAAGTGCATCATTTTCACTCCAACGGTTTTGAAATTCTTCACTTTTGAAAATAAGGCAATTAAAATCACACAACGCAAATAAAACGCAAAGTTTTACAAAAATTTAGAGTTTCTTTATAGAAGAGCAGCGACCTTTAGGTTAAAATAATATTTGTTTGGGAGTTAGACTAACCAATATAAGATGCATTTTTATTGCAACTAATTTTGTAGGTTTATTACTATAAATTAATGAAACAGTTCCTTCTTAAAAATTTTCTTTCGTCGAAATTCGAAGGGGTTCCATCTCGTAATAATATTTTTTTTAGGGCAAGTTATATAATATAATGCTTTATAGCTTATATTATTATTATTATTATTTATCTTTATATATATATATTTATTTATTTATTTACAAGAAAACTTGTGCGAGGTTTTCGTACTGCAATCTTTGAGATTATTTGCTGATACGTTTATTCATTATTTTTTAATGAACTGCTATTTTTTAATGAAACAACGCGTTTTAACAAAATATGCATAATTTTTTCCTATTCAGGTGCATTTTTGATTTCTCTATCTTAAATTAATACAGGGTGGCTACTAAATACTGATACAAATATTTAGACATTTTATTTTACAAATATAAAATAGAAAAAAGTAATTACACTAATATGATGAACATCATACATGAAAGTTTACCTGTAAACAAATTCACTCAAATCGACCGCCATCTTTATCAATTACCAAAGATAATCTCTTATACCATTGTCCGAGGGCGGCACGAATCATTTTAAGAGGTAATTTGTCCCATTCACGCAATATGGAAGCTTTGAGAGAGTCCAAACTTCTGTGTTGTTTGCTATTTATTTTAGCCTCTAAAATCCCCCAGACACAATAATCTAAAGGATTTAGATCCGGTGAAGAAGGTGGCCAATCTTCGTGCATGATAAAATTCGGACAATTGATCT
Organism: Maratus speciosus; assembly: GCA_963932465.1. Lineage (NCBI taxonomy): Eukaryota > Metazoa > Arthropoda > Arachnida > Araneae > Salticidae > Maratus > Maratus speciosus. The sequence continues at coordinate 555,343,245 of OZ010792.1, forward strand.
GGAGCCAAGCTTGTGTTGATTTAGCTCGGTGTGAAGGTGCAGAATCTTGCTGAAATATCCAATTCTTTTTTGGATACAACCTGTCAGCATGTGGCAATAAATGTGCAGCCAATATGTTCTGTTTGTAATATTCCGCATTGATTTTTACCCCTTTATCTATGAATTTCAAAGGCAATTTCCCATTGTTTGACACTGCAGCCCAAACCATAACAGAATTCTTGTTCTGAAAGCGTTTAACAGTTCGGAGAGTTTCAGGTATATCCTCAAACGTTGCTGAATATACGACATCATTTTTAGCATTATAACACTGTTCAGTGCAAAATAGCTTCTCATCAGAAAATATCATTCTGTCAATATTTTTCTTACCGTGCCGCTTCAGCAATTTCTTGCATCTTTGTAATCTTTTTATCTTTTGGGCATCAGTCAAACCTTGAACTTTTCTTTTCCGATAAGGACGAAAACCCAGGTCTTCATTTATAATAACTTGCATAGTTCTGCGACTCACGTTCTCTTCTGCAGCCATTTTATTTGCAGAGCGTTGTGGATTTCTTCGTATCTTTTCACGAATTCTTTTGATGCGCTCTTTTGTGCGAACTGATCGTGGGCGACCAGACCTAGGTCGATCTTTACAGCTATTAGTATCCAATAATCGATTTATAGTTCTATATATAAATAATCTATTAAAACCAAGGCATTTCAATTGCTTAAATATTTGACCTGCGGAAAGCCCGCGATCAAAGAGCTGTTTAATCATCATTCTTTTAGCTTCCATTTTAAAAATAATTCTAAATATTTGATTTTTACAAAAATCGTCTGCACTAATAGAAAATTGCCAAACGCTGAAATACAGAAATAAATTATTTTACCAAACGATTAAAATTAATTCTTATTTTTTGAAGTGTATCAGTATTTAGTAGCCACCCTGTATTTCGACAAGTTAAAAACTAGTTGGATGTGCCAATCCCAAAACTTTCTTCTATCTCATATATTTTAATATTTCAAAATGTTGTTACAAATGTCCATATTTCATTTTTATTAGTTCAATACTATATCAACTTTGACTTTCATCTTAAATTTTTGCGTCAGCAATTAATCGAGCTAAAAAGAGTTAATTTCTATCATGATAGTTATTAAAAGCAATAGTTTTTCGTTATTCAGTTGTATATCACCCGTTCGCGAATAATCGGCTTATCAGGATGGGAAGTTCCCGTTGATTCACGAGACACCGGTGGACGATAAGACTACAAAAAATCAAGAAAATTAGACAAAAACTGCTATTATAGTGCCCCCTTTTGGCGGAATATTTCCCAAATTCAGGGAGGACCTTCTTGCCATGGCCGAAAACATACATAAAAAATTTGGTTCAATTCTATGCATAACTTCATACACTTTTTGATGGTATAATATTCAAAATGCACAAAAATCGCTATTACAGAGCCTCCTACCGGCGGATTTTTCCGAAATTCAAAGGACTTTCTTGCTAAGGCCAAAAACATACACAAAAAATTTGGTTCAATTCTATGCATAACTTCATACACTTTTCGGTTTTACAGGTACAATATTCAAAATGCACAAAAATCGCTATTACAGCGCCCCTATCGGCTTATTTTTCGAAATTCAGAGATGACCTTCTTGCCATGGCCAAAAACCTATACAAAAAATTTGGTTCAATTCTATGCATAACTTCATACACTTTTCGGTGGTACAGGTACAATATTCAAAATGCACAAAAATCGCTATTACAGCGCCCCCTACCGGCGGAATTTTTCCAAATTAAGGGAGGACATGCTTGCCATAGCCAAAAACTTAAAAAAAAAATTGGTTCAATTCTATACATAACTTCATACACTTTTTGATGGTACAATGGCGACACACGGATATACGGACACAGACATTTTGTATGAAGATGTTTTTTGTGATCTCTGACCCCTAAAACGTGTAAATTCGTCGAAAACCGGAAGCCGAAAAAAATTTCGATTACAATACTTTCTTCTATTGAAGATAGAGTGAAAAGAGGTTGAAATTACAGTTTCAGGATTGGAATATTCAACTCACGTAAAAAAATGAAACGCGGTTGAAAATTTCAGCAATGGAATATTCAATTCACGAAAAGAAAATTATTTAAAATAATACTTACTGTACATGTATTTTAATTATTTTAATTTACTGCTAAATTATGCAACCTATACTAATATTATAAAGAAGTAAAGTTTGTGCGTTTGTTTGTAAGGGGAATCTTTGGAATTACCGAGCCGATATGAAAAATAATGTTGGCAAAATTATGGTGACCATCTTTGCTCCAGCATAGGCTATATTTTACGTCGGTTACCATAACTGCAAGGGATGAAGGAGTAAAAATTTTCTAAAATTGCGATTTATGTGATACTGCTGGGCTGGAAATTTGAAATTTGGTGTGGTGGTAACTTTTAAAATGTAAATACTACTTGCTACGACAAAGTTTCCAAAAAAATCTAAGTTTAAAAGGATGAAATGAACAGAAAACGTTCTAAATTAAGATTTATTTGGAATTGTTTGGCCTAGAAACTTCGAATTTTTGGCATGACTGTTACTTTAGAGAAAATGCTCGCCCAGAACAGTTTTCTAAAAATTCGAAATTTAAAAGGTTTGCAGGAGCAAAAAAGTTATAAAATTGTGATTTGTGTGATAAGGTTGGTATAGGAGCTTGGAATTCGGTATGGTAGCTACTTTTCAGTTACTAAGAACAGTTTACTATAAAAAATTCGAAAAAAAAAATGAAATGAGCAGGAAACATTCTAAAAACGTTCTAAACAATGATTTATCTGAAATTATTAGAAACTTGAAATTCGACATATCTATTACTTTAGAGAAGTAAATGCACCTACAGAGCAGTTTTCAAAACTTTAGAAATTTTAAAGTGTGCATTAATTTAACTTAAATATCAGCTGAAAATTTGGCTATTGTCTTTTTAGGGAATTCTACACGTGGATTTCACACAACAACAATCCAAAGCACTATTTAATAAAAACAACTGTTTACTGAACCGGGAAAATCACGGAAACAGAAGCTACATGTTTCCCTTCTTCGACATCCATTAAACAAGTCTGACCATGGCAATGAATATCTTTTGCTCCAGATACTGCAGCGTTAAACTACTTACAAATATAGACCAAATACCAACGTATATAAATTTAGTAAACATCGACAGTTTATTGCTTCATTAGAATCAACCCAGCTTAATCTCACGCGAAGATGCTAGGGAGACACCTATTTTGCGTGCATAATACCACGAATCCAACTCGTTTTAATTTGACCAATATGTAGGTTGGAAGTGAGCGACATTCTACTGAGAGGATGTCTTTTTAATGAAGGTGTTATAAAGGGATTTGGAGATTTCGGTTTCGATAATGACGGCATGTCAGCGGGTGTTAAACAGACGGCGGCGGAGGAAACGGAATGTCGGACGGATCGAGAAATTTGGTCAAAGTCGTTGACTGTATAATGAGTCTTTAATTATAAAGGAGTAGCAGTGATGACATGCATCCTAACTAATGTGCAAAAAACTGGACCGATGCAAAAAAGGAATGGCAGCAACGCAATCGAATTTCAGATACTGCAAACTCTTATTATGAAACTTATCTTGAAAATGAAAATAACAGCTTTTACGTAGATTTTTAGATTGCTGAATGTTTTGAATGAAAGGACATATTAAACAGGGCTGTGGAGTCGGAGTCGGGCCCATTTTTGAGCGAAAGAGTCGGAGTCGGATCTGTTAAAATTCTCGGAGTCGGAGTTGTCCATTTTACAAGCAGGTCTGCGTTGTCCATTTAACAAGCAGGTCTGCGTTGTTGGAGTCGGCCCATTTTTGAGCGAAAGAGTCGGAGTCGGATCTGTTAAAATTCCTGGAGTCTGAGTCGGAGTCGTCCATTTTTCCCACCGACTCCGCAGCCCTGATATTAACCCTCTCGCTGCGCATCCCGCGTTTTCCACGGGCAACACAAATGTAGCAAAATTCGCGCAATCCGCGAGAATGCATTTTTCCCGCCTAATTAATCCTCCTTGATTATTTCCAGCAGTTATTTTTTATTGTAAATTTTGTCCGGCATTTTCCCGATTTAAATTAGACAAATATTTCTGTTTTGAAAAACCGGTGTAAAAGATTAAAAATTCTGTAAAAGACGCTCTTTCTGACAACCCTTTTTTATGATCTAATTCTATATTGAAAAAACTTTTTTACAAAAATTTTTCACATATTTTAACTCTAAAATATACGTTGATTGGTAATATGTAATTTAAAAAAATTGCGCAATTTTTGAACCCATTTTGATAAAACAATTACGCAGCAAGAGGGTTAAAGCTATTGTATAATGAAATTAGGTAGCAGCAACAATAGTACTGAGATCAAAAGGCAAAGACAATGTGAAATATGGGGAAGAAATGAAAATTTTAAAATAAAATATTATATATTTTTCGAATGGAAGAACCACATTCCAACGGAACCCACCGAGCAAATTTTTTAATACTTCATAAGCATTCATCAAATTTCCAATAGATCAAATTACTTTTGGAACCTGTATCGCAAAAATCAAAAGTCTGTAATAAACATTTAAATAAATTATGCCATTTCTTTTCCCTTGAATGATAAAATTTAATATTATCTAAAATCTCCTAATACTGGTGAAAAATCGCTGAAAAATATAACAAACGCGAAAAGAAATTATTTAGTCGAACAAATCAACCAAATTAAGCTAAAAATTATAGCATTGATTTGGTACGCTTTGCAAACATATCCACCAAATTTTAAGAAAATAGGGTGTTTCTATGTACGCCGGACTACTCGGACTACTATCGTCGGACAGGGATAAAATTTTTTCGCACAGTTCCATTGACATTTTCAGAAGAAGGAAAAAAAAAAAAGTAAAAATGTATAAAACCCTCTTTTATAAGCATTCAATATTTATCTTAAAATCCACGTCTAATTTCAAGACTGCAAATCATGTAATTAAAAATGTTATAACTGTTAATTTGACATAGGTCAAGAATATTGAAAAATCCACCGCTTTGATTTACGCTTGACAGAAAGTGCAAACCAAGGCGTCCTTACTTAAAGTTGGCGAACTTTCGAATTCATAAAAAATTATAATTTTTGCTCTATTGCTTTTTTTAAAGATATGGCAACAGGAAAGGAACACAAAAGATTAATTAAAGTATCTATTCGGGATTTCTTAATTGTTTTCTGAATGAATAGTCGAAATGTAATTAATAATAAATTATCTATACTATAAAGGACAAACGTGTCCATGCGCAACGCTGGCGTCATTTTGAGAGCGGCAACAGTAAACAATTAAATTTAACTTTTATTGCAATCAATTTTTTAAACTTCTAAATACCGCACATTTTGAAATTTTAAACCGTCGAAGAGAGAAAAAAAATGTACTTTGAATTCAAATGCAATTTGTTTGAAAACTATATCGCAATTTATTTGAAAACTGTATCGTGATTTACTCTTTTTTTTTATTGTTTTTAAATTAATTTTGAAGCATGAATTTGCTTTTAAATCTATCTCTATCGCGGGCAAAAGATTACGAAAGATAAATTCGTTTGCATATAAATTTACATAAATCGCTCATTATTTGATTCCAGCTTATACTGCACAACGAAATTAAAACATTCATCAATCTATCAATAAAACATGAATAAAACACAAATTTAATCAAACTACGCGCTTAAACTACTGAAATGGACAGAATAAAAAGGCAGATTGTAAAAGGCACCTTTGGCGATTTCATAAGGCAAATACGAAATTACAGCTTTTAACTCATTTTAGGCAAAGCATAGAAATTTTATAAAATGTGGTATTATTTTCATCGAAATATGCTTAAATTACATTCATTAAGACAAAAAAAAAGTTTCGTGCATGAAAAATAATATTTTACTTGAGAAATAAAATACATTCGGTCAATGCACCATTAAATTTTAAATTAATATAATTTTTATGACATTTGTTTTATTATTATTTTATATACAGAACTTGCAACTTTAATCCATTATAAAAACATATTATTAATCTCAAGTGGAATAATTATAGATTTTCAAAAAGTCGAATTTGTCAATAACCGTTTCAATTTTAAAAGACTAGCGTATTTTGAAAATTTCTCAACAGAAAGTGTTTGCTCCAATTGAATTATTTGATATTTTATAGATGTCTCTAGAACCCTTAAAAATAGCAGAAAAATAAAATTAGTGGAAAATATTCGTCACAGTGTTAATAAAAAAATATTTATTGAAATGGTGCGTTTACGCACCTTTGGCCGAAAATGAGTTAATGTGTTTCAAAGCTTTATTTGAACGCATTATAGCTATATATATATATATATATATGATTTTTGGAATTTTTAGAGGGCATTCTAAAAATATATATTAAGTGTAAAATATCTGTTAGAATTATCAATAATAATAATAAAACAGCAGACCGTGCGAGGCTTTCTCACAGCAATCTTTGAGATTATTTGCTGATACGTTCTTCATTAATTTTTGATTAACTGCAATTCTTTTTATCAAACAACGTGTTTTAACGATATATAGAAGTAATTATGTCAAAAGCCGCTTTCAGAAACTTTCGAAAAATACATCAATCATCGTTGTGCCTTTAGTATGTGAAGAGAAAAAAGGACATTAACAACAGAAATAATATATCGGATGGTTTTCACATATATTTAGTAACCCAGGAAGTCCTGTTTTATCCCCCTGTAAAGCGATAACTTTTTTTTTCTTTTTTTTTAATATATTGCACTTTATTTTTCATTTATATTTTCTATTTTTAGTGTCTAAAATATTTCGTTATTGCAGTTTCACAACTAGTTGGCATACTTTGGAGAGCGTGGTTCGGCGCTTCTCCATTGTTGAGTCAATTGTCCATCCAATTCGTAAACAAAGATTATTTGGCGAAGATCACCTGCGGCCGGTTAAAGAAAAAAATACCGTAGTTTAATTATATTTTATTTACGTTCTAAAGATATTAAAACGATGTATTGTTATCGGAAGCAAACCTGTGTACACTACTTTTATAATTCCAGCCTATCAGGAAGTAAGTAAAATATCGATTACAAAATTATGTTTACATACAAAACCGAAGTTAAACAAAAAAGTGTAAAAACTGCAGTATTTCTATCTAAAACAATACTTTCAGTTCAACAGTATTCATTTTAATTTTAATAGAAAACAGAACTTAGCGCAACATACTTATGATTTATGAAGCAAGAAAGTACAATCGCTGAAAACAAGTAACTTCTCAAAAAGGGACTTTTCTTTCAAGAAATGGAAGAGAAAGTTTCAGTAACGTCTAACATTTATTTTCACAGGAAATGAAATGTAAATTATAATATGAGAGGAAGGGCTACTAATAATTTCCCAAAATTTCATTGATTTTCAGTTCAATCGCATAAAAATGGAACACCAGCCAAAAAAGGAAACGGAAGCCGTGATCTAGTTCCAGGTTATTAGAAATTTTTCTGGTCAAGCACTGTTTAAGCACGCAAGTCATTCGTCTAAGATGTTGGCTGATAAAAGTTACTTATTTGCAAATGCACGTGAGCAAACAATTAAATGAAAAGCTACACATTAATACACAAACAACTTCCTAGATAAAAACAATCGACAAATAACATTAACAAATACATTAGTAAAAAGTCTGAAAGTAAGAAATTAAAAATCACTAAAAAATCTGCTTAACGCATTTTCGGGCAAAGGTGCGTTAACGCACCATTTCAATAAATATTTTTTTATTAACGCTGTGACGAATATTTTTCACTAATTTTATTTTTCTGCTATTTTTAAGGGTCCTGTAGACATTTATAAAATATCAGTAATTCAATTGGAGTAAGCACTTTCTGTTGAGAAATTTTCAAAATACGCTAGTCTTTTAAAATTGAAACGGTTATTGACAAATTCGATTTTTTGAAAATGTATAATTACCCCACTTGAGATTAATCATATGTTTCTATAATGGATTAAAGTTGCAAGTTGTGTAAATAAAATAATAATAAAACAAATATCACAAAAAATTTAAAAAAAAAATATTAATTTTAAATTTAATGGTGCGTTAGTGCACCATTGACCGAATGCATAAAAATGCCGAATGCATTTTATTTCTCAAATAAAATATTATTTTTCATCCACGAAACTTTTTTTTTTTGTCTTAATGAATGTAATTTAAGCATATTTCAATGAAAATAATACCACATTTTATAAAATTTCTATGCTTGGCCTAAAATGGGTTAATACTATTTATCATTACTGTAATTTCCAGTCAAGCGATTAACAATAATTATTAGCATATATTTTTTTTTTACACAAAAGAGAGTTTAGCAATTAGGAATAACCTTCAATATTTAGGATATAATTGACTAAGTAACTACCTTCTATTCCATAACCGTCAATCCTTCCGATTTTTTAAAACCACTAGGGGGCTCGGCCCTCTACGAGCTATGCTCGCCAACCCCCGTCCAGACACCGCAGACTCTAAATGCACGCTAATTTGATCAGCTTTAAAAAGATTTCGAAAGATTGAATTATAATTTTAAAAACAGTGGCGATCTCCCTATAAACGAATTCATTTCTCTTTGATTGGGGAATTTTAGCGCCAAATCCGCTGCGGCACTACTTGATTATCCTGTCGACCCATTTCGCCAAATTATATAAATCGCCAAACCTCTCGCCAAATTATACAAATTGATATAATTTTTATTTTAAATAACCAAAGAACAAATAAATTCGTACAACATTAATAAAAACACAAATAAAACGTCGAAATAAAAATAACTTTATGACGTATACACGTGTAACAACATTTCAAAATAAGCTAATATAAAAGGAATTAAGTAAAGAGAGTCTTTGTCTCCTGGTATTTTTTAACAAAGCGAAAAGAAAGTTCTTTTAAATGAGACATTTTAAATTAATTCTGAAAATATCAAATAAATGTCTAGCGCAATTTCTAAATTTAAACTTTTTTGCAATATTATTTTGTGTTCATTTTATGTAATAACTATAATATGACGTAATTTATCCTAAGACTTCTAACGCATGTTAATGAATTTATTATTTTACAATATCCTTTCTCTTCTAAAATTCAGGTGTATACTTTTTATGACGTAATTTTTAATAAGTTCCTGCTTTTTATACGTAATTATTTAATTCTAATTTGAAAGTTTTTTTCCTGTTTATAATAGTCACGTGTAAATAAATTTTTAATTTGAAGCAAACATTATTGCTTGCGCTTTTTATACAGTTGGCAACAGTTTAAATTAGCACCATTTTCTGAAATCTGTAAAAAATATCTCTAGAAATGCTGAAAATTTGAATTTAAAACAGAAATAAAACCTGAAAAAATGAGTCAAAATAAAAAAAATTAATGCAATCTGCACTCCGGCAAATTCTAACTCATAAAATGATCTAAAAATGATTACACTGCCATGTATAGTTTTTGCTGCTATAAAACTTTTTTAGTGGAACGATTTTGTCCAACTTTAGCATTAAATAACTCCTTCGATTTGAAAACTGTCTGCACCCAGCGTGTTTATCAAACATTTCTGTATAAAACCACCGATTTTCATATTTTTGTATGCATTATTTTTGTTAATATTAACGAAGAAAGGCCTCCGGTCACAAAAAAATAAAACCGGCGGCGGCGGCGGTGACAGCGGTAGTTACTTTTTTTTAGAATAGAGAGATAGAGAGATTATTTCCAAATAAAAACGTCAGCTTCATTTAATGGCAGAAATTTCCGATTTAATAAGACTATTCTGAAACAGTGGAATTAAAAAATCAGAATGTTTGGCAGCTTTGCTATCGTTGGGAAAAATCATTTATCTCCTGATGAAATCCTATTTCTTACTAGCTGTGTAGCAGCCCGTTGTGTTGCATTTGTACTTTAAAAGATATTTCAGGATTTTGGAATAAATTAAAATTAAAAATGTAATTATTATCGTTTATAAATATTAATTAAAACGTTTAATAGTCGTAAGATTCCTTAAAATTGGACAATTGCTTATCATGTTTTTGAGTATTCAAAGAAAGAATATATGTCGAAAGCGTGATGTCTGTACATCAAAAACACAACGTTCATTCCACTGACGTTTAAACCATTTAAATTTTTAACAATAATAACTAATTAAAAGTCTTTAGTTAAAATCCAACTTAAAATTTTTTAATGGTATATTTTTACTAAGGAATAATTAATTAACTTATAAACTTTGTCCCTAGCCAAAAGAGTCTATTTTTTATGTTTATTTTCACACTGATGAAGGGGATAGGGGCATCCATGAAACAGTCGTATGTGGTTTAACCCTTAAATGCCTGGTGTTGCTTTTCGGCAACATACCCAATTTAGGCTCTAAAATACTATTAGAATAATATTGAAGCTATAATGCCCAATGTTGCCAATAAAATACATTCTGAAAATATTATTAAATCGATTTTCAACATGTAGATGGCAACACTTGTGCTGTTTATGAATAAAGATAGATTTATTCTTTCAACTGTTGCTTCTTGTTCTTTTTGTTTTGTTTGGAAGCTTGCGAAATATCCTATTTTTACCTGCAGTGAGTAAGTAAAATTGATTTCTTATTATAGTTCCTAAAATTCTTGTGTGTTTGATATTATAGAATTTTATCAAGGGAAATTATTTTTTCAATTAAACACCAGTACTGTCGATAAGTAACAAACTGTTTTTTAGCCGTAAACTATACTTAAAACAAAATATGATTTTTTAAAATATTTTTCCCACGATTTATTTAAAAAATGAAAGCTGAAAAACATTATTACAATGATTTTTGAAAGATCAGGCATTTAAGGGTTAATGTAATGTTGGTAGATGTCTGCACGGTCCGGCCAGTACAAAAGTCAGTGAAAACAGGGCCGCCGCGACTCAATTTCTACAAAAAGTTCCTTTTTTTTTCCACATACATTTAAGATTCTTTTAATGAACTAGGGGGCTCGGCCCCCTACGAGCTACACTCGCCAACCCCCGTCCAGACACCGCAGACTCTAAATGCACGCTAATTTGATCGGCTTTAAAAAGATTTCGAAAGATCGAATTATAATTTAAAAAACAGTGGCGATCTCCCTATAAACGAATTTCTATTCATTTCTCTTTGATTGGGGAATTTTAACGCCAAATCCGCTGCGGTACTACTTGATTATCCTGTCGACCAATTTCGCCAAATTATATAAATCGTCAAACCACTCGCCAAATTATACAAATTGATATAATTTTTATTTTAAATAACGAAAGAACAAATAAATTCGTACAACATTAATAAAAACACAAATAAAACGTCGAAAAAAAAAAATAACTTGATGACGTATACACGTGTAACAACATTTCAAAATAAGCTAATATAAAAGGAATTAAGTAAAGAGAGTCTTTGTCCTCCTGGTATTTTTTAACAAAGCGAAAAGAAAGTTTCTTAAATGAGACATTTTAAATTAATTCTCAAAATATCAAATAAATGTCTAGCGCAATTTCTAAATTTAAACTTTTTTGCAATATTATTTTGTGTTCATTTTATGTAATAACTATAATGTGACGTACGAGGCTAACGAGAAAGACAGGCTACCGCGGTAGGTCCGATTCTTCTTTTTTTACAGACCGCTGGAGTCACGTGATACCCTTTTCGCACATCTGCATTGGTGGATTCGAGCATCACGTGATTCCAGCGGTCTGTAAAAAAAGAAGAATCGGACCCACCGCGGTAGCCTGTCTTTCTCGTTAGCCTCGGTGACGTAAATGTGACGTAATTTCTCCTAAGACTTCTAACGCATGTTAATGAATTTATTATTTTACAATATCCTTTCTCTTTTAAAATTCACGTGTATACTTTTTATGACGTAATTTTTTATAAGTTCCTGCTTTTTATACGTAATTATTTAATTCTAATTTGAAAGTTTTTTTCCTGTTTATAATAGTCACGTGTAAATAAATTTTTAATTTGAAGCAAACATTATTGCTTGCGCTTTTTATACAGTTGGCAACAGTTTAAATTAGTACAATTTTCTGAAATCTGTAGAAAATATCTCTAGAAATGCTGAAAATCTGAATTTAAAATAGAAATAAAACCTCGAAAAATGAGTCAAAATAAAAAAATTAATGCAATCTGCACTCCGGCAAATTCTAACGCATAAAATGATCTAAAAATGATTACACTGCCATGTATACTTTTTGCGGCTATAAAAGTTTTTTAGTGGGACGATTTTGTCCAACTTTAGCATTAAATAACTCTTAAAATAATTCTTCGATTTGAAAACTATCTGCATCAGCGTGTTTATCAAACATTTCTGTATAAAACCACCGATTTTCATATTTTTGTATGCATTATTTTTGTTAATATTAACGAAGAAAGGCCTCCGGTCACAAAAAAATCAAAACCGGCGGCGGTGACAGCGGTAGTTACTTTTTTTTAGAATAGAGAGATACTACGTACATACTTATGGGAACAATTTACCGTTTATTACTATGTGTTCGCAAAACAGAAAGCACACAACAATAACATTAATGACTACTTACAGTCTTTTAGTCAACGTCTCTAGACGTTCCAAAATTCTAATAAGGATTCATTAAAAAATTAATTTAGTTTAGAATAAAGGGTTTAAAACATGATAACTTTTGAAGCTGTACAATAAAAAGTAGATTTGTGATACTATTTTTCTCATTTTTAAGGCTTTTTTCAAATCCAAAGGAGCTACATTCTGACACATTTATGAATTCATTCCTTTTCGGAAACGCGTAAGATTGGCAATTGGAAGGTATTCTTATTCAGAAACTATGGAAATGCCGTTTTTTCTTCTTAAGCTGCAATCAGATTCACCAACTTTTCGAGCAATTTTTGAGCCAACACTTGATTTCCTCCAACTTTTCGCGAAATATTGTCTCAACACTCAGTGTGATAGCAAACAGCAATATCCCCAACTTTTTATCCACAGCTCAAAAAAGTCTGCGCGACTTTCCGCGCCCCAAATGCCTCCGCGACTTCCCCACCCCCTACTTTCAACCTTTCAGCCAATCAGAGATAAGCGATTGATAAGAATAGGCGATAAATATTAACGGCTGGTACTAGTAGTACTGGTTTTCCTCCAACTTTAACAACGACAATTGTAACTTTTTTCTCCCTTTGAACGGGAAAAAGTTGGGGTTAAAATCGGCTGAAAAGTTGGTTGCTCGAAAAGTTGGTGAATCTGATAGCAGCTTTAGATAAAAGCAATATATCTTTCAGAAAATACTGCCAAAGTTAGCGTTTTGAATCGAATTTCCGGAAACGATAGCACAGGAAAGGAGAAAAACCTACAGTCACGTGACAAGAACACTAGATTAACTTTCACACAATTATTCTAATTGGTAAACAAATCATATTAGATGTAAATTTCCAACTGGGCGAAACATGTCCGGACCAGGATTCGAACCCGGGACCTCCTGGCTGAAGCCGCCAGTGCTCTGCCATCTGAGCACTGGCGGCTTCAGCCAGGAGGTCCCGGGTTCGAATCCTGGTCCGGACATTTTTCGCCCAGTTGGAAATTTACATCTAATACGTGACAAGAATATCTTTTCTCTGTAAGTAATTTATCAAAAATGGAAAAAACTATTCGATTCCAAATGCCTTCAATAGTCAGGCCTGTCAATGCCTTTACAGTTAAAAATGAGTCAGAAAATGCGCTTGAAAGTTTCGCTTTGTTGAGCAGTGAATATGAGAACCCACCTTAAGGTATATTCCCAAAGATATTATTAACAGAAGTTCATTATCGCTATTAATACTTTTACAAAATGCCTGCCCTACATATCCTGTGAACGATTAAGACCAGTTCCGTCCCGGCACGACTATGTAGAAAAAATATGCAAGCCTAATCTCGGTCCGGCACGAGTCTGCTGAAACAAACTCGGGATCAGAGACATCGATGCCGATCTCTACGATGGGCATGTTACATCTCTGTATTGATGTTGTTAAACTCGCATCGGCTCGTGACGCACATTTATACTTCTCGAGAAAGTCATATTCATTGAAAATGGTCTCGTATTTTATCTGCTTCGCTTAAATTTTATATCGGGCCGATAGGGCCGCTTAATTTTTTTTTTTTATCGTCCAGCCCGGCCCGTTTATTTTGTCTGTCGGCCCGGCCCGTTGAAAAAATTTTCCTAATTCTGCCGGCCAGTCCCGGGCCTGTGCAGACCTCTAAATGTTGCTGTAATTTGTGCACTTTAACGTTGCAAATTTTAGCTTCTGTTTTTAAGCTTTGACATTGTTTTTAATAAAACGAAATGCACCATTTCAGCAACCTGAAAACCAAAATAGTTAAAAATTCAAAACTTAATTTTTGAATATAAGGAGGTCTCAAAATACAAGAGAAATTTGAAAAGTAATGAAATCCTGATGAGCATTGCTTTTCAGAAAATTACATTCTATAAATTCAAAAGTTTAAAACAATTTTTTAAAGCCAATTTTGCCTTTTCTGTGAGAAAAGAGAATGACACTTAAAAGTTTAATTATAAAAATTAATATTTGCCAGCTACGCCTAATAATTATTCAAATATGCCTGCATTTAAATTTTTGAAAAGTAAATGTTTATTTTCCATGGCCTCCATGGTCATGCCAGAATTTAAAAAAATCAAAAAGTTCTGAAAAATAAAACAGAAAACCTGACCACTAATATAAGGTTATTTATTAAGTATAAACGAAAACACTCATGCAATTTTTAAGGTTTTTCACATACTTTTAGAAAATGGACTTTTTTTTTGTGCCTTTTTGAGTGAATGACCCATTTATTTATATGATACGCTAAGGTGACGATATCGGGTCGCGCTCATCCTCGGGAAAAGAACATATAGCGGCCATCATTCCGATGCCGTAAATGAAGCAATTGTTTGACTCATGGGAATAATCTACGTTATTTCACATCTATTAGTCTTCATTTTCTCTAAAACCGTCAAAAGCCACATAATTACAATGTTTTAAGTTCTAAATTAAAAATAACCAGCTACCAATAACAGAGTACCGATATAAACAAACGAACATTTCAGAAAGTGCTATTAGTTTTACAAATTTAAACATTGTGTAGTGAGCTATTCGTCTTTTAAATTTCATTGATAAAAATTTAAAAGCTTTCGCGGTTTGAATATTTTAACTCCTATAGTATTAATGTGCCTTTGACGTCATTCGCCTATGAACAAATGAAAATGGTTTTTAATTTAAAAACAAAGTCTTAGAAAGCTCAACTTTATTTGTCGGTACTTTTATGTTATCTGGGTGCAAATCTCGCCAATAAAGTTTTTTTTTTTCGCTAATAGTACTTATTTTTCCGCGTGTGTGATTTAGAAACAATGCTTTGAAGTTGAAATAAAATGCTGTGGTATTTATTCTTCTTGTTAATATGTATTTTAAAGGAAATGAGCAAATTTTATTATTTTAAAACCAAACAGATCGGTTGGTTGGTTGGTTGTATTTATGTCGGCCAATTATCTGCACGTGGGATATAGGCCCCAAACAGATCGATTACGGAATAAAATAACAACTAGTATACGAATACATTTATCAATTATTTCAAATTTTAAGGGCAAACCACGATTTCTACCCACCGTCCAAGGACGAGCGTTTACACTAGCACATTAAATATTTAGAATGCCAGATTATCTACATTCATAATCACTCCGAAAAAAATTCCTCAAACTACTGATAAATTTTACAGGCGATCACACCGTTATTGCTAAATATATTTATTTACATATTGTTTCGATTAAAAAAAAAAAAAAAAAAAAAAAAAAGTAACGAAAAAGTAGTCGCTATAATAACGACCACCTTATCTGTTTTTACGTAAAGAGAAATAATCTATTTTTTACTAACAGAAATTGAAACTATTTTCAAAGTAAAATCGACTAAATCACGATCAATAATTAATTTTTAAGCAAAATGTGATTTTACGAACCATTTTTTTTTTTTTTTTACATCGATGGTTCAATATTTCATTTTCTCATAAAATGGTTAACTACAATCGATTTAGAAAGGAATTTTTATCTAGATATTTTTACTTTTTTTTTTTTTTTTTTTTTCCTATCACGTACGTCACGAAATGAAACTCTAATAACGATTTATCTGGAAAGAAACAGTATAGCAGTTATTAATATGATCAAACTAACTTTTAGAAAGAAATAAAATCAGCTGAAACGTTATGTTTTCAGCAAGAAAGAAATTTTTTGTACAAGCATCGAGATTATTTTAGTAAATTAATTTTACTTTCTTCAGCTGATCTGATCAAGAAAATAGCATGTAACACATCAAACAAATTTTACTAAACCTAATAATAACAGCAGTATGAATCTCAAAAGATAAAAACTAGACATCGACGAAAATTCTGTTTCGTTTTCGGCTCAAAATCAGAGTTTCGCAGAAAATTCGTTTTCGGCGAAGATCCTGCCAAATATTCCGCCGGACCGAAACTATCTGCACAAAATTCTCTCTTCTTCGGAAATTTTCAAAATTACTGATTGATTTGAGCTGTATCGGCTCACATGAGACGCTATTTATTGCTATGAACTTCACTGTTTATAATTATCAGTCATCACTGACTCAAGACATGAGTGCAAATTATAAAACAAACAATGTAGGGCCGTAACGACTACCTTTCACCCCTCACCCCCGTTTATGGGGGGTGGGGGGGGGGCTAATAGCTGCAAAATAGTCTGCAATGCGGGTGATTTTTTAAGCAAGACTACTTACCGGAATGAGTTTTAACTTTGGATTAATTTTGTATTCGAAAGTGCACATTTGTTATAATACTTTTCTTATTTTTGGCCTGGATTTTCTAATTTTTTTCCACTGTGCGCTGGTAACGAGGATGTTAAACTATTAAGGAAAAATTGTGTTGCATACCGATAATAAACATTAGTAAAGACGTATATATATTTTAATTAAATGAACAAATAATAGTCTCCTTTCATTTAATATAATCTTAATATGATGCTTTAAATTACATGTTTAATGTTTTCGACTATACGTTTGTGGTACTTATCTAAAAAGAATGATAAAAACATAATAAACAATCTGAAATAATTTAAAGTGAATTCTAATAATTTATGAAAGTAAAATGTAAGTACAAAGAAGTTTATTTTATTATTGTCAAAGGTTTGGTCATTTTTGCACATTTAAAAAGTTCACTGACTCTAAGTATTTATCTATTTATTTAATACTATAATTTTAGCATCCATAGCATCCATTTTTATACTCAGATAATACAAGTTTGACTTCATAATCTTTTCAGAAAGTATTTAGTTCCGGTTTAACGTATTTATAAAATAAGAATATAAAGGGAGGAACGAAAAGAAAGAAAGCTTAAGACTTAACTCGAAACTAATCCGTTAATCAAATTTAATATTTTTCATCTTTTTTCAGTGTCCATTCATTTTCCTCTTCCCCGTTTTTTCATTACGACTAACATGAAAATATTGGCGTGCAGAACGTAATTTTCCAAGATATGTATTTAGATATAAATCATAAAACATGACCGATATCATTCTGGAATTCTAAGAATGGATTAAAAAAACTTTGGCTATATATATATATATATATATATACAGTGAAACCTCCCTGTGCGACCACTTCCCTGAACGACCATTTTTTCATGGAATGAAATTTATTCCCATAGGCTCAACACTAATTTTACTTCCATTAAGAGACCATCTCAGTTGAACTACCTCCATGAGCGACCAATTTTTTTGAAAAAAATTAAACAAATTCCATTTTTCATGGTCGCTTGAAGAAGGTTTTATTAGAAAAATAATTCCGGAGAGCGCATTATTCATCAAACTTCTGAACTAAGTTTAGAATTTTTTTTAATTCCGGTAACTTTTAAGCGTTTAAATCCCTTTGTGATTTTTTAGGCAATGGATTTAACACTGATGACAAATTAACAATGACGGTCAATAAACTCCTCTGCCCTATTCTGTCAGGAAACTCTCAAAGAAATAGATAAATTAATGAAATCGTCATTATTTGTTCCCACCAGGAAAAAAAAATATTGAATTTATTTACTGAGCTTAGAAAGGACTTGGAAATAAAAGTTATAAAAGATAAAACCGTGAAATCAAAGCAAACGTCAATGCATTCCTTTTCTGAACTCTGCAGTAATTAACTTATGTAATTAACTTTTGTTTTGATACTTAAATTTTCATATTTTTTCCTAATATGAAAAATAAATTTTAGTAACATTAATTGTTACCTTTTTTCAACAGTTAAAATATAGTTTTAAACATGACCTCCATTAAGAGACCACCTTTCGGAGCGACCATTTTTTATTGGAACGAAACGTGGTCGCTTTAAGGAGGTTTTACAATGTCTGATTAAAAGTTTTTAAGCAGGTACTGAAGAAAAAAAAATATGACGAATAATTTAAAAGTATAAATAACAAATAACATTGTTATCTTAAGAAATTAATAAGATAAATAAGCTTTATTTATTCCATATATCCGCAGAGTGAAAAAATAAAATAAAAAATAAAACTTAAAATTACGCATTTCATAAGTCCCCCCACCACACCCTTTCAACCACGATAAATTTCTCTATAATACAATAATGGTGATAACCAATAATATACAAAGTAGATCGGTATATCCTTTGAAAGGTCAAAATTAAAATAGACAAAAAATGTAAAACTTAAAATAATAATAATTACACTTCTTTTAGGAAAATTAAAAATTATAATATGGACGTTAAATAACTAATTTTTATAAATATATGCCAGAGATATTTCCACAGTAAACTTTTGCTCCTGATGTTTCACATATCGTTATGTATACATAACGATATATAGGGTAGATGTGTCAGTAATGGATACCATTCAATGTTTTTGGTTTATAAAAAAAAATAACCAATAAAAATTTAGCTTCATTATTTTTTTCGCAACTCCCCCCCTTGCATATTATCTTGCATTATTTTTGACACTTTTAATCAAACCAATCAGGAAGCAGAAAATAAAGTTTCGACGTTGTACAGTTTTTCAGTGAAATTTTTAATGAACATGCTAAGAGAACACGCTTCATTTAATACATTTATATAGTCTTTATTTTCTTGCAAAATTTGCTGTTTCTTGTTTTGGTAGTAATAGAAAAATTTGAATTTTTTATGCTAACAGCAATTTATAAATTTTCATTTATTTTTAAGGTTTTAAGAGGGGTGTCCATTACTGGGAAGTTTAATTAGTCATTTTCCAGTAATGGACACCCCATGTAGACATTGCTAAAAATGCAATTTCAGTAATGTTTATAGTGCATAAAATATTTTGATTTAACTGAAAACCTAAATAATCAAAATTAATTTTAAAATTACACTTACCAAAATATAATAACACCAAAACTTTTATAAATAGCTGCTTTTAAGTTATTTTATGTGGCTAATAAAATTTCAGTATTTTATTCTTTTTTGATGTATATAACTCTGCCTTGCATATTTTATAATCTGGCAATCAAACCAGTCAGGAAGCAGAAAATATTGTTTAAGGACACAGTCAAAGAGGGGCCCATACGGCCTAATCCTTCCGCATTTAAATAAAAACATTTAAGTTCTGTCTTAAATGTTTGCTTATTTATTTCTGACAAAAGAAAGAAAAAAAAAATTGTAAGATTAATGAAAGTTGTAGTAATCATGAAACTAGTAAATCTGCAGATAAGTGGCCTCAAACATCAGTTCTACAGGGTGACAGTACTTTTATTTTGAAATTATTTAATATTTAAAATATCAATTTCACACTATCATTTCTTTAAGATTTGTAATATTAATTATTACAAGTAATATATCAAGTAGTCTCTGGAAGTTTAATTGTAATAGTGAGACGAAACTATACACTAATATTCCAATTTTTTTATTATTATCTTTTAAATCCCCAACCTACTCAATAATCTGATAGCTGTAATTGCCTGATATTTAGTACTTTAAACTATCGATCTAAAATAATTAAAATATCGATCTTCTAATAAATACAATAATTGATGCAACTCGTGAATGATTATCACAAATATTTTATTAATTACTGGTATCCTAATTGTTAAATTTATTTGAAAATAACTATTTTGTTTCATTAGTATGCTTTCATTAAATTATGGTTCTAAATACAGTCATAAAAATAATTATATTTATTACTTTTTATGAGGTGTCCATTGCTAGAACAAAGGGTGTCCATTACTGGCATTTTAGGTGTTTTGATATATTTCTGTTATCTACAATTAAATTTTTATTCATATTAGGAAATGATACTATGAGAATGGTTAAATATTGTTGATAGATTAATACAATATTTTAAAAAATGGAATATAATTATAACTATTAATTAAAAAACAATCTTTAAAGAATTTCCTTAAGGGTGTCCAATACTGGCACATCTACCCTATATAGTTATTCTAGTCGCAGAATCAGTCAATTAAAAATATGATTATTAAATGCCATCCCATAAATTGCTTTCATATAGTGATTCTGCTACGCTGTGAAAGTAGTTTTACAGGTTTTTAAGGCTTGGTGGCAATAATAATAATTATTACCAGGGTTGCAAAAAAGCCGGCAAAAATTAAAAAAAACCACGCCGGTAGATTTTATTGGTTTTAACCGGCTTTTTTTGGGGGGGGGGGGGGGGGGGCTTTTATACAGTGAAGCATTTTAATTATAAATGACACATTTTTATGTGTTTTTTAATTAGTTTTAGAGACATTTAATTGAGATAGTAATGAATACAACCCAATTTTTCAATAATAGAGACATTAATATTGGAATAAAAGGCCATACCAATTGCTTTATCTGGTTTACACTGACCTTAACACCTTTCTTTTTTTCATTTTTACTGCTTTATATAATTAAAAAGGACAATGTTTGCTTAGTTATATATTTTATTAACTAATTTTAAGGGATATTGATATACAAGTCTTATTTTATTTCTCATAAACATTTATTTAAAATCACACATAAAATCATTTAATATAAACATAATTTCTCTCTATTAAAACAGTATTATGAATAACATACACATTAATTTATGCATGAATATGCACTATTTTAAATAGCAACTAGCTTTTCAAAATTCTAATTCAACAAGTTTTATTTGGAGAATTATTTTTTTTATTGTTTTCTTTATTTTATGCACTTACATGTACTAAAATTTCCTCAAATGTTATATTCGTTCTAATTTCTCTTTCAACATTGTTCATTCTACGATTTTAATCTGTCCGTATTAGAGATGTGTCATTTGTTGAGGAACGAATCCAAATGAACGATTCCGGCAGTGAAACTGAAGGAACGAATCCATTCTGTAAAAAGGAATCGGTCCTTTTCGGAATGATTCCGAAAAGGAACGACTCCTCGGAATCGGTCCTTTTCGGAACGGTTCCTCGGATTCGGTCCTTTTCGGAACGGTTCCTCGGATTCGGTCCTTTTTGGAACGGTTCCTCGGATTCGGTCCTTTTTGGAACGGTTCCTCGGATTCGGTCCTTTTCGGAACGGTTCCTCGGAATCGGTCCAAAATGTACCGACTCCGAAAAGGACCGATTCCTCGGAGTCGTTCCGAAATGTACCGACTCCGAAAAGGACCGATTCCTCGGAGTCGTTCCGAAAAGGACCGAATCCTCGGAGTCGGTCCGAAATGTACCGACTCCGAAAAGGAACGATTCCGTCGGAATCGGTTCTTTTCTTGTAGACTGGTCAGTTTTAATAAATTAAAATACGCTATTTTATTTCAAAATAACAGATTTTGATTCTATTAAAGCTGACTTTATTGCCACAATATCCTTCTAATGTGTGTGCCCCCCCCCCCCCCCCCACCCCCCACCCTCCTCAAAAAAAAAAAAAAAAAAGAAAAGAAAGAAAGAAAAAAGAAATTGAAGTGCGGGGCGGAGTAGGGTGTTTAATAAACATTACTATTTGATCTTCTTGTGCTAAATTAATCTGAAAGAAATAATTAAAAAAATATTTTATACGAATTGGATTTTTTCCACCTGAGTGAAAAAGTGTCCGTGATGGGATTCTAACCCAGAAACTTTACGTGCTTTACCGATTGAGTACCTGGACCCCGAAGGTAATGGAACACCATGTGTACTTTAATACACTAATACTTTTTCTAATTGGTAAATGTATCATAAAAAATGAATTTTTTCTAAATGGATTCTTAAGGCCGTTCTCAAATCCAAAAGTTTTAATTTATTATTATTCGGAAATGCATGAAACGAGCAGATGTTGTTGTTCAGAAACTATGTAATCGAGCTATTTTTTCCGTTTTTTTGCTAACGCAATAGATCTTTCAGAAAATAGTGTCAAAGTGGACGTTTTGAACCGAATTTCCGCGCGAAAGGGGCATAATCGCTCAAAAATGGACGAAAAACATGTTTGTCACGTGATCAAAATCGATAATAACTCAATAGATAATTTACTGATCAAAAGATGGAAAACACAGTTCAATTCCGAATCGCTTCCATGGTCAAACTTTCCAATTTCATATCTTTCCGTTAAAAAATGAATTTGTAAATGTGTTAAAACGTTTTACGCTTGTTGAGCAGATCACTTAAGAACAGCCTTAAGAAAAACAAAGAAAAAGCTTGTTTAATTAATAGTGAAAAATATTTTTCTAAATCTGATTAGAAACTGTTTTGAATAATATAAGAAATATATCACTAGGTCATAAAAAGTGCATTTTAATGGGATAATAATAACTGATTTTCAATTATTTTAATAATTGTAGAGTTACGCACTTTCATGCATATTTCACTATTTCATGTTTTTTCCTCAAACATAATTTCAATTTGAGAATCCTCTTTGTCAAAAGAAATGTATGACCAGCTATGAGCGCTCGAGTACCACTTTATTTCCACAGTTTGGCGTCTTGTTTTTCTCTCCTGAAGAAGATTATTAAAAAAATCTCAAAACTCTCGAAGATTGTTGTTTTAATCAACTTACATTGAGGCTTATTACATAGATCTGTTAGAACAAGGAATTTTTGTAAAACGTTTCTTTCTTTCTTAAGATAATGAATATTTCAAAAAGCATAATGTCTAATAATAATAATAAGATAACAGTAACAGTGGTGGGTAGGATTGAAATAATTTAACCGCGGTTCGCTCTCTTAATGGCCGTTTTGAGTATAAAAACGGGAAAGAAAAATCACGTGCTACATATAGATTATCGGATTTTCTCCAACACTGCGACATATATTTAAAGCTGCATATTTTATGCTTATTTCGGTTTAATAGATTTATGTTAACCATCCGCCTACCAGAGGGGTTCAATGGCCCCGGCAGGTACATTTATAATGACATTTCTAATTTATTTTAAAAACTGAAATTTCTGTAAATATGGGGTTTTTTTCTGGGATGTTCTATTCTTTTGAGTAGAACATTCCAGAAAAAGTCACATATTTACAAAATTTTCATTTTTTTAAATGTGAAAAATCAATTTGAATGTACCTATCAGGTCTGTTGCACCGGTCTGGTATGCGGAAGGTTAACCCATTAAGGATCAGCATGTTTTACAGTAATTTTATTCAGTTCGCGCCATTTTTTGTTAAACCCTTACTTTTATTTTATGAATCACTGAAATGTGTTAATTAAATAAGGCACATTTTACTTTTCTTTTTTGCTGGTATCAAAAAAAATTTAAAAATTCACAAATATAATGTTGCGAAAACGCAACGTCAGTCTTTAATGGGTTAATATTGCATTTAAAAAGTTTTACAATATACGAATTTAATTATTGGTTTCCGAAGAATGCACGTTGTGATTTTGTACAGTTTTTTCATTTGTTATTTTATTTCTATTTCTTGCTAAATAATTAGAATTTAAATAACTGTGACTTTGTTTTAATTCAACGTAAAATAAAAGCAAAAGAAAAAAATCGTTTATCGTTATAATTTCTTATAATAATTCAGATTTCTTGATCGTTATTGATACTCGCAAATCCCGAAATCAATGCTACGATTAATGCCTGTTACTGTGGTGATGGATAATACATATCTGAGTTTAATTTCGATCAAAGCAAGGCTCCCTTCAAGCCAAACTAAATTTAATGTTTCAAGCCTAATACCAAACGAATTAAGGTTGGTATTATCTAACACGTTTACAACATATGTCTTTTATTCAACGGCCGAAACATCGTCAAAAGGATAGTTCTTTATATAGTACTACACTCTGTAATAATAATGGACATACTTTTAATTTGTTTAATTTAATTAAACCAATAAACCGTTTTTCAGTTAAAATGTTAGCAAATTTCAAATTTAAAGAAATAGAACTTTGAAGTTTAGTGAATCACTATATCTTTTGACGGAGATAATATGTACTATATATGTATAAAATCATATATATTACTATATATATGCATATTATAATATTAATATATATAATATTATTTTATAAATATCACTAGCCATAGCCATGCTGCTAATGAATCTGTTTACAAATCATCTGAAGGAACTTTTACCCTTTCGTGTAACACAAGTGTTCCATGACTTCATGAGTTATGAAGCTCCAAAGATCCCAATCCAAACAAACATATTAGCATCGCAATTCACTCACATCGAACTAGGGTTCAGTATAAGTGGAGAGAGGGTGACGGCGGATGAGGGTGTGAAATTAGAGAAATTTCTGTAGGTTCTCGTGAAATTGGAGATTCAAAAAGAGCTGTAAGTTTATTGAAATTCTACGTAGTTAACAGCAGTTTACAAATAGCGATGTTATGGTATAAGACAAGACATACATCAGTCACTCAGGAAAGACAGTGTGCAAAAACGTGCTTTACTTTTTAACCCTTTCCAATAAAGTTAGTGTTTATGAATGCGGTTTGTCTGTCCGTCAGACCGTCTGTTCACGCTCTAAGGCAAGTCACACACTAAGGCGACACATAAGACATGTCGCTTGAATTCGCTAGAAAAACTGGTTTAGAACAAGTTTGTAACAACTTCGTTCTTTGTTTCGACCGGTTTTTGCACTTCATGTTGCGCTTTATGTCGTTCTGTCGTCTCAGTGTGTGATTTATTATTTTTTAAATTATGTATTTTTAAAATTATGATTTTTATGTATTTTTTAGCGCTGAATCCGAAAATTATCTTCATTTTTAACCATCACGTCAGGATTTTTCGCAAATTGTAAATTTCAAAGTTTAAAAGTTCAAAGTTTTAATTGAACCTCTTCCCTTCCCACATCATTGGATCCCCGAGCTGTTTAGCTGTAAGAATCCCAGTATAAGCCAAAAATTGAATAAATTCTTGAATTAAATAAAATTAAATTGAATAAAAGAAGTTTTACATCCATTTTATAGTATCAGATTTTCGCTATTTTTTAACTTTGAAATTTACCATTTGCAAAAAAGTCTAACATGATGGTTAAATATGAAGGTATTTTTTACATTCAGGGCTAAAAAGCACATACAAATCAATCGTAAAAGTTAAAAAATGCAACCATCGACTCTTTTTTACAGTATTAGCTATTTTTTCAATTTTGAAATTTACTATTTGCAAAAAATCCTGACATGATGGTTAAAAATGAAGATAATTTTCGGATTCAGCGCTAAAAAATACATAAAAATCATAATTTTAAAAATACATAATTTAAAAAATAAAAAAACACAACCATCGCAGTCTTGTGTTATCTAATTTAAAACGTTTTAGTAAACTTGTTGGCAGTAATCTATCCGAAATTTTTTGTGTTACCCTGTAAAATAAGTACATAATGGTAAGCACTGAAAATCATAATAATATTACATTGTCATCTGATTTACGTCAATATGTAAAATTTAACCTTGATTGCATATTTTAAAGTAAGTTGAATTTCGAGTACAAATTTTGAACTGGAAAGACATACATACGATCTTTTCAAGTTAACCCATTACCCGCTGATGTTGCGTTCACGCAACGGTCAAAACAATTGCGCATGCTTAAATTAATTACTTTGTTACCACTATTTTAGAATTAAAAAAATTGCCTTATTTATTGGCAGAAATTTTGATATTTTAATAAAGCGAAAATTACCTTTCTGAATTTGTGGTGACAAGCGACTTTCAACAGGAAATTTTAAAATTCCTACTTTATAGTTTTGGCGGTTAATAGGTTAAATAAAAGCTTATAAAAATAGCATAATTTTTGTTAAAAAAATCATGAAAAGAAACAGCTTCAAATACTTACAAAAATCTGTCGTAATACGATTTCTTTCAAATCGCAACTACACATGAAATAAATCCTTCAAATACTTTAAGCACTTTGTTTACGACCCCTAGAAGCATGGCTAAACTCATGTGTATTCGGATGCAGAAAAGTGGCATAAGTCTTGCAGTTCAAAGTTTCGTATAACTTCATGAATTTTAGTGTTAGATGAATGGGACTTTTTTTGTCTTTCTTTTAAGAGAACAGGAAATTTTTACTAAATATCACTTATAGGGCCGGGGGACCGTATAAAAAATTAAATTTCGTAACTTTTTTAGAAATATTTTTATTGATCTAAATGACTTTCAGAATAATTTTTTTACCTTATTTAAAACATTTTTGTAATTGGAATTATAGGTCTATGACTAACGGTTTAGGAATTAGCCATTGAACATCGTTGAGAGTAAAGACACACTGTATAAAATAATAATATAAATGGACGGTCATTTGACGACATATTTTAAAGAGAAACCAATGATTACACTGAAAATCGAATAGACCTTGCACCGCCCTTAAATTTCCAAGAGGATTTATGCTTTATACCATAAATCATAAAGTTAGAAATAACTGCAAATTAATTGCACACCCCGATCAATGAAATGAACTCTTAAAAACAAAATCATCTGTCCAAAACATTACAAAATTAAGCCGACTGGATGCGTAAGAAAATGGATGGGTACATAAGAAAATAAATTAGTAAAAAATATTATGGATTGCATGTAGTTCTCTTTATCTCGGAAGTGTTTTTCCCCCTTGGAAGTGTTTTTTTCCCCTTGGAATCCTTTATTTTTCAAAATCGTTCCTTTTTTCTCGGAATCGTTCATTTTTTTCGTAATCGTTCCTTTTTTCGGAACGATTCCGAAAGGAACGACTCCGAAGAACTCGTTCCTTTCGGTGAACGATTCCGGCTGGAACGATTCCTTAAAAGGAACGATGTTGCCCATCTCTAGTCCGTATGGACATATCTGGAATAAGTTACATAACAACTTAGTAGCAGGAAAACTTTTTAAATATATCATTTTTATAAGTTAAAATATCAACTGCTTATTACTGAGTGTTCTCAAGTATTATATCAGATAATTTCAGTTGTTAAATACATATATGCTATTTAGTTTTAATCAATTTGAAAAGTAAATATCAGTATGTAAGAGTGTTTCTATTTTGATGTGTGACATTTTCTTATTCTTTCATATAATCTTTAAAATGTATGGTACGTGTAGAGCTATAATAAAGAATTCCAAACCAATACTATAGAGTCTAATTTAACCTATTCTTCTGAATATTTATAATTTTTTTCTGACATAATGTCTTCACAGTTGCATTTTAGCAGTTATAATGACTTATTTATTTGTCAAAATTTAATAGAAGTTTATATTTTTTTAGTAGAAAATATTTATAAGTATATTAAAAATAAATTAATCCGACTTTTATATGAATTATCTGTAAACCACCTTTTTGAAAAATAAAAGTCGGCTTTTTTTTTTCAATTAAAACCGGCATTTTTAAAGTGATTAAAACCATTTTTTTTTCATGGCTAAAATTTGGCAACCCTAATTGTTACACAGTAAAAATTACTGAAAGGAATCCCAAGTCACAAGCGGCCAAAGATAAATTATTTTTTAGAGCGACTTCACTTTTAACAGATACCTCTCTATAATATTTATATTGCAAATTGCATTATATCGTTATGAAACTTTTTCCGTTTTAAACTGGATCCCGACATATACAGGTTCCGTTTTGACTGATTTTAATGTACTCTTTTACGTAAACAATGAATTATTTTGAAAAATCTTAAACAAATACTATATACATTTTACTTGGTTTCTACGGCGAAATTGATCTCAAAGTCGAATGGCTTCAAAAAAGAGATTATAACGGACTTTTAATTAAACATAGTATGAGGTAGCAATGAATTAATTACCAATCATTAGATTATATTAAAAACTAGCAAAAGCCATGCTTTGTTTGGGTTCGCGAAGCATAATTTAATAAGATAAATATTTGAAAGTAACAATATTTTTTTATATTATTCTTGTATCTTTTATTAACACTAGAACGGCGGGAATTTTTACTCAAGTTTTAAAAAAATATTTCACATCAGAATTTTTACTTAAAACTATTTAAGTTATTTATTTAAGTTATTTTTGTGCGGCATATATTAATCTTTTATTACAAAAATATTTCTGGTTCGAATCGACATGTATTCATTCAGAAAGGGTCAAAATGACCCCTCGCCGCCGTTCTAGTGTTAAACAAAAACGTTATTTTACGTTTTGGCGCATTTTAATTTTATAAGTGTAAATTCAGCTAAATAACTATGAATTTCCTCGGAATTTTTTATTTATAATATAAGACTGGTATAAATAAAAATATTTTCGAAGCAAAATTTTACAAAATATTTACATAACGAATTTAACAATTAATTATATTTGTTTACAATTCTTTTGTGGCCACTTATATCTTTTAAAATGCGTAAGTATCGTCTGCGTCAATGATTTCACATAATAAGAATAAATTGTGTATTGGAATTCTTAACACTGAAAAATACTTTTATAATTGAATGTAAATAATTGAATTTTCGCTAATTTTAATTCATTAAAAATATGCTATAATTTTCATAAAAAAGCTATTTAAAAAATTTCATAAAAGAAATCGTAACTCCATGATTCATTTGTTCTTTTGAAAATATACGTGTTTCGTTTTTTATTTGCAAAATGTGTCCGTAATGGAAAAACATGTAAAATAAATTAATTAAAATAATAAATTTTTTAACGTTATTCTGTAAAAAACAATATTGTGCAAATCTACAGATCATAATTTATTTTTATGTTTATTTTCAAGTCAAAATACTGAATAGTTTTTTTGTAAAGTGTACGACAAAATGTAATTTGTGTTGCCGAGTAGAGGATTCGCTTCGCTCATCCTAATAAATTAATGTTAAACACAGCATGCTTCGGGGATGGCGCCCGATTTTTGGATCTGACTCCTGACTCCTATGGAGTTAACCTGCTCGGGCTATGTCTTTCATTGGGTATTATTTTGTCTTAACAATTATTTGCGCTATTATTTGCATCTAGCAATGGTAGTACATGTCTATACATTTATTATGGCTTCATTTATGTTTCAGAATTAAATAATAAAAAAAGTTAGATTAGTTTTATTTTCATAGTGTTGGCGATTCACTTATTTCAAACGTCGTATCTTTCACTCTTTAAATTTAAATAGGGCTCCTCCGACGGAATAATTTGTGATAAAACATTAAAAAAAAAAATACTAAGGTGTTAGGTGGTTCTGCCTGTTTAATCTTATACTATTAAACGAGCAGATCTTGTATATTTAAGTATTTATTTTTTGGGGGAGAAAGTGTTCTCAAAGCGGCTCTAACAATTTTTAAAAAATCGGCAAGAAACGAGTATCAGAATGAACCGGCAAGTTTAGAGGATCTGCTACGTCACATTATCAATATCTGTTCAAGAATATTATTTGGGATGCTCTCTGTTCCTAAAATATTACAGCGGAATCAGCACGAGTAATAATTTGTGAATAACAAAAACTGCAATCTTAAAATACATTGCACACATAAAAAATCGCATCTAACACACAAAAGCATCCATCATAAAAGAATAAACAACATGCAAAGATTATAGGGCTACAGATGATTTTTCACGCAATGAATATAGAAGAAGGAGGGGAAAAAGCATATCTCAATGCATGCTGAGATGACGCTTGAAAATGGTTCAATTAAACCACCTTAAATAGAAGTGTTAAAAGGAACGAGGTATTTAGTTTGATAAGAACATGTCGACAGGATGGCTTTCAGGATGTTCATTAACAGACCACCTAACGAATGACTTGTTAACTGACATACTGCCATCAAGAATCTATATTTTGTCTGACTAGCTTTGTCTGTTGGCAATGCTCTGAAAACGAGTTGACAAGAAAAATAGAGGCCTCGCCAATAAGTTCAATCAAATAGAGTTTTCTTTTTTCTTTTTTTTCAAATAATATCTTGAATTAAAAGTGCAAGAAGGAAGACTGACATTAAAATATCTGTCACTCATCCTTATTAAAATCATCTCATTTTAATCTGTATCATTTCATGCGTATCAATCGATTTTGACTTACAGTTCTTTATTTTAGCTTTTCGCTGCTGCACAACCCACCAAAATGACATGAAAGAGAGAAAACTTTAAAAGGCTACTTCAGTCAAACGAAAAGACCCGTTTGCTAATGCTAATCCTATGGAAGACATCTATAAAGATATCTCGTTTGAATTTGAATATTTTTAAATGATTTTTTTGCATTGAATAGTCGAGATCGATTTGTACAAAGGCCATTGTTTACTTTTTCGATTTTGTTTACAGGTATTTTTAATGAGGACACTTTCATTTTCGGAACCGGTTTCGAAAGTAAAAACATCCTGATAAAAATCTGCAATCAAAATCGAAAAAGTAGAAAACGGCCTGCATACAGATCGATCTCAGTTATCCAAACAAACAAAAAAAAAAAATCATTTAAAAATATTGAAATGCGGCCGAGATATCGTTATAAATTTCTTCCATAGGATTAGCATTAGCGAACGCGTCTTCCCGTTTGACTGAAGTAGCCTCTTAATCATATAAACTATTTTGTTATGTTTTGATTAATGAAACTGCTAACATTTTCGTTTGACTGAAGTAGCCTCTTAAGAAGTAAATCAAGACAGATCACTTACGGTGACTTCATACCGAAAATATGATTAAGCTTGCTTTTTTAGGTTTCATATTTCTTATTTTAGAATGTGAATCCGAATAAAATGATAAGCAAAATGTCTTGTCTTTCTCGAAACGTTTAAGGCTGTTCTCAAATCCAAAGGGTCAACTTTCTGATATTAAGTTTTAATTCATTTTTGTTCGGAAACGCCTGAAACTAGAAGGTGTTATTCAGAAACTATGTCATAGAACTGTTTTTTCCATTTTCTTGTAAACGAAATAGATCTTTCAGAAAATACTGTCAAAGTTGGCATTTTGAACCGAACTTCCGAAAGAAAGAAGAAAATCCAGTCAATAAGGGGAGAAAAATGCCGTGCCACATAACCAAAATCGCTTATAACTCAATAGCTAATTTATTGATTAAAAAAAGGAGAAAACAGTTCGATTCCAAATTGCTTCCATGGTTAGGCCTTCCAATTTTATATCTTTCCGTTAAAAAATGAATTTGTAAATGTGTCAAAACGTTTTGCGCTTGTTGAGCAGAGCAGTTGAGAACAGCCTTATATAAGGCGCTTATTAGCGTAAAGATACAATTTATATACAGTGAAACTTCCATTTAACGAAGTCTCATTGTTACACTTAAATACTTCGTTATGAAGAAAATTCGTTAAGTAGAAATCAACTGAAATTCATGAAACTTGTATAATAAAATACATACGCACAAAATGAAAAATATACATAAAATGGAAATATTGGAAAAATGTATTTTAATTCAGGCAGTATTTTCTTTTATGTATGCAATGTAGACACATGAGAAAAATTTAATTAGAATAATGTCTAAAAAAGCACATAATACAGCGAGGTAAACAAACACTGACGTGTAGCGTACCTTTTCTCTTTTTTCTCAATATTCCAAATCCTTTAAAAAAGTTTAAAAAAGTCTATAATAAAAATAGCAAATAAAGCCTTTGTGCAACAATATTAAAAAGCAGAAAAACCAACGTTTAAATGCACAAATAATATATGAAAAGCAGCAAACAGCTGTTTCGAATCTACTAGCGAGATTCTTCTTCAGTGCAAAAGGAACAGCGTGCAAGAAAAAGCAAGGCTGAGCAAAATCATAGACAGAGACGCGCTGGCTTTTATACCCTATGCAGGTGGCGAAGGCGCCGAAACAACCAATGAGAGAGAAGCAGTGGAAACGACTGGGTGGACAAGTAGCGACATCTACCGGAGAAGTAGAGAAAAGAAACCAAAAAAGGGGAATTAAATTAACGCTTTCCAAATACTTGGAAAATCTGGAGTACAAGATAAGTCATTGACTAAAGAGTGAGAATTTTTAATGATATGGTAAGCTTCCCAAAAATCAAGATCAAGATTAGAAGAACATTTTTGGATAATGATGGCTGAGGAAAAATCGAACCTATGTTGAGAAGACCAAGAATGTTGAGCAATAGAAGAACGTTTGAGCTCCTGATTTTTAACATAACCTTCATGCTCTTTTAAACGAAATCTAGGAGCACGTTTAGTCTGACCAATATAAGAAAGACCACACTGACAAGAGATCTGGTAAATGCCCCAATTATCTAGGCGATCAACGGGGTGTTTGAGATTTGAAAAAGGGATTTTATTAACAGGAGAAAAAATAACTTTAAAATCAAACCTTCTTAGGATTTTAGCAACTTGCTGGCTGATTTTAGGAAAAAATGGTAATACAACTGAAGTATTAGAGTTGGAATTAGAATGCTTTTCAGAATGGTCGGATTTCATCAATTTCTTATAAATAGAATCGATAATATTAGAGGAATAACCAAGATCGACAGCAATAGCTTTGAGGTAATTAAGTTCAGCACTAAGTAACTGGGGAGTGGAACAAATATTAGTAGCCCGAAAAACAAAAGTATTGAAAGCAGCGAATTTCTGGTTAGGGGGATGAGAAGAATACCTGTGAGGTGGGAGACTGACAGCAAAAGGTTTACGAAAGACGGTAGTCTGAAAGCCATTTTCACAACGAATAACAAGGACATCCAGGAAAGAAAGACAGTTATTGGTCTCAATTTCAGAGGTAAATTGAATGCAGGGATCAATGGAATTCATAATAGAGAGAATATGATTAATATCCGAATTCATTTCAATCAGGACATAAACATCATCAACATAACGAACATAGAAGGGAAATTTTAAGATTTCAAAAAGCTTGACCTCAAAATAGTGCATATAAATATCGCATAAAATTGGACTAAGAGGATTACCCATAGCCAAACCGTCAATCATACGGAAGAAATTACCATTGAAAACAAAAGTATTTTGCGACAAGCAAGCGCGAGTGAGAAGTATAAGTATTCTTGGTCTTCTCAACATAGGTTCGATTTTTCCTCAGCCATCATTATCCAAAAATGTTCTTCTAATCTTGATCTTGATTTTTGGGAAGCTTACCATATCATTAAAAATTCTCACTCTTTAGCCAATAACTTATCTTGTACTCCAGATTTTCCAAGTATTTGGAAAGCGTTAATTTAATTCCCCTTTTTTGGTTTCTTTTCTCTACTTCTCCGGTAGATGTCGCTACTTGTCTACCCAGTCGTTTCCACTGCTTCTCTCTCATTGGTTGTTTCGGCGCCTTCGCCACCTGCATAGGGTATAAAAGCCAGCGCGTCTCTGTCTATGATTTTGCTCAGCCTTGCTTTTTCTTGCACGCTGTTCCTTTTGCACTGAAGAAGAATCTCGCTAGTAGATTCGAAACAGCTGTTTGCTGCTTTTCATATATTATTTGTGCATTTAAACGTTGGTTTTTCTGCTTTTTAAGTCTATAATATTTCTTTCTATGGGTTTCTAATAAAAAAAAAAAAAAAAAATACACTGTTCATAAAATTTTTCGCACTTTTGTAGTATCCGAACAATTCATCTGTAACATTTTCGTGAAACTGGAATCCCCTTCTTATTGTATCAAAGGCTTTTAAAATTTCTTCTTTTGAATGGTTTTAAATAAATAAATAAATAATTTCATTTCATACAGTTCGCTGACATAAATTCATACATCCATCGCAACAGGAACCTCTCTATTTGAATGCTGTACACGTACGAAAGTGGAATAAACTTCGTTATATAGAGTATATTTTTTGTAATATGGAGATTAATTTACATGTTAAAATGGTATTCAAAGTCAAGGTTCAACAGAAAATTTCGTTAAGTAGAAAACTTCGTTAAAGGGAAGTTCGACTGTATTAGTGGCATTTATTTATTTGCTATATTGCATAATCTGTCCACGTATAAACTATATACAGTATAGCGTCGATTATCCGAACAGCCATTTGTCTCAAAAGATTTTTTTTTTAATTAAACTTCCAATTATCCGACCAGCCTATTTCTCCCCAAAAAATTTTTTAACCGAACTCCCAATTATCCATTGGCTTGGAATAAAATTTAAAATAAAGAAAACACTGATAGTGGATCAGAAAATAAGGAATGTAAAAACAATAAAGGAGATGGAAAGAATCCTAAGGCTATGAACAAAATGAAATTAACGAGTGGTTAAATAGTGAAGTATACATGATCCTGGATATCAGATTTTAAATGATGATGAGATTGTGGATAAGATTCCTGATGAAAAAGAATTTGAAAAAAAAAAATGAAAACGAATGCTCTGAAAATAACCTAGGTCCATCCCATAACGAAGCCTTTGAATGTTTGGAAACAGCTATGAAATGGCTCGAACGGTAGAAGAACGCTGATCCTATTCAACTAACGGTATTTAAGAAGAATTGGAGATATGGCAGCATTGAAAAGAATGTCTTCGTTGAACCAAGCAACAATCAAAAGCTTTTTTCCTTAAATTATAATAGCTGTAGTTCAGAAAATGATAAAAAGAGAAAAAAAAAATTAATAATAAAAATGTAAATAATTTTTTTTTTTTTTTTTTTTTTTTTTTAAGGACAAAAAGAAAAAAAAAAATTTAAACATGCCGGCACTAACTGGTGCTGCCATTCCTAAGCTTAGATAACGTGTGAAGGTTTTAGTATAGTTAGAAAAATCCCTTAAATTGTCTGTCCATTTATCCGAACTTGGGTCGGTCCCGACTTGTTCGGATAATCGGCGCTCTACTGTATTAAGATTATTACTATTTTGGGCGGAGGGGGGAATAGTTTACCTGTAGATATGAAAACAGTAATTAGCTCATGAATCTTTGAAGAAAAATATAGAAATAGCTATTCTGTTCTTAACGTGTCACTTAACACTTCCTGAAGGATGATTTCTACAAAAATCACATCGAAATGGAATTCTTCACAAAGGTTCATGCACCATCATTTACTTTAAAATGTTTACTTAAATACCTCTCAATGACCAAGCTTTAAAGGTAAAGTTTGATTTAATAAAACCAAACTTTAAAGCGGATGACAAACTATTATGATGCAGGAGCATATTTTTTTTTTAAAGGGGAATATTGAAACAGGCATGATTATTTCTTACCCTTAAATGCCGGGTGTTGCTTTTCGGCAACATACCCAATTTAGGCTTCTAAAATACTATTAGAATAATACTGAAGCTATAATGCCTAATGTTGCCAATAAAATACATTCTTAAAATATTATTAAATCGATTTTCAACATGAAGATGGCAACACTTGTGCTGTTTAAGAATAAAGATAGATTTATTTTTTCAATTGTTGCTACTTGTTCTTTTTGTTTTGTTTGGAAGCTTGCGAAATACCCTATTTTGTTCTGCAGTAAGCAAATAAAATTTAGTTCTTAATTTTCTTGAGTGTTTAATATTATAGAATTTTACAAAGAAATGTATTTTTTCAATTAAAGACCAGTATTGCCGATTAGTAACAAACTGTTTTTTTTAGACGTAAACCATACTTAAAACAAAATATGATTTTTTTATGTATTTTTCCCATGATTAATTTAAAAAATGGAAGCCGAAAAACATTATTACAATGACTTGAAAAATCAGGCATTTAAGGGTTAAATTAAAAATTCCCACTGCCATGGCTATGAATGTAAATGAACGCATACAAAATCTTGTCATTTTAGAAGTGTCCTATTCATTTCCCAGATACATAAAATAAATTAATATATTTTCTGTCAAAATATCTCATAAACAAGAATTCTACGGAAACTATATCATAAAGTTAACAATAGCTTATAAGTTGTTTACATTTTGAACGTTTTTTATTGCAGCTTTAACTCTCAATCAGGGATAATACATGACATTACACTAATTACTTAAAATTGAATGAAAACAAGACAAAAGCACAAATATTACATTTTTATGATATGGTTATAAATCGAATTACTTCAATAGTTAGAGACGTAAGATTTCATTGGGGAATTATTCGTAATTTTTTCCTTTCATTTATTCAGTATTTATTAACATTTTATCCTGATTGATGATGAATAACTGTTAAAATATCATGCAACTTCAATACATTTTAACAGATCAATCATTTATAAGCATTTTGGAGATATCTGGTTATGATGGAAGTAGGGGTGCACCGGATGTGAATTTTTTGTCAAATACCGGATATCCGGCACAAAATTTTACCGAATATTCGGTATCCGGCAGAATATTTTCTTGTTTTTAACTTCAATGGCAATATTTCTATCTTATGCTTGCTTTATGTAGAAAAACTTCAAATTATTATAATTTTACGTCATTCAAATATTAATAATAGAATTAGATTCATTTTTTACGTTTAAGTTACTTAAAAACAAATGCTTTGTAGTAATTTAATATTGAAACTTAATGATGTTTTGTCTTTAGCCTCTTCTATTATTCATAGTAATCTTTTTTTCTTTTATTTAGGATGATTGCAGATAAAAATATAAACACTTATTTCTTTGTTTTTCTTACTGATATTTCTAGTTTATTTACTAATTATTAAACATCTTATTGACGTAGCTTTTTCTTTTCCTACATACATATTAATACTTAATTTTGCTATGATAAATGTTTTCTAACAGAATTTAAATAGAGAAGCTCCTCATTGCAAGTATCTTATTTTGTAGAACAAAGGGGACAAGAATTTATGAAAATATATATTTCTTTCTGTTAGCATTGCTTTTAATGGCATAATATTGGTAAGGAGCAAATTAATTTTGAACTACTTTTTATGTTAATGTTAAAAATATAATTTTAAAAGTGAGTCACTACCCGGCAACCGGATATTAAAGTATTCGCCCAAATATTCGGTTTCAGTGCCGAATAAGCATTCGGTGCATCCCTACTAGGAAGCATGGCCTATGTAACCATAGCCTATGGCACCAGAAGAGCGAAGGCAAACATTATGGTATTACGTTTATTAAAATCCACCCATCCATTTTCATTTTATCAGGGAATAAACAATCTTATATTGTCCACGGTCAAACCATTACTATCCTCCTTTTATGTGGGCAGTAGAGATTAAAAGAAAAAGGAAATGGAAAGAGATACAATGTTTTAGAGATTTTCATTGAGAAATCTCTACAAGATTTTTGGTAGGTGGTGACGAAAATGTTCCAACGAAATGATATCGGTTAAATTTATAATTTGATCGGTTGAATTTAATATCAAGCTGCTTCAGTGAATGAGATAAATATGCTGTGCAATCAGTATTTCTATGTGGGCGCAGGAAAGTGAGGAAGGAATTACAATCTGTCAAATATAGTTCTGTTACCTCGCTTGCCTTAGTATGAAATCCTAGCAAATATTTCTTTAGATAGATAAAACCTATTAACGCCGTCTATATTTGAATAAATTGTCTTTATCTAAAAAGAATACACCACCTATTCTTGTTAGCATAAATCATTTTGGTGATTTTCTTCTCTTTTATTTTACTTATTGCTACTCATTATTTAGAACTCTGTATTCTCAAGGTGAATAACTGCCTGGTGAGGGTGACCATTGTAAATAAAATGTTAAGTCGTCGTAAATTGCGATTTATTTTATTTGTTTTTATTTTATTATATGATTATTATTACATTAAAGTCTATATTCAACATAACAGATCGGTTTTATATTATGGAAACATATAAAATATGAAGACATAAAATAAATCAAACACATACCTTTTCAGATTCATTCATGCTCTAAGTTTTAAGAACTCAAAAAACACTTACCTAAAAACAAAATAAAAATGAGATTTTTTTAATTTCAAGGTAAATCATTACAAAAATAAAGTTGATTTCTTTTAAATATAGAATTAAGGCATTCTAAAGCTATTTTTACTGACATTTTGTTAACCCCTTCAGGACGAGCGACACGTATCCGTGAGACGTGACGCATTAAGTGATCAGAATCCTTGTTTATCCCCACCAGTTATTTTTTAGTGTAAATTCCGCCTAATTTAATCAGAGCATTTTCTCGATTCAATTAGCAGAAACTTTTCGTTTACAAAAACCGGTTACAAAAGATTAGAAATTCTGTAAAAGACGCTTGTCCCGAAGGGGTTAATATCTATATTAACACAAGCACTGACAAATAAAAAAGGGAAATTAAAATCCCAGAAGCAGAATTTTCTGCGTCAGCCTGCAGCAAACTAAAATTTATCTGCGACCCAATAAGCCTACTATAATAAGAAATAACAGAAACCCTTAAAGTAAGCAAAATTTCCATTTATAAAGAAAATATAATATAAGGATACAAGAAATACCACAAATCTAGAGACTTAAAGCAAATTTCAGCAATTTTTTAAGTTGGTGGATTAATCTGCAAGGTTTAAAATAATCTGCAGCGACCGCTGCTTTGCTGTACTGTTTCTGCTACTGGGATTAAAATGAAGTCACTTTACAACAGTTGGATGTTACAACTTACAAATAATGTTCTAAAAAAATAAACTACAACTTTTTAAATTATTATCAACAAAAAAATCAAAAAGGACCATTTTATTCTGTTTAATATACAAAAAGTCATTAAAATAATAATAAATAAAGCAAAATGCAATTAAACTGAAAGACTTGTATTGAAATTTTCTAAACGCCTTAAAATCAATCTACAAGATTGTTTTAAAATTTCTTGAAAGTAAAGTAGTGTGAACATAATGATTGTTTCCAGTAGCTTATGATCAAATATAAAAACGAATGATCAACCTGAAAACTAGGAAATATTACAACAAAGAAATCACGCAACTTAGTACGTTAATTTGTTGGTTGGTGTCTGCGGCCAATTATCTCGCTAGATGTAGACAAAAGGTCTTTCTAAAGGAAAGTAACCCGTATTTACATAAGGTTCCAAGAAAACCACGGAAAACTCCAAACGGTTAGGCCGACGAGCACGAATTTTCAGAAAATTCTTTGTCTTAAAAATAAACTTTTCCCTCTCCAAACCGCACTTTTCACAAATTCAATCATTTTAAAGTAAAAATCTGATCTGTCACAAAACAAGCTAAGTCTCCAAAGAACAAATTGCCTTAGCTTTTAGATATGTAAAAGATCTTTTTTTAAAATGTACAAACAAGAACTTGAATATATCAATCGATTCAAATTCA
This sequence comes from Maratus speciosus, assembly GCA_963932465.1. Taxonomy (NCBI): domain Eukaryota; kingdom Metazoa; phylum Arthropoda; class Arachnida; order Araneae; family Salticidae; genus Maratus; species Maratus speciosus. The sequence continues at coordinate 555,382,578 of OZ010792.1, forward strand.
CAAAATTATGGCTAGATCTTTCAGAAATATAAAAAAGAAACTATTGACAATTTCATAAAAACAGGACCCTGTGAGAAAAGTCTCGTCAGACCCTTGTTGATTTAAAAGGAAATGCAATGAGTTTTTCAAATTTAAACCGCCAAGAAGGGGGGGGGGGGGCGGGAGCAATGGGCAATACGCAATAGGACATCGAACACAATTTTTTTTCAATGTTGAAGAAGTTGTAAGAAATGTGATGGACATTTTACCATCATTTTATTGTAACCAATAAGGGATTTTTATATTTTACTTTTTTCCCCCCGCAGATTTAAGGTCAGGCGGCTAATGAAAAAACTACATATTTTAACTAAAACTTACAATAATATACTATTATGCAATCTGCGGTTAAACCTCTGCCCGACCAGCGTCACGTATACGTGACGCACAGGATGCTGACGCTGAGAATCCTTGATTATTCCTACCGGTAAATCTGAACAGTAAACTTTGCCTTATTTAATCTCATTTCTGAGATTAAATTGGGAAAAAAAAAATTTTTTTTTGAATTACCGGTGAGAAAAGATTAAAACTTCTATAAGTTTATAATCTTTGACATAACAAAATCCAGTTTCTGCTTAACCTTTTCGAGTTTGGCGTACCAGTAATAGTACATGTCTTTTCATTGAGTATTATTTTGTTTTAACAATTACTTTTGTTATTATCAACATGTAGTCATGATAGTATACGTCTATCTACTTCTTATTATAACTTTATTTATATTTGGTATTATATATATAATAGCGCTAAGCGTATAACACTTCCGAAGTGAACTCATCCGGGTCATCTTTCATTAAAATCAGTCATTTTATTTTAGTTTTCAGAGATTTAATTTTTTCAACAAAGCTGTAGTCAAAAATAATGTTTAATTATGAATGTTTCCGATTCATTCCTTTGAGATTCATTAAAATACAGACCATCGAGCTCATTGGCAATATAGCGATCTGAACGAACTCCATGCATAAAACTTTCTTAAAAAATGACAGTTTAAGGCAAGCGAAGAGTGTATTAAATGCAATATTGTTAGAATTTTTATATTCGGGCTGTTTTAATTTTTATTCACAGACGTGAATGACTCTTATTTATTTATTTTTATTTATTTATTTATTTATTTATTTTTTTTTTTTTTTGAGTTATGAGAAATTGAAGGTTAGTGATTTTTTTTTAAAAAAATGAAATGAACGAAGACGAAAGTTAATGGATTATATGTTTTAAAATAGCCTTATTAGTACGAATTTGCACGTTTTTTGTGAAATAGTTCTTCAAATTTTGTGAGTGAAGTTCATTTGCATATTCTATGTCATTATTTTACCAATTCAATTAATATTTGTCTTGCAAATTAAATTTCAATGAAAAAGTGGGCTGTTTTTATAACTATTTTACCCCCACCTTACCCTATTAGTCAGATAATTTATTACTTCATAATTCTTTTATAATGCAATGCTTTATCATTCTTTTAAAAATGCAAACACGTCATTCTGACGGGCTATCTTCTAGTTTAATAATAATAATAATAATAATAATAAAAGTTTGCCTAATTCTCTTTACACCGTGGGCGATTCTTTAATTTTAAACATATACAGTCGGACCTCGTTATCCCGACACCCGGTTTTCACGTCACTCCGCTTATCACGTCAGTTTTGCAAAGTCCCGATTTTCTGTATATGATTTTAATGTAAATAAACTCCGGATTTTACGTCGTTGAATAACTTACTCCGGATATCCCGACGATTTAGGAAAAATGTCCATTTTTCATAATCCATCTTATAAGCACAGAAATTAAACGGTAAGAAATGGTTTAGCCAAACGTTTCACAAAAGTGTCTAAAATACCCATTGTGATGAATGAGAAATTTTACTTCAATCCTTTATCTGAATAAATAAACCCACGAACTATGAATGACCACTTAAACTCCAAATAGACGTATCAATCTACTCGTGGTCTTTTTGTTCTAATCAGACAGCGCCTTCTTGTGGTTACACGGCTTTTTTCATCCGACTAAAACCGAAGCATTGCACTGCATTGAAACGATCAGAAATTATGTAACATCCATTTCTGAAACAACGAGTATTGATCCCAATTCACTGTATAATGTTGAAAAAAAGAACTGTAGGAAGCACATGTAGGGATAAGCAAACCTTAATTCACCAATATTTCATGTAACAATAAAAAAACAGGTCATCATAAATTTGATTTTTATTCTTTTCAATTTTGTTTTTGTGTTTATTTTGTTTAATACGAATGTTTTATTGCTTAAAGCTGCAAGAACAGTTATGAATTTAAAATTGTCTTAAATTAAAATTACAGCTTTCTATAAGCATATTTTGCTCCAACTCCGGTTACCGCGACACTCCGCTTATGACGACACTTTTTTCTGGCCATTAGAGTGTCGGGATAACGAGGTTCGACTGTATTTCACTCTTTAGATTTAAAATATCGGTTACATTTCTGCACAAACCATGTGTGATAAAACGCAAAAAATATTAGAAAGTTGTAATATTTGTTAAATCCTGTTGTAATATGATATTTTCCAAAACTTCTCCAAAAAATCTTCCTTAGCCTATTGTCATATGACTATGAATTAAATAGTACGCAAAATAACTAACTTCGTAAGATTTCGAACAATGACATGTTCGTTAAACTACAGTAAATGTATTTGGATAGCTACCATTAACATTATTATCGTAAAAGTAATTTTTTTTCTCAAAATTGAAAAAAAAAATCGGACCCGAGAGGGTTAAATTCCTTTTACAGTATTTTTTCAGGCATTAAAAACTCAATTTCGCTCAAAATAAAATTCAATCCGAAATAAATTTATGTATGTTTAATGAAAATCATACAAAAAATGAAAAATTAGCGATACAATTACAGATGCCCAAGTTTTTAAATTTAAATAGAAGCAAAAGTGATACAAAGGGTTGGGGGCTGTACTTTAAAATTTAGTTTGTACGACGGAAAAAAAACCTGAGAAACACGGGTCTACCTGCTCTTAAAATTCGCGATTTGAATAGTACCATGTTCATTAATTTATGTTAACAAAAATCGTATGGGGCCTCACATCACATACGTAACTAAAATGTTGTGATAATGTCATTGACATCACTGATAGAAATGCCACCGAGGCCCGTTCTCTGTTCACCACTGTGTGTCATGCTCACAGAAATTTAAATTTTCAGTAATCCATTTTCCGATGGTGGGTGGAGAGCAAATTAACAACATAAAAAAAATTAATTCCTTTTGAAGTTAAAGGGGGGGGGGGGGATTAACAGCATAAAAATATTATTTTATTTGTTTGAGCTTATCTAACAAACATCATGCAAGAACACAAACCATGCCAGAACGCTATAACAAACATCATTTACGAAGATCGTGAAACCTTTATTAAAATTGCATTATTTCATTACTTTTATGACGTGATGTTCCACGGCTATGAGGTCCACAAACATTATATCTGCTTCATAAATTAATCAAGAGGGTGGGGGGAGGAATTGGGCTCTGAGGGCAAAAATTGATGCGCCTGAAGCACTTTCTGGTTGGATGAATAACTGATAATTTTTATAACATTAAATTATATTTTCTACTTTTCATTTAATTTTGTATATTCCCTCTATAAAAAAAACAAAAAAAACACTATATTAATAGGCAAATTTTTTTATCTATTGGCTTATAACACTGTACAACAGTGGTCTTGTCCTAGAACTAAAATTAGTTGATTCTAGGTAAGTTTTTGGCGCTGATTCCGAATATGCTTTCCGTTTATCTCTAGGTGGTCCAGGTTTTGAGAAATTTGCATATTTAAATTTATGCAAATTTAAGCTTTTTTGAGCTATTTTATGCAAATTTTAGATGCAATATATGTCACATCTAATTACGTTTTCTAGATAATGACTACTTGACTATTTGCTTCAGATAAATGTCACGATTTGCATATTCTTAACATTTATTTATCAATTATTAAGCCTAATTTGCATATTTTTCAATGGTGTAATGTTTACACCATTATCCACTTTAAAATAGTTGGCACAGAATTTACGTAATGTTTTTCTAGACTAGATTTTTATGCTGATTTCAAAACTGCAGTCTGTTTTCTTATGTCATGTCTAGTTTTTGAGTAAGATGAATTTCTACTTTTGCACGGCATTAACACAGGTTTGATATAAGATGCTTTCTAGGGTTGTGTAATTCATTGAAAAGAAGGTGAACAGAGTCAGATTCATATCAGAGACATAAAAATTTATATAATCGAAAAAAAAAATAATAAGTAGTAGAATCTATCCTAACTAGTTGAAGTTTATTATACAAAGTATCATAAAAAGCTATTTCTGGCTTTTTTGACCAAAAACTAAAATTTCACTTTTTTCAAAAACTAGACGTGATAGAAGAAAACAGATACAAGATTTGAAATCAGCTCAAAAAACTGGTTTAGAAACCTATTAGCGTACTCGTGCGGCAGAAATAGTTGAACATCAAGAAACATTATTAGAAAAACACGAAAAATATGCAAATTAGGTTCTACAATATTTCACAGTCACATGTCAGTATAATCTCAGAAACAACGTTTTTGTGAAGTAAATTAGATAGTAATCATAACATAAAACAAAAAACCCTGTCTGGTATTGCTTTATACCTTAAATTTGCAAATAATTACATAAAATTTACTAAATTTGCATAAATTGAAATATGCAAATATCTCTCAAACTTGACGTGCTGGAGTAAATCTAAAACTAGATTCGGAATCAGCACAAAAAACCGCATAAAAAACAACTAATTTCTGTTTTAGGACAGAGCTAAAGTTCAAATTTGTTGACCAGTGTAATAAAAATGAAGGTTTTTCTTTTTTTTTTTTTTTTTTTTTTTTTTTTTTTTATCGTTCATCGACGGTTTAATCTATACTAGACACACACTATGATACACTTAAATAAATTTAGGTTTTTCTCTTTTTTTTTTATTTCTAGAAAAAGTATAAGTGCAAAACTTCTTAACAGAAAGGGTCCAAATAACAAACACAAATATTTCGTTCATTTGGGGCAGCAAAAAATTTCAAAAACTATTTAACATTCAATTCAAGTATGAGAAAAAGAATCTCCATAACACGGGCATTATCTTTATCATAAAAAAATTCATGAAGGGGGGAAAAAAACCTTTTTAAAAGCATATATACGCACTACCCATAAAACTTTTAAGTAGCATACGTAAATATGTCCATTTCCATCTGCTATAACCAAGAAAAAAAAAATAGTTTTGCATCCAACGCCCAAAAAGAAATCGTGACTACAGAAGATCAATCAATGCTATCATTCGTATCTCTACTTTTAAAAGAGTTTAGCCCGTTCGGTAGTTGGTGTTCCGTTTGATCAGGTGCCATTCATTCCGATTCTCTACATTCGAGTCATGCAACAGGGACGTGATCAAGGCTAAGATGGGCACAGATTTGTACAGTGGACAAGAGGTGAAATCTTTACGACTAGGAGATAAAGTACGGATGAAAACGGGATGAATGATCTCGACTCGACTAGTCTTACCAGTTAACGGATGAGAGATGCGGTATGGAAATGGAATAAACCGCAATGCCTAAGCTCAAATAAAAGTAGATAAGAGAAGAACAATACGATGAGAAAAATGAATAGCATTTTTACTTTTCGCTTACAAGGATTCAGCCATGTACAAAGATAAAGTACCCTCCAGTAGTTTGATACTTTAAGGTACGAAATGTAAAAAGGGATAAGGGGGAAAAATGACCGGCTAAAATTCGTAAAAATAACTAGTGAAACAGATTTAATATGCAAAAGATAAGACATTAAAAACTAAGTACATGTTTAATCTCATCCTCACTCTTATCTTATTGCGTGTCTCTTTTTCAATAATTAAATTTATGCTATTTGTCCATCACGTTCAGCTCACACAACTTTGTGGTTAACATTGACGGTTTCTATGGGAGTCCTAATGACGTTAGTTAGCTCGCACTCCATCGACCAAACAAACAACTGAAATTTCAGCTTTTTTTTCCCTCTCATTTTGTATTAGAAACAAATATATAAACAATGCGAAATGATACATTCATCACCGGAAATTTTTAATGTACTTATCCCTCCTATGTTCCCTCTCAGGGTCCGCAGTCAGTGCTTAACTGCTCGCTTACTGCGAATATGAAGATTTGTGCTCAAAATTTGCAAATTCGGTTGTGCGTGGCTCAAGTAGATAATAATGTTTTCGTTGCTTTCTCTCCGTCTGAGATTAGCGGGTTCACAAATGTAGCAAACAAAAGAAACAAAAATCTGGGTAATATGCTCATCTCCAACTAGATCTTCATCTACGTATGTCTGAAACGAGAAACGGGATAAGTGCTGAAGGCAGGGCTAACAGTCGGCAGCAAAAACGACCGACTCCGACTCCTAGAATTTTTTAAAATTCTAGGAGGACTATAAAAGATCGAAACGTACTTTAATTTTTTACCTGTTGGAAATACACATCAGGCTACGTAAATTGAAAAAAAGTTTTCAAAATAAAATAGGAATTCATATTATATTTATTAAAGGATTATATTGAATTACAGTCGGACCTCTATTTTGCGAACTTTTCCTCGGAACCAACAACATTTTGCGAATTTCTTCATAAAATAGACTCCAAATAGCGAAGCGTATTCTCTATTTAACGAACTTTTTCTTCTGATATAATTTTTTTCTCCCTATTTTTCAAAATATTTCCGGACACTTCGAACTTATTCTTTCTTTTACACATTTTATAATGCTCAATAACCTTGAATTAGTTTTACCAGGTGCCAAACTAAACGAGAGCAGTAAAAATTTCTGTCATTCTTTGCATTTCATCCAGGAAATGCAAACTTTCAATATCCCCCTTTCACACTCAAAAGGGCTGTTCTGTAGTAAATAAGTTTCAGTAATTAAATTTAAGGACGCATGTAGTAATTAATACAATGTTTAAAATTACTACTTGTTATAAATAAATACGATGTCATTAAAATTCATTAATTTTAATGTAAATATTTTCTTAAAACTGAAAATTCAATATATTTCCGGACAATATTTTTAAAAATTCTTGTTATTCTTACAGATTTCTTTTTGATGGGTAAAATGAATAATAATAAAAAAATAAATATGATTTACAAAAAAATGTGTGATTAGTTAAGTTTTTTAATAATGTTTAGTGTTTATGAATTAAAAATCTGTTTTGTGTAGTTTAAAGTATTTAAAAAGGTTCATCTCTATTTAACGAATTTTCCACATAACGAACTTTTTTCGGGATTTAGCGACTTCGTTAAATAGAGGTCCGACTGTATATTAAGATTATATTGAGACCTGTCACTAATTTTTAAAAAGCTATGCTTTTAAATAATTTGCTTATACAGTCCCTGTATCTCACAAATTATTAAGGGAAAAAAGTCATATTCTAGCAGGTTAAACAGCAAAATTTCTATTCTTTTACAACCAAAACTAACCCAGTTATGATACATTGAATTTTATGAAATTTCAGTGGTATGGAGCACTAAAAATGCTGTCCGTTTTTAGGGCCAGAAAGCTCCGAATAAGACAAATTTCCTCGACTCGCAACTGGCCAAAATAATTTTCGGTGACCCGAGTCCGACATATTTCAACTAGCACCCGACCCGAACCGAACCGAGTGGACAGAGGTTAAAATGAAACATCCATTCATGTCTGAGGTAATTCGTACTTTGAGTTGGGTACCCGACCCGAACCGCGGTTCGGGTCGGGTACCCAACTCTGAACCCGACTCTGAACCCGAACCGCGGTTCGGGTTCAGAGTTGGTACTAATTAAAAAAAAACTTCCAAAGCTCACTTTCACTTAATTACGCTACAATTACAATAGTGTTATTCATGAACGAAAGGAAGTAACTAAATGAACCAATTAAATGATTCACGTATGGCAAATATCATACCTGCTCTCTTCCTCTATTTTAAAGTACAGTAAACTCTCTGTAAGGCGGACTCTGTGTAAGACGGAAATCTGTTCAACTCGGAAAGGTTTTGAAGTCCCTGCGAATCCATAGACATAGAGTAAAATTTGTCTAAGGCGGAATATTGTCTACTGCGGAATTTTTTTTTTTTTTTTTGGAATTTCGATTCCGCCTTAGGCAGAGTTTACTGTCATGCCAATAAACTGATAAATAATCTAAATATTTATTAATGTTTATAGTTCAAAAATAAAAATAATTCCATTTTTAAATTTAAAATTAAATATAATTAGTTCGATTTCACTTCAAATTGTTCAACAAAAAGCTGAGTTGGCATGTTTTTAGCGACTCCGACTCTTTTTACACCCCCCACCCCCCCCCACCCCCCCAAATTGGCCTGACTCTGACTCCGAAGACCTGGCTGAACGAGAGATTCTGTGTGGCAGAAGAAATGTTATCCCTCTTTTAAGTGGAAAGAAAATATTTGGGACGCGTGCCTCGGTAGTTTATGTTATTATCGAAATGGAAATATGAGATTAAATAAACTTATATTTTTAATTATTTGCATTAGGTATTGATTACCAAAACATAAGCTAGTCAGTGATGCTACATGTGGCCCGAATAAAATTTTCAAGTTTTACCTAAGCAACACAGAAAATAGTTTTCTGTTTTGCTATAGTATGTAAGTTTATTATTTATTATAAGGATTATTATCACTATTATTAAACCAAACAACAATTCGAATTAAAATTCTTCAGAAAGTCCTCCACAAAGGTGTCATTTCCATTGCAATATCATTCACCACCTACTTGTCTATAAGATCATTTGGCCATAGAAAACTAATTGAATATAGACTGGCTCAAAGCATCAAAAACACAACTGATCTGCTATATTTCAATGTTCATGGTAAAAAAGAAAAAAATATTTTTAAAATGTGTTATGCGTTTCCATATGGTTGAAATAGACACAATATTTTAACTTATTAAACGGTGCAGTTTTGTATCATAATTCTGAATGTGTTGGAAAGTGTTTCATAATCTATGCTTGATGCGTGATTTTTTTTTTCTTGTTAATTATTACTGGGTGCCTTACTGTTTCTCTGAAACGAAGATTAATGGAAGGTACCTAACATAAAACTTGCTGAAAGAAAACTTGCGGAAAACTTTTAACATAACAAGGAAACAAGTAATATAAAAATTTTGTTTTTAAAGTCAATTCCTACTTAGGTCAAAGAAAAATTTAATATAATCCCTTAAGCTAATATTAGTTTTTGTTGCATTCAAATATCTCAATTTGTTGATTTTCTATAAGCAAGTAGGTTTACTATGGGAATTTGACGAAATATTAGAGATATCGCCAAGTTGGCGTCACTTTGGCCGCCAAATTTGGCGATATATCGCCAAGTTGGCGACAAACTTGGCTGTATTTGGCGACAAAACAGGATCCCCCCTATGTTAACCCCTTGGTTTTCCGCCGGAGCGTTGAACCTATGCCAAATTTGGTGGGTGCTCCGGTTGGGTGATCCTATGTTAACACCCTTATTGAAAATACTTTAATTGATCTTCAACAACTAATGACCGCCATTTCGTTTCCCATGCAAAACTAAAATTAATTAATTAAAATTTAATTAATTAATTTAATATTTGAAAAAACTGTATTAATATCAATTGTCATCCAGTACAAGTTTAAAAAATTTTATTTCAACTTGATAGGATGAATAATGAGTATCTATATTATAAAGGACAAACATATCTGTGCGTAACGCATACGTCATTTTGCGAATGGCAACACTTTGAAATTTGAAATAAAATTTTGGTTTTGCATTTTCTCTACTGCAAATTTTTAAACTTCTATGCATCACACATTTTAACTTTTTACACCGTCATATAAGGAAAAAAATTCTCTTTTAAATACTATTTGTTTGAAAGCTGTATCTCAATTTGTTTTTGAGATATTAATTTTTTTGTAGTTTTTAATACAAATTTTGTAATTGTGGCAACTGAAGTACTCCATTTATATTGAAAGTAAAGGGAAAATATTCATGGTTTATTATTTTTATTCATTATATCCTTATTGATGCCATTTTCACATTACAAATAAAAGTAACTTTTTTATAATTTTTGAACAGAAAATGATGTCAGACATTAAATAAAACACGCATTCTTCTTCATAAATCAGCTACATTTTTAATATTTTTACATTGCGCTGATAAATGAGTTTGAGGCGCTCGGCAAAATGATTCATTGAGTAAAAATGATATATTTAAAACAAAACGATCATTTTTTTTTTTATAAAACTATATATTTGACCAATACTATAAATGGCGAATACTATGACAACTAAAGTCAAATTTCTGAATATTTTTTTCGCGGGTACTAAGATTAGAACTTAAGGTTTGTGCGAATGTTCACATGAAAAGTTGTATCGGACAAACGTGACTTTAACTTTGGAAATGCATTCATTAATAATCTATTCTTTTGCGCGTTAAAATACTTTCAAATTGTGAATTTGAGTGGTGCGTATGTAAATTACGAGAATATGAAAATAACGTACAGTTTAGATTTTATGGGGGAAAGTTTTATGATGTGACAAAGCGAAATACTTTTTACTGATTTTTCATCCCGTATAAAAACAAACATAAGAGCTCCATCGATAACTTCATCATAATTACTCATCTTGATTACGTAATCTAATACAGTTTAATTTTTCAATAATTTAAGCAGTTGAAGTTTGTAGAAATAATATTTTGGTAATTTTGGGTTTAAAATATTATTTGTTTTAAGGTTTTAAGAGTTAGACAACCAATGTAAGATGATTTTTTTGTTGTAATTATTTTTGTAGGTTTATTATAATTTCGATCTGACAGTTCCTTTCAAACATTTTAGTACGTCGAATTTCGACGGGTTGCAACTCGTTTTATTAACGATTGAAAATTTGAACAAGATAAATATATAAATAAATAAATATAGGGAGAGTGTGAGCTAATAGTAGGAATTGAAAAAAAATAAAGAAATTTTTAAAATGACATTGTACAAATACCTATTGTATAACATTGTACATACACCTATAGTATCAACGTTTTCAAAAGCATATATTTTTAATTTTATCCATTTTGAAGCGAGTGGGGATGATCTACTACTATAATTTAAAATAAATTGCAGATTAAATGTTTCAAATACATTGTTCAAAAACTCTATTTATTTGCGAGAGTGTGTATGTGTGTCCGTGTCGTGTCGTGTCGTGCGTGCATGATGTGGTTTTAAAATAGTTACTCGTTCGTATGACATTACAAAATCACTATAATTTTCTTTTCGATACAGCCCTAGAAGACGTACGTCAAAAAGAAAATAAAAAGTCAACATGAGGTTACAACCACTAATAAGTAAAAAAGCCTCCTGAGTACGCTGACACACATTGTCACTTACTAATTTGTATCACTTCACACATTCAAAGTAGCTTATGATTATAGGGTAAGGCGACAATAGCATTATTTGCTCAGTGATTGTTCACAACCATTACCGGACTCAAATTACTAAAAGACACTGCTGTCGTTACAAAAAAAAGAGATCGTAATCGTCAAGTTTATTAGCAGAGTCTTCGGGTACTTTTTCTGAAGTCTTTTCAAGGTAATTGGTTGACAAATCAAGTCGGTTGCCTTTTGTGGCATACAGAATAAGAGCCTTAGCATTTCCGAGAACGTGTCCAAGTTGTTTGATAATTGGAGAAACACACAATGAAATACAAATGTTAGGCATATGGGGATACATCTGACAAACTAAATGAATTAAACATACACAATAATTCATGATATCAATCACACAAAAGCCTGTCACATTTATTCAAATGATCGCTGTTGTGGACAAAGCTAACAATTAAAGTCTAATTTGTAATACATGGTGAAAAATAATTACTTTCTAGCACTTTCAATGAGTTATAAAGATAAATTAAAGGACAGATAAATGATAAACTGTGTATGTGTAATACGTGTGGGAGAAAAAACACTGCACAATTGGGTGCAAAACATCTTTTGTAGCAAAAAATATGTCAAATAAAGCGAAATAGACATTTTTTTCTTTTTAACTACTCTCTGACACGAATTAAAATTCACCCAAGTTAATTTTCATTTATTAACAGTTTTTTTAACATACACTGACACCAAGATACGATTAAATTTAGAATGCAATACCATGAAGTTTAAGATTTCAATATATTCTAAATCAGTAAGGATTAACAATAGTGCAGTGGTGCAGAATATGTCCGATCCGGCGATCTAGGATCGGGGGAAATTTTAACCACCTGGGGAATTTTTGCAGAAACGTATATAATTGATTTCGATTTTAACAACGAATTCCATAATTCCCTGAGATAGAAAAATTTCACTGCAAATAAAAAGATCTGTATGGCGACCCTCACAAAATCGATCTCAGAATAATATGTACAACCGTATATCAAGGGTGATACTGTTTCGAATTTTCCAAAAATTTAAGGCATTCGGTTCCGAAAATTAAATAAAAATCGGTCACCAATTTGAAAATTCGGGCATAAAAATACCGCGAATTTTGTCCAAGAATTACGGAACAAACGCGAATTTCGTCACAAGATCGCAAAATAACCGCAAATTTCGTCAAAAGGTCACGAAACAACCGCAAATTTCGTCAAAAGATCTCAAAACAATCGCGAATTTCGTCAAGAGGTAAAATAACCGCGATTTTCGTAAAACAGGGCGAAATAACCGCGAATTTCGTCAAAGGAACGCGAAAACCCGCCGCAAATTTCGTTAAAAGATCGCGAAATAACCGTAAATTTCGTTAAAATATCGCGAAACAACCACGAATTTCGTCAAAGGGCCGCGAAAAAAACATAGTGCTGGGAGTGGATTTCCCTCCTTCTCCCACTCTGCTGTAACCTGCTGTGAATTTCAGATTTTTTTTTTTTTTTTTCACTCAGAATAACTCTTGCCATTATATTACTCGCGCATAAGTTGAGAAATACTGGTAAAATAAATTTCTATACCTACGGTAATACAGCATTTACCTATAGCATACCGTAAAATTTCGGGGAAATTTTCATGCGGATTGGGGGAAATGTTGGGAGTAGAAACATTTTCCGCACCCCTGCAACAGTGCTTCTAATAAATTGTGAATAAATAAAGATAAGGCCGGATAACTTTTCAGCTACGATAGTAGTATGATTGAAGATCAAAACAATTTTTTTACAAAAATAATGACAAGAGATGTTGAATCAAAAAATGGCTTGTCTCTGCGATTATTTAAAATCTAATTTGCATCAAAATACAATTCGTCTCTTAGATATTTATTTAGAACAATAATAATATAAAAACGACTCAATACTATTTTATGCTGTGATTGATTGCTGGAACTTTATATGTTCAAATAGCTCTATGGTCTCTACAGCAGTATGCACTACATGGTCAAAAAAACACGGACGCTTTCCATTTTAGACGATTTAGCTATTACCATTAAATATGAATACAATGAAAGTTTCGAGATCAATTTCAACACAAATGCGAAAAGCACTTTAATGTTGAATACGCATTGTTTTGAAATACGCAAGCAGACGAATGTGTTTCCGCAGATGGAGTAATACTTAGCTGCAAAAGTAACTTTATTCATACATGGGATGATTTAAATAAATCTGATCATTGCCATTTCTCAAAGGAAATGAATGTCTATATGTAGATTCTCTGCTTCATGACAGACTGTTAATAGACAAAATTTACAATGCAAAGGAGCAGCAACAATTGAATCCGTTATAAAAGTCGACAATGACAATATAGAAGCCTGATCTCATCAAACGAGGAAGATGTTGGGGCAACGCTCAACCTTAACCTCGACTTTACTATAATCTCAATCCTTCCTACAATAGCTGGCTAGTCGATCCTACCTACCTACTAATGACAAGCTTCCACGTTCTGTAATTTTTAAATCATAAGCAACACATAAAAAAAGAAAGTCACAAAACATAAAAAGAAAAATTGATCTTCTTTAATTTTTCGATATAATTTCAAAAATATAGCGTAATAATTAGTTTATTTCTGACTTGTTTTTCGGCGAATAAAGCTCATGCAGATGTACTCCCACCCTCTAAATGCCAATGCCACTTTTTTATGCTTCAATGGCATCTATAATTTAAAAATAAGATGATAACAATACAGTTATCTTTCTAATACTGAGATACGACCCTCCTAATGATAAGAAAAAAATCTTATTGTTCATCACTGATCGTTATCTGCAAAGTAAAAGCACATCAAAAAGAGCGCATACACAAACTGTTTCCAAAAGTCACGACTGATTTAAAAATAATACAATTCAAAATTTGGAAATTTTTAGAAAAAGAGAAAAAAAAAACCCGCTGTATTTGTAAAAAAAAAAACAAGTTACAGTAAAAATATCTCTGAGTCGACACCTGAATAAGTTAGTTATACTCATAACAGTCTAATCTTGATAACACCCGAATTTCTGTATCTCATCTACGTTTCATGGACAGTAAATGTATTGAAACATTCGTTTATCCGTCCCTATTTTGTTGCTATACAGAATACGTCGTCATTATCATATCAGAAAACGTCCTCAGTCGTTTATAAATTGACCCCAGTGGGTTGTGATATGTATCTTTTAATCGCCTATAAATCGTTTTCGTATTTAAATGAATTTGCAGCATTGTCATATAACCAGGCGGTGTGAAATTCAGACTATTTCTGGGAAGGATTTCGGCAGATCGGGAGGGGATGAGAGGTTCTACTAGCCAGGGTTGGCAAGTTTCTGCCAGAGTGGTTAAAACCAGCGGTTATAACCGGTTAAAACCGGCATGGCAGAAACTAGTTTCTGCCAGTAAGTGGCAAAAACTGGCAGAAACTCAGAAATAATATTAATAAGAACTTTAATGTGCAATGATTCTTAATTCATACATGTATTTGATGTGTAAACAATTAAGTTAAAAATTAAAATTAAATATTATGAATGTTATTCAAAGTTGTAAAAAAGTTTCAAAATTATCATATAAATATACTTTGTTTATATAATAATAGGTACTAATTTTTTTTCACTTGAAAATCTGAAATTTTCAATGGTAGTCTGATGCTGTACAAGTTTAACTATTTTATATTATTGTTTAGAGTTGAATTTTTATTTAAAAGTAAAAAAAAGAAATTTACAAAAAAATCTGTGATATTTTAACAAATGTATTTTCCAGAGTATTTTTAAATAAATAATACAATGCAATAATTTAAAGATTATGATTCTTGTGAAAATATATAAGTAAATAATTGAAGCACAATAAATAACAGAAAAAAAAATTTAATGAAATATCTTGCACAATTATTTTACAATATTGAAAGAACAAAATTGCCACTCAAATATACTATTATTACTTTTTCCACAGAACATTCCATAGCATAGGACAAAATTTTGCTAATCTTTCTGAACACACTGTTTCTTTGTTTTGAATGAAAGAAAAGTTTGAAAATATTCTTTCAAGACTATCATCACTTGCTGGCAATGTCATTATTGAGGATGCAAATTTGACAAATCCTCATTTTCACCAGTATTCGTTTTTAAAGATGACCACCACATAGAAGGTAAGAGCAAGACATTTTCTAGGGCTTCCGTGGAGAAATATGTTTCTGGGGCAGGAGTCGATTTTGCTTCAAAGGATATTATATGTGGCACAAAATTGGGATTAATATCAGAAAGCAATTTCCTTGCCTTTTCTTTATGCTCATATGTCAATTTTGATCCCATATACTTAGGATGAAGTAAATAAGTTAGCATATGGTAGTCGGTTATTACCGTATCAAATCTGCTTTGGACCTTTGTAGTTGTTTGTTTTGTAAGTGCAAAATGTGGTTGGAACATTTTCAACTAACAGTCTTAATAAAAAAGCTAAAATCTTTAACAACGATTTTATGCACAAATAACATACAGACACGACAAAAATATCCCATATAATCGTTTTTTGTCGTGTCTGTACGTTATTTGTGCGTAAAATCATTGTTAAAGATTTTAGCTTTTTTACTAAAATTCGCACAAAGTTTGATCTATGCTTATAAGTCTTAAATTGAAAAAAAAAAAAAAAGTCAGATTTGTTCCTTTGAATACTGTATTTAAATGAAATGTTTTTTAAATTCATGGAATTACAAGATCCGCATATAACTATAACATTTCTATGAGAGATAATTTATAGTGTTATTAAATTATTACGTTAAATTACAGAAAATTATTTTGAGCAAGTATTGAATATTTTTCTTTTCTTTTCATTGTTTAATTTAAAATAAGTATTGGATATAGTTTTGTATTTGATTTTTAAACTGAAATTTTAAAGTACTCTAATAATTGTTTACATATAAAATTATATAACCATACTATAACAAAAATTTTATCTGTTACATTACTCATTTTTTCTAATACAAATCTATTTATCTTTTAATTAAAACTACCCAAAATATTTCATTTGTTATTTATACGGAATAAAATGTACTTAAGGAATTTAATACTAGTAAAAGAGTCTCAGATTATGTCATGAAATGTGTTTATGCCAGTTGTTGCCAGTTTCTGCCGGTTAAAACCGGTTATTACCAGTTTCTGCCACTGGCAAGGCAGAAACCCTTTTTTGCCGGCAAATAGCCAGCCCTGCTACTAGCAGGGTTGGATTTTTACCGGTAAAACCATGGTAAACCTTTTTACCATGGTAAAAACTAGGTTATTACCGGTAAAAACCTGGGAAAAAGTGGTAAAAACCTTAGGATACAATGAATTCTTTCTTCAAATTGAATTTGCTGGTGCAGGTCGAGTACTGCAGTTCCAAGGACAGATTGGTAAATTGAGCTAAACATTTGGTTTTTATTAAAATGATAAAGTTTTTTAAGTGTGATAAAAGCGTACTTATAATTTTTCTTTTCCTTTTGCTTTAAGTAAAAATTAGTAAACTATTCTCCATTAAGATAAATATACTAATAAATATTGCAATGCTAATTTTCATAATAATAGTTATAGTAAGTTTTAGTTTTAATATTGATAAACGCACAATAATATATTAAAAATTTCCAATTCTTTCTTGGAAAACATGGATGAAAGTTTTCCGGTCCTTTTTATATTCCTTAAAAACCATTATTTTCGTATAGCATTCATTTACTTACCTAATCAGAAATTAAATTAGGTGAATGTTTTTATAGTGGTATTAAATTTTCGGAAAACTTTCACCCCTTGAAAAATGAAAAAAAAAATGGTAGATAAATTTTCATAAGTGACAAAAACAGTCAAACAAATAAGTTTTTTTCAAAGGTGGTAAAAACCCTGGTAAAAACACGTTTTTCCAAAGACGGTAAAAACCATGGTTAAAACCGGTAAAAACCATCAAACGGTAAATACCGTCCAACCCTGTCTACTAGACCAATGATACGCATAGAATCCCAAATCTTCAAGATAGGAACATTTTGATGCTCAAACGGAGATGTCCTGTTCGAGCCAGACTCTGAATTCATCCCCGAACCTATGAACTATATTTTTGTGGTTCGCTATATTACAAAACCAAATGTTCCAGTACCGGAAAATTTACGATTGCACTTCTGTTAAGGCTTCAAGAAATCGTAATCGGTTACAAAAACTGCGTAATCGCATAGTAATGATAATCATGAATTTTGGTTCCGAAATATTAACAAAATAATCGCAATCAAGAACATTTTCACAGATTACAATCATAATCTAATCGTAATCCTACATCGCTTACAATCCTGCCACTAGTTACTTTACATTAATGTAGCAAATAATTACTCATCGTTGAGATAGGTTTAAAAGTAAGAAATTCATGCCTGGAAATTATTAAAAAAGTCACTAAATTAAGTTAAAGTTTTTAATCAAAATTCATTCGAAAATACATCCCCTCCCCCTATATTATGGTGTAAAAACTGAAATTGTGCAATGTTTAGAAAAGATGTATGAGCGATAAAAATAGTAACCTATATCTTGGAACCGTCCGAAAGTGGTCAACACATTTCTGAGGACGACAGAAAAGCCAGTAGTAAAAGAAATAGGGCTTTGTCGCTAAAAACAAAAATCAAACGTAATAAGTACGTAAGATAAATTCACCTAATCTAAATATATCTTTTTTAATATAGAATAGAAGGTGTATCCCAGTTTAATGAAATAATCCTGATAAATATAAACAAACATAAAACTTAGAATTATATTTATTAAAAGAGATAAAAAACAGTAAGAGGAAATGCCCTCCATCTGGCACAAATAAAGATTTTTCCCGCCTCTTTCACGCATACCGTATCACTCATTATCTTAAATCACAGAACCGAGAACGGAATAAGCGAGGAAAAGAAATTACTTTCTCGCTCCCAATTAAAGCTAAACTTAGCACGTCCTGAGCAGTTTTTTTTAACGGCGAAACTAGGTTTTTCTAAGCACTTCGAATAACTTCGATAATCTTTAATAATCCAGTCGAATGGTAGAAATTTGACGCTGACGGTAGAAATGCTCACCAAACAAAAATTAAAAAGTTAATTTTGATGAAATGTCAGAATACACCTGAATTAAAAAATTTCAATCAATTAAGGTCAGCTGGAGTAATTCTAAACAGATTTCGATGCTTTTCAGTAGCGGTTCAATTATTTATTATAAGGTATATATACATTTTTATTCGCCTAGCTGATATTTTACGCTTCTAGAACAAATTTATGTGGAAACTAACTTATCCAGAATGATTTCAACACAAATGGCAGCCAGCTTAGAATTACCTCCACGTTTTTACATTTACCCCAGGGACTAAGGTTGGTTGGTTGATTTTATGTCGGCCAATTATCAGCACGTGGGATATAGAGCCGGCCTTAAGGGGGGGGGGGGGGGGGGGGAGCCCAGAGACTAAGGAGTCAATGCAAATAGCAATATTTATTTCAGGATGGTAAAGGGTGCAGAGTGTCACACACGTAACGCAGGCTTTAATTTGCATTTATTCAATTATTTATTAAATTTTAATGTTAATTCTGATTTTAAGTGGTATGGTAAATAAGTTGTTACCATATTTTTAAATTTTAATGTGTGGCAATAAAACTCGCAGAAATATATCATTTAATTTCATTACTCAAAATGTGATTTTTTCCGAGCAAATTTTGAGCAATGAAATTAAATTATATACGTCTGTGAGTTTTATTGCCACACATTTAAATTTAAAAATATGGTAATAACTTATTTACCATACCACTTAAAATCAGAATTAACATTAACATTTAATAAATAATTGAATAAATGCAAATTAAAGCCTGCGTTACGTGTGTGACACTCTGCACGGAATCGCCCTAAAAAGAAAGAGCAGTAGCTGATGCATGAATATTAGAAAGTACTGCCTTACTTATTCTCACCGTTTGAATATGACCACATTATTACCCCATTTGGCAGTTTACAATTACCTTAATCTTTAGCTTTTGACGTTTCCATAGATCATAAAGTAGAAGATGGGGCTCTGTAGATATCAGAGTATAGTAACGGATGTTCATGAAGTAAAGATTTAAGAAAAATTCTTGTTAAGTCATTCTTGACTCGTTTCACTTAACTATTCAAAAATCCGCATTGGGTTTAGAAAACGTTCTTAAAAAAAACAAAGAATATTAGAATGAATCCAGTTTTTCTACAGCAGACACGACATAGAACACATTCTTGGACGCAGGTCTTGGTGCCTCAAGCTGACAAATAATGTATTCCAACGGGTATAATATCATTACATTGCTATAGTTGGCATTTCCACGATTTAAAATTTTTCAGCATTGTGCGAATTCTCTGGGCCATCAGCTGTAACTTTAAATACTTTCCTGGAAAGCCCTCATAATAAAAAATTATGTGTTCCCTAACTGTTCGAAAACATTTGTTTAATTATATAAATGAATACATGGATTTCATACCTTCTATAATATTCTAGTTTCTTCTAATACAGTAAATTCTGTCTAAGGCGGACTCTGTGCAAGCCGGAAATCTGTCTACCTCGGAAAAATTTTCAAGTCCCGGCGAACCCATAGAAAATAACATTAATTCTTGTTGCATAAGCCGGAATCTGTCTAACGCGGAAACGGAAATGTTTTTAAGGTCCCACCAAAACCAAAATTTTGCATAAGGCGGAAAAAAGGATATTTTAAACATGAAAAGCATTCAGTTTATGAAACTTTAAAACCGATATACATACGTCATATACTCAATGCCGATAATTTTAATTAAATTCCGTAATAGTTTTAAAAAGTTAATTTAAATGACGAGAAACTGCTTAAATTTTAACGAGTTCTTGCATTTAAAAAGTGAAATCATCATTTTTCCTATATAAATTTGCATGTAAAAATTATTATTATTAGAAAGACGCACATTTATGAAAATAAGTATTTTCTATGTACACTATATTATGCTTTAAGGCTGTACTCAAATTCAAAGTGATAGCTTACTGTCTCATTCCCGAAGTTATTCCGTCTGTCTGTGTGTGCGTGTTTGGGTGTAAGCTTCAAATTTGCACGTATTGCAGCAGTACTAAGAAATTGAATAGCATTTCTCATTTATCTGTAAAGACTTTTAGAATTTCAGTTTTCAACCGATTTTCGAGTCAAGACAATCAATTAAAGATCATCATCGTCGAGCGCTTTATTACAACTCAAGATCCAACCTTTTTACTGAAAACATAAAACGTTTTTCGATTGACGTATGCTTCATTTCAATAAATCGCGTGTTCAGAAAACTCGATCATTGCACAGGTTACAGTAGAACCTCTTTTATTCTAAACTCGTTTAACCGAAACTATCGGTTAACCGAAATCCATTTTTAATGTGTTTTTTTTTTTTTTTTTTTTTTTTTTTTTTCATATTCCTTGTGTGCAAGCAGTCTTTTTCGTACTACGAGTACATATAAATAATTTGACCCCCTATCTTAGAGTTCCTTTGAATTTAAATTGAGCCCCCTTAAGCTGCGGAGTGGAACGAAGAAAACGAACAAATTAGCTATTCTGAAGCTTTTGAATGTTTTGCAAAAGGTTTGGCATGGCTGGAGCAGCAGAAGGACTGTGATACTGGTGAACTAATAATAATTAAAAAACTCCGTGACAGAGCTTCAAAGCAAAAACAATCGAGACTACTACAAACAAAACATTTTTTCAAACTCTTGTGATATAGGTAAAGGGTACTTAATTTTAAAATTAAAATTCAGTTAATTTATTATTGTTTCTATTTTGCTATTGCTTTATTTTCATTAAGCACTTGTTATCATAATAATAAATATTGCATATATTTCTCCTTAATCTTAAAATGGAAGCATTCTCGATTATCCGAAAATTTCGATTTTCCGAAAGAGGGTCGGTCCTAATTACTTCGGATAATCGAGGTTCTACTGTATTTGTTCTTCGTCGTTTTACCTTGTCTAAGGATATAAGTACAGCGTAAAAGTTTCTTCAAAATCTAAACTCAATACTCAATCGCTGCAGGATAAAGCCGAATTAACCAAATTAAAAGAAAAATAATTATTCTGTGGGAGAACTTTGTATTAGGTCTAATTATGGCAAAACTCAAATTTATGATGCTTAAAAAGAAAGAGCTGAAAATATCCAATAGAAAGAGGAAACGTGCTGTGAAAGATGAAGACATTAATGCATTGACTTTTGAATGTTTTTCGATTGCTAGAGTGAACATTTTGCGGACATCTGGACTATATTGCGAAAAAATAGGTAAAATGGATTTTAAAGCTTCCAGTGAATGGTTAATGAGTTTCCATAATCTACACAACATTGCCATGAAGCATGCTTGCTGACACCCGAAAGATGTCCCACAGCATGAAATTCGTTAATGGAAAGGAAACTTTCATCTACTGATTGAAAGGTATCAAGAGAAGGACATATCATTGCGATGAGACTGTACTATTTTATCGTGTGTGCCAAATAAGTCCCTAAACCTCCAACGAGCGTGTCACTGTTCGCTTTTTGCGAATTTGTAGAGCAGTTTATAAAAAAAGTTAGTGATTTTAAAAATAGAAAACGACGTTATGTTTCAAGAATGTAAATATTGTTAAACTGCCTGTGACCTGGAGATCTCAGAAAAAATACTTGGTTGTCGATTGTTTTAATGGAGGTGTGGCTGAAGGAGTTCAATAGACGAATGATAGAAGAAACTAAAAAATGAAATTTGTTCCTCGATAATGCACCTTGTCATGCCGACATCAAACTGTTGAATATAAATTTGCAATTTCTTGCTGCAGATAATATTGTATAGTGACACAACTAATGGATCAATGAGCTATTAAAATACTGAAACCTATTACAAAAGATATCTGTTGCGGTCGATTATTGCCTCTTTTGATGATTGTTCTTCAGCCACCAACCTGACAAAAAATAAAATAAAATAAATTTAAAAAAAAGTGTTTTCGATGCTGTTAAATGGATTTCCAAACTTTGCTCAGAAATGCCGCCTGAAAAGACTAACCGTTGCCTTAGGAAAGCAAATGAGGATGACCACGCTTCTGAAAACGTTGAAGACAGCAGTGCAATTCAAACAGGTCGGCTTGAGAAGTATTAGGCACCTCGAAATTATTTTTCTTGTTTAGAGAAATTAAAAAAAAATAATAATACCGATAATAACTACCCCACGCGTTAGTGTAGAATGCATGGTAAACCGAAATAAAAACAAATATCGATAAAGGATTATTTTTTTTTTGATTTTTTAAACTACCATGCGAAATATAAAGTATGTAATTGTATTGATTAAATTAAATTATTTTCATTAAATTTCAGAATTAGAGCAATATCTTATTGGTAATATTTATTACAAAAATTAAATTTTAAAGATTTTAAATTTTGGTATTTTGGAGGAATGAGTAAAAGAACGAAGTGAAATTTGGGAAGAAAGAAAGGCAAGGGTGGGGGGGGGGGGGATTAAGATTTATTTTAAATCCAAAATTCAAAGAAATGTGGAAGACTTTCACCCCTGATTAAGAATAATGCAAGAATAAAATTAATCACTTTTAAAGACTTTTTGCTGATTTTGCATGAAAGTAAGTACTTTTAAGCACCAAAACTTCTATTTGAAAAATGTAAGCACTTTTAAGGACTTTCAAGGACCGTACGAACCCTGTTAAATACTGGAAGTTAAATCTACGATCACTATAGAAAATCAACATAACTGAACGGAATAAAATCATAATGGTGTAAGATAATTACAAATTGAAAATTCTTAAATTCAGAAAAGTTTTCAGTCGGCAAACTATTTCTGAACCACGAATAGAACAGTAATGACTAAGATTAACTTCATTATCTGATTTAACCATCAGTAAGAAAAATATAAACATTCAGTGCACAAAAAAATGTGAATAGGGGGAAGAGAGGAGAGGAGCTCTTTTAGGAAATCATTACCATCACGATCACAAAATGAAATACTAATAAGACAAAGTAACAACGGTACGATCATTTGAAAAAGAGCAGGCATGGTGGCTGATCCCGAAAAGTGATCTTATCCTTTCTCTCGCATTTAAAGGAATTATTCCCTGTCAAATCGAGACAACTCATTAACCATTCTTTCTTTTGGATGAGCGCCCTTATTGTGCAAGTTCACTTATGACAAAAAGAGATAAAGCACTGACCGTAGCATCTAAGATTACATCCGCTGATCACAAGAATCAAAGTAGTTTGCAAGAATTGAAATTGAAGCAGAACATACAATTCAATGCACAGTGCGATAAAACCAATTCTAACGCAAGCACGGCTATAGCAAAAAGATTGGCCTTAGTTTATAAAAGGCAGACTGGCCTGGCTTTATTAAAAAAGACTGTCCCTTTCTTTTATTCCAAGCCTGATTTTTATTGACTTTTCTTTAATTGCATATCTTACACCTGCTATATGTTAATTTATTTTACTAACAGCCATTTTGTCTAAAATAGAACTAAAATCTTGTTATATAATTTATATAACCCCTAGATGGGATATATTTTATCCCACCTACGATTAATGAAGATTTGCACCAGAAAATATTTATTAAATTTTACTTTTCTAACTTTGGTGGAAAAAAGTCGTAAAATTGATTTTCCTTGTTTTGTAATAAATCTTTTTGCAGACTCCGGTGTGAATTCGGCATTACAGAAACACAATTACTTGCCCCTCAAAGGGTTAAAATCGTGCTTAGATTTTCATTATTATAGTCAATTAATACACGTGAAAAGACTCCGAAATCGTAAATATCCAAATATGATAAGAAAAACTTATACTGTAGGTATCATAGCATTTGTTAGACTTATTAAAGACTAATTCATATTTTTAAATTTTAAGAATTACAGTAAAATATTAAACAAAATCAGCGGCGGTTCATAGTTAAAATAGATGTGTGGGGTGGGGTTGGGGAGGAAGTGTTTACTGTAGAAATGCGAAGTTTCTTATACTGATTAAATGCTTTAGGAATAGTGAATTTAAATGTGGGTATATACTCGATCATTAACTAAAAGGTTATTGTATATTAATATTAAAATTTCAAAGCTATTGTATAAAATTTAGTGAATTTTTAAATCAAAATGTGCGTAATATTAATCATACGGCAAAATGCGCGGACTACGGCAAAATGACTTCAGGGATAGAGAATGTATCAAGCCAGAAATGGAAACTATATTAAAAACCTAAAAGATAACTCATTTAATAACGAATTTGGAATTCCAATCCTGCCAAGAAATTTATTAATTGGTTAATTGAAATTTGAACATACACATTAGAATGCCAAGAGCTAATCTTGAGAAAGTTTATATTATGAAGCAAAGTTAGGCCAATTTGCATTTTTTTTTTTTTTTTTTTTTTTTTTTTTGCACTACAGTAAATATAGGGAATCGAATACTTTAAATTCATATAAATCAAAAACTATTTATTTTTACATGGAACTTTAAAGATTTGAGACAGGAGTGCAGTGGAGGTTATACGGAGGTACACTTCGTAGTACTGGATTCTTTTTTCGCATACTCTTTCGTTCTCGAATAAAGCTATAAGGGTGCATCTAGTGTATACCACCTTCTGCCTTTAGAGTATACCCTCCGATTATTTTACGACTACTACGCTGGGTCTTAACCATTCATAAAAATAAATTAAATACAGCAGAACACGTACAAAATTCGATCATTACATACCTCTGTAACCTGTCAAAAGATTGGGGCTGAACAAGGATTTTAATAAAGTGAAAAACTGCACTTTTAATAGCGCGTTTACTAAAAAATTATTTGTCGGATTCCAATTTACATTCGATTACTTATTCACTTGGCATTTGGCATGCCCAATTCCATACAAACATGAAATTTGTTTCCATGACAAATAGAACGCGAGAGGTATAGAGGTGTCAAAACCCCATTTTGTTCAATCCGCGTAATATAAACTATTTAAGGGTGTTCTCAAATCCAAAAGGACAACTTTCTGACATAAGTTTTAATTTATTTTTGTTCGAAAATGCATGAAACTAGCTGCTGTTGTTGTTCAGAAACTATGTAATTGAGCTGTTTTTTCCATTTTTTTTTTTTTTTTGCAAACACAATAGATCTTTCAGAAAATAGTGTCAAAGTAGGCGTTTTGAACCGAATTTCCGCGCGAAGGAAGAAAGAGCACTCAAGAGCGGGTGAAAAACGCGTTTGTCACGTGATCAAATTCGCTTATAACTCAATAAGTAATTGATTGATCAAAAAATGGAAAAAACAGTTCAATTCCAAATCGCTTCCATGGCCAGACTTCCAATTTTATACCTTTCCGTTAAAAAATGAATTTGTAAATGTGTCAAAACGTTTTGTGCTTGTTGAGCAGAGCAGTTAAGAACAGCCTTAATCTTGAAATCGTTTAGCAACAAATGGCGGAAATTCATTTCTTTTGTTAGTTGGTCATTGAGTTAGTGTTTTTTGTTCGTGCCGAGAAACTCGGTCCAGTTTCTATGACAAGACAAGTATAAAGATGGGTTAACAAATATAGATTCTTTATAAACATTCACATTAAAAGCTTTTCGCAAAAGGCCTGTGCATTACTATAACATTCCAAAAATAGTGTCTAACAGCGTCTATAAAAGCTAAAAATTCCTTGAACTTGATATTCATACAAAGGAAGCCACCAATCACATATTTTAACAAACCAAACGTCACGCATCGAAAATCGTTTAGTGAACTACTACAAGAAAAGAAGAATCAATTTTAACTTCAATTGTTCTCACAGCAGTTGGCAACATTAGGGCACTTTGACCTTGAGGTTGAAGAACTTATTGTGCACGTAAAATTCCTTATTGCAATATGAAAGGAGAACGTCTTAAACATATAAACTGGTAGTTAACACATTTGACGAACACTTTAACAAAGTTCAGTATTATCTGTTATAAATAGATATACTAAAGTGATAAAAAAAAAATTAATTAAATAAAAGCCATTGAAATTAGCTTTTTTATTGTATTATTATAAAGAAACCATATAAAAAGTACCTAAATAAAGTAAAATCAGCAAAGTAAATGCAAGTTAATAAACTACTCGAGAGCTAGATTTCAAATTAGTTTTACAAGCCATTAAAAAAACTTGTTTTCGCAGAGCAAACTGAATCGGTAACAAAGTTTTTCAAAGCATTTTATTGATTCGATTGATTTTTTTTTTCTTTTTTAAGGTCAATTATTGTAAAATCAATTTCGAAAATCAACAAATGAAAAATAATCCGATTACTTTTTAAGAATTCTTGAATTATTTAATTTCATCTACTAATATTCATGCGGTATTTAAAACAAATGGAAAAACATGGATCGGCAAAATTGCACATAGCAATCTTCTACAGTATACTTCATCACTCCCTAAGGTCTAAATTTATTTGACAAAACATTCGCGTCCACCACTCTGAAAAGGCCACTAAGTTTCTTTTCGTAAAGAAACTTCCTAATTCTCCTTTTTTTGCGTCTGTGTGTGATTCTTTATTATATAAAAATATTAATTTAGGCTTAGGACGAAAACAACAAGCATTTCAAAAAGAGGTAAATAGGTGAATACTTAAAATAAAAATTGGAAAGAAAGAAAGAATGTTTAAGGGGGTCCGGGACACAAAAATCTCCAAATTTTCTAAAAAACTTTTATTGCACTAAAAATTTCTCTGTGTTTCTCTGCTTAAAATGGCGTTTAAATCATGTTTTTATCTTAATTAAAACAGGAAATATTAAATTTTTCGTTTTGGTTTGTTTTCAAAATCTAGCTTTCAAGCAATGGTTGTCATGAAAACGATTTCTTGTGAAAATGCGTTTTTCTTCATAAAGGCTTTTTTCCACATTTCTTGTAGTATTTAAATCGTTATCAGTCAAGAACCGTTAAAGATAAATGGTTCAAACTTGGAACATGTCTTTTTCAATTGTTTTACTTTAATTTTGATTCAGCAAATTAGAAAAAAAAAAAAAATTTACTTTTGAAAATATGATTTTTTTTTTTTAAGTTACACCCTTTTTTTTTTTATTAATATTTTTAAAAATGTTGAATCTGAAGTGAAACTTATGCATTTCTGTTTATTTAAATGATAAAGAATTGAAATTCTACGAATAATATTTCGAGTTATAACGATTTTGAATTACCCCACTTTTTTAATGAATTTTAAATTAAGATTTTTTTTTTTTTTAAATATATGAGAAGTTTTATGATGCGATTTTGTTTACATATAACATGGTTAACCATCGCAAAAAAAAAAAAAAAAAAAAAAAAATCAAAATTTTAACTCAATAAATAAAAATTATTTTAAATTGTGTCCTGGACCCCCTTAAATAAAAAGAACATACATAGGGTGAAAGTCCCAGTTATTGACACCTAACCAAAAACTGAAACTTCAGCAAAAATCTAACTCAAATAAGTATTTTCTTGTAAAATTCTGCAAAGTAATGCTTCTAATACTAACTTAGACACTTATTATTTTTTTTTTTTTTTGGAGCGAATGCATTCACCACTAGTAGGCCAAGAACGTATTCAATGAGAAAGGAACTTTTGAGGCAACCACCTTATTTCTGAAATTAAGGTAGTTTTTGTTTATCTATTTGTAATGCAACCGCCGTAAACTTATTCTAAAAATTATACTTGTACAAATTAAGGTACCTGGGCCCATTATGGCCCGGTTCCCAATATGACCCACGTCGTACATTTCATTTACTTTCTTTTTAATTCAATAGATGGCAGTATACGTTCGATCCCCAGGACGATAGAAAGTGAAAAAAATAATAAAGGCGAAGTCGCATCACGTGGGCGACACTACTGGCGGGGGGGGGGGGGGGGGGCGGGGGGGGGTTAAATTGTCGGCCAAAAAAAGTCCTGTTATTTCTTAAAGGTAGGGATGCACCGGATATTGATTTTGCCGGATATCGGATACCGGATATCCGAAGCTCCTTTGCCTGCCGGATTCGGATATCTGGCACTAGATATATTTTTAGTTATATGGTGAATTATTTCTTTATATAAGGCCATCTTAGAACAATAAATTAAAAACATGTTTCACACATCATTAAAAATTTTTAAATGTATTGAAATATAATTTACAAAAACTATATCTCTTTTAATATTCAGGGCTTGAAATTCAAGTTTTCCCAGGAGGGAGTTTCCTACCCAACATTTATAAATGCAGGGGAGTTGAACTGTTAGAAAGGGAGAAAGAAAAATCTTTAAACCCTGTTATTTTTTATGTGCCACTTAAAGAATTACATTTATACAGACATGACAAAATACCATTGAAATAATTTAAATTAACAACTCAAGATAATTATCCAAAATTTTCATTTTATTAAAACAAAGGAACAGAATCAAACTTTATATATACCATGTCTATTATTCAACTTTCACCTAATGTTATGGGCAATTAACAATTGGGTTGCAAAATGAATTTCTTAATTTAGATTTTATTCCTTTTTGCATATTTCAGCCTCTTTCACAAATTATACTTTTGACAAACAGCACAGAGCAATTTTTATAACTTTAGAAATTATTGGAAACAGATGGTTATGCTCTCTTAAAATTTTTTAGAAAACTTTGCAAAATCTGATGTGCATTCATTTTTAACTTACTTGCATAAATAATGCATATCGGTTGGTGATTCTATTGTCAATAACCTACGGTGATTGTATGTCACTTCTGAACAAACTTGTTTTATTATATCCTTAATGGAATTATGTCAGAACTGTAATCCCTGGTATTTTCATTAATTGAACTATGTTCTATGCATTGGAATTTTAAATCCATATCCAAAGTTTGCAAAGGGAATAGTCAATTGATTCCTTCTATTACACGAGAAAAGTTGATTTCAAAGAGCCATGTTGTAATTTCTGTGAACTGCGAGAATCATCTAGTTTGTTGTTTCTAAATATGTTTTTTTTTAAATTCACGAAAGTTTTTTTTTTTTTTTTTTTTTTTTTTTTTTTTCATGTGCATCACGAGTGTAATCTCATTTTGTTTAGTGCTGACTATTGCAGGGTTCATACAGAGTTGGGAAGAAAAAATCCAAGGAGTACCCAAAAAATCCAAGGAGTCCAAAAAATTTTTAAGGATTTGCCTTTTTCTTTTTGTTGTCGATATTTTTATGTGCCGCATCATTATGTGGTATGCACACTCCAATTTTTAATGCCCAATTCGGAGAGAAAAATATTTCAAAAATAAATTTTACTCTATTAGAATCTAATTGTTAGTGCTGAAATTGCACAGT
The DNA here is from genome assembly GCA_963932465.1 of Maratus speciosus. NCBI lineage: Eukaryota > Metazoa > Arthropoda > Arachnida > Araneae > Salticidae > Maratus > Maratus speciosus. The sequence goes on from OZ010792.1 coordinate 555,412,220, forward strand.
ATTCACAATATATTGCTTATTGATTTCGTAAGTTTAAATACAAAACTGTCAATCTACTTTTTTATGCAGTGGCCAATGGTCGTGTCACAGGGGTGATTGTGAGTAAAAAAAAATTCTGAAATTCACAGCAAATCTTCTGAAAAGTTACACCAGCGAGGGTTAGGAGGGGGAAATCCACTGTCGACACTAGCTATCCGTTTTCTCCGTAGCTCTTCGACGAAATGCGCGTTTTATCGCGATCTTTTGACGAAATTTGTCGATTTTTCGCGATCTTTTGACGAAATTTGCCGTTTTTTCGCGATCTTCTGACGAAATTTGCCGTTTACTCGCGATCTTTTAACGAAATTTTTGGGTTTTCGCGATCTTTCGACGAAGCTTGTGGGCTTTTTCGCGATCATTTGACGAAATTTATGGGTGTTTTTTGCGATCTTTTGACGAAATTTGTGGGTTTTTTCACGATCTTTTGACGAAATTTGCGGGGGTTTTCGCGATTATTTGATGAAATTTGCGTTTTCCCCGCGATCGCGATCCTTTGACGAAATTGGCGATTTTCCTGCAAACGATTGACAAAATGTATTTTTTTCGGCGACCATATGTCCGATCTTTCGAATTGGTGGCCGATTTTTTAAAATTTTTGGAAATGAATGCCTTATATTTTCGGAAGTTTCGGACTAGAATTACCCCTAAGTCATATAAATAGAGATTAATCAAACCCCCAAACACTTATTATGTATATCACATACATGATACATCTTAAAGAAAAATTTAAAAAGCAAAAAAAAAAAAGGAATGCTAAATGCAACATACAAGAAAAAATATAACAAGTTTTGAATTTATTCTTTTAGACAGCGGTAATCGCTTTCTTTGAAGGTGAAATTTTGACGAATTCGCATTTTTTTCGCGATCTTATGATGAAATTCGCATTTTTTTCCACGACCTTCTGGGGAAATTCGTTTTTTCGCGATATTTTGAGGAAATTCGCGTCTTTTTAAGAAATCACATTTTTCCCGCGATCTGTTGGAAAAAAATCGCGTTTTTTCATGATCCTTTGACAAAATTTACGAATTTTTTCCGCGATCGATTGACGAAATTTGACGGTATTTTTTTCACGTTTTTTTTTCGCGACTTTCTGGGAAAATTCGCTTTTTTCGCGATCTTTTAATGGAATTCACGTTTTATTTCAATTGTTTAAAACGAATATGATGTTTTTTTTTCGAGATCTTTTGATGAAAACCGCGTGTTTTTCGCGATCCTTGGAGGAAATTCGCGTGTTTTTCGCGATCTTTTGAAGAAATTCACGTGTTTTTCGCGATCTTTTGAGGAAATTCACGTGTTTTTCGCGATCTTTTGAGGAAATTCACGTGTTTTTCGCGATCTTTTGAGGAAATTCACGTGTTTTTCGCGATCTTTTGAGGAAATTCGCGTCTTTTTAAGAAATCAGATTTTTCCCGCGATCTGTTGGAAAAAAATCGCGTTTTTTCATGATCCTTTAACAAAATTTACGAATTTTTTCCGCGATCGATTGACGAAATTTGACGGTATTTTTTTCACTTTTTTTTCGCGACTTTCTGAGAAAATTCGCATTTTTCGCGATCTTTTAATGGAATTCGCGTTTTATTTCGCTTGTTCAACAAATCTGATGTTTTTTTCGCGATCCTTTGACGAAATTCGCGCGTTTTTCGCGATCCTTTGAAGAAATTCGCGAGTTTTTCGCGATCTTTTGAGGAAATTCACGTGTTTTTCGCAATCTTCTGGGGAAATTCGCGTTTCATTTCGATCACTTGACGAAACTAACGTTTTTTTTCGCGATCTTTTGATGGAAACCGTGTGTTTTTCGCGATCTTTTGAGGAAATCTGCTTTTTTTCCTCGATCTTTAACGAAATTCACGTTTTTTTGCTGTCTTTTAAGAAATTCGCGTCTTTTTAAGAAATCCGAGTTTACCCGCGATCTGTTGGAGAAATTCGCGTTTTTTCATGATCCTTTGACAAAATTTACGATTTTTTTCTGCGATCGATTGACGGTATTTTTTTCACTTTTTTTTTCGCAACTTTCTGGGAAAATTCGCTTTTTTCGCGATCTTTTAATGGAATTCGTGTTTTACTTCGATTGTTTAACAAATCTGAAGTTTTTTTCGCGATCCTTTGACGAAATTCGCGCGTTTTTCGTGATCCTTTGAAGAAATTCGTGTGATTTTCACGATCTTTTGAGGAAATTCACGTGTTTTTCGCAATCTTCTGGGGAAATTCGCGTCTCATTTCAACCGTTTGACGAAACTAACGTTTTTTTCGTGATCTTTTGATGGAAACTGTGTGTTTTTGAGCGATCTTTTGAGTAAATCTGCTTTTTTTGTCGATCTTTAACGAAATTCACGTTTTCCCGCGATCTGTAGGAAAAATTCGTGTTTTTTCACGATCCTTTGACAAAATTTACGAAATTCTCCCGCGATCGATTGACGAAATTTGACGGTATTTTTTTGGAACATATTTGCGAAAAACGCGATTTTTCCGAGATTCTTGGCTAAATGCCAAACATCGATAAAATTTAAAATAAAGGTCGGTCGGCTAACAGTGTCAAAAAATGGACTTTACGAAGACGGAGCTAATAATTGTAAAACGGACCTAGTGGGGGCCTTGCCAATCAATGTTGTGCTTTAGATGAATGACGTGCATAAAGGATTTACCGTGCGTTTTTCAAACACGATTTTTTTTTCCTCGGCAGCAATATCGCTTGCGTCCGAAGCCGCAATAGAATATAAGGAGTTTCTAAGTAGTGGTTTGCTTTTCTAAGTAGTTCTAAGTACTTCTTGGGAATGTTTTCATTTCTAAGGAGTTTCCAAGGAGTCTAAGGAGTCTGTGCGAACCCTGCTATTGGCCAATTTGGTAGAGCTCAGTCTCCAATAGCCGTTACTGCCCTTTTAGTTATTTCCTATTTTGGGTACACAGAAAAAACATTGCAAAATACGTAAATCAGTCGTGGAAAAAAATATCACTGATTTCGTGAATCATGGTGAAAATAAATTAACAAGTGGGTAAGTGTGATCACAGATCGCACAGAGGGTTTCGTTTAATATTCCTTTCAAAACACTTTATCCTTTAGAAAAACCTGTTAGTTCCACATTTCGCAAAAAAGGGACGAACTCTATTCTAAACAAAACTCTATCCGAAAGAAACTCGGTTTTACATACTATCCATAGATATATTAGTCGAGGGGATTGGACCCATAGCACCCGAGATAAGTAGGCGCCACTAGCGGTAAAAAGTGGAACTAAAATATGTAAGGCTATGGTACATAATATGAAAGAATGGTCAAAGGGGTGTCGACAAAAGTTGGAAAAGTGCTCCCCGGGTGAAAAGGGTGGAGGTTAGAAAAATTGCTTAAAATATACAAGTTAGAGCACGGAGGAGTAAATAATATAAGACTTTTTGAAATTTTTATGATTTGTCGTGTGGTCTGAGGTATTCAGCTATACATATGCAAAAATTCATGTCTCCAACTTAATTAGGGGCTCTCTTAGAAAGAATTGCTTAAAAGACATATGTGGTAGCCTAAAGGGCTTTTAAACGTAAGGCTTTTTCAAGATTTTATTATTTGTCGCCTGGCCTCCAGGTGTTCTGCTATAAGTATGCAAAATTTCAAATCTCCAGCTCAGTTAAAAGAATTGTTTAAAATACGCATGTGGGAGCCCAAATTGTAAGTATGACTTTTTCAAATTTTATGATTTGTCGCATGATGGTGTTCAGCTATAAGTATGCCAAATTTCACGCCTTCAACCTAAATAAGGTGTCACTTAGAAAGGATTCTTTAAAATACACATGTGGGAGCCCAAATGGTTAAATTGTACGACTTTTTCAAAATTTTATGGTTTGTCATTTGATGTGAGGTGTTCAGCTATAAGTATGCAAAATTTCACTCCTCCAACCTAATTAGGGTTCACTTAGAAAGAATTGTTTAAAATACACATGTTGGAGCCCAAAGGGTTAAATGTACTTTTTAAAAGTTTATGATTTGTCGTTTGATAAGATGTATTCAGCTATAAGTATGCAAAATTTCACTCCTCCAACCTAATTAGGGTTCACTTAGAAAGAATTGTTTAAAATACACATGTGGGAGCCCAAAGGGTTAAATGCACGACTTTTTCAAAATTTTATAGTTTGTCGTTTGATGTGAGATATTCAGCTATAAGCATGCAAAATTTCACGCATCCAACCTAATTAGAGGCTCACATAGAAAGAATTGTTTAAAATTACACATGTGGGAGCCCAAAGGGTTAAATAGACAACTTTTTGAAATTTTTTATGATTTGTCGTTTGATGTGAGGTATTCAGCTATAAGCATGCAAAGTTTCACGCATCCAACCTAATTAGAGGTTCACATAGAAAGAATTGTTTAAAATACACATGTGGGAGCCCAAAGGGTTAAATGCACGACTTTTCAAATTTTTATTATTTGTTGTTTGATGTGAGGTATTCAGCTATAAGTATGCAAAATTTCATACCTCCAACCTAAATAGGGTGTCACTTAGAAAGAATTGTTTAAAATACACATGTGGAAGCTGAAAGGGTTAAAAGTACGACTTTTTCAAAATTTTATGATTTGTCGTTTGATCTGAAGTGTTCAGCTATAAGTATGCAAAATTTCATACCTCCAACCTAAATGGGGTATCACTTAGAAAGAATTGTTTAAAACACACATGTGGGAGCCCAAAGGGTTAAATGTATGACTTTTTCAAAATTTTATGATTTGTCGTTTATTTTAGGTATTCAGCTATAAGTATGCAAAATTTCACTCCTCCAACCTAATTAGGGTTCACTTAGAAAGAATTGTTTAAAATACACATGTGGGAGCCCAAAGGGTTAAATGTACGACTTTTACAAAATTTTATGATTTGTCATATGATGTGTGGTGTTCATCCATATGTATGCAAAATTTCAAGTCTCTAACATGTATAGTTTCTGAGAATGGGCTCTGTGACAGACGGACAGACAGAGGAGCGAGACGAATAGGGTTTCGTTAGATGAACGAAACCCTAAAAAATTTGACGGCAGGTGGTCGCGAGAAATAAACTGAAGTTCGTGGGAAATCGGCAGTGGGAAAATGTCACGGGATTCGCCAATCGATCACGGAAAAACATCGTAAAATTTGCCAGTACGTCACGAGCAAATATCTTGAAATTCCTCAGGTGGTCGCAGAGAAAAAAAAACGCAAAATATTTCAATCAGATGCAGAAAAACAATCGTCACTTTCATCAGTATGTCGCAAGAATAAACACGGAAATTTGCCAATCGGTCACAGAATAAAACTGCCAAACTTATCAGTTGATCACGAGAAAAAAATCTATGAAATTCACCGATTGATCTCCAGAAAAAATCGTGAAATTCATCAGTCAGTCGTGGAGAACAATCGCAAAATTTTTTGGTCAGATGCAGAAAAACAAACATGAATTTTGTCAATTTGTTGTAAGAATAAACTATGAAATCTGCCAATCAATAGCGGAAAATATCACGAAATTTGTCAGTCGGTCCTGAGACTTAATCGTCGTTTAACAAAGAAACATTTTCGGAAAATGATTTTTTAGAAACCGGATCCTCCCGCCCCAATATTCTATAAGCCACGAATCCTGCCATCCTGTCTCGAAAATCAAGCCCTGTAATGTATATTAATAATGTTATATAAAAAATGTAGTTTAAGCATTAAAATATTCTGTTTATTTGTACAATGAAATGCTGATAATTACTATTGGATGTGCATACGGGATTGACTATATTGATAATTGCTAATAACTAATTTGTACAATGAAAGGCTGAAAATTTGTATAACAAATTTAAACCAATTAATATGTATATAGTTGTAGAGTATTTTCACAAAGAAATACATACTTTCGTTTTATAATTTAAACATAAAATATCTACTAATATACCCATGATTAAAGAGTTTTCTCCAAACATAGGTTTAGTTGATGCCGATTTTCTGTTTCAATTATTTAATACTGTTTTATTTTAAGTCACATTTAGTTTTATTTTAAGTTAAATTACTTTGATATTTATAAGTAAAAAGAAAATTACTTTTAATTTTAAATATTTATAATAAAGTTACAAAAATAACTAATTGGATGTGCCAAACCCAAAACTTTCTTCTATCTCATACATCTTAATATTTCAAAAAGTAGTTTCAAATGTTAATACTTTCCATATTATTAGTTCAATATTATACCAACTTTGATTTTGATCTGAAAATTTTTGGTCCAGTCAATTAATCAGAATAAGAATAAGTTAATCTCGATCATGATATTTATTAAAATAAATAATTTTTTCGTTATTCTAGCTGTTTGTGAATAGCCAGCTTAGTAGGATGCGAAGTTCCATTCACTTCACGAGCCGCCAATGTACAGTACAAAAAAAAAAAAAAAAAACTGCGAAATATCGAGAAAATTTTACAAAAAGCGCTGTTACAGTGAGTACCACCTTATGGTGGAATATTTCCAAATTCAAGGAGAAACTGCTGGCCATAGCCAAAAATATACACAAAAAATTGCTTCAATTCTATGCTTAGCTTCATACACTTTTGGATGGTACAATAATGAAAATGACACAAAAAATCGCAATTACAGCGCCCCCTTCCAGTGGAAATGTTTCCATATTGAAGGAGAGCCAGCTGGCTATAGCCAAAAACATTCACAAAAATTGTGGTTCAATTCTATGCATAATTTCATACACTTTTTGATGGTAAGATGGCGACACACGGACACAGACATGTTTTGGGATCTCTGACCCCTAAAACGTCTAAATCCGTCGAAAACCGGAAATCGAAAAAATTTCAATTACAATACTTTCTTCTAGTGAAGATAGAAGAATGTAAAAATAGGCCTGTTTAATTGTTAAACTTAAAAGAAAGAAGAAAATTAATAGTCATACTTTAATAAACAACTTCCAATTTTGTTTTACATTCTGAAAGTAAAGGTACAATTTTCCAAAAGATGTAAACGTAACTTCTTAAATTTATTATAAAGAGTTCAAATATCAATGTTAGGAAAGCTGGCAATTCTTTAAACTTTTGAGAATTACCTTTTACTCATGAATAGTGAACTTACTTTCATATTTTGCATTATAAACAAAGTTGTTTGCATTGTTTGGGTCAAACGATTTCTCTTATCCTTATATATACGCTTTGCTACTCTCTGCCGGATATCCGGCAGAGAAGTCGGATATCCGGTGATTGTGATTCGGATATCCGATGATATTTCGGATATTGAAAAATCAGCCGGATATGCCGGATATCGGATATTTACCGGATATCCGTTGCATCCCTACTTAAAGGCAAAGAATATTTCGAATTATTAATATTTGTTAGCATTTAATACGAAGTAAAAATGAATATAATAACGCCGTTAATCTACTTTTAGATATTATCAATAATTTTATCATTACTTCTTAGTATATCCGTTTTTTGGGGGCAAAATAAAAAAATAGCGGAGGTTCCCATTATGGCCAGGGTGGGCCACTTTTCTGTTATATTTGTGTTTTTACTAATTTAGCTGCCTTTTTTATTATTAGCCATAATTTTGTTTCACTTCTGTTCTTTAATTAATAAATTTCTTAGTAAAAATAAATATATTTTATTTTCTTATTTATTTATTTATTATTATTTATTTATTTATTTATTTATTTTTTTTTAATTTTAAATTTTGTGATTTTTCTGTCTTTCAAAAAAATGCAATTATTATATATATAATATGTACATATAAATATACTATATATAATAATTATAATAGCGTATAATCTATAAAATATAATAATTTGCAATTTTTTTTTTTCAATTTTATAAAAATTTACAAAGTTTCCAATATGGCCCATATGACACTTTTTACATTTCAGCTTATATAGCTTTTAATAGTATAATTACAAGTATAAAGTATTTTATTTTATTTACCACATTAATGCCTCTAAGCAACAGCATAAATAGTATCCGGAAAAAATAATATTAACATGGTGAAAAAAGCAATCTCAAACCTTAGGGTGGCCATAATGGGGCCAGGTATTTTAGTTGAAAACCTATATGATATGTTTTAGGGTCGTGATTTATAGTTTACAGTTATATTTAACTTAGCTTAATTGGGGGGGGGGGGGGGAGCTATTAGTTCCAGGAATTTGATTTCTCCAATTTCTGACAGAGGAATCAGATATTCGTTATATTAAAACGATTGAAATCTATTATTTGAACTCTTAAAAAAAAAAAAAAAAATCTTGTAATAAACACCATTAAAATTTAAATTGTTCTATCAGCATCTGACACCAATTGTCAGTCACTGGTTCATAAATGTCAGTTATTGGACATTTGCATTAATAATAATTTAAAACATGCAAAAAAAGGAACATGCATCTGTACTAAGATATGATATATAAATAAGATTTAAGTATTATTTCTATAGTAAAGATAAAAGTATTTTTAAAACATAAATTCCTTGAAATAACTTTTTTTTTTTTTTTTTTTTGTCTTTGCAAATGAAGTGTTAAACACTGCTTTACTTTGTATAAGTTATTGTTTTTTCAAGATGTTTTTTCATAGGGTTGGGCTTAGTTACTGCAGATGTTTACCCTATTTATGAAAAAATAATATTAATAGAATGCATAATTTTGTAATGTACTATCCTTTCAAAAAGGAAGATAGGTATAAAATGGATTTAAGATTTTGTAATAGTGATTTGAACAAGGAAGAATCCTCAGTGTTAGCTACTGGGGTGTTTCAGCCTACAATTTTGTTAAGATGAAAGAATAAAAACAAAGCAATGCAAATTTATACTCCGTACTTTTAGGAAATTTATGTTTTATAAATTTCATTTCTAATCTGATCGATAAGAGGAAATTCAAAGATTGGTAATGAACTTTATCGTCGGCTTCGCATCGAAGTCAAAACTAAAAATCGATACAAAAATTACAAAATAAAATGACACATATTATATTGTATCGAACGATAAAATATTATACAGGGTGATTCATAAAAGATGGGCAGAACTTTAAGGGGTTATAGTACACTTAAAGACAAATAATATTAAATAGGAGACTAAGGGTCCCAGACGTATTCCCAAGGAGATAGGGGGCATTAAAGTTTAGGGTCCGAAATTTCAAATGATTATAAAACATGGAAAAATTGGTCGATTCGTTTGCGGTTTTTGCAAAAAATTTTCTTTATGCCAGTATTTTCTTGAAATAAAATTTTAAAGTTCAATTTCAAAAAATGCCGATAGGGGGCGCTTTAGACATTGGAGTAACAAACAACTATTTTTTAACGTTATTTTTTGTATTTCTTTAAATGATTTCGAAAGCTTAGACTTAAACTTAAATTTTGATCTAAAAATCTGAGTCCTAACGAGTAGTTAAGTAGCGTAAACTGAAATTTGAAAATTGAAACCCTTCTCCCCCCAGAACAAAAATCAGTTATTCCCGATCTTTGTGTCGTAGATTAGGCTCTAACTACTGCCGCGTTTTGCTAAAATTATTCTTTATGTCAGTATTTTCTTGAAAATAAATTTTAAAGAAAATTTTCAAAAAATTCCGATAGAGGGCACTTTAGACTTTGGAGTAACGAACAACTATTTTATACCGTTATTTTTTGTGTCTCATTAAATGCTTTCTAAAGCTTAGACTTAAATTTTCAGCCCAAAATCTGAATCGTTAGACGTGGTTAAGTTTCTGGGGAGAGGGGTTTGAAATTTCTACTCCTGAGCACAGTTCAGTTTACCATGTCCACACATTGCGTGCTGTGATACGAGGTAAAAAGACACAAATTAGGATTATGTTACCAAAGCATATTTATTAACATGTAATTACAATAAATGTTCAAAATTGTGACCACCAGAGGTTATGCACGCAGAAAAACGGCGAAGAATGGAACGGCGAACATTCGCGAAAACATCAGGCTTTTCGAGCACTTCCCCTACAGCGGCGGAAAGTCTGGCGACCAGTTCCTCGGGGGATTCAATGGGTGTCTCATACATAAGAGCCTTCAATCGTCCCCAAAAAAAGAAATCGAGGGGTGAAAGATCTGGCGAGCGAGCAGGCCAAGCAACAGGACCACCTCGACCAATCCATCTGTTCGGAAATGTGATGTCCAGATAGTTGCGGACGTCTCGTACGTAATGGGCTGGCGCTCCATCGTGCTGGAACCACATGACCCGCCGGATGCGTGGAGGAACAACGTTTAACAGGTCTGGCAGCACATGTTGCAGAAATGTGAGGTATGTTTTACCGTTGAGGCGTTCAGGAAGAAGGTACGGTCCGATTAGGTGGTCTCCGAGGATTCCTGCCCAAACATTGATGGAAAAGCGTCTCTGATGAGCATGTGGATACGTAGCATATGGATTGACATGCGCCCATACATGTGCATTGTGTGTGTTAAATGTACCTTCACGTGTGAAGGTACATTCATCGGTGAAAAGCACAGTTCGTCCAAAATGTGGATTTAGCGCGTTCTGCTGCAGAAACCAGCGGGCGAAATCAATACGATTTGGATAATCCCCTGGAGACAGTTTCTGGACTCGTTGCACATGAAACGGGAGCAAATGTTCATCCTTCAGTACCCTCCAAGTCATGGACTGTGAGGTATCCACCTGCCTAGCCACTGTTCGTGTACTTGTACTTGGCTGCGCCGCTACTACATCCAGAATGGCTTCTGCAACAACTACTGATTCGTCCTCTTTTGCACGACCTGCATTCGACCGGGAAGCGAGAAATGATCCCGTTTCACACAACTGTCTGTGCAAGCGCTCGAAAGTTTTGCGGTTAGGCAACCGCCTGTTGGGAAATCGCTCTCCGTACATTCGTTGTGCCTCTGCACCATTTCCATCTGCCGCTCCGTAAATTAAATGCATCTCAGCCTTTTCCTTATTCGTGAAGGGCACCATCTTCCGATTCATTACTACAGCGACTTACACTTGACTCACCGTTCAGTGGTTTTTATGCCTGAATCGTGTCGAAATTTTGCATACGTGTTCTTCTTCTTCCCCATTTGACATTTGCATACTTTCTGTTTCATTCTTCACCCGGTGACTAGCGTCAGGAATGGAGCTTTAACGTTTGCATGAGCGACGTTTCCAACTGTGCCAGTGCCTTTATGAGTGAATTCCGACTATGCAGTCCTTGACGAAAGTTGTATTTTTGCCTCGTATCACAGCACAGAATCGTTGGGAATGGTTAAGTAGTGCAAACTGAACTATGTTCAGAAGTTGAAATTTGAACCCCCTCCCCTCGCTACTGAACCACGCTCAGCGATTCAGATTTTGAGCTGAAAATTTAAGTTTAAGTCTAAGCTTTAGAAAGCATTTAATGAGACACAAAAATAACGGTATAAAATAGTTGTTCGTTACTCCAAAGTCTAAAGCGCCCTCTATCGGAATTTTTTGAAAATTTTCTTTAAAATTTATTTTTAAGAAAATACTGACATAAAGAATAATTTTAGCAAAACGCGGCAGTAGTTAGAGCCTAATCTACGACACAAAGATCGGGAATAACTGATTTTTGTTCTGGGGGGAGAAGGGTTTCAAATTTCAAATTTCAGTTTATGCTACTTAACTACTCGTTAGGACTCAGATTTTTAGATCAAAATTTAAGTTTAAGTCTAAGCTTTCGAAATCATTTAAAGAAATACAAAAAATAACGTTAAAAAATAGTTGTTTGTTACTCCAAAGTCTAAAGCGCCCCCTATCGGCATTTTTTGAAATTGAACTTTAAAATTTTATTTCAAGAAAATACTGGCATAAAGAAAATTTTTTGCAAAAACCGAAAACGAATCGACCAATTTTTCCATGTTTTATAATCATTTGAAATTTCGGACCCTAAACTTTAATGCCCCCTATCTCCTTGGGAATACGTCTGGGACCCTTAGTCTCCTATTTAATATTATTTGTCTTTAAGTGTACTATAACCCCTTAAAGTTCTGCCCATCTTTTATGAATCACCCTGTATTGTTCTATTTATTTTTGGTCTAGAGATTTTAATTATGTAGGTGCCTCATGAATAAGAATTCTGACATTTATGCTGAGGATGAAGGATTAAACATATCAAGTCACTGCTTTCAAATGCAGATCATTGGCAGCATCAAGTTTTTTTTTTTTTTTTTAAATAGAAGAAAAAAAAAATCAGGAGAAATATGTTGCACGCAGCATCTAAGCAATAGACGGGCCGAAAATTGGGAATCTCCTGCAAAAATTGGTTAAAGTAGCTCGTATCTCTGTTTCTGCATTCCATTTCATTGGTGAAAGTTGTCAAAAATTCTAAAAAGGAGAAAAACTGGCAACAAAATGATAAAAAAAAAGGCGAAAATATTTATATTAAGGGGACAGTTTAGCTCAAAATTGATCAAAAAATCGATTTCTGTTTTTAAATACTAAATGAAAGCCTGTTTAATTGTGAATATTTTGACACCTCATTTTTATCCATACGGCAACTATATCGCGAGATATTGTAAATTTTGTTAATACACCCAATGCAATTATTCACACTAAAACTTTAAATGCCTTTTCTCCATGTTCATATTTTCTTACCTTTCATGTTTTAAAAATACTAAGGCTTTTTTTTTTGTATTTGAAACACAGATATTTAAACTTTTTTGTACATATGTGATAAATTGCGCATGGAATTAGCCTTCAGGTTTTTTTGTTAGACATATATGTATATATATATTTTAAATAAAAGTATATGAAGATGTGTTAGATTTCATCGTTTTACGCTATATATATATATATATCAGTAAAAAAATTATATTAAATGTTTCTAAACATTCATGCGCAGTCTTGTGTAATATACAATTGAAAATCTAAATAGTCGGATGTACAGTCGTGGAAAAAAAAAGTAAACACCCCCTACTAACTCCGCCACAAATTATCGTAGAAGAAAGTTACTGGTACCGAACGATTTTAAATAAAGTCTACTTTTAAATGATGTATATAAAATTTGCTTAGGGGGCCATCTACATATTAAAACGAACCATAACTTCATTTTTTTCAATGGCAATACCCATTTCTGACAGCATAAATGAACTCTACACTCTTCAATTAGCCTAAAAACAAATTTTTATGCAATTCGTACCATAAGTTTCCGAGAAATTAATTATTTTAAAACGAGCGTATTTTAAGGGCTGTATCCAAAATTGAAGTTGGGATCTCGATTGCTAACCGAGAGAGCCGCCTTCTTGATCAAGGCACCTTAAGCAGTCAATGCAGTCTGTTAGATAACAAGGCAACAGAAGAAATTTCAAAATATCTACTCACTTCAATCATAGACGGCCCCTTAAACCACCATTTTGCCGTTTTTTGAGCATAATTTGAAAACTACTTGGAAGAAAAATGTGAAATTTGGGATTTTCATAAAGCAGGACTTAATAAATCTAAATCCATCAAAAAAAAAAAGTAGGTTGCAATTCATAATTTTTTCGAATATTAATTTCATAATTCATATCATAAAATTATAAAAATTGCAAATTCGGCGTATTTATGTTTGGGCACATTAGTTTTATTTCTAAACAAAAAATTACCGCATTAGGAGCATAATTTCAGAAGATATAAATAAAAATATGAAAATGTAATTTAACATTAGAAGCACTAAACTTTGAATGTTTATAATTCAAAAACTTATCACTCAAATGACTTGTAATTTGGTGTCTAGGCATATTTTGAACCGAAGATTTGAAATATCTCGTTAAAATTGGGAATTGCCATTGAAAAAAATGAGGTTTGGGTTCGTTTTAATATGTAGATGACCCCCTAAGCAAATTTTATATACGTCATTTAAAAGTAGACTTTATTTCAAATCGTTCGGTACCAGTAACTTCCGTCTACGATAATTTGTTGAAGAGTTAGTAGGGGGTGTTTACTTTTTTTTTCCACGACTGTACCAATCCCAAAACTTTCTTCTATCTCATACATGTTAATACTTCAAAATTCGCTATCACACTGCCAAAATTACACGGCAATCTATGCCCATCATGAGGATTCTGAAGATATGAAATTCCGTGCATTAGTTCTTGCGATATGACTACCGCTGAAATCGTGTAAATCCAACAAAATGCAGCCTAGCAGCGCCACCTATTGGGTGCTTTACACCAAAACCACCAAGCAACAACTAATGTCAACGTCTAACTGAATCTGAAGTTTGGGGAAAATCCGTGCTTTAGTTTTTCAAATAGAGCTTTTACAAAAATCGTGAAAATTCCAGCATAGCAGCGACACCTATTGAGCGATTAACACCAAAACCTAATCAGCAACAACTTTTGTCAACATCTAACTAAATCTGAAATTAGATGAAAATTGGTGCATTAGTTCTTGAGATAGAGCTATTGCGGGAGTCGTGAAAAATGCAGCACAACAGCGCCACCTGTTGGGCGATTTACACCAACACGCAATCAGCACCAATGCATATCAAGTACTAACTGAATCTGAAGTTTGATGAAAATCCGTTCATTAGTTCTTGAGATTGAGCGATTGCGGAAATCGTGTAAATCCTGCAAAATGCAGCATAGCAGCGCCACCTGTTGAGCGATTTACACCAAAATGTATAAAACGTCAACTCATGCCAAGGACTAACTGAATCTGAAGTTTGATGAAAATCAGTGCATTAGTTCCGGAGATTGAGCCATTGCCGAAATCGTGAAAAATGCTGCATAGCAGCGCTACCTGTTGAGCGATTCACATCAAAAACTAATCAGCACCAATTTATATCAGGGACAGCTGAATATAAATTTTTATTAAATTCCGTTCATTAGTTCTTGAGATAGAGCGCCCACAAAATTTGTGTTACACACACAGACAGACAGACATTTTTTTAAAAACATTTTTTTATGGTTCTCTAACCCTTAAAACGTGTAAATCCATCGAAAACAGAAAATTTTCAAGAATCCAATACTTTCTTCTTGTAAAGATAGATAAAAGTAAAAAGAGCAAAAATACCAATATTTAAAAAAGTAGTAGGGTTTTTAAAAAATTCAAATTTTTGTTAACTTTTTAAAAATTTCAATTAAATACACAGTTATTTTTTTTTCTTCAAAATGTACTTTCAGCTGAACATTGAAATGCAGTGAGTTCACCATTTGAACCATATTTTTTTTTAAAACAAACAAAATTGTTGAAAAGATAAACTGTCTCCTTAAAAAGCGGAAAATCGCAGATTTGCGGAATATCATCCTTGCTAGTTCACAACGTATAGTAAATAATTTACAAAACTGTAAAATCAGAAGATTTTTTCTTTTTTTAATTTATTGTCTTTTAAATAACTTTCTCTCGAAAAGTAAATAACGGGAACGTGCCCAGTGAATAGAACATCGTGTCAGTTCTATGTTTCAGATCTCAGAGATATTGCCAACAAGTAAATTCCAAAGACATGGAAATTACATGTTGTTAGTAATGTCTATTTAATATATGGCTGATTCATGATTCAGATGGAGATGTTTTATACCAATTTCAACCTTGAACTGCATTCTCGATTACATAGTATGTAATAACGGCATTCTCGTTTTTGTGGTTGTTTTTCCAGGCATTCAATAAATATAATAGTTTCTGTGGTTTTGGTATCACGAATATACGTAATTTTCTGAAAAATAAGTATAACCTACATATCATAGAAAGGTAACTTTAATCAGCAGTAATTTCCGATAACTATACAAAGGGATCAATCATAGATGTCGAAGCATTTGGAACCGCAGAATATCCCATAGTGGTTGCTCGTTTCCAAGAGTCTTTAATAAAATTAATAGTTAGTGGTAGGTGGAATTTTCAAACTTCAATCTATAATTTGACGAAAGGAGGCTTTCTTTGATTCGGTTGATCTCTTTTAAGGCACTTATTCAGACCCGATTCAGTGGCTTGAGAGCCAAAATCGTTCAATCATGAGTGTGAGTTTTTAGGAGTAATTAGGAATGAATAATGATATGTACTGAAAACTACGGAAGTGCGAAACGCGAAAAAACAGACCGTTAAATACTCCATTTTCGGGCGAGCATTTGAGGATTTTCACCCCTCGAAACACAAGTCATCCTCTATCTTGAAAAACTCATTAAGATTTCTGCTTCGGTGCAATGAAAAATAAATTGACATACGTTCCCTGACTATGGTACGATTCCACAGCGGATACCTTTCTTATCTTGTTTTAAAGATTGTTTAGTCAGTTCTAGGGATAAATACATGAGTCTTTTTCAGTGTATCATCGTGTTGCATTCACAGATGTGTAGAATGAAAGCAATGAAACACGATTATTTTTCTGTAAAATTAATATTTAGTAAACAATATATTAGCTATTTTAAGATAGATGAAAGAGAATTTCTAAATAGTATTATTTCTCTATTATTGGAGAGCTGAATCAAAATAATTAAAAGCATAAAAAATTAAACAATACTAAAACAAGTAAACGATATTTTAGCCATCTTAAGATAGATGAAAGAGAATTTCTAAATAGGATTATTTCTCTTATTATTGGAGATCTGAATCAAAATAATTTTAAAAAGTATAAAAATTGCAACAATACTTAAAACAAGTAAACAATATATTAGCCCTCTTAAGATAGATGAAAGAGAATTTCTGAATAGTATTATTTCTCTTATTATTGGGGAGCTGAATCAAAGTAATTTTAAAAAGCACAAAAATGACAACAATACTAAAGCATTTTTTTTGTTGTTGTTGTTAATGATAATTATGAGTTACGATGAATTTAATTTAGTGTTTCAGCATTTATAGAAGTACTTTTTAAAACTAATTTTTATATCTATTATACAAAAATCTGCCCGTGTTTCCGAATTCCTACATAGTATATGAAAGGCAACACGGTGAAATTAACATCTGTTATTCAGATGAATCCGGGGATGTCTTAATGAATCCCAGAACTTTAAATTTTTAATTAGTGTCCGATATATTAATTTTATTTTGCAATTGTAATTTTTAACTGAAATTCTGAAAAATACAACTAAAATACCTTAAATTCTACGGAGGAAAAGGGAAAGAAATGTAAATACTATCCGAAATTCTGAATAAATATCATTTTTGTTTTGTATAAATATGTCGATTTTACGGTTTTTAGTTTACGCTTTCCGAAAAAAATGTAATGCCAGCATGATGTGATTTAATTCTACATTAACAAAAAAATTTTATCAAAAAGCGGATACATTTTCATATTATTAATCCGTATGAAATAATATTTTCCGAATTTGTTTAAAATGTAAGTAAATGTAGAACTGTGAATATCATGACATGTAAATAACTTGAAATTTTAAGCATGGATTGAACATACGTACAGACAAGTTTTTGAACAATAGTACCTAGTTTTTAATCAACAGTAGATCAGCCCCCTATAGAACATGACGATACTCATATGATCGATTTCAAAAAATATTTTTCTTCGCTCAACTATGCGCAATTGTAAAATAAAAAACATCTTCTGGTTCACTTTTAAATGTAAAAGAATGTTACTTGCAGGCACAACTATTGAACTTTTTTGTAATCGAACAGTTTTCTTCTTTTTTCCGATAAGTGACTAACATCTGGGGTTATAAGCAATTATTCTCTCAGGTGATGATTTTTTCTCCTTTCCTGCGCTTTCGTCTCTAGAAATTAGGTTCAAAACGCCAAATTTGACTGCATGTTTGTTTCCAAAAAAAGAAAAAAACAGTTCGATTGCATCGTTTCTGAATAAGGTCATCTGCCAATTTGATATGCTTGCGAACAAAAATGAATTTAAAACTTTGTCAGAAAATAGCCTTGAGAAAAGCCTTAAACGAGTTAGGCAAATAAACAAACATTAGTTTGACAATAATGCCAAGCTCTCGAAATTTTTATTGAAAATCATGTAGATCAATAATGCCTGCATATCTTCATTTTACTATAATTGCTCCAAAATCACGTAACTTGCAATGTGTATTTTTCAGTTAATTTATATTGTAAATTCTTAATATGATTACATGTTTATAATAAGAATTTAATAAAATTAATATTTTATAGCTTTTCTAAATGTAGAATTGAACTACTTTCTACACATTTAAAAACAAGAAAGATCTCATGTCATACAATGAGTCGCTACGCCCGCTAGCGCATAACTTTGAAACATGTAAAAATATTTATTTTCTTATGTAGTATGAGCAAGTGTTATGTAATGTAAATGCATTTAATTAGTGAACTTTAAATTTACAATGCTTCCAGTTCACACGATAATCAAAACACTACTAAAAATTACATTTTTAGATTTAAAAAAAATTATTATTATTATTATTGGTAGTAGTAGTAATATTTACTATTTGATGAGCTGAGCTAACACAATTACACTTCACAACAGAAAGCAAAAAGTTATATTGATTGCAATTTTCATTTGTCAACAACGTACATCAATATCTCACAAATAATATATTTGAATTTTATGATAATCGGAGAAATCTTCTAAATGTTAGGCGATATATAAATCCGGAGAGAAAAATTAAGGGTGTAATAATAATGCATTAGACGAAAAATAGACAATTGAAAATGGTTTGTTTGTATAACTTATAGATTTGTCTACTGACCTCAAAATCCCGTTTTTCAAAAATCATTTTATTCATTGCCTGGTTTTCTTAACATTACAATTAATTGGAATTATTAATAAATTTTTGAAGTGAAAATTCTATATTAAAAAGAAAAAAAGAAAAAAAATCACTTGTGTTTTTAGAAATTGCAAATGCAAATACAGTAAACTCTATGTAAGGGAAATTCTGTGTAAGACGGAAATCTGTCTAACTCGAAAAGATTTTCCAGCTCCCGCGAATCCATAGGCATAGAGTAAAAATTGTCTAAGGCGGAATATTGCCTACTACGGAAAATTTTTTCGGTCTCGATCGATCCGCCTTAGACATAATTTATTGTATTTAAAATCAAAAGTTAAAGTTTAAATACATTTTCAAAAAACAAATGGCAACTTAAGAACTAAATATATAAGAAGTTATGACTAAATTCTATACATATTGTCAGGGCTTTCGCTCACGCCCCCCCTCCCCTCCCCCAAACGTTTCCGAATGCTGTTACACTTAAAAAATTTACATACTTAATTGGCAAATTTGTTTAAAACTTTAATAAAAGCTATAATACACATTCAATTTCCGATAGACTTGGCAAAATTTTTAAATATAATTGAGAATATTATTAATTTTTTTTACATATAAGAACTATATTACAATTTCTAATTGTGGTAACGTGGCAAAATTATAAAAGTCCCGTTTAAACGAATATTGACGGTTCCACAAACAATATTCAATTAAGCGGGGTATTTGATTAAACGGGGAATCAAAACTGTAATATTTAATGCCTAGTAAAAAGGCAAAATAACCCTCTACGGTATATTTAATTAACAGCACAATAAATCGTTAATAGAATAACATAACATAAATTAACATAACTACAAATGCTAATATAAAGTAAATATACATATTAATTTAATATGTCAGTACAACAATTATATGGCTTACATCACACTTAATGCAGCTCGTTTGAATTTGGTAAAAACTTTGCTACTTCTAACTTACGTTATTTATACTGCCTTAAAAAATTGTTTAAAAGGGTTTGTTTAAGTGGAATTTTAAAGGAGTAAATATAGAATTATTTTTCGAATGAATGCAAAATATCACAACTACCATCTCGAGTCTCGAAGTGACGGTACATTGCCAAGTTCACAGCAAGAAGTGAGGGTGGAAGGGGATCGAGGTGGGGAAATCATTTGACCTGCCCATTATACACCAGCCGGCCGAAATTATTGAAGGAAGAACTGAAAATTTGTTTTCAGCGTAAAGGAACCGAAAATGACAAAAGATGGAAGGAAATTCCAGCTGAAACGTGCTTTCCACGACTATTTTCAAACATCGGTCAAACAGTTATTATTCGATTAAACGGGGATTTTAGTAAAAGGTATTTGGTTTAAGCGGTGAAAAATAACATAGAACCAATAGGAATAAATTCGGTTCCGGAGGATTCTATTCGAATAAGCGGGGTTTTCGATTATCCGTGACTTGGTTAAGTGGGGAGGACTATAATTACATTCTGGTGTCGTCACGGTAAATAAAAATTAATTTTTATTGGCTTATAAAATCCACGTCTTTAAATATATTTACAGAAATTTAACAAGTCACGTGTCTGAGTATCTCATTAATCGAAAATTAATTTTTATTGGCTTATAAAGTACACGTCTTTAAATATTTTTACAGAAATTTAAGAAGTCACTTGTCTGACTATCTCATTTCTTTTTTCTCTGCAGAAGTATGGATTGCCACCATTTTGAAGATGTTTTCTTAAAAACACTTAAAAAAGTAAAATGTAAAAATTGAAATATTTTCAAAAACATGTAGCGCAGGCTCATCTACAAATGATTAACTTTCACTTAAGGCTGTTCTCAAATCCAAAGGGTCAACTTTCTGACATAAGTTTTAATTCATTTTTATTCGGAAACGCCTGAAACTAGAAGGTGTTGTTATTCAGAAACTATGTCATCGAACTGTTTTTTCCGTTTTCTTGTAAACACAATAGATCTTTCAGAAAGTACTGTCAAAGTTGGCGTTTTGAACCGAACTTCCGAACGAAAGAAAAAAATCCAGTCAATAAGCGGACAAAAATGCCGTGTCACGTGATTAAAATCGCTTATAACTCAATAGCTAATTTATTGATTAAAGAATGGAAAAAACAGTTCGATTCCAAATCGCTTCGGCGGTCAGGCTTTCCAATTTTATATCTTTCCGTTAAAAAATGAATGTGTAAATGTGTCAAAACGTTTTGCGCTTCTTGAGCAGTTGAAAACAGCCTTAATGAGATACAAAAAAAAAAATAACAGTTAAAAATAGTCGTTCGTTACTCCAAAGTCTAAAACGCCCTCTATCGGCATTTTTTGAACTTTATCTTAAAAATTTATTTTCAAGAAAATACTGACATAAAGAATAGTTTTAGCAAAAACCTCAAACGAATCCACCAATTTTTCCGTTTTTTCTAATCTTTTGAAATTTTGAGCCGTAATCTGTAATCGCGCCCATCTCCTTCGGAAGACGTTTGGAACCCTTAGTTTCCTATTTAATATTGTTTGTCTTAATGTGTACTATCACCTGTTATAGTTTTCCCCAAGAGTTTAGATTCACCCTGTATATGCATAACTTTTTTATGGACACGATCATTTCCATAATTCTGCATAAGCCTCTTCCAAACTGATACATAAAATCAAGGGGCAGAAAATCTCGGTCAAGTTCGTTAATGGGCAAAATCGGACCAAGGTGGTGGAAATAGGGAGGGGTTTTGGGAAAAACGAAAAAATCCCATAACTTCTTAATTATAATACGTATTGAGTCAGTTTAAAGTTATTAGTACTTTTAAAAACAAAGCCAAAAATTTAGGGATGACAAGTTTTTGATAAAATTAAAAATGGGCTAAAGGGGCGAAAAAAATTGGGTTTTGGGAAGAAAAAAATTCATAACTTCGTCAATTCTTAAGATATCAAATCCAATTAAATTAATTATAAATCTTCTTAATATTATCTACAACTTTTATACTGACAAGTTTTTGATAGGACCAATTCTTACAGAAAAAAAAATGGGGGAGTTGAAGAAGAAAAAAATCCATAACTTCGTCAATTCACAAGGAATTTATGGATGAAATTTATGGCGCATGGAATTTATTATATATATTCTTAATACTAGCTACAACTTTTATATAGACAAGTTTTTGAGGGGACCCATCCTTAGAGCAAAAACAAATTATAAATACATACAGGTTGAAGAAAAAAATATCGTATTAAGGATGTACTCAAATCCAAACTGCTTATTTTCTAACTCATTTTTGAATTCATTTTTGCTGTCAAACGCATCCAGTTGGTAGGTTCTCTTAATCAGAAACTATATAATGTGCCATAATGGTCGATTTTTTAATAGAGGCAAAATATATTTCAAAAAATGATGTCAAAGTGGGCATTTTGAACCGAATTTCCCGAAGCGATTGGGTTGGAAATGAAAAATATGGTCCTTCTGAGAAAATAATTGTTTATAAATCAAGTTCTGATTAATTGAACAAAAAATAAAAATACAAGCCGTTGATAAATCTCTTCAAAAATCACGTCAGCAAGTGTCATATTTTTTCTTTTAAAAATGAATCTGAAAATGCGTCAGAAAATTTCGAGTTGTTGAGCATGGAAAAATATTTTTTGAATACTGCCTTAACATGATTCTGATAAAACTAGCTCTTATATAAAAATGAAATTAAAAACTCATCAAAAGCGGCAAGATAAAATTTTTAAAGAGGGTTTATCTCTAATCATGATTTAGTTTTTGTTGGTGAAATTAGTACTTAACTTCGAAATCTAGCTGCGCCTGTAGGCCGAGCCGGCAGGGATTTCTTGTTATTTTAGTTCATTTTTGTTTTTAACACTTTATCTACTGACGATGCATATAAGTATCATTAAAATAACTTGTTATAAAATTCATTTAATACATCGATTAGTTGTAATACAGTTTGGAATAAGTTATAGATACATTATTTTAACTTGTTCTAAAAGCATTATGGGTTACACAAAACAAAAATATTTTTTAAAGGATGATTTGTTTTGCCTTTGCATCTTTTCAGCTTTCTTGGCGTTGGGGTGGGGGTGTGGGGGCGGGATTTTTCAATGCGGATATATTTCTATTGTAAGAACGTTATATTTGTACATTTCCTAATTCTACAAAATACTAAGAAAAAGATTTAAAATAACAGATTTGAGTGGGGTTATAAATAGTGCAAAAAATCCTTATAAATTCAAGTTTAATTAATTCTTCTAAATCCTTCAATCCTTCTAAAATACTTCTAAAATTTACTAAATGATTATATCAATCTTCTAATGCAGTTTAAACAATTCACGAAAAATGCTTTAGAAGATAAAATTTTCATGATTTCATAATTCACGTTAACTGATAAAATGCGCAATATATAAATACTGCATTTCCTGTTTTAAACTGCGAGTGAAATTTTCTCTTACAAAGTCCTTGGAAAAAATAGTAAAAATAAAGAATATTCTTTATGTTTTAATTGAAATAACATACCATTCCGAGTTACAGGAAATCGACTTGATCTATCTGAGTACATTATATAAAAGTATAAAATATAAATTCTTATAATTTTCTATAAAAGTTATTTTTTTAAAATAAAAAACAGATTTTTTATAAGGTATTTTTTTAAAAAATAAAAACCTTTATTAATTCCTGTATTGAAACCTATATTATCTGTAAATATTAATACTAATTGAAGCCAAAATTAATTATTATTTTTTTTATGTCTGAACTTCCTTTCTGTAAAAAAAATTTGGTGAAAATGAAACAATTCTACAGCAGAGTGATGGGATTTTGTTCACATGCTAGTGGGAGCTAGTAGTTCCTTACATTTTTCGAAATATGCTATTAAAATACGTTTATATATATATTTTTAATGCTATTCAATACTTAAGAGCCCAAATACTATTACCAACAATGTCTACAAACTTCATGCACATATAAAAATGACTTTGTTAATGTGGGAAGAAGTTCCACACTATTCAGCAGTATTATTATTATTATTATTTTCAAAAACAGCCTTAAATAAATTTGATTCAAAATATTGCAGAATAATAATTCAGTATATGAAATAGTTTCCTACCACCTTTTTCATTTTTAAATTCTACATAAAAATCCTTTTTAGTTTAAGTTTGAAATAACTGCAAATAATTACGCTATATAATTTAAAGTATTTTTCTTTCTGTACTGTTGTATGACGTATTTAAGGGTGTATTCGAAAAAATATTTTTCCACCTTCAACAGCTCGAAATTTTCTGAGACATTTTCAGACTCATTTTTAAAAGTAAAAACATGAAACTTGCTGGGGCGATTTCTGAAGACATGTTTAACATGCCGTGTGATTTCATTTTCAGCTCAATTAATTAGAATTCGATTTTTAAACAATTATTTTCTCAGTATGACCATTTTTTTCATTCCCAGATCGCCCGCTTCGGAAAATTCTGTTCAAAACGCCAACTTTGACAGCGTTTTTTACAGTATTTTCTGCATTTATCAAAAAATTAAGGAGCACCGCACATTATATAGTTTCTAAATAAGAGAATTTCCAAGTTTGATGCGTTTGAGAGCAAAAATGAATTTTAAAATGAATAAGAAAATAAGCAGTTTGGATCGGAATACACCCTTAAAGAAACATTGTAACGTTAATTGATAAAATGCGCAATATATATGCTGCATTTCATGTTTTTTCATTCGCTGCATTTCATGTCACTGCGAGGGAAATTTTTACTTACAAAGTCCTTGGAAAAACATGACTGGATAGTAAAAATAAAGAATATTCTTTGTGTTTTAATTGAAATAACATACCATTCCGAGTTACAGGAAATCGATTTGATCTATTTGAGTACATTATATCAAATTATAAAATGTAAATTCTTAAAATTTTCTATAAAAGTTATTTTTTTTTTAAATAAAAAACAGAATTTTTATATGGTTTTATAATGATGTAATATTACTATAATGAGTTCCTATTTTAGCTAAAATATGTATAAATTATGTGTGTTTAAAGATAAAATTATGCTATTTGTAAGTCTTGTTTTATTAATTAGCATCGAAGTGTTTCAAATATTACAAACAGCTGTTAAATCTTAAACTCAAAAACCAGAAAGTTTCGCGTTATTGTAGAAATATTTGTTTCAGAACCGCTTGTTTTTCCTAAAACATTCTAAAACCAAGTAAGTACTCAAAAGTACAGAGGTGATTAAGCATCTGGTTTCTTGAAACCACATGTTCCCAAGGCAGTCTTTCTTAAGGGGTTGGTCACTTAATAAATAAAGTAAAAACGAAGGCCATATTGCGTGCTTTCCAAAGAAGTAATCGGTTATCCTGAAACGACGCATTTCCGCTGATAAAAAGAAAACTGAACAAAATGGCGTTGATTTTGCTTTTATGAAAAACGGAAGAAGAGGAGTTTCCTTTCAGTCTCAACTGCAGAAGAGGCGTTTCGTGGCTGTCTCATTTATATTGAGATTAATGATGTTTGGCTCTAGCGGGAAGACAGGGACATCGATACCATGGTTCATACAGTCAAGAACAAATAAAATTCAAGCACTTTTCAAGCACTATTCCAGCACTATTCAAGGACTGTTTAGATACATACATTAAAATGGTGTAGAATAACACATAAGGAAAATAGCCACCCCATTGATTATCTATTTCAAACAAATCTTATCAAATCTTTTTATTTTTGTAACAGGCATTTTCAAGAAATTATTAGAGAATTTTTAAAAAATAACATGTTTTAACTTATTAAGGTACCATGGGAAGAAATTTCATATATAATAAAAAGACAAGACACAAGAGCTTGATTTTCTTTTCTTTGTGTGCAAAAAAATATTTTAGAAATAAATAAATAAAAGGTATGGTATCACTACAAGAGCAGAAAACAGGAGTAAACCAGTTAAATTTTAGGAATTCTGAACACTCATCAGGAGTCATATATAAGCATTTCTGAAGTTGTGAACAATATACTTTTTTATAAATATTCTCTGAATTCTCAAACCTTACAGCATTTGTGCTTATCCATACAAAAATAATTGAAATAAAGGTTAGATAATTTACTTTTATTTTTTAAATACAAAAGATTTTTTTAAAGTGGATTTATAAAAAGGAAATAAAATTTTTTTATCAGTTACACAGTGAAAAATTTGGAATTAATATAATTCAGTGAAGTTTTAACTGATTGACAACATTCGTGATTTTTATAAATAACCAATTTTTTTTTTATGACTGACTGACTATGTTAGGAAGGAGCGTTTTTTTTCTTTTTTTTTGGGGGGGGGGGGGGGGATATATGAAATCGGCATCAAACTGACGAATTTTGCGATTTTTTCGACAAATTGACGAAATTTGCATTTTTTATCGATGACCAATGGACGTATTTTGTGGTATTTTTCCCCGGCGGATTGTTAAAATTTGCAATTTTTGTTCCATGACAGATTGAAGAAATTCGTGATTTTTTTTCAACGTATAGTTGACGAAATTTTCAAGGGTAATTCTCAGTTTAAAAAATTCTAAAATTCACAGCAAATTTTCTGAAAGACTACAGCAGATAGCAGAAGGGTAAATCCCCTCCCGGCACTGGCTATGCATGTTTTTCGTGGCCCTTTGACAAATTTAGTCTTTTTTCGTAACCTTTCGATGAAATTTCCCTTTTTTGTGCGATCCTTTGACGAATTTTGTGTTTTTTTCGCGTTCCTTTGAAGAAATTTGCGTTATTTCTGCGATCCTAGGGGTGATACTGAGTAAAAAAAAAAAAAATTCTGAAATTTACCTCAAATTTTCTTAAAAATTACAGCAGAGGGTGAAAGGGGGAAATCCACTCCCGACACTAACTATGTGTTTTTTCTGCAGCCCTTTGACGGAATTCGCGTTTTTTCGCGATCTTTCGACGAAATTTGCCGTTTTCTCGCGATCTTTTGACGAAATATGCCGTTTTCTCGCGATATTTTGACGAATTTTTCGGTTGTTCGCGATTTTTTGACGAAATTTTCGGTTTTTCGCGATCTTTTGACGAAATTTGAATTTTTTCGCGATCATTTGACGAAATTTGAGTTTTTTCGCGATCTTTTAACGAAATTTGAGTTTTTTCGCGATCTTTTAACGAAATTTTCGGGTTTTTCGCGATCTTCTGACAAAATTCTTCGGGTTTTTTGCGATCTTTCCACGTAATTTACAGTTTTTCCCGCGTTTCTTAGACGAAATTTGCGTTTTTTCCACGCTCCTTTGGCGAAATCTGCGTTTTTCTGAAAACGATTGGCAAAATTTATTTTTCTTGGCGACCGTTTGTCGAAATTCGCGATTTTTTATGGCCGAATTTTCGGATTGGTGACCGATTTTCGTAAATTTTCGGAAATAAATGTTTTAAATTTTAGGAAAATTCGGAACAAAATCACCCCTACGTGATACTTTGAAGAAATTCGCAATTTTTTGCGATCTTTTGTCGAAATTTGTGTTTTTTTCACGATCCTTTGTCGAAATTTGCGTTTTTTGCGCGATCCTCTGACAAAATTTGCGCTTTATTCGAGATTTCTTGTCGAAATTTGGGTTATTTCTCTAGTTTTTGACGAAATACGCGTTTTTCTCGAGATCTTTAGACGAAATTCGCATTTTTAAAGCGATCCTTTGGCAAAATTACCGATTTTTTTAATGCGAATGATTGTTGAAATTGATATTTTTCGGCAACAATTTGTCGAAGTTCGCGATATTTTCCAGCACTTTTCATTCCTTGAAAATGAATACTTTTTTTTCCAGCACTTTTTCTACTTTTTCCAAAGCGTACGAACCATGTATACTCTTTTACTTTCTTAGATATACGGTAAAACAACCACGTCCCTAAAGCGACCACGTTCCGTTCCAATAAAAATGGGTCGCTCCGGGAGGTGGTCTCTTAATGGAGGTCCTGTTTAAATCTAGATTTTAATTGTTCAAAAAAGGGTAACAATTAATGTTACTAAAATTTATTTTGCACATTAGGAAAAAATATGAAAATTTAGGTATCAAAACAAAAGTTAATTACATAAGAGTTTATAAAATGAATACATTGACGTTTGCTTTGATTTTGCGGTTTTATCTTTTATCACTTTTATTTCCAAGTCCTTCCGAAGTTCAGTAAATAAATGCAATTTTTTTGGACAGGAACAAATAATGACGATTTCATTAATTTAGCTATTTCTTTGAGAGTTTCCTGACAGAATAGGGCAGGGGATTTTATTGGCCGTCATTCTTAATTTGTCATCAGAGTTAAATTCATTGCCAAAAAAGCACAAAGGGGTTTAAACACTTAAAAGTTACCGGCATAAAAAAAAAAATTTCTAAACTTATTTTTGAAGTTTGATGAATAATGCGCTCTCCGGAATTATTTTTCTAATAAAACCTTCGTTAAGCGACCAGGAAAAAACGGAATTTGTTTCATTTTCTTCAAAGAAATGGGTCGCTCATGGAGGGAGTTCAACCGGGATGGTCTCTGAAGGAGGTAAAATTAGTATTGAACCTATGGGAATAAATTTCGTTCCATGAACAAATGGTCGTTCAGGGAGGTTTCACTGTATATAAGATATGTGTGTGTTACGGTCAAAACCTGAAATCGGCTAGTTCCAGAATTGGCTAATTTCGCTCTAAACTGACTGGCCAATAACAGATCTTTTAAATGATTTGGGATTTATCCGGCTACTTTGCGAAATGGCTTGGAGCGATTGGCCAAATTCGAAAAGAAAAAGTCATGAGAGACGATTTGGAGGGTCTGTATTATATTATTATCTAGTATGTACAGTAAAAGTTCCATAACGGCACTCTCGAATAGCGAACACTTACATAAATGAATGCTGTTTATTTGTAGATAAGCCAGCACTTGCTACTTTTTAAAAAATATTTCAATTTCATTTTTAATTAAAAAACTTTTAAATCAAATTTCTTCAAAATGGTGGCAATTGGGTGATTTCAGTAAAAAAATGAAATAATGGAAATTGTATCTTTATTCGTGACGTTTTTCTATTACGGTAAAAAAAGGGAAATATATATATATATATATA
The DNA here is from genome assembly GCA_963932465.1 of Maratus speciosus. Classification (NCBI taxonomy): domain Eukaryota; kingdom Metazoa; phylum Arthropoda; class Arachnida; order Araneae; family Salticidae; genus Maratus; species Maratus speciosus. The sequence goes on from OZ010792.1 coordinate 555,440,795, forward strand.
TATATTTTCAATTTGCAAAAATGGTGTTTAAGACTATAATGTTGCAGAGGATCTTAAAAATGAAATTACATTATGTATCAAAGAAAACCATCTATTGAAAAACATGAAACTGCAGCATTTTCCTATAATTGACTCAAAATGGCATTACTTTCACAGATTTTTCATCCCGCCAGCTCTGAAATCAGATGTCAAAATTTCAGTGAGAGAAAATGCTTTCACCTGCGAAAGCAACGTCATTTTTAAAAGGAATTTGACTGGTAATCAGGGGTGTAGTGGGGGATATATGCAGGTATACGCCGTACTATACCTTCTAGTTTTTTTTAAGAAGCTCCGTATACTCTATGTTTCTCATATTAAGCTATGGCGTATACCCTAGGCATGACGTTCATGACTTTAGCGTACATCCTGTGCCTATAGCCTCTGGGTAAAGTAATGTCCTCTGGGTTTTTTACGACTACATCACTGCTGATAATGTATATTTTCATTCAGAAAACGGCAACGTTTTACTACGATTGTGTTCAAATGATCAAAGGCTTACCCTTCTCATACTACAAAAAGTTTCTCAGCATAGAAAGTTATGGTATGTATTAAAAAGTGAGTTGCTGAAAATTACGTTTCTATCAGTAAAAGGGACGCAATGTTTAAGCGAAAACACACATTTTCTTTCCCAAAACTTATATATTTTATCAATATAGTTGTGTCGAAATGATTTTCAATATTTTTTCATTCCTCTGCAGAGCTGCCACAGGCGACTATTCTATTCGCACCATTATTTAGAAAATAAATTTTGTAGTATATTTCTTTTGCAGATGTTGTCAAAGTGTCGCAGCACTATTTTAAGAAAATAAATTTTGTAGTATATTTCTTTTGCAACAGATATTGTCAAAGTTGTTGTCAAAGTGCCAGATGTTGTCAAAGTGTATGTGAAAATGTTTTGTTTTAAAAAAGTGGTGCGAGAAAAAATTAAAAAATAGTCGCATATGGCAGTTCTACTCTGGTACAGGGTCTGAGGTAGGGTCTTACCTATACTGGCGAAATGAAAAGTTATATATTACGTTACATTACAACCCGGTAGCAGAAAGTGCGCGACGCGCGACGTGCGTCGCAGATTTTTTTGGGGCCTTGCAGATAAATTTGCCAACTTGGGGGAAAAAAAGTATTTCCTTAAAAAAAAAAAAAAAAAGTACGAAACTTCTGACAAAAAATATCACGAATTTGACAAATGGTCGCCGAAAAATATCAATTTCGACAATCGTTCACATAAAAAATCGGTAATTTATAGCCAAAGGTCGCGAATTTCGTCAAAAGAGCCCGGAAGAAACATAAAATTCGCCCCAGGGTTGTGGAAAAAATGCAAATTTCAGTCACAGGATTGCGGAAAAAACATGAATTTCGTCAAAGGATCGCGGAAAGAATGCAAATTTAGTAAAAGGATCACGGAAAGAACGCGAATTTAGTCAAACGATCGCAAAAAACGCAAATTTATGTCAAAGAATCGCGGAAAAACGCAAATTTATATCAAAGGATTGAGGAAATAACGCGGAATTACGTCAAAAGATCTCGAAAAGCGTAAATTTCTACCAAAAGATCGCTGTACAAACTTGAATTTTATCAAAAATCCCGAAAAAAACGTGAATTTCGTTCCAGGGGCGCGGGAAAAACTCAAATTTCAGTCACAAAATTGCGGAAGAAACTTGAATTTCATCAAAGGATCAAGGAAATCGCGAAAAAAACGGAAATTTCTGTAAAATGGTCGTGAAAAAACTCAGATTTCTGTCAAAGGATCACGAAAAAAAAATTATGTCAAAAGATCGGAATTAAATTTGCGGGATTTCGTCAAAAGATCGCGAAAAACGCAAATTTCTGCCAATCAATTTCTGTAAAAACGCGAATTTCGTCAAAAGATCCCGCGAAAAACGTGAATTTCGCCCCAAAGGCGCCGGAAAAAACGCAAATTTCTGTCACAGAATCGCGGAAAAAACACGAAGTTCGTCAAAGAATCGAGAAAAAACGCAAATATCGTAAAGGATCGCGAAAAAAAGCTCATTTTTGTCAAAGGATCGCGAAAAAACGGTAAATTTCGTCAAAAGATCGCGAAAAAAAACGAGAAATTTCCTCATAAGATCGCGAAAAAACAGCAGATTTCGTCAAAAGATCGCGAAAAAACGGCAAATTTCGTCAAAAAATCGAGAAAAACGGCAAATTTCGTCGAAAGTTTTGCGAAAAACAGCATGTTTCGTCAAAAGATAGCGAAAAATAGCATATTTCGTCAAAAGATCGCGAAAAAACGCAAATTTCATCAAAAGCGCGCAAAGAAAAACACATGATTAGTGCCGGTAGTGGATTTCCGCTCCCTGCCCCCCCCCCCCCCCCCCCTCCTTCTCTGTTGTAACCTTTCGGAAAATTTGCTGTGACTTTCAGAAATTTTTTAGGTATTGCAGTCGTTACCGTGGTGCGACTTTTGAAAAATTCCTTCATAACTTTTCATTATAGGACCCCAGGAACCCAAAACTACCCCGACCTAAAAAGATTATATATGTATGTATGTACTAAATTTTGTCCGCGCGATAAAAGTCACAATTATGCACGGATCGTCTTCAAACTCGCCATCAACTTTGAGATGGCTAATATCTCGGCGGGGATTGAAAATGGGCAAAATCGGCCCAAGGGAATGGAAATGGGGAGGGTTCAAAATTTTGAATACCGTCTTAAAATGATTCTGATAAAACCAGCTCTTACGCAACAATGACAGGAAAAAATAAATATTTTTCGTTATAGCAGTTGCCAACAATTAAAAAAAAAAGCAATAAAATTCTCACCACAACAATTGCTTTTCTATTGCAAGATTTTTACGTGAAACATTAAATTAATTAGTTTGACGAATTGAAAACAAATTGAATATTACGTCATAAGTTTTCTAGAGCAAGATTTCCGCATGAAAACTCAAAATGAAATAATTAGTTTGACGAATTAAAAACAAAAACAAAATATTGCGTCATATTGGAAATAAAATGGACCTCAACAGGTGAATATGTAACGGCATGTGAGTTTGAAGAAATGTATTAAAACATGATAAAAACCCGACTATGGAAATATTAACTTATTTTAACACTTTGAGGTTCACTGAATTTTCTTTAAACCTATTCCATATACATGCATGTGTGTATTCGGGTATATTATAATTTTCACAAAATGTTTAGCTCCCTAAAGCTCATTCTTAGTGAAAGAACTGGACTTATCTCTAATCTACATAACTATCTCTAATCTAACATAAGAAAATGTAACACGCTACTCCCGCAGACAATTTTCATCCCACTAAATTGCTGTCGCAGACACAACCATAACTTTCTGCTACTGGGCATTACAAAATATTACGTTATTTCGACTCGATTACAGCAATTGTCTTTTTCAGTTTTATAAATGAAAACGCATGTTTGTGTCACTTTACTCTGGTAAAAGGGTTCAGCCGCTCTTAATTTAATGCCCTTTATATAGGAAAGGGAAAAAATGCTTCAGTGTGTAAAAAAGATATATTCAACAAGCTATCATTTTCAATGATAGAACTGAAATGATTCACAATGAATGCGTCTAAATGACGTAAATCTGTGTATTTTTTTTTTTTTTTTTATCAACTGGGTGGTACTGATATTAGGACATATAAGCCAAGTTGCTCGTGATGAGTAAAAATCAGTTCTTTATGATAAACATTACTTAAATTAACAAATTATAGGCGCGAAGCATACATGATCCCGTTTTAGTGAGCGTACTCAGTACATAAAAAAGTACTATAAATATTACATTTCTAACTAGTACTACAGGTCGGTTCAACATCAACTCTACAATCGGATTTTTTATTTTAAATTTATTGTGTTGAATATTTTGACACTTTGAAAACGCTTTATTTTTATTATTATTATTATTACCACAAGTAAGATTTCAAGAAATTTCAGGAGATTTAACTCTTAAGACTCTTATAATGGGAAAATCGATTGCATACACTAATATTCTAAGATTGTTTATTTTCGCATCCTCAAGCTTTCGTTGTCTCATTCATTTATCATCAAAATACTCTAGAATTCAGTGTCCTAAATCATATCTAAAATAATTAAAACATTGATTTCCTGATAATTATAGTAAATTGTTTAAGGATTAATTATTCTAAAAATACTTTATTAATTATTGATAATCCTAACTGTTTCATTTATTTGAAAATGACTACCTGAGCTCCTGGTAGAGGTTTACACGGGCCCGGGCCGGCTGATAAAACAATTAAGCGGGCCGACCGGCCCGATGTAAAAGAACAAATTAAGTTGATAAAATACGAACACTTTTCAGTGGACGTGATTGGGGCGAGAATAAGTATAAATGTGCTGCACGAGCCGATACTAACTTGACAACGTCAATACAGAAATATACAACATGTCCAGCGTTAGACATTGCAACAGGATAGCTATATCATGTCTGAGCCAGGGCTTAATTTTTTTCAGCAGACTCGGGCCAGTCAGGGATCAGGCTTACATTTTATTCTACATACTCGGGCCGGGTCGGAAATGGACTTGATTGTTCCTAGGAAGTGTCGGGCAAGTAATTTGTTTTGTAAAAATAGTAATAGTGATAATAAACTTCTGTTAACGGAAGCCTTAGGAATATACATACATTAATTATAGAAAAACATTTTCAAAAATCTACTTTTTTTATAATACAGCTTCAAAAGTTATGATTTTTTAATGATCTTTTTTCTTTTGTTCTAAACTACATTATTGTTTCTTAAATGTAATAGTCTAAGTGATCATTAATGTTGCTTTCTGTATTCTATGGCTTGCTAACATTTGAGGGGCTCACAGACCAAGTCCGCTTCGAAAAAAAAAATGAGATGGGCCACTTAGAAGGTGCATAAATCTGTTGTATACATTCCCACAGTAAACCAAGTCTATAATAAAAATTAAATTTAAAAAAATCAAAAAACCCGACTGCGTAAAAAGCGAACTAATTAATTATTTCTCATCATCGTGAAACTATTTTTTTCCCCAATTCCTACTATTAGCTCACACTCTCGCTATATATATCTTGTTCAAATTTTCAATCGTTAATAAAATACTTATTATTCATCCAATCAAGCTCAAATAATATTTTTAACTTGTAGTGGATGACACTTGATGTTAATACAGTTTTTTTTTCAAATATTAATTCATTAATTAAATTAAATTAATTGATTTTCAATAATCGAGAAAGCCCTCTTCTTGATCAAGGTAGTTTAAGACCGAGAGAGCCCTCTTCTTGATCAAGGCATTTTAAGCGCCACTCAAGAGGAAAGAAGAATGGGAGAAAAAAAAATTCTCTTATTGACTTCAGTAGGAATTGACTTAAAATATATTTTTATATTACTTGTTTATATTACTTAGCTATACTTTTTATTTACTTGTATTGATGACTTTTAAATCGTATTTAATTGTTAGTTCCTATCTATAAACACTGTTTTGATGAGACCTATACATGCCCATGATGGTTAGAGTTGCAGTAAAGCTAGAGATCCTACTTCCAGGTTGTATAATATTTTAACGGAGCTTCTGACTGTAAAATAGTCAATGAAACACCGTCTTCATTTTGAAAGACCTATTCAATGATAGGCCACTCAATCGGGTGCGTAAATTTTTTTTTCGTCTCTAGCGCCATTTTGTATTTTACGGGCGCCATTTTGAATTTATAAAAAGCAAAAGCTAGCCTATAACCATCGGGCCGTTAAAACGAATGGATAGAGACCTCATTCATTAAAATCCATCCAACCGTTGGGATGTTTCGAGGGTATAAAGAAATCCACATACACAGATACGCGTGAAACACATAACCCTTCTTTTCAGTGGGGTAAAGAGGATAACATACATGAGAAAGCATGTAAAAACAGACTTGGGAATCTTGGGACTATAGGAATGGATAAAGCAGATTTTATGCCCCTTCTAAATGGACTATCTCATTTTATTTCACAATGGACTTGGTCTACTATACGGTTGTAAACGTATTCAGTAAAAGAATCTTTATTGTATGTTAAGAAAATCGGAATTTTATGTAGAAATTGAGTCGGTTCGGGCCAGGTTCCATTTAATTGATTTTTGGATGGACTGGGCTAGGACTGATTTAACCCCTTAATTCTCGCTCCCGTCAATATCACGTGCTGAAGTGTCGTTCGTTATTTCCCGTGCCCGTCCTATTTCCGGGCTGGAGATTTATTGCTGGGAAAAACTTCTGAAACCAGAAAAATTTAACTGACATTTCCGTGTGAAGTCTTTGAATATTAGCGTTTGGGTTTGGTTTTTTGCGCTGATTGTGATGTTGGACTTTGTACTGCACGTTTCGAAATATATCGCACTCAAAAAAAGTATTAATTAATAATCAAAATTTAGTGTATATTATATTATTTCAAATATTATTTGTAAAAATTTGTTTAGTGATGATAAATAAAGATCTAACATGTGAAAAATAAGGGTCTTATTCGCATGTACGTTGTAAAACAAACATTAAAACACAAAATTCTCGCACGATGGCTTTTCCACAAATGTGAATTTGTTCTACAACATCTTTTTTTTTTCGCCTTAACCCTTTGAGGGGCGGTGAGATATATTTTATCTCACCTACGATTAATGAAGATTTGCACCAGAAAAATTTTATGAAATTTTACTCTTCTAACTTTGATGGAAAAAAGTCGTAAAATTGCTTTTCCTTATTTTGAAATAATTTTTTTCTAAATTTCCGGTTGGAATTCAGCATTACACAAACGCAATTGCTTGCCCCTCAAGGGGTTAAAAAACTAATTGCATATTTTATATAGAAACCTTATAATTATTCAATTTCTGTAATAAAAAATAGGTACTTTTTTATGGTTTTTCCAACTATTAAGCGACCGTTAAGGGCTTAATTGCTTTTGGACAGGACGGGCCCAACTTTCAGTTTTTATACCGGGCCGGATCAAGATAGCTTTCGTTCGTTCGGCCCGGGCAGACCTCAATCTCCTCGTCCTTCCATAATTTTTAAATTGCTACGCCACTGAGCATTCTACCTGTTTTTTCTTTGTAGGTAACATCTGCTCCATTTGAAACTCTATTTTCCGCATTCGGAGCATTAACATCAACGCAAAAACTTGGGCAGCAAAATGGTAACTAATACTCGTATGGCGGAGAAAATTACGCATTCAAACAGCATAATGTCCATAAAAGATTCACTTATTCAAGTGTTTTAACTTTCTGGTCAGCTGCATAAAATAACAACACGTCGGGGCGTTTCTGATCAAACTTTCAACATGGAAGTCTCCCGGGAACTTTCCATCAACTTCTTTTGTTTACCTTAATGCTTTATTCATTTATTTATTCTTCGATTATAAAATGCAACCACCCAAAACACTTCCGGCAAGTTTCACTGATTCTACAGAGCATAGCTCATGATTGCCAATAATCGAACAATAAGAAAGGTCCTGAGAGCAACATGAGATTTTTATGTTCATTCTCTCAACATTATTCCAACAGTAAATCGTTAATGTTCCATCAGAAAACGCATTCTTACCGGAGTAGAATTACTGGTGTATGGAAAAGTAAATTAAATACACATTCCGCAAAAAATCTAAGCGGAAATCTCCTATTCTATTAAATTAGTTTTCTAAATAAGTTTGGATAAAATTTCTTAACCAAATTACTCGTTAAAATAACATTTAAACGTCTGATTAAAAATATACATAATAATAAAATTGTTTCATTTGTAGTTAGTTAATACATTAGTTGCTTACAGCTAAAATTCAGTAAGTTTAGATGAAACTGCTTGTATCACTAAAAAGCTTGATTTAAATATGGTATACAAATAAATACGTAAAAATACGTAAGCTATAGCAGTAATTGAAAAGGGTTGCAATTTTAGAAATAGTTACTTTTTTTTTTCTTTAAACCAGTGGCACAGAAAATGTCAAACAGCCTATAGCATCTTTAAAAATTTTTTAAACATTTGCAAATATTTATTTTGAATTTTTTTTTTTTTTCACTTTCCGAACGCTTTATAGTAAGGGAAGGGTTGTAATCAGAATAAATCTCGCTTATGGAAATTTTGGTATATCTTTACATTTTGAGGTTCCTCAGAATCAGTTTTAGCTATTGTTATCAGAATAAAATCTCGCTTATGGAAATTTTGGTACATCTTTACATTTTCAGGTTTTCCTGAATCAGTTTTAGCTATTTTTACAACGATACTGTAATGTGTAATGCGTATACTGATCTTTCTTGACGTTTTGAGGCCTACACAGCTCATTTTTCGGCGTTTTTGCGATGATATATATATGTGTGTGTGAACGACAGTGTTCAAATTATTATTTCGGTTGAGCTCCCATTTGGCGAATACATTATACAGGGATGAAAATGCACAAGACATTTTGGAGCAGCTTCGGAGCAGCAAAAGCCTAATTTTGAAGCTGTACAAACAATTTTTGGAGCAGAAAAAATCGAATTTTGGAGACACTGAAAAGTTTTTTAGTAGTCGAAATTTTGTTTTGCGATATTTTTCCGAGGATAATTGACGAATTTCGAGATATTTCATGCGACTGATTGACAAAAATTTCAATTTATTTTAACGACAGATTGGGGAAATTGGCGAATTTTTACAGCGACTGAATGACGAAATTCGCGATTTCTAACAACGATCGATTGGCGAAATTCGCGATATTTTTCTGCAACTGATTAACGAATGTCGGGATATTTTTTGTGACTGATTAACAAAAAATTCAATTTATTTTAACCACGGATTGTGGAAATTGGTGATTTTTTTACACCGACTGAATAACGAAATTCGCGATTTTTATCAACGATCAAATGACGAAATTCGCGATATTTTTCCGCAACTGATTAACGAATTTCGCTATATTTTTCCGCGACTTGCAAACAAAATTTGCAATTTTTTTTAATGACCGATTGGCGAAATCCGTGATTTTTTTTTTTGTCTTGAACGATTGACGGAATTGGCATTTTTTATCAACGACCGACTGGCGAATTTCTCAACATTTTCCCACGACTGATAGAAATTCGCGATTTTTATCAACGACCGATTGACAAATTTCGCGATATTTTTCTGCAACTGATTAATGAATCTCGCGATGCTTTTCGCGACTTACGGGCGAAATTTACTGTTTTTTTTTTTTTTCAAAGATCGACTGGCGAAATCCGTGATTTTTGTCGTGAGTGATTGACGAAATTAGCGATTTTTTTCAACGACCGACTAACAAATTTCGCCATATATTTCCGCGACTGATTAAAGAAATTCGTGATTTTTTGTCACGAATGATTAACGAAATTCGCGATATTAATCAACGAATGATTGAGAAAATCTGCACTTTTTATTCAACAACCATGATTGACGAAATCCATGATTTTTTACAACGACTGATTGAAGAAATTCGCGACTTTCTGCTACGAGTGTTTGAGGAAATTCAAGATTTTTTTATCAACGACCGATTGGCAATATTTGCAATTTTTTTTTTAATGACCGAGCGACGAAATTCACGATAATTTTTTTACAACTAATTGGCAAAATTATTTTTCAACGAACGATTGGCGAAATCCGCGATTTTTTGTCGCGATCGACAAAATTCGCAATCTTTATTATCGATCGATTCACAAAATTTTCAATATCTTTCCGCAACATCGAAGAAATTTTATGCCGCGAGTAATTGCCGAAAATCGCGATCTTTACGAATGACCGATTGACAAAATTTGCAATTTTTTTCAACGACCGATTGACAAATTTCGGGATACTTTTCGCGCGATTCACAGACAAAATTTAATTTGTAACGGTTTAAGTTGGCAAAATGCCCGAGGATTAAATTTACCAGCCGGCCGCCCTTCCCTATGTGGCTTCCAATATTTTCTTTGTATTTCTGCATCAATTCAGAGTATGTGGAAAATTACTTTTAAAAAAGTGGAATTCCTCTTTTAGAAGGAACACTTTCATGCCTGAACTGCACGGTATTCTTAAATTCGAACATTAGTAATAATAATAATTACATCTTTTAGTCATTTCAAACCTTTCTGATCTCTTCAACAATAATTAGTGAAACTAAAGGGGGGGAAAAAAAAACTAATTTTTTAGATTACCGTGACTTTCAGAATCTTTTACATATGCTCTAAAGACATTTTCTTTCTTTATTGAATGAGTTATTAGCAATCTTATTAGAGATTCTATTTCATTTTCGGCAAAAATGCTGCCGAAAATTCGGTCGGACCGAAATTATCTGTATTGCAAAAATCTCGTTTCTTCTTTCTGAAATTTTCCACATGACCCACTGATTTGAGCTGTATCGGCTCAAATGAGACACTCTTTTTTGATTGCTACGAACTTCAGTGTTTATAATTATCAGTCATGATTGGCTCAAGACGTGAGTGCAAATCACAAAGCAAGTAATGCCTATAGGACTCAATTTTGAATACGTTTTTCACGTGCTCATTAAAAGCTGCAGACTTAAAAGTAATAGAAAAATTTTAGTTTGAAACAGCAGAAGTGTTTCGAATATTCTTCGAGAAAGTTCTAGTACAACAGATGATCCCTTACCAAAAATCATTATAAATCGAGGTAATGCCTAAAAAAAATTTTAATTAGATAAAACTCGTATAGTTACAAAATCATTCTGTGTCGTTGGTGAATTAATTACAATTTATTTTATATGAAAATAAAAAGTTTTGGTCAGAGGCACAGAGAGCCAACTTACGCCATAGGTATAATTAATTAATAATTATGTACATTTAATAAAGACGTATAATTAATTAGTAATTATGTATATTTTATTTATGTATGGCTGAATCCATATCAACTCAGGCAGGGGGGTTACCTTCATAGTCTCAGAAGTTTTTGAATTGAACATATGTTAAAATTTAAGAAAAAGTAAGATACTTGTATATTTTCATTTTGCCCAAAAAAATTCCTGGCCCGAGATACAGGCCGCCAAAGATGACATCCCCGGCATCCTTTCTCATTCGCAATTTTCGATAAAAATTTTAAAGTGCCCTATCTCTAGAACGGTGCAAGATATTTTGTTGCGTTTTTTTTTTATTTTAAAGATAATATTCTTCTGTTTAAAATGATATACTCAATTTTGAAAAATGTATTCAACTTTTCTTTTGGCAGCCTTTTGAAAAAAAAAAAATTTATTAAAAAAAATTTTTTTTTTTTTTTGGAAATGCCAATCCCAAAAATTTTGATTTTTTTGCTGGTGATCAATACCATTGGGAACTAGCTTCACTGTAAAGGAGAACTTCCACTTTTGAGTTTAAGAAATTTTAGAAACGTTTAAAAAATTCAGAGAATTTTACAGGAACTGTATATATACAGTTCCAGTAAAAGTCACTGAATTTTTGCTTATTTGTATCATATTTGTAAGGATAAGCCTACTATATATCCTAAACAAGTTAGAAATTGCAATATCAAATGTGGCAAATGAGGTGCGTGCGTACTATAACTAGTTTTATAAATATTCAGATCTTGGTGCAATAAGTTACACTCTTGGGCAAAAAGGGCATGAACACAACATTTATTATGATTCTACATATTAAATTCAGTAATACGAAAGTAATATGAATTCATCTTAAAAGGACTTAATCGCCATGGCAACCTAGAATCATTACCTATCATGGTATATCATTGAATCAATTATGTATTATAGAATTTTTAAATAGAATCAAGAAAACTTTTATTAATGTCTTTTATGTTTTAATTTGATTTTCATAGCATTTGAAGTGATACATACTTTATTTTCAATACCGAACATAGTAAAACAGTCTCAATAACATATATCAATTACACAGCAATACAAATTATATTAATACAAGTTAGAGTTCAGACAGATGGGCAGACAAATCGAATCCATAAAGACTTTCAACTATGTTGGAAATTGTTAAAAGCACATAAATAGGTCGGAATTTGACTTTTAGAAATTTATGTCAATAGACGGAAGCATACTTGAATATTTTCATACAACCCTGTATTTTACCTACTATCTTTATATACATGCCACTATTTAGCTAATATTTAATTAAGATTAAAACATCATTAAAACCAGTGAAATCACACTTCCAGAGATTATCATCCATAGACGGCCATGTATCTAATTATTTGCGTGGACCTGTATATCATTTTATCTATATTATCCGAACATATCTTAGTATACTAAATGTAGTTCAGTGTAAAAATGCATAACTCATTTAAAAATCACCTTTAAGCTACTTTCATTCATACTCAGTAAACCCTTAAGATTTCTTTTGTGTAGCCCTGTATATGATCTACAGCATTTATGCACACAACGTAATATGGAAAAATTTAGTTAAACTTAAAAACTCAAACACAACTAAAAATGCACTTCCAGAACTTAAAAACTCATATCGCAACTAAAAATGCACCTCTAGCAATCATTGCTAATGTACAGTATTTCCGATAAGGTAAAGTATCCGAAATCTTTTGTGTGTCCCTGTAAACACTATGCACTTTCTATGACACAGGAAGTAATTTTTTGTAAACCTCTGCAATAAAGTATGTATCACTTCAAATGCTATGAAAATCAAATTAAAACATAAAAGACATTAATAAAAGTTTTCTTCATTCTATTTAAAAATCCTATAATACATAATTGATTCAATGATATACCATGATAGGCAATAATTCTAGGCTGCCATGGCGATTAAGTCCTTTTAAGATGGATTCATATTACTTCCGTATTACTGAATTTAATATATGGAATTACAGTAAATTTTGTATTCATGCCTTTTTGCCCAAGAGTGTAACACTTATTGCACCAAGATCTGAATATTTATAAAACTAGTTAATACTATGCACGCACCTCATTTGATATTGCAATTTCTAACTTGTTTAGGATATATAGTAGGCTTATCCTTACAAATATGATACAAATAAGCAAAAATTCAGTGACTTTTACTGGAACTGTATATATACAGTTCCTGTAAAATTCTCTGAATTTTTTAAATGTTTCTAAAATTTGTTAAACTCAAAAGTGGAAGTTCTCCTTTACAGTGAAGATAGTTCCCAATGGTATTGATCAACAGCAAAAAAATCAAAATTTTTAGGATTGGCATTTTCAAAAAAAAAAATTTTTTTGAAAAAAAAAAAATCTTTTTTCAAAAGGTTGCCACAAGAAAAGTTGAATACATTTTTCAAAATTGGGTATATCATTTTAAACAGAAGAATATTATCTTTAAAATAAAAAAAAACCGCAACAAAATATCTTGCACCGTTCTAGAGATAGAGCACTTTAAAATTTTTATTGAAAATGGCGAATTGGAAATGGTGCCCGGGATGCCATCTTCGGCGGCCTGTATCTCGGGCCAGGAATTTTTTGGGGCAAAACCAAAATATACAAGTATCTTATTTTTTATTGAATTTTAACATATGTTCAATTCAAAAACTTCTGAGACTATGAAGGTAAGATTTTTTCTTTGGCTGCCTGAATTGACATGGATCATACCGTATGCATTAATTACTTTAAAAAATTTGAGACCATTTTAGTTTTCGGCCGAAAATAGGAAGAATACCGAAATTCGGTTTCAGTTTCGGTCGACCCTTAAATCTTATCTAGATGAAACCACAGAACAAACCAAAGAAGAACTGAATAAATTCAATACTTAATTAGATCAATTAAACTGCGCGCAACAGAGGCTTCATTAGGCGCTCCAATCAAGAATCTCCTAAAACAAAAGGAACCCAATCAAGTAGAAGGGAACTTCCTAGTTATAGGTTGCCCGCTGATAATGAGATATTAAAACAAAGAAACTAAAAACAACGATGGATGAGGTTCAACGTTCTCTTTCTTTTCTAACAGAATTTTGAAAATAACAGTTCTCGAGCATTTTTATTTTCTTCCGAGAAAATAAAGAGTGGAGAAAGAAAGAAAGCAGGTTTGATGAAGTGAATTTGTCACTTTTGTTTCCGCAAACCACACATTAGGTTGTTAACCTACCAGCAAAATGTTTCATAGCGTCTTATATTATAGTGCAGGGATGGCGAGCCTATGGCACGCGTGCCGAACTTGGCACATAAGAAAACTTCTCTGGCACGTGAAAAGAGTTAGAGGTTACATATTCAGTTTACGGAAAACAATCCATTTTATTTTATTTTTTATTTATTTATTTATTTTTTAAACAAAAAGTACAGTTTTGTGTAACAGGTATATAACTTACTTTAAAATAATCCTTAAAAAAAAAAAAAATTCATGCAATTAAAAGAAAATAAAAAAAAAAGAAGAAAAAAGAAAAAACACCATGTTCCAGTTCAATTCATTATGCGCTTAGTTATAACAATTCATTCGTTCTCTGGATGCTTATGATATGTTTCAATATTAAAAATAAAAACACCAAAATATTTGACAAAACAGGCAGTGCCGCCTTCACCAGTGCCCTGACTGGTGAAGACGATACTGCTTCGATATTTCGCACATAGGGTGTATTCCAATAAAAACTGCTTATTTTCTGATTTATTTTTAAATTCATTTTTGCTCTCAAACGCATCAAACTGGCTGATTCTCTTATTTAGAAACTACATAATGTGCCGTGCTTGTCGATTTTTTGATAAATGCAGAAAATATTGCAAAAAATGCTGTCAAAGTGGACGCTTTGAGCCGAATTTTCCGAAGCGGGAGATCTGGGAATGAAAAAAAATGGTCATACTGAGAAAATAATTATTTATAAATCAAATTCTAATGAATTGAGCGAAAAATGAAATCACACAGCCTCTTATACATCTCTTCAAAAATCGACTCAGCAAGTTTCATGTTTTTACTTTTAGAAATGAGTCTGAAAATGTCTCAGAAAATTTCGAGCTGTTGAGGGTGGGGAAATATTTTTTCGAATACACTTGAAATTTGCAGCTTTTGAGAATTTCGTATTCAGGACGAGCGTCACATGCCGTGTAGAGTGAGCACCGTCCTTATTTTTGGGTATCAGTATTTTTTAATAGCAAGCTTCAACTTATCCAAACCTTGAATTTCAGCGATTAAATAAAGCGAAGAATATTATACGGAAAAAATAGCACTCAAAACTAAGAAGTCATATACGAGAAGCTCGTCGCGAAGGGGTTAATGAAATGTTTTTAAGAAGCAGCAGGGAAAGAAAGAAAAACAAACTTAGAAATAAATACCTCTCATGATTTTTTTTTTTTTTTTTAAGAACCCCACACCTAGAAAATTACGAAATAAAAATTCATAAGTAAACTAGACCACACACAACATCTGACCTTATAAATATGTTCATCAGATAACGCGGAAACCTAAGCATACAGAAAATTCCAGACGAAATGGATTGATACTAAGCATAATGTGTACATTCAGCAAAAAATACCATCCTCCCTTCATCTATCATGCGAGGGCGTTGTACTAAGAGAAATACGCATAACGAACAGCATTCTTCCTTGATTATAGGGTTTGAGTTAGTTTTGAAAGATGTTTCCAAAACTTTAAAAAGACGCAAATAAATAAAAGGGGTAGAACACTTAAAGAACGAAATTCGGACAGGATTTTTCTTTACTTCGTCTAGAAAATTCAAGTTAATAGCTTTATTTTCCTCCAAAATAGTAGCAAATGGATCTTAGATACGAAGATGTAGTCTAAGAAATTTTAACTTAATTGTTTTTATGATAGGAATCGGCTTTTAAGGCTTATACTTTAATCAAAAACACATTAAGCCACAAATACAAAATAATTTTTTCATTCGTTCACTTTGAAAAATGTAGGATATTTTATTTTGCAGTCTAAAATAATAGATTTAAAACTCTTAGTAATAATACATAAACGCAATGAATTATTTATTTCATAACTCTTTAGTATGTTATTTTTAGGTAGATTTCGTAATAAATACTACCTATTGCAGTCATTACCATGGTGAGACTTTTGAAAAATTCCTTCATAACTTTTCATTATATGACCCCAGGAACCCAAAACCACCCCCATCTAAAAAGTTTATATGTTTGCTAAATTTTGTCCGCACGATAAAAGTCGCAATTATGCATGGATCGTCTTCAAACTCGCCAAAAACTTTGAGATGGCTAATATCTCGGCGGGGGTTGGCAAATGGGCAAAATCGGCCCAAGGGGGTGGAAAGGGGGAGGGTTAAAAATTTTGAATACCGCCTTAACATGATTTTGATAATACCAGCTCTTACAGAAAAATGACAGGAAAAAATAAACATTTTTCGTTATAGCAGTTGCAAACAATTAAAAAAAAAGCAATAAAATTCTCACCACAAAATTACTTTTCTATTGCAAGATTTCCACGTGAAAAATAAAATAAATAGTTTGGCGAATTGAAAAAAAAAAAATTGAATATTACGTCATAAGTTTTCAAGAGCAAGATTTCTACGTGAAAACTGAAAATGAAATAAATAGTTTGACGAATTAAAAAAATACATATATCACGTCATGTTGGAAATATAATGGACGTCAGCAGGTAAATATGTAACGTCATGGGAGTTTGAAAAAAAAGCATTAAAACATGATAAAAACCCGACTATGGAAATATTAACATATTTTAACATTTTGAGGTTCTCTGAATATGTTTTCGCCATTTTTAAACCTATTCCATATATATGCGTGTGTGTATTCGTGTATATTACAATTTTCACAAAAAGTTTAGGTCCCTAGAGCTTATTCTTAGTAAAGAAACTGGGTTTATCTCTAATCTTGATTTAGGTTTTGTTGGTGAAATTAGTACTCAAGTTCGAAATCTACCTTCGCCTGTAGGCCGAGCAGGCAGAGATTTTTTATAAATATTTGCGAGAATAAATTATACTATCTGAGCGACGCACAGTGGAGTATTTGACCCAAAAAGCTGGCCAAAAATACAAAAATTAAAATTTGCTCAAAAACTGTAAAAAGCGTATTTTTTAACAGCTAACTAACTGGTGCATCGATCTACGTCTATTTCAGAAGCATGAGTCACATCCGGCGACTCCTAGCCTCAGTTGAAGAGGAGGTTTTTCTTTGCGAGAAGACGCTTTATTGTAACGTGTCAATTTTCTTATTATGTTTAATTATTTTTAACTGTATTTTTTTTGTCGTTTCATGAATTTTTTTAACTCAATGGCTTTATTTTTAATGCAATAAAAAAAAATTAAATTAGAAATGTATTATTGTTAAACCTTTTCCATCTAATTTAGATGTGTTGATTTAGATATATAGCTTTTTAAAGGTGTGTCGGGGTTTGTCGGACCCTTTTTGAAGTATAGTCGTATTGCTTATAGTTTTAAAGACCATTTTTAAAAAAATCTTTCGCATACAGTTGCCATTTTAAATATAAATCGTTTTGGTAATCTCTTAATAACTCGCAAAAACCAACATCTCTATACTACAACTCAACTTGCTAAATACTAAATGCAAACAATATATATACATTGGTTTATTTAAATAATTGAAAGTTCATATATAGTAAAATTAACCACATTTAATTAAACATGACCTGGAAGTAAAACAACTCTATCAACCATTACTTTCCTCTTATAAACAGTAAAAAGTTAAGTAAACTTTGTATTATACATATATATATATATATATATATTTAAACCTCTTGTATATTTCAGAAATAGCCTTGTTTTTTATATACGATTTTCATTTTTAAATTAAACTGCTACATGTTTTAATAGTAGGTGATTCTGAGTCAAAAAAAAAATTCTGAAATTCGCAGCAAATTAACTGGAGAGTTAAAGAAGAGGGGGGAGAAAGGGGGGAATCCACTCCCGGCACTAACTATGTGTTTTTTTCGCGGCCATTTGATAAAATTCGCGTTTATTCGCGATCTTTTAACGAACTTTGTGTTTTCTCGCGACCTTTTGACGAAATTTGCGGTTTTTTGCGACCTTTTAACGAAATTTGCGGCGTTTTTCGCGATCTTTTGAGGAAATTCACGGGTTTTTTCGCGATCTTTTGAGGAAATTCACGGGTTTTTTCGCGATCTTTTGGCGAAATTTGCTGTTTTTTGCGATCTTTTGGAGAAATTTGCGGGGTTTTTCGCGATTTTTGATGAAATTTGAGAGATTTTTTTCGCGATCTTTGACGAAATTTGCGTTTTTTCCGCGATTCTTTGACGAAATTTGCGTTTTTTTGGCGACCATTTGTCGAAATTCGCGATATTTTTTATGTCCGAATTTTCGGATTGATGACTGATTTTTTTAAATTTTCGAAAAATTCGGAGCAGAAATCACCCCTTAAATCTGATTGCATCCTCACATGTTATAATAAAGTGGGCCAACTTTCTGAAGTTTTGGATTCTAGTATATAATTGAGGTATTGCGCTCTAATCATTTTTCAATTTTTAATATCCTGTGGGTGTATCCTGAGGTGTATTTTCCTTTAGATCTCTTGGTTTTTTATCATTTATTTTGTTTTATGATGCGCTATTAGGAGCTAAATTTTGTCATTTTAGGCTTAATGTCGACAAAATTGGATGAAATAACGCATCTTCACTATGAATTAAAACTTGCAAGCTCCTCTGATGATTCTGTGGGTTATTCATAGTTCCTTATCTTACATACTATTTTCCTATGTTCATATCTTGTTCATCTTTAGAATTTTACCAGTTTGTTCATATATTTGTGATTTCATCTTTATTATATATATATATTAATTAAATGCATGCTTTTATGTGTATATAACATTAATTAAGTGTATTTACGAATAGTAAGTCAACAACGATTTTAACTGTAAGTCACGTGGAAAATAATTTTAGCCAGAATTTTCCTTCAAAATACTCCATTTTGCGGCGTAAAAAAAAAAGGAAAAGAATATATATATCTAGAATAACGCTAAAAGTCACCAAATGATTGCCTATCTCGGTAACATTTCGTAAAGGGTCAAACTTGGTGCTTGAAAGCGAATCAGAAATATGTTGCCAACTTGCCGATAATACGGCAATTTGACGAAAATTCTATTCAAACATTAACAACACATTAACATTTACCTCTTTTGGACGCATTCTACAGTAACCTGTAATTGAGACATTTTAATAGCAAAAATTTTAACCTTGATTAGTAAACATACAGGACAATATCTCAAGAACATTATAAAAAAGTAGATTTTTTTTTTTTCAAAATGTGTAGCATTTCCTCACTTTTAAAGACTGCATATGCCAGGACTATACTTTTTCCCAGACAAGAGGCGATGATTACTTTGAATTTAAACTCATTTCTAAAGCAACCAAAATTTTGAATTATGAATATGGAAATAAATGCAAATTAACAATTTATTGCTCACACTAAAAATGTCAACTAAGCTGCTACATAAATGATAAATCAGGCAAACGCGAGAGAGCTGCAATTAATATGTTTACCGGCCTGTCCGTTTTTACACAATTTAAATATCTAAAAACGCAAGATCTGATAATTTCAAATATGTTACTGGCAGGGTTGTAGTGGATAGCTGCCCGGGTACCCGCCCAGCTGCCCGCCCAGCTGCCCGCCCGGTCTGGGTTTTTTATTTAAAAAAAACCGGGTTTTTAAAAATATATTTCTGGAAAAGAACAGATGATGTATTTGTTAACAGTTTATGGTTATTTTGTTTTATTTATTCACTTCTTTGAATCTTAGAAAATATATTTGTACTAATTTACTTGCACTTTTAGATTGGAAACAATTGGAAAACACACAATTGATAGCTTGGCAATTTAAAATTTGTTTGTTATTTAAATTAAAGGGATCATATCTCTATATGTATTTTAAGAACAGATAAAAATAGTGAGAACATTATTAAGACTATGAAGTCACTCCCATCTATTAGACTATGAAGTGTTCACAAAGATTGTATTTGAGATCAGGATTGCCACTTATTTCAGCAATCAAATTCCTTGCGCTTTCCTGAGCAAAAAATTAAATTTTTCCCAGAGTAGTTCCTCTGAGAATTTTCAAAATTTCAACGGATAAATTTTGCAAAGCATCAAAGTTTAGTAAAATTCCTTGTTTTTAATACTCATTTTTAAATTCCCTCAGATTTTCTAGTTTTCCCTATACAGTGGCAACTGTGAAGATTATTATTTGTGAGGAAGGTGAAATCATCGTCCACATTTTGGCATTTTAATTTAATTTACCCGGGGAAAATTGCCCATTTAACCTGGGTTTTTTACAACGCTGTTTACTGGGGTATATTGCAGTCAAAGAAACTTAAATAACAAGTAGATTGTTTAAATTTTATATTCTAAGTCACGGGAAAACTACATATTGCAAAATAATAAAATTTCAGTATTGATTTAAATCAATGATTAAAACTGAGCTATTTTATTATGACTTTTAAAAGATCCTGATTTAAATCAACCTGGCTTAAATCGGCGTACCCTTCCGAATATTCGTTACATCCATACCAACTTTTAAATTATCTAAAAAATAAAAGGTACATCACTATAAAATGCATTTTTTTCCACAAATAGAACTATTTTAGAAAATAAGCTTGGACGAAAGACGTGCGTGTTTACGTGTGATAGCAAATTAATTTAAATCAAACGCCAAAAGAGACATCTATAAAAAAACAAGCAAATTACACGACATTGGAGACCACCAGTATTCTTGCAATTCGAATATACTAATAAACAAACGGAGTTTCATAAAAAGACATTTAAATTCATAACATGATTTAAGGGCAGTCATTAAATTTACTTCGCTAAGCTGACGATGACAAATTACGGTTCGCAAGAAATCGATTGTTCTTAAGAAATCCAGATATGCATCAAGCAAATGCCTAACAAATTGATATAAATTTCTAGTTCAGTTTCACATAATTGCGATAGTTAAGACATTAACGGATTGCAAAAGAAAGGATGGAACTATTACACCGAGACAGAAGAAAAAAAATTGCATAACTGCATTTTGGCCAGGTCAAAATTAACCGAAAGGATTGTCAAAATTGATTTTAACCGTCTAAAACTTGACAAAATTGGTATTAACTAATTTTTATTGTCTTACTCGTCATAGCACGGTGAATTAAAAATAGCTAGACTATTATTTCATCAAGCTAAACATTTAATTTAAAAAAAAAAAAACACGCTTAAAACTACTGAAATCAGCTTCTAGAAATTATATGGGCAGCCATGTATCTAGTAGTTCTTTGCGTGGTCCTGTATATGATTTTATTTGTATTCTACAAACATCTCTAAGCGTAAGCATCTATGTTAATAAGGAAAGATGTTTGTGTGTATGTGTGTATTTGTCGGTTGTGTTTTGAAGAGACAGCTGCAGCTGCACGTAGAGTTACGGAATTTGGTAGGAAGATACCCCCCTATGCATGTAGTTTTGAACCTCGAAGCCCGATTTTGAATTTTTTTTATTACATTTTTTAAATTTAATTTTGTATGCGATTTTAAGCGCTTTTTTACGTTCGAGGCAATTTTTCCACATTGATGAAAGAAATACGGTTTCATTCTTTGAACCCAATATACTAAATTTTGTCCTCATTTCAATAATGTGTATTCGGAATTAGTACAGTAATTTTTGAATTTTTAGCGAATTGTTTTTGCTATTTTTAGCATTTTTCACATTTTGCGGCCATTTTTTGACATTGGTAAAAGGAATTCGGTTTCAAACTTTTAGCCTAATGTAGTAAATTTTGCCTCTACGATTTTTGAATTTTAGAGATTTTTAATGCGATATTCCTAAGACTTTTAACGGTTTTTGGGGATTTTTTGCGTTTCGCGTCGATTTTTGTTATTCGTGAAAGAATGCAGATTACAATGTCTAACAAGATTATAGTAAATTTTATACCCTGCGATTTTTTAATATTTAGCGAATCTTAATGCAATTTTTAACGTTTTTCCCGAGTCCCACGACGATTTTTTTGACATTTGGAAAAAAAACTTGGTTTAAAACTTTTAGCCTAATATAGCAAATTTTGTCAATTTCAATTTTCGAATTTTAGAGATTTTTTAATGCGAAATTCAATGTAACTTTTAGCGATTTTTTAATGCGAAATTCAATGTAACATTTAGCGATATTTTAATCCGAAATTCAATGTAACTTTTAGCGATATTTTAATCCGAAATTCAATGTAACTTTTAGCGATATTTTAATCCGAAATTCAGCGTAACTTTTAGCGATTTTTAGAAATTTTTGCGTCCCACGTTGAATTTTTGTCATTTGTGAAAAAATTCCGATTACAATGTTTTACCCATTTTAGTAAATTTTAACTCCAGCTATTTTTGATAATTTAACGATTTTTAATGAGATTTTCAGCATTTTTTCGAGTCCTGGGGGAATTTTTTGACCTTTGTAAAAGGAATTCGGTTTCAAACATTTAATCTAATATAGTAAATTTTGTCCTCTACGACTTTTGAATTTTAGCAATTTTTATGGAATATTCAATGTGGTTCTTAGTGATTTTAAGACATTTTTGGTGTTCCGCGTCGACTCTGTCTTTCATGAAAGACTTTGGATTACAAGTGAGCTAAAAACCTATTTACAAATATAGCACAAAATTAGCACTCGCCACTCGCCAGGCGTCGAGTAACACTTAAAACGTGGCGATTAACTTTATTGTACTCACTCGCCAAACTCAATAGGCACCACTCGCCAAACGCGATGGTTGAAAGATCGATGCCAGGGAGGAAAGGGTTGAAATTCGTTCGGAATTTACGGCGTCCAGATCGGCGATTCTCCCGAACGTAAGAAAAGAAAGTAGCAGGGGTGATTCTGTCTCGAATTTTCTGAAAATTTAAGGCATTCGGCTCCGGAAAAAAAAGGTCATCAGTCCGAAAATTCGGACATAAAAATATCGCTTCGATATGGTCGCCGAAGAAAATCAATTTCGTCAATCGTTCGCAGAAAAAATCACCAATTCCATCAAAGAATCGTGAAAAAACGTGAATTACGCCAAGGACCACGTAAAAAACGCAAATTTCGTCAAAGAATAGCGAAAAAGAATCACAAAATTCTTCAAAGTATCGCGGAAAAAACGCAAATTTCGTGAAAACATCGTGGAAAAAACGCAAATTTCGTGAAAAGATCGTGGAAAAAACGAAAATTTCGTCAAAAGATCGCGGAAAAACGCAAATTTCTTGAAAAGATCGCGAAAAAACGCAAATTTCGTGAAAAAATCGCGGAAAAAACGCAAATTTCGTGAAAAAATCGCGGAAAAAACGCAAATTTCGTGAAAAAATCGTGGAAAAAACGCAAATTTCGTGAAAAAATTGCGGAAAAAACGAAAAGATCGTGGCAAAAACGAAAATTTCGTCAAAAGATCGTGAAAAACGCAAATTTCTTGAAAAGATCACGGAGAAAAGGCAAATTTCGTCAAAAGGTCGTGGAAAAACGCAAATTTCGTCAAAAGATCGCGGGAAAAACGCAAATTTCTTGAAAAGATCGCGGAAACGCAAATTTCGTCAAAAGATCGCGGAGAAATGCAAATTTCTTGAAAAGATCGTGGAAATAACGCAACTTTCATGAAAAGATCGCGGAGAAAACGCAACTTTCGTGAAAAGATCACGTTGAAAAGGCTAATTTCGTCAAAGGATCGTGGAAAAAACGCAAATTTCGTAAAAAAGATCGCGGAAAAAACGCAAATTTCTTGAAAAGATCACAGAGAAAACGCAACTTTCGTGAAAAGATCACGGAAAAAAGGCAAATTTTGTCAAAAGATCGTGGAAAAAAACGCAAATTTCGTCAAAAGATCGCGGAAAAACGGAAATTTCTTGAAAAGATCGCGGAAAAAACGCCAAATTTCGTAAAACGATCGCAAAAACGCAAAATTCGTGAAAAAACGCAAATTTCTTGAAAGATCGCGGGAAAAACGCAACTTTCGTGAAAAGATCACGGAGAAAACGCAACTTTCGTGGAAAAAACGCAAATTTCGTCAAAAGATCGCGGAAAAAACACAAATTTCGTGAAAAGATCGCGAAGAAAACGCAAATTTCGTCAAAGAATCGCGAAAAAGAATCACAAAATTCTTCAAAGTATCGCGGAAAAAAACACAAATTTCGTGAAAAATCGCGAAAAAAGGAAAATTCGTGAAAAGATAGCGGAAAAAACGCAAATTTCGTGAAAAGATCGCGGAAAAAACGCAAATTTCGTGAAAAAATCGCGGAAAAAACGCAAATTTCGTCAAAAGATCGTGGAAAAAACAAATTTCACGAAAAGATTGCGGAAAAAACATAAATACCATTAAAAGATCGCGAAAAAACTCAAATTTCGTCAAAAAATCTCGAAAAAAATGAAATATTTTCAAAGAATGGCGAAAAAAGGCCTCAAATTTCGTTAAAAAATTACGAAAAAAAAATGCAGATTTTGTGAAAAGATCGTGGAAAAAACGCAGATTTTACCAATAGATCACGAAAAAAACACAGATTTTGCAAAAAGTCACGAAGAAACGTGAATTTCGTCAAAAGATCGCGAAATTCGTTAAATGGTCGCAGAAAAATGCATATTAGTTAGTGCCGGGGGCGTGTTCCCCCTCTGCTGTAACCTTTCTGAAAATTTCCTGTGAATTTATTTCATTGCAATTAGTAGTAAAAATAAAATTTTTCAGTTGAGTGTAATCATATCGAATGGTAAGTAATATATATTAGTAAATTACAATGTTGATAGTTAGAAAAAACACAATTTTGTATGGAGCGTACATAACTTTGTTACTGGCCGGTGGTTAAAACAATCTGGCCAGTGAAAAAAAATCGGTGTACTGGCCATCGACCAGTGGGTAAAAATATTAATTTTGACCTACATTTACAAAAGTCCATCTTTACATACAAAAACAAAGTTGAGTTAAATAGAAGAGTGTAAAAACAGTGCTTTAAAATCTGTTTTTGAATAAATTTTGTTTTGAGTGAGATCCCTCAAACATCCATGTCTCATACATGAATTAATTATCTTATACATGGATTAATTATCTCATACATGGATTAATTATCTCATACATGGATTAATTATCTCATACATAAATTAATTATTTTTTAATGCAATATTGAATAGGATTTTAATTATATTACTTCAAAGAATCATTCACGAAAACAAAATTCGTTAACTACACACTACACAGTGAAATAAATTCGCAGCCGCAATCCTAAAGAACGACACACACCGGGTGGAGATCCCAATGTTTGTGAGGAATTATCGTATTATGATTGGCTTTTGCGAATGTTTGAAGCTAAAAGTAGGGCTTCTTTAATTATTATTATTATAACAGGTATTACAGGAGCCTTAGCTAAAAGAACTGTGTCATCGTGTCGTGACGTTGGATGACATCAGAAATACATGTTCATTCTCACTTACGCGAAAGGAAAATCTTTTCAGTCATCATAATCGCACCCCACATGATTGAACCCTCAAACTCTCGTCTGTCCAAGGGCAGGTCCAGGTCTCCGTTTAGAAGGGGGGGGGGGGGGGTGTCATGGCTCCTTTTTTTTTTGGGGGGGGGGGGGGGAATCACATCACTTAATAAGCAATTTTTATATTGAAGGCATAACCAAAATGGCTACTTTTCTGATACTTTTGGAAAGTCGTTTTCGTTTATAAATACAAAAAAATTGCATTAATATTCGTAAAACTATAAAATTCAAACGTTATATTAGATACCAAGAAATTGAAGAATTTCCCATTTTCTTATAAAAACAAAGACTCATTCAGAAATCGAGCATTTTAAGACAATTTTTAGGATTTGACAGTTACAAAAATGCCGTCGTGAGGGAGCAATTGGCTGTCGCGACCTGAAATTCAGTTTAAAACACCGCATTTTACGTAGACTTCCCGAAAGATTCTTTGCCTTTATCGAAAAATGGAAAACCAATAATTAATCACATTTATTCTGAATAAGTGTACTTGCAAATGTCTTGCATCTGAGATTGAAAATGACTTCCTGGATGTGTCAGAAACAGGGTTGTAAAAAACCCTTTTTTTTTTATTAAAAAAAAAAAAAACCCAGCCCGGGCGAGTAGCTGGGTGGGTACCCGGGCAGCTACTCACTACAACTCTTAAGGTTGTAAAAAACCCGGTTTTTTTTATAAAAAGCCCAAACCAGGTGGGTGGCTGGGCAGGTACCCGGACAGCTACCCACTACAACCCCGGTCAGAAATCACCTGCTTTGGATTTAAGTAGAGCTTTAAAGAGTTGGAAAGATTCTCATTGTTGAGCAAGTGGTAAATTTGAAAGAATTTAAAATATATTTCATTTTAAAAATGTGCTTTAGAAATTTTCTTCGTCAAGCGGGGGGAGGGGGGGAGGTCATGATACCCGTGACCTCCCCTTTGGATCCGCCACTGCGTCTGTCTGTACAAATAATGGCTTTTTGAAAACCATGGTCCCGCCAAATTACAAAAGGCGTACATAGAAATCTTGAAAATCTAGAATAGTATTTGACACGAAGGACGCACCGATGCACTATTCTTGGGTGGTAAGCGAATTACCTGAATTCCTTCTCATCTCAAATACAAACATACACGCAATTCTACAATTGACATTGAATCTTCGAATAGAAGGATTAGGTCCTGTCTGAACGAAGGTCAAGTGGAGTCATATAAATACACGAAGTGACCATAACCAATGACCTTTACAAATGACACAGAATAGTTTGGTGTTTGGCACAAAATTTTGTGAAATTAAGTATTCATTATCTGCACACTCTATCAACAATATTACACGCAGTGTTGAATTCAGACATTTTTCTCGGGGAGGGGTTTACTGATACGGGAGGGGGGGGGGGATGTCCAACGTCGGATTGATTCTTATTAAATCTTTAATGTTAATTAAAAGAAAAGAAGCTTAGAATATTACCAGTGGAAAATGAACTCTGTAACCATACAATTTGTATACATTCTACAAAAAAAAAATAAGACATTAACGTTTATAAAGTTATAATATCAAAACAACAGTTTTAATAAAGGAAGGCTTTGACAAAATTAATGAACTTTTTATGCATTCTACAACTTGTTTAGTTTTTAATAGGAGATAGAGAGGGGCGGGGGCTCCTGAATCCTGATGATCCTTAAAAAGATAATCACAGAGCTTTAAATTAACTACAAAATAATAATCAACCACATAATCTAGAAGAATTGCAACATATTTTAACTCTGATTTAAGAACTTCTTATCTTGTTACTTTTGCTACAAATTGGTCACTCGCAGCGGATTTTGGCCCCTTTTTTCTTCTTTTTAGAGGTTTACACGGGCCGAAATTTCCACCCGGCCCGACTCATAGAAAAAAATTTCGGCCCGGCCCGGTCCGGTATAACAGCTAAAAGTTCGGCCCGAGCCCGGCCCGGAAAAAGTTATTATCTCGGCCCGAGTGAATTGCTACAAAACATTTATTTTTACGTCGATTTGGTTAAAAATTTGACTCTTACGAGGAGTTCTGACCAAAAATATTTATCTTAACTTTTTTTTCATGTTTCTAAACTTCATTTTTATATAAGTGCCGCAAGCTGCGATATTTATATTTTAAAGAATCGCTATTTCTTCTATGTAAATGTTTCAGTTATCATTAATATTGTTAATCAATATTCCATGCATTGAATTGTTAAAAATCAGAAAAGTTATAAAGTAAAATCTTCTAAGACTAAATTACATAGAAAAGAAGAAAAAAATGCGTTATAGACAAGTTCCCTTCTTAGCAAATGTAAATGTATTATATATTCTTTTCTTACGTATTAGTACATTAATTTTGCATGGATCAACACGTTTTTCAGTTTAAAACAGGATGATTCCGTCATAGGCAGATTCCTTTTCACACGTTTTACTATATTTTAATTTAGCTATATTTTAATCAGCGTAGAAATTTACTATTCTTTAAAAAGAATAAATGTTAATGTTTAATTGTAGAATAATGCCGATTCAAAAATGTATGCATATTTTGCAAAAATCTTTGGGCCAGGCTTAATTTTACTGACTTTTGAACGGACAGGTCACACCCAGACAATGATTTTCTTACGGGCTGACTCAAAACTAGGACTGAAAATTTTGGGCCGTGAAGACTAGAAAAGAAACCACTCCCGGCTCTGTACAGAAAAAATAAGTTAGGCCCGACCCGTCCCGGTTCTTCCGGAAAAAAGTAAGGACAGAACCCGGCCTGGCCCGTAAAGAGTAGTCGCTAGGCCCGGCCGGGCCGAGTGCCGCAAATGAAATAGGCTCGTGCAGATCTCTACTTCCTTTTGCTAACTGCTTATTGTAGGATGATTTCATAGTTGCCACGCAAAAAAACTTCCTTAACCTCGGTGCAATCACAAGGAAAGAAAAACAATCACCTTTAATAATTAAAAAATTTGTGAGTATCAACTAGCTTAGTAACAAGAATTACATAAGATGCATGATGTGTAAATACGCAGTTACGTGAACTTTTGGATTACACATTCAAGTAAACAAATAAATATGTTTATATTTATCTAATGCAGAGCTAGCCTACGAAAGGAGCCCCATAACTTAGAAAATATTTAAAAACAGCGTAATTAGTTGTTTAGTTACAACAAGAGAACAGTGGTATAGTAAAAAACAGAGGGTATACGCTAGGCAGATTGTATAACATGCCAGAGAGTAAACGTTATAGCTACGTACGATATACGAAGTTATAACCAAAAGGTATACTCTCCACTACATCCCTGCACGAGAATAAATTCTTTCTATATTACCGAAAACAAAAAAATAATTATCGTCGAGATTGCTAACGAGAATAATAATGACCAAAGAGATAAACCTAAAAAAAAACCATTGCAGTTTTCTACTATACACTTGTATAGTGGCTGCTAAGCTAATATACAGAATGTTTAGGTGTGCTACTTTAGCATGTTAAATCGATTCCATCGCAATCAATTTCCCAATTTTGTGTGTGTGTTTGTGAGGGAGTGGGGAGGTAAGTAATAGTCTATAATTCAGTTTCCGCTGTGCTATTCAAAGTACAGTGAAACCTCCTTGAACGGCCACCTCTGAACAACGAAAACTTCCGAATACCGGCCACATGTTGATTGAACCAAAAACGTTCCATAGCATTAACATTAGTACAAACCACTAAATAAGGAATTCTAAACAACGGCCACTCAAAAGTCACGAGAAAAACAAATTTACAGCTACAATTTCATATTTATTTGCAAACGAAAATGTGAATCAGATCAAACAAAATTTGCTTGATATGTCAACAAACAGAAGATAAAGGCATTAATAATTATGGGGGGAATTTAGATAATATTCTTAGAACGGCAGGCATAACTATAACATAAAAGCCAGCGAGTTTGTATGTCTGGACAAAGATTTGGCAGTTACTGCCACATTTGATTCCGTGCAGCAAATGGTGCAAGATAGGAGAGAAGGAGAGGAAATGCATTATAGAATCACTCAAAATTTCCAGTATTACCGAAGGTTCCAAAATTTCACATTAAATCATAATGATGATGAGTTGTATAGCAAAACAATTCATATTGTCATTTCTTTGGAGAAAGATATTTGCAGTAAAAAACAGAACAAAAAATCAAAGCAACTTCAAATCACTGATACATTTTGTGTGTGTGTGTGTATTAAAACAATGAGGATTTATTAAATGACTCTGTATATTTATGTAATTTTGATCTTTTGAAAATGAAACCTCTGAATAACACCCACCTCTGAAGAGCGATCACTTTTCACTGGTCCCACGGGTAACCGTTATTCAGAGGTTTCACTGTACGTGTTTTCTGAGCATATAATTAATATTAGTACAGTTGTGCAGCTTGAGGAATATTGAATAATAATAATAATAATAAATTAAATCTGTTTAAAAATTTCTTGTCTCGAAACAATTTTTTCCCTCAAATGCGGCCCGTGGAAGCCAAATGGTTTACACCAAGAATTTGCAGCACGTCATTTAGGTGCTTTACACAAAATTTCCTACGGGTGAAAAACATAAAATTGATAATAAATCTTAGAAATTTTTGATAAATACTAGAAATGTGTTATAGTTTATGATCATCTCATTTTAAAATTACTAATAAATTGAATTTAAGAGAAATTTAAACAAAATTTCTTTATAATTTCAATGTAGATCGTTTGATTTAATACATACACGAACGATGGTTGTTTAGCGATAATCATGGACTAATGATGAAGAGTTCAGCAAACAAGAGTTTAATTAGAAGAAAATATATCAAAACTATCTAAATTTTTCCTGAATGGTCAAAGATTTCAGAAAAAAATTAGGTCGTTTTGATAACAACTAATTCACAATAGCGGTCGCGATAAGTTATGAAAAAGAAATTTTTCTGCTTTATCAATGAAATGAGACGATTCAATTAAATATGGACGAATAAGCTTGTTATTTTAAATTAGAAAAATTTTATACGAAAAACTTGAAAATAAATAAAAACTAGTATGTTGTGGCATCACAAAACTTTCTTCTACATAAATCACGTCAATTAAATCATTTAAATAATACAAGAAATTACATCAATTTAGCACCAATTCATATCAAAGTGTATCTGAATTTGAAGTTTGATGAAAATTCGCGCATTAGTTATTGAAATAGAGCTATAGTGGAAATTCTGAAAAATACAGCATAGCAGCGCCACCTGTTGAGCGATTTGCACCAAAACATAAACAGCAGCAATTCATACCAAGTTATACCTGAATCTGAAGTTTGTTTAAAAATCCAAGCATTAGTTCTTGAGATAGGGCTATTGCGGAAATCACAAAAAATGCAGCATAGCAGCGCCATCTGTTGAGCGATTTACACCAAAATGTACAAAACGTCAATTCCTGTCAAGGACTAACTGAATCTGAAGTTTGATGAAAATCCGTGCATTAGTTCAAGAGATTGAGCTGTTGTAGAAATCGTGAAAAATGCTGCATAGCAGCGCCACCTGTTGAACGATTTACCCCCAAAAACTAATCAGCACCAATTTATATCAGGGACTAACTGAATATAAATTTTTATTAAATTCCGTTCGTTAGTTCTTGAGATAGAGCGCGCACAAAATTTGTGTCACACACGGACAGACAGCACTCACGGACAGACTGACTCACAGACAGACATTTTGTAAAAACATGTTTTTCGGATTCTCTGACCCTTAAAACGTGTAAATCCGTCGAAAACCGGAATTAGAAAATTTCATGAATCCAATACTTTCTTCTTGTGAAGATAGAAGAAAGTAATAAAGGTGAGAACAATAAACAAATGAAGTTAACCTGATGCTTGCCTTTACCTTTGCTTGAAGTTTACCTTTTCAACAATTTTGTTTATTTTAAAAAATATAGTTCAAATAGTGAACTTACAGCATTTCAATGTTCAACTAAAAGAGAATTTTGGAAAAAAAAAAAATAAATAAAATAACTTTTTTTAACTGCATATTTAATTAAATTCTTTTTAAAAGTTCGGATTTTTAGATACATCTAATATTACATTTAATAAAATTATTCGGTACTTTTCGGTTAGCCGGGCGCCAGTGTTATGTATACATAATTTAATCTTTTTTTTTATATATACTTACAGCTTTAATTCATAATATTACGGTTTTTGATGGTGGTAGGTTATGTTTAATTATTGGTTATATATATATTGTATATATACATACATATATATAAATGCATATATATGGCCCCACCAGTGGTCGAGAGGTTCTGCTCTCGAAGCTGGTAGACGGGATGTGCTGGGTTCGAATCCGTTCGGAGTTTTCGTTGTTTTCTTCGAATCTTGGATTTCCATGCTTAAATACGGGTTAGGTTCCCTTAGAAAGACCCCCACGGAGGGCACCCCCCCCCCTCGGGTTTATATCCCTCGAGTAGATAATCGGCCGTCAAGGATCAACTCAACGCATATATATGTATATATATATATAAACACGTACATGTACATACATTTATATATATCTGTACTTATAAGTATATTTATGTATGTATATATAACACTGGCGCCCGACTAACCGAAAAGTACCGATTTTTCTACTGATATATAAGTGAAAAACGATGAAATCTAACACATCTTCATATACTTTATTTTTAAAATAACATAAAACCTGAATGCTAATTTCAAGCGCAGATTTATCACATCTATACTAACATTATAAAGAGGTAAAATTTTTTTATATGAATGAGGTATAAGCTCTTAAACTATCGAACCGATTCCAAAAGCAATGGTATCAAAATGATGGTGTTAGTCCAACGTAGAACATATGCTATATCTTTTGTCCGTGCCACAGGCCAAAAGGGGGTGCAGGAGCAAAAAACGTTCTAAAAATGTGATTTTTGTGTTACTTAAGGGCGTAGAAACATGAAATTTGGAATGGTAGTTACTTATAAGATACTAATGATCTCTAAGGACATTTCTTTAAAAAAATCGAAATTAAAAATGGGTGAAAATGCACGAAAAGCGTTCTAAAAAACGTTCTAAATTGCTATTTTTACGCAGTTTCAGGAAGTACCAAACCGATTTAAAAAATAATGGTGAAGGGGGTACATACTGAAGGGGGTAGCAACTGGAAATTTGGCATGGTAATTACTTATCAGATGTAAATACTCTCTGAGAAGAGTTCCTTCAAAATTTGAAATTTAAAAGGGGTGAAAATGAACGAAAAGCGTTCTAAAAACGTTTCAAACAGCGATTTCTACGCAATCCCAGGAAATATAAACCGATTCCAGAAGCAATAGTTTCAAATTGATAGTGAAAGTCCCCGCTCCAACATAGCCTATATTTTGCGTTGTCGTCACTGCCACCTGGGGGTTACAGGAGCAAAAAATGTTCTAAATTGCTTTTTTTGTGTTACTGAGGGGGGGGGGGGGGTCTAACATTTTAAATTTGGAATGGTAATTACTTCAAAGGTGCAAATGCTTTCTAAGAATTGTCGAAAGATTTTCCAAATGTAAAAGGATGAAGTGAGCGAAAAGCGTTCTATAAGCGTTCTAATATAGGACTTTTATGCAATCGTATTAAATACAAAACCAATTTCAAACATAATGGTTGCAAATTGATGGTGATAGAACAAGGGATTGACCGAAGCAGCAATTTTGCCGAATACCGAAGCTTCGATATTCGCAACCGAATACTTGAAACTTTTTATTACTCATTTTTGCATATATTACCTTTTTTAATGAGTGTTAATAGAAATTAAATTCTCAATAATTTAATTCAGTGAAAAATATGAATATCAAATTCACAATATATCTTTACTTAATAGGTGCTAAAAAATGATAGGTAAAAAATAATAGGTGCTTTTTAGCACCTATTAAGTAAAGATATATTGTGAATTTGATATTCATATTTTTCATTTATATTATTAAGGTGAATCTGTCGTTCTTTGAAAATATAGTTTTTCTATATTTATTTAATTTGAATTTAATTCAGTTATATTTTTATTCAAAAATCTAATTACACAAAAAAATTTAACAACTTCTTTCCTCTCACAAGTTCATTAACCCATCACTTATTTTTTATTATTTTATCACTAGTCAATACCCAAAAATAACCTATGAAAATGTTAAACTATACAGGGTATTATTAAGGATAAGGATTATCAGAAAAAGAAAAGTTCATTCAAATAATAAGAAACAATGTTGCCATTAAGCTGATTTACTGATTGTCTATGTGCAATTATAAGCATATTGAATAGGAATGTTCTCAAAATACAAAAGGTATTATATCAATTTGTATACATTTAACTATTTTCTGTCAAATTATTGATAGAATATTTATATTTTGATGAATATTTTAATATTGCGGTGGTGAAGATAAGAAATTTGAGCGATTTTTGATATAATGATTATAAAAGCTATAGGGTAGGCATAGGGGTATACTTTGATGTGTGTATTTTCTTTAATATACACCTTAGATATACAGATATGAACTCTGATATACTTATTTGATGCGTATATTAAAGAAAATGCACATTAAATAAATTTAAATTAAAAAACTAATGTAGAAGTAAATAAAATTAAATGATAAGGGAAAGATGTGCATCTTCCTTACTTTTTTCTTCTCTTTTGTAGACAGTTGTTTTGATTTCACACCTACGTACGCTATTTTAGGAAGGAAAAAGTTATTTTTAAATAAAAATGGCCTTTGACTTGTGTACTTTGACTCTTTTGTAGTGCAGGTGAACTCATGCACGTAATATTGAAACTCATTGTTTAGCCTATTCTACTGCAAAATAAAAGATAATTCTTCTACTTCTAAGAAAATACTTATCTGCAATTATTCGGTCGAATACTTAAAAGTATTCGACCGAAGCCGAATATTCGGTTTACATGCCGAACCACCGAATACCGAGTCAACTATTCGGTATTCGGTCAATCCCTAGATAGAACCTGCTCAAACATGAGCTACATTTTATGTCGGTGCCACAAAACAACCCCTAGAGGGTTGCATGGCAAAAAACTTTCTAAATTGCGTTTTTTGCGGTACTGAAGAGGCTAGAAACTTTAAATATAGTACGGTAGTTACATATAAAATATAAATGTCCTCTAAGAAGAGTCGAAAATAAATTCGAAATTAAAAAAGGGGTGAAGCGAATGGAAGGAGCGAAAAGCATTCTAAAAGAGTCCTAAATTACTACAGTCAAACCTCGTTAACATGAACACGCTTAACGTGAATTACTTTTAACATGAATTGTTTTCACAGTCCCCTATAAGAACGAATACAAGGATTTGATACTGATAACATGAATTACTGTTAACATGAACAAAATTTTGGTTCCCCTTGAGGTTCATGTTAACGAGGTTCGACTGTATTTGTATGGAATCTCAGGAAATAACAAATCGATTACAGAAGTTATTGGTTGCGAAACAAGAGTGATAGTCCCTGATCCTATTCGGGCAATATTTTATGCCGGTGACAATACCACCTGATTGGCAGGAACAAGAAAGCCTTTAAAAACATCTAAGTTCCGTTTTGTATAGCATATTAGGAAATACCAACCCATTTCAAGATTAATGTTGCAAATTAAAGGTGACAGTCTCTGTTTTCAACATTTTTAAAGACATTATATATCTCAACTCTGTTTCGGCCTGTTACGCTAGTGCCACTAACACCAGAAAGGTGGTAGACTGCTAGACAAGAAGCTTGGACTTTGACATGATGGTTAATTTTAAGATGTGAATGTGTTAAGATGGTTTCTAAAAAATTCAAAACTTCAAATGAATACTGAAATGAGTGTATGAAATGAGCATAAAAATAAAAGTCTGAAAATAGTTTCTAAATTATCATTTATTTGGAATTAGTTTTAGTTTGCCTTATTAATTAAAATCTCATTGCTGTCTGTTGCACTTATATAATGAAGTGTAGTCAAACTGTGGCTTAATTTTTAATTTTTGAATTATTCCAAAAAGAGTTGTTCTAATAAAAAATAGTCATGCAAATATCACTTGGCATATATCAACTATTACGCGAGCAAAGCCGCGTGGTTTGCTAGTAATATTATAAAGCGGTAAAAATTGTTTAGTTGTAGGAGGTAAGCTCTGGAACTACTGAACCGATTCCAAAAGTAATTGTATCAAAATGATGGTGTTAGAACAAATTAGAACATAGGCTATATCTTATGTCCGTGCCACTGGACAAAAAGTGCTGCAGGAGCAAAAAACGTTCTAAAAATGCTATTTTTGTGTTAGCGAAGGGCCTAGAAAAATGAAATTTGGAATGGTAGTTACTTACAAGATACTAATGATCTCTAAGGACATTTCTTAAAAAAATCGAAATTAAAAATGGGTGAAAATGCAAGAAAAGCGTTCTAAATTGCTATTTTTACGCAGTTTCAGGAAGTACCAAACCGATTTAAAAAATAATGGTGTCAAAGTGATGGTGACAACCCTTGCTCCAACATAGGCTGCATTTTATGTCGGTGCCACTACCCCCAATGGAGGTGCAAGAGCAAGAAAACGTTCGAAATTGCGATTTTTGTGTTACTAAAGGGCCCAGATACACGGAAT
The DNA here is from genome assembly GCA_963932465.1 of Maratus speciosus. Lineage (NCBI taxonomy): Eukaryota > Metazoa > Arthropoda > Arachnida > Araneae > Salticidae > Maratus > Maratus speciosus. The sequence continues at coordinate 555,476,634 of OZ010792.1, forward strand.
TTGGCATGGTAGTTACTCATTAGATATAAATTATCTCTAAGAACATTTCTTAAAAAAATCAAAATTTAAAAGGGGTGAAAATGTGCAAAAAGCGTTCTAAAAAACGTTCTAAATGGCGATTTTTACGCAATCTCAAGAAGTACTAAACCGATTTAAAAAATAATGGTGTCAAAATGATGGTGACAACCCTTGCTCCAACATAGCTACATTTTATGTTGATGCCATTACACCCCAAACGGGGTGCAGGAGCAAAAAAAGTTCGAAAATGCGATTTTTGTGTTACTGAAGGGCCTAGAAACATGAAATTTGGAATGGTAGTTACTTATAAGATATAAATGATCTCTAAGAACATGTCTTAAAAAATTCGAAATTTAAAAGGGTGAAAATGCGCGAAAAGAGTTCTAAAAAACGTTCTAAATGGTGATTTCTATGATATCTCAGAAAGTACTCAACCTATTTCAAAAGTAATCGTTAAAAATTGATGATGACAGCCCTTGCTCCAACATAGGCTCTATTTCATGTCGGTGTCACTACCACCTAGGGGTTTCAGAAGCAGAAAACGTTTTAAATTGCAATTTTTGTGTTACTGAAGGGCCTAGAATCCCGAAATTAGGCAGGGCAGTTATTTATAAGATACAAATGATCTCTAAGAACATTTCCTAAAAAAATCGAAATTTAAAAGGGGTGAAGATGAGCGAAAAGCGATCAGAAAAACTTTCTGAATTGAGATTTCTCTGCAATCTCAGGAAGTACCGAACCAATTTAAAAAATAATGGTGTGAAAACGATGGTGACAGCCCTCGCTCCAACATAGGCTGTATTTCATGTCGGTGCCACTACCCCAAAGGGGGTGAAGGAGCAAAAAACGATCTAAATTGTGTTTTTTGTAATACTGCAGGGGCTAGAAACTAAGAATGGTAGTTACTTATAATTGCGATTTCTACGCAATCTCAGAAAGTACACAACCGATTTCAAAAGTAATTTTTGAAAATTGATGATAACAGCCCTTGCTCCAATATAGGATCTATCTCATGTCGGCTTCACTAAGATCTTGCGGTGGCATTTAAAAAAAATGTTCTAAATTGTGATTTTTTTTTTATACTGAAGGGGGTAGCAACTGGAAATTTGGCATGGTAATTACTTATCAGATGTAAATACTTTCTGAGAAGAGTTCTTTCAAAATTTGAAATTTAAAAGGGGTGAAAATGAACGAAAAGCGTTCTAAAAACGTTTCAAACAGCGATTTCTACGTAATCCCAGGAAATATAAATCGATTCCAGAAGCAATGGTTTCAAATTGATAGTGAAAGTTCCCGCTCCAACATAGCCTATATTTTGCATTGTTGTCACTGCCACCTGGCGGTTACAGGAGCAAAAAATGTTCTAAATTGCTTTTTGTGTGTTACTGAGGGGGATCTAACATTTTAAATTTGGAATGGTAATTATTTCAAAGATGCAAATGCTTTCGAAGAATTGTCAAAAGATTTTGCAAATGAAAAAGGATAAAGTGAGCGAAAAGCGTTCTATAAGCGTTCTAATTTAGTATTTTTATGCAATCGTATTAAATACGAAACCGATTTCAAAGATAATGGTTGCAAATTGATGGTGATAGAACCTGCTCAAACATGAGCTACATTTTATGTCGGTGCCACAACACAACCCCTAGAGGGTTGCAGGAGCAAAAAACTTTCTAAATTGCGTTTTTTGCGGCACTGAAGAAGCTAGAAACTTTAAATATAGTATGATAGTTACTTATAAAATATAAATGTCCTCTAAGAACAGTCGAAAATAAATTCAAAATTAAAAAAGGAGTGAAGCGAATGGAAGGAGCGAAAAGCATTCTAAAAGAGTCCTAAATTACTATTTGTATGGAATCTCAGGAAATAACAAACCGATTACAGAACTTATTGGTTGCGAAACAAGAGTGATAGTCCCTCCTGATCCTATACAGGCAATATTTTATGCCGGTGTCAATACCACCTGATTGGCAGGAACCACAAGAAAGCCTTTAAAAACATCTAAATTCCGTTTTCATTTATTTGGAATTAGTTTCAGTTTGCCTTATTAATTAAAAGCTCATTGCTGTCTGTTGCACTTTTATAAAGAAGTTTAGTCAAACTGTGGCTTAATTTTTAATTTTTGAATTATTCCAAAAAGAGTTGTTCTAATAAAAAACAGTCATGCAAATATCACTTGACATATATCAACTATTACGCGAGCAAAGCCACGTGGTTTGCTAGTAATATTCTAGCAAAATTCTAGCTAGTAATAGCCACGTGGTTTGCTATAATAAAGAGAATACTAAAAAAAAAATTAAATCTTTATCTGAAATACAAAAAAAAAAAAAAAAAAAAAAAAAAAGCCTTGGCATTTTTAAAACAGGAAAGTGTCAAAAGTATGAACACGGAGAAAAAGCCATTTAAAGTTTTTAATTTATATGGGTAATTGCGCTGGATGTATTAACAACATTTACAATATCTCGCGGTATAATTGCCGTATGGATAAAAATGAGGTGTCAAAATATTCACAATTAAACAAGCTTTCATTTAATATTAAAAAAAGAAAATCGATTTTTTTTTTAAATTCTGAGGTAAACAATTAAAAAATTAGAATATGCCAGTCAGCTTTTCGACCTATTTTGCAAATTATTCAGTTCTAATCATAGGAGATGGCAGAACGAAATCCAGGAAGGGGCAAAATTTTGGAATAGATGTGCAGCTTGTGCCGCGATTTTTAAATGGGGAAAATATGAAATAAGCTGACATAATTTTTTGATAGAACTATATATATGTATATATATATATAATATATATATATACCGGGTGTCCCAAAAAGGACTGACTGATTTTAAAATTCAATAACTTCCAAACGGTGACAGATATTTAAAAAATTCTTGCAGGAGGGTTATGCATAAAGTCAAAAGTTTTACTACAGTTTTCGATTTTAGTTCGAATTACAAATAATAGATGGCGCTGTAAGCAATAGTCGCTAAATACAGGCTCGAATTTTGGTCCTTTCTGTTGTTCCATGCAGAAAAAGGAGATGGAAATGTATTATCCGGGCCACGAAGTACCAAAAATCGAGCCTGAATTTAGCCTCTATTGGTCGCAGTGCCATCTATTGTTTGTAATTCGAACTAAAATCGAAAATCACTGTAGTAAAACTTTTGACTTTATGCATAACCCTCCTGCAAGAATTTTTTAAATATCTGTCACCGTTTGGAAGTTATTGAATTTTAAAATCAGTCAGTCCTTTTTGGGACACCCGGTATATATATAATTCTTAGTTCAGCTTTTTCAGAGATGAATTATTGCTTAGGAAAAATGAATTTTAATATTTTCAAAACCGTCGGAGAAAGAGAAAATTTAATAAATAAAGTTTCAAAATTAAGGAGGAGTAATTGCCTGCCTTTCACCACAACACCAGTCCTTACGATTCTTTTTCAACCATACATTTATATATATATGAATTAAGAAAAACAATAATAATTTAAAAAATAAAAAATAAATAAAAAATAGAAGTTTACTGTTAAAATAACAAATTTTGAGCAAAAGCCGGCAAGGATTTGACGGCTAACTTCAGCAGCTAATGAGGATGCTAATATACTATATCGTTAAGCTAATTCTAATATTTTTTTTATTTCCACTCAACAACACAAAACCTTCAGAAATTTTGAGACTCATTTTTAAACATAAAAGCAGGACACTTGAAGGCATGATTGTTGAAGTGATTTGTAATCGAAGATTTTTTTCCCACTTTTCTATACATGAATTACATTTTGAGTAAGAAACTATTGTCGTTTTATGACGGCAGTTGTTCTTTCCCGCGTTGTCCCGTGCGGAAATTCGGTTCAAAATGCCTATTTTGGCAACATTCATTGGAAATTTTCCTGCTTTTACTAAAAAATGAAAAAAAACCTTTTCGATTGCATAGTTCTTGAATAAGAGCATCTGCTGATTTCATGCATTTGCGGAGGAAAAAAAGAATTCAGAAACATGTCAGAAAACAAGCAATTTGGATTTGAAAACAGCTTTAAACATGCCTCAATGGCTTTCGTAATGAATTTAATCTTCAGCATAAAAAACTAGAGCCATCTATTGAGAAATAAGTAAAACGATACGCATCACTTTCTCAATAGGATATTTATTTTAGACCTTTGAAATGAGTTAATCCTTTCGGGAGAAGCGTCCATTATATGACTTTTTATTCTTGAGTACCATTATTTCTGAATAATATTATCCATCTTATTTAATCGGAGAAAAATGATTATTTAATTTGGTGAAGATTAATATTCAGAAATAGTGGTCTTTAAAATTAATTAAGGGCCTATACCTCATGTGAAAGGTCTGCACAGGCGAAATTTCAGACCCGGGCACGGCCCGTTCAAAAATCAGTGAAATTAGGACCGGTCTGTGAAAAAATCAATGAAATCAAGATCGGTCCGATCAGACCCGCCTCAATATCTACAAAACATTCTGATTTTCTCAGCATATAATTAAGATTATTTTAAAGATTACCGCATACATATTTACGGGAAATTTTTACAGTATATTTTAGATTGCTATACCTTCGTAAGCCATAGAATACGGAATAGCAACCTTAATGATCATTTAGAATCTTAGAGTATTACATTAAAAATTTAATGTAGTTTAAGATAAAAGAAAAAAGATGGTTTAAAACAGCATAACTTTTGAAGCTGTACAATTTTTAAAGAAAGGTAGATTTTTGAAAATATTTCTGTATAACTGATTGAATTATATTTCCAAAGATTCAGTTAAAAGAAGTTTATTATCTCTATTACTATTTTTACAAAACAAATTGCTTGTCCGATTCGTCCTGGGAACAATTAAGTCCAGTTCCAGCCCGGCCCGGCCCGAGTATGTAGAATAAAATGCATGTCTGATTTCTGCCTAGCTCGAGTCTGCTAAAAAAATTAAGCCCGGGTCCAGACACGATGTAGTAACTGTCCGATGCTGATCTCTACGCTGGACATGTTATATTTCTGTACTGATATTGTCAATATAGCATCAACACGTGAAGAACATTTATACGCATTCTCGTCCCAGACACGTCCACTGAAGATTGTTTATTTTCTATTAGCTCAGTTTGATCTTTTTAAACTTGTTGTATCGGGCCGGCCGATTTTTTTGTAATTAATCTTCTCTTATCTATCTAATCGGCTCTTTAATTGTTTTTATCGGCCTGGTCCGGCCAGTTAAAAAATTGTCTTTATTCGACCGGCCCGGCCCGTTTGAAAATTTGCTTTCATTTTGCCTTGTCGGGTTGGGCACAGGCCCCAGGACCATGCAGACCTCTAGACGTTCGTCCCGAATGGATTAATGTCAATTTTATTTTAATAAAAACAAAAGATCCAATATAATTTGTTGTTGTTTAAGCTTCGAAGGAAGGACTGAACACGGGCAGAACTTAAACCAAAGATTTCCAATTTCTGCTCCGTGAATCATAATATCTAACCCCATCTATCGTTATCCTTTCAGAAATTAACATCTCCCTGAAAAAATAATGCATCGACTTCCAATTTTCGCAGTAGCCTCTGATGAGGAAAGGAAAGGGTTTAAATTTCAACACATTAAATATCAGCATTCTGAATGCATAAGAGACTAAAGAAAAATTATACAGGATTGGAAGAGGAAATAAAAGTAAAAGCAGTTTTTTAAAAAAAACATGCTTTTATTACTATATATAACAGTAGAAATACAAGCCAAATTTATAATTCATATTTTGTCAATGAAAACTCACGTTCTTTATATGACAACGAATTTCCATGTAAAAGTCATATATTAAAATTTCAAAATTAATGGATTGTTATTAAAATATATACTTTTTTCTCAGTTTTCTTTTTAAGATATAGCAACACGAAAGAAAAAACTCGTAACTAAGGGCCCCTTATCATAACAATGCTTTATATTGTAAGTTGACCCTGTAAACGAACAAATATTTATAGCTGAATCATGTAGTACTAGATTTTAAAACATTCATGAGATTTTTTTTTTTTTTTTTTTTTTTTTAAACTAGCTAGCATTTCTGAATTGTTTTTCAATGTATAATCAAAATTTAATTACAATTAACCTATCATTATTTGATAATTAAATTCTAAAAATATAAAAATATTGTATTAACATCGGAAAAACATACAATTGTGTACATAATTTCTAGAACTCTCTCTCTCTCTCTTTTTCCTCTAAAACGGTTTGATTGCTTTTATAAAATTTAGGGTCTATATTTAATTGTTCTATTATCGATTTTTCTCGAAATATTCTTTAACTATTTTATACAGGATCTGAAACATTGATTGTTAAACAAATTTTAATATTTAAAAATGTTTTTTTAAATTATTATTATTTTTTTTTTTAATCAAAAGCACTTACAACACCATTGTAGTTTTTATATATGTTAATATTTGAATAATAAAATAAAACATATAAAAAAAAATCAGGCTGGTGCAATGAGTTCTTGTTATTAAAAAAATAAATTAATTGATACAAAGCAAGAAAGAAAAATCATGCAACAGTCATAGATTATGAAGCACTTTCCAACGCAACTTCATCTCTTGATAGGGTGATTTGACTTTAACTACACATGAAAAGGTATTATACTGTTAGGAATTAGAACCAACTTCACGAGTGAAAGAAGACAGTGCATATAACTTTTATAATTTACTTTTTTTTAAGAATGGAGATTCAACAAATGTAAAACACAGAAAGAAAAACAAGAATAGCATGGTATAAAATTTAAAGGAATTAGCAATAAATAAACATAGACAGAAATAAAGTCCTTGTCATAAAACACTCCGTTAAAAAGTTTAAAATTACAGTGACCTCTCACTTATATGACTCTCCCGGTTATACGCCGAATTCTCTTGGTCCCGACCACGCTTTGTGGGAAATAATGCTGAACTTCTCTCACTTATACGACTGCTTCTCTCACTTATACGACGCTTTAAACGGTTCAGATGATTTTACATTTCTCACTCAAGAATTCATTTTTATAATCTGTAAAGTACAAATCATTCACGTTTTCTTACCTTTATCCTTTCACTATTATTAAAGTGTTTATCAATAATGAATAACATTTCTTATCTACCTTTGTGTATTATTAAAGATGAAATCTATGGAGGGAGGGTGGTGGTATGGAATTCCCTTGTGCTTGCCATTTAACAAAAGCCAAACGACCACCTAAAGATCACGTCTCTGTATAGTACTGAGTGAGAAATCGGAGTTTGTGCAAAATGCACTCTCCTGGAAAAATTTAACAGCTTTTAGGAATGTGTCGTCGTTTAGGAATGAGGTTGTTTAACCCCTTAACAGGTTATTTTTTTTTTTGACACACTAAATTCAAAATAAGGACTCGGCACCACTTTTTGTTTACTAAAATATTTGGCTTTGTGCAATCGAAAAAGTTATGCCATTTAACAAACCAAAGATTATAGTTAAAATTAAGTGGTATCCAAAAGCTTTCTGTATCGAAGATAGCAAACTCTTTTTGCACGAACGGCGTTCGGGCAAATCAGTTAAGGGGTTAAAGAAAAATAGACTTTTCTTTCAAACTTAACGAATCAAAAATGGCAGTTCATGGATGTCACTAGGAAAAAATACTAAAGCGAGAACATATTGGACATACAGCTAACCAAGAAAACCTCGATGCTTTAAGAATATAAAAAAATTGCCATGTGGCTACAGAGATTTAAAAAAAAAAAAAAAAAAAGCATAGATGACATCACAGATTTTCACTGGTTTTTTAAGAGATGGATGATAAATTTCAAAAACAACAAAGAAAAGTTTTACTTCTAATAGATCAATGTCCATCACATCTAGATGTAAGAGATCTATCATTTCTGTAACAAATTAAAGTTCAATTTTTGCCAGCAAATTCTGCAAGCATATTACAGCCATTGTATTTAGGGATTATAAAGAATTTGAAAGTAAACTACAGAAAGAGTTTGATTCGTCCTTTTATCTTTGATCGGGAAAACAAAAAGGAAGTTAAAGCTATTTCCATTTTCGATGCTATGCATCTTACAGTATCTACATGGAAAGATGTGACATCGCAGACAATTATGGATTGTTTTAGTAAATGTGGTTTTTCACAAGACCAAATTGCTAGCTCAATGAATGATCCCGATTTTGAGAGCGTATGGGTATCATTTAATAGCAAAGAATGTGGTGAAATGTTTATAGACAAAAGTATTAATTTCAAAGAGTATGTTGAATGTGATGAAAAACTTCTGTCAGAAATGAGAATTGCTGAAGAAATCTTTGAAGCTATCACTAATGATGATCTGAGCGAGGAGGATGACAAAGATGAGAGCAAGGTTCCTACTGTTGTAAATTTTTCAGAAGCAAGTGTCGCTTTAAATACATTAAAGAATTATGCCCATCAAAATGATCATTCCCAGAATAGCTTAAAAGCTTTAATAGACTTAGAAAAAGACATTTTCTCTTTTCGGCGACGACAAAGACAAACTAATTTCATTTCATTTTTTGAGAAAATATGATCTGTAAATCTAAAATAAGCATAGTGGCAAGTGAAATATTTTGTGAACTTTTTAAATGTATTTTATGTTATATTTTATAAATTTTGTTGAAATATGTTCTTAGCACCCAAAACTTATCGTTTTAATACAAATAAAATAATTAATGCATATAAAGTTTCAAACATTTATAATAAGACGGTCTCTCACTTACAAGACTCTCTCAGTTATACGGCTTTTTTCTACGGTCCCTTGAAAGTTGTATAAGTGAGAGGTCATTGTATTTTAAATGTAATAGTATAGATGTTATTAATATTTAAAAGATTGTGAAGTCTAGGGGAACTCAAGAAGTTGCTAAAGAGAGCGGACTCAGCTTACCCTTCCCCATCGTCTAGTTACGGCCCTGGTGCCACCCCTGAAGCAAGTACACTGCCAACACCGAGGAAATTTTCAAGTTATACTTTAATGTTAATGAACTAACTACATTCTTTAAATCTTTGCACTCCCCCTGGTCTGAAAGGAACATTCGACAGATCTAATTTGCTCACTTTCGTTCATACCTTCGTACTTCAAATGCAGTTCTTGAGAGTTCTATGGTTAAATAATGTACATAAAAATTTCGTTCAGTTTTGATATTTATAGGTAGTTTTGTTTCCATGTACCTGCATAGCCCAAATTCTAGGATAAATTTAAAAAATCTATTATTTTTGATTAAGTTTATTTGTCTCATGCTTCATTCTACATTCATAACAAAATATTGTGAATTTTAATATTTTTAGGTAGTTTTGTTTCCATGTACCTGCATAGCCCAAATTCTAGGATAAATTTTAAAAATCTACTATTTTTGATTAAGTTTATGTGTCTCATGCTTTATTCTACATTCATAACAAAATATTGTGAATTTTAATATTTTTAGGTAGTTTTGTTTCCATGTACCTGCATAGCCCAAATTCTAGGATAAATTTTAAAAATCTACTATTTTTGATTAAGTTTATGTGTCTCATGCTTCATTTTACATTCATAACAAAATATTGTGAGTTTTAATATTTTTAGGTAGTTTTGTTTCCATGTACCTGCATAGCCCAAATTCTAGGATAAATTTAAAAAATCTATTATTTTTGATTAAGTTTATGTGTCTCATGCTTCATTCTACATTCATAACAAAATATTGTGAGTTTTAATATTTTTAGGGAGTTTTGTTTCCATGTACCTGCATAGCCCAAATTCTAGGATAAATTTAAAAAAACTATTATTTTTGATTAAGTTTATTTGTTTCATGCTTTCATTCATAACAAAACAGGGTTTGTAAATATCATATTTTCGAAAATATCAAAAATATCCGATATTTTGATATATATCCGATATTTTCAAAATAGTCAACTTATTGATAATTACAAATATTTTCAGACTAATATAAATTAGAAACCAAAACATATTGCATTTAGCAATAAAATTTAATAAAACAATTTCTAAATGTATAACAAACTAAATGTTTTTTTTTTTTTTCACTTATGTAACAAAATTGAAGATCAACTAACTGAAAACAGACACAATTTGCTCTTTACACTCACAAAAAACAAACAATGGGATTAATTATCAAGTTTCCAGAAATTTTGTGTTTTATACAATAAAATTATATACAGTATACTTTGTTTTTATTTAAAAACTAGCTAAAGTACCCAGCGTTGCCCAGAATTTTAAGAACGTTTGTTTTGAAAAACCAATTTCAAAATTTAACATACAAAAAAAAAAAAAAAAAAAAAAGGTTGAAGTGTTGTACACATGAATCAAATGAAAACCCAATATAAAAATGTATAAATTTATATTAGAGATGCAAAATAATACAGCTATAAATGAACCTATTTCCATTCATCATTGGAGAAATAATATTAAAATATGCCAATATTTCCATAATTGAGTTTTTATCATGCTTCAATACATTTTTTCACACTTATATGACGTTATATATTCACCACGTTCTTTATATTTCCAATATGACGTAATATTCCACTTTTTTAATTCGTCACATTTATTAAATAATTATAATTTTTCACATGGAAATCATAAAACAGAAAAATTATGACGTAACATTCCCTTTTGTTTTTAATTCGTCAAGCTATTTATTTTATTTTCATTTTTCACGTGGAAATCTTGCAGTAGAAAAATGATGTAATATTCCCTTTTTTTAAATTCGTCAAACCATTTATTTCCTTTTTTTCATGTAGAAATCTTGCAATAGAAAAGTAATTGTTGTGGTAAGAATTTTATTGTGGATTTTTAATTGTTGGCAAAAGCTGTAATGAAAAATGTTTTAATTTGATTGAAAATTGCTGTTAAATTTGTGATTTTTTATTAATTAAAAATTAACTATAAGTTATTCCGATTCCATATTACTTTAGTTGCCTCAGCCGTGTTTTACTACACATGTACGTAACATTTCACAATTCTAGCTTCCAAACTGTGGATTTGTATAGCATTACAGACAAATTTTCATTTTTATATATTAGATCATGGAAGACGGTAGTATTTCGAGTGACGCAGCCTTAAGCCTAAAATCGTATCGTATCGTATCATAGAATTCGTAGATGGCGGAACTCATATATACAGCTAACTCGACATCAAAGAAAATGCGAAAAGCCGCCTTTTAATAACTCAGCAGATATACGTCTTATTGTTCTGAATTTTCTAGAACAGTCTTATATCTGCAGTCTAATCGTATACTGAAATTTTTACATTTCTACGTGCAGTATATTTTGAGATCTAAATAGTCATTTTTAAAGTGAAAACGTTGGTATAATATCGAGGAAGTTCCTAATTTGAAAATCTCGAAAACGGTTCTAACGATTATTTTTAAATTGATACATAATATAAATGTGATTAAGGCGAGGTGAATAACACTTTTCTTTTTTCTGGGAAAACTCTCGTTCGTTAAATAATTCGATTTTTTTTTTTCTCTCGAAAATGACACGGGCGATTTTTTAAAAATCAAATAAATATGTTTCAGATGAACCAAATAACAATTTACTTGTTTCCAGCAAGACTCTTGTTCGTTTTATAATGCGCATGAAAAATCGGACTATATTTCTTCGCCATTCTATGGAAATTTCACCGAAAATGCATGACACTGTATTCATACACATGCTTTCTTTTTCACCACTTTTGGGGAGAAAAATTTTGTCTTCCCACGGCTGAGTGGTTGAGGGCCATCGTCTACTGATCTTAACAGAGGCAGTTCGATACTCTCTAGTGCATGTGAAGTTTTTTTTTTTTTTTTTTTTTTTTTTTTTTAAGTCTGTTAGTTGACCATTATTCTCAGTTCCTTTGTAATTTTTTAATTGCTATTAAGTTAAATAAAATTACAATTATAATGACGCCAATTTGATGATGATTATTTCTTGGCAATTTTTCAACAATAAAAATATTACCATAAATTTTATAAATATATTTAATTTCAATCACTTTACAAAAAATATACATTAACAATTATTATTTGAATATAAATCACACGATCAGAAACGTAAAAAAATAATTCATTTCAGCTCTTTTTATAATATCATTTTTTATTATGACGGTCAATCAATATATAATCACTGACATCCATAATATTATTATTATTATAATTATTATTTTCCTTGCATAAAAGCTATTGTGATGTAATAATTCTTTTATAATAAATAATTTAGTTGAAATGTTTTATTTATAAATAACAATGAAGTTTTACATAATAAGCATACCAGAATTTTGGTGTCGCCATCTTTTGACGCAATGAGGAATTTGCACACATGGGGGATTTGATCATTTATATATTTTTCTGATAGTTCCACATCCTCAGTTTTCAAAAATGTTCTCGAAAACGCGAAAAAAATATCTATACTATTAAATAATTAGTCCTAAAAGTAAGCTAAAATCACGTCGCTTCAAATCGGGGCATGACTTACTATGACGTCACAGTTCACGACAGGCAAGCGGAACGGAAAGAAAAGAGTTACTAAGCTTTGGAAATAAAGGTTCGAAATTTTTAAACTACTGATTTTACAAATTTGGTTCTTTCGCATCTGGATGTTATTTTGTACATTGATTTATAAAATGTCTATTTGAAAAAAAATGAAATCTAAGTTTATGAAAAAATCGATTTTTAAACTCATTAAAAGTCTTTTCACATAGAGAAAATTGACGGGATATTGTTAAAATTAGGAAAAATAAAGAACTGATCGCTTTTAAACTTTGACGTTGTTTTAACGCATAATAAAGATTTTATAAATTTAAGATGAGTTGATTTTTGGTGGTGGTGGTGTGTGTGTGTGTGGGGGGGGGGGGGGGGGGCGTTTTCTCTTTTTTCCTTCAGATCAACTATTTATTGCGTTTTAAATGCGATTTTTCATTTAACACTCAAATAAATATTATTTTTTAACATTAGATATTTGAAAGAGTGGGAAATGCAGAGGGAGGGAAGGGTCATCCGGGGAGGAGCTATTTTCTAAATTTTGAGTACGCGCCTCATGTGACATATCGTTAGAAAGGTGTATGAAAACTTATTCATATTATGCACATCCGGTGCCCCTCCACCCCCACCCCACACTTCGTCCCCTGGGGGCACTTTTGTAAATTTTTAGGTTTTTTACAAGAATTTGCAGTGCGTGCGCAGCACGTGGTGCTATACGATGCCGCAGACAGCGGGGATGTGGTTCGCGGTTTTTTTTCCAGATGATTTTTTTTTTTTTTTTTTTTTTTTTTTTTTTTTTTTTTTTTTTAAGATTATGCAGTACTGTCGAAGCACGCCTGATACACGGTGTCATAGGCAGCGGGACCTAAAGTATTTTTATGTTGAAAAGTAAAAATTTAATATTAAAATTTTTTTGAGTAGTTTCAATATTTTTACGTTTTATAATATCTATTAAGACATGACAAAATATTGTTTCGAAATAAATCCTTTATTTTTTAAACCTAGTCCCTAACTTAATAAAAATGTACACTTACGCAATAAAATTTTTATTTACTTCCTAAATAAAAACTAACATATTTGTGTGTGTCATATCTTAGACGTTTCTACGTTTTACCTATTTAATCATCAATAAAACAGGGTTATTGCTTATTAATCTTTACAGATACAATATACGTATGAAATCTACTACAGAGTGTTTTGTTTGTTTTTAAATACGAATGAGTACATCATAAATATGAATGCCTTTTTTTTTCTCTTGAGTAACTATTTATCCAATCAATTAATGTTCTAAAATAGTAATATTTAAACAAAATCAAACATAAAGTTACTGAAAAATGATCTTCACAAGATCAAAGAGATGATGCATTAGATAAATTAGGATTTTTCTTGTCATCTCTCTTCATAGCTTTAGTCCATGATTTTCTAATGGCAGGGTCTTTTGGCACACTGAAAAACAACTTTTCGCTAGAAGTTACTGGTTGTATTAGTGCAGAGTGGTACAATACAGTACAGTAAAACCTCCTTAAAGCGACCATGTTTCATTCTAATAAAAATTGATCGTTTCAAGAGGTGGCCTCATAATGGAGGTCATGTTTAAATCTAGATTTTAATTGTTGAAAAAAAGTAGAAATAATGTTACTAGAATTTATTTTTCACATTAGGAAAAAATATAAAAATTTAAGTATCAAAATAAAAGTTAATTATATAAGTTAATTACTGCAGTGTTTAAAAATGAATATATTGACGATTGCTTTGGTTTTACGGTTTTATCTTTCATAACATTTATTTCCAAGTCCTTTCAAAATTCAGTAAATAAATACAATTTTTTTTTTTTTTTTTTTGGACGGGAACAAATAAAGATATTTTCATTAATTTATCTATTTCTTTGAGAGTTTCCTAACTGAATAGGGTAGGGGAGTTTATTGATCGTCATTCTTAATTCGTCATCAGAGTTAACTTCATTGTCTAAAAAGGCATAAAGGGGTTTAAGCACTTAAAAGTTACCGGAATAATAATAATAAAAAAAAATCTAAACTTATTTAGAAGTTTAAAGCCCCTCGGAATTATTTTTCTAATAAAACCTTCTTCAAGTGACAGGAAAAAACGGAATTTGTTTCCTTTTCTTCAAAGAAATTGGTCGCTCATGGAGAGAGGTCAGCTGGGATGATCTCTGAACGGAAGTAAAATTAGTATTGAGCCTATGGGAATAAATTTCGTTCAATGAAAAATTGATCGTTCAGGGAGGTGGTCGCTTAATGGAGGTGATCGCTTAATGTAGGTGGTCGCACAGAGAGGTTTCACTGTATTTATAATATGACTTTGTGCTCTCAGTCATAATAATTTTAGAAACAGCAATATTTAAAATGAACAAGTTGAAAAGCGACACACGTAAAGAATAACAGTCGTTTGTTGTCATGAACTGTGACGTCAGATGTATTAGTATTATGGAGCATTTTCGGGATACGGTAAATAGTGCGATATTAAAACAATCATAAATCAGTAATAAAAGCTCAAAATAAAAAACATATGCAGGGTATCCTTCTTATTTTTTATGTACTATTGTTTCGTGATAAAGTTAGAAAACGTGCAAATTCTCCATTGCGTACTACATTTTGTCTCTTATTCGGAAAAAAAAAAAGAAAAAACTAACGCTTTTCACCGCTTTGAAAGAATCTCTTGTGACTAGAGGTCTATTTCGCAAATATTAAGAAAATTACTGCATACAAAAATATTAAAATGGGTAGTATTATAGAGAAATGTTTGATAAAAACGTTGAAGTAGACAGTTTTTAAATCGAAGAATTATTTTAAGAGACATTTAATGTTAAATCTGGATAAAATTGTCTCATTAAAAAAGTCTCATAGGAAAAAAAATATACATGGGAATTTAATCATTTTCATTCAATTTAATCATTCAATAGAAACTCGAAGTTTGCAGAGTGCATTTATTACTTTTAACTTGCCTAATTTTTTGACGGTTTATTTCAATTATAAATTAAAATTTTCAGAATTTCCAGAGATATTTTTTACATATTTTAGAAAAGGTTATTTTAAATTGTTGCCAATTGTTAAAACAGCGCAAAGAATAATATATCCTTTAAATTAAAAATTTATTCACACGTGACTATTATAAACAGAAAAAAATCCTTTTAAATTAGAATTAAATGATACCGTGTTAAAAGCAGGAAAATATTAAACATTACGTCATAAAAATTGTTTTTACACATGCTTACTTAAAATGAAAGAAAATTATAAAATAATCAATTATTTTCAAATTAGAATTAAATGATTACGCATTAAAAGCAGGAAAACATTGAAAATAACGTCATAAAAATTATATTTACACGTGAATATTAAAAGAAAAAGAAAATTTTTAAATAATAAATTCATTGATATGTGTTAAAAGTCGTAAATGGAGGAAATTACGTCATATTGGCCAAAGTGGCCAAATAATAATATTGCAAAACAGTTTAAATTAAAAAATATATTTATATGAGAGATTTATTTCAAATTTCGAGATGATATTTTTAACTATAGTTGCCAATTTTAAGGTAGCGCAAATAATAATATTATCTTTCTAATAATAAAAATATTTTCAGTTGAATGTTACAAAGAGAAAGGAAAGTTTGGTGAAAATTATGTCAGATTTAAAACGTTACATTTAAAATCTCTTATTTAAAATCATTTTCTTATAGCGTTGTTAAAAAATACCATAAAGCAAACACTCTGTTGACTTAGTTCCTTTTATATTTGGTAATTTTCAAATGTTTAACTAATCTTATTTAATCAAGCACGGAAACAGCAACTAACATCAGCTGATTCGGTCTTGAAATTCCTCAGTAAAAGGGAAACCTGTTTACAGTAAGATCGCCATTGATTTTTTAATTATACAGAGCAGCCTCGATTATCCGAGCTAATTGGGACTGTTAGTAAATCGTAATCGGAAATCTCGGTTAATAGAAACTGTGTGTAAAAACTCGCCGTGCTTGCGAATTTAACATCTCTTTTTAAAAAAATATATAGAACGTTTTTTAAATAATAAAAATAAATATATGTAAAGTTCTGTTTCACAGCTTAACAAATTTAAAAAGAAAATCAACTACCAGTAGTAAATTTTAAAATGCAAATTGAAAAATTTACGAAAGTTCACACAACCACTGGAAACAAAGCATTGTTCGCTATTGACTTCTCAGGGTCCAGTGTTTCTTTGGAGTTGAGTGCTTTTGGGGGCAGAAGGGCCTGTATAGCACGGACAGTGAGCTAAAGAGTGTGGTTATTTTTAAGGCTCATTCAAAAGGGAAAAAAAAATCAGACTTTGTTATCGGCTCGGTTAACAGAAACCTCGATTAATCGAAGCTCGGTTAATCCAGGTTCTACTATAATTCAATCTTCCGTAATCTTTTTAAAGCAGATCAAATTAATGGACTTTAGCACAAAGTCACATAGCTGATAACTGCCATGCTTGTTGGCCACCTTTTTTTCAAAAAGTTTGCTTCACCTTATTCAATTAATGAGATATCTCCGATAAAATAAGTCACATTTTCCCGTTCTAAAATACTGGTATCCAAAAATCGTAGCATGTAACTAACACTACAAGTACTCATGGAACTAGACTATTTTAAGTCTGATTTTTATTATAGACTATATAAAATTATTAAAAATATATATTATGATAGGAACTACGGGCTTCGTCCGCTATTTACGTTACAGATATAAAAATCATGTTTTTTTTTTTTTTAGGGAAAAAGAAATAAAAACCTATTTGACGATAGGTTTATAAAGACACATTTTGTATTTGTTATATTTCCGGGGATGAGGAGGGGGGGGGGGGGACTATTTTGATTAAATATCGCAATTAGTCCACATGGCAGATATAATTATGATAGACACTAGTTTGCTTCGCCCCTCTATGGCGCCTTATGGGTCCAGCTTCCATAACTCAGAAACCACCTTTCGGACATCAATGCAACAGATTCCAAACGTTATAAGTAACTTAATAATCACCCTATATAGCATTAAAGTAAATTTATGAGTACTGCATACTATTTTTTTATCGTAATTTCTGAAGAGAAAAAATTATTTCGGTTCCATTCTTAGGTACTGGTCTGAAAAATTTTGAAAAAGGGGGGAAGGAGGGGACATGAGACTGCTGTTTGTGAAACAACACAACGGGGTCTGGCTTATTCAACTTGGTTTTTGGTGACTTCAATTGGAAGGTGGTTTGTTTAAAAGAATGCGTTCCCTGCCCCATGAAAATTGGAACTATTGGTGCACCATCTATGTAAGGAATTAATAATTATAAATTAACATTTTGGATTTATTAATTTAAGGATAAAGTGTTTTTAAAGGAATATCAAATGAAACCCTCTGTGCGATCTGCGATTATACTTACCCACTTGTTTTTATATACAAACTGCTATAAGGAAAATTGTAATAAAATAGTAAAAATTAAATCTGCATTAAATTCCATAAGTATCTTTTTTTTAATAATTTTATCACTAACCTCAAAAAAGTAATGATATCAATGCAAAAACCCTTGACGGGTTAAAAGTTTCTGACGCAGCAATTTATCTTATGCTCTAAGAATTTTAAATATGGAACTTAAAAATACTGATATCAAATTTTGAGTGACGTTATGCTATTTCTTAAAAAATATATTTGTATTTATTTCATCATTTTATTTTTGTTTTATTTATAATCGCATGTGCAAAAGTTATGTTCAACATGAAAAGCTGCATAAAATTTTATTCGCTGTTGCTTTATCATTTACATCTCTCATAAATTCAAAATATGAGTTTTAAAAGATATGATATAAAATTTAAGTGACGCCTTGATGTGACTTTAAAAGGTTTGTTTTAAAATTCAATTTAAATTATTTTTGACTTGGTTAAAATATTTTTTTACATCTATACAATACTTTTAATTTTCCAATTCACTGTTAAATATATCACTTTCATTGAATCTATACTATGCATTGAAATGTATTTATTTCAATAAATTGATTTATCTTTTGTGTCACGCTATTCAAAATTGTGAGTAAGATTTATGTAAATGGTTTATTTGCGTCAAACTATCCTTTTTCATACATTTCATGTAGTTTGGACACAATGACGCAAAGAAACCATTTACATAAATCTTACTCACAATTTTGAATAGCGTGACACAAAAGATAAATCAATTTATTGAAATAAATACATTTCAATGCATAGTATAGATTCAATGAAAGTGATATATTTAACAGTGAATTGGAAAATTAAAAGTATTGTATAGATGTAAAAAAATATTTTAACCAAGTCAAAAATAATTTAAATTGAATTTTAAAACAAACCTTTTAAAGTCACATCAAGGCGTCACTTAAATTTTATATCATATCTTTTAAAACTCATATTTTGAATTTATGAGAGATGTAAATGATAAAGCAACAGCGAATAAAATTTTATGCAGCTTTTCATGTTGAACATAACTTTTGCACATGCGATTATAAATAAAACAAAAATAAAATGATGAAATAAATACAAATATATTTTTTAAGAAATAGCATAACGTCACTCAAAATTTGATATCAGTATTTTTAAGTTCCATATTTAAAATTCTTAGAGCATAAGATAAATTGCTGCGTCAGAAACTTTTAACCCGTCAAGGGTTTTTGCATTGATTTAAATATAAATGTAAGCTTGAGTCCTTTTTCATTCTCTAACCTGTTGTGTAGTTTAAACTAAAGGAGACCAAAACCAGGAAAGGTTCTATGAAGCAGTAAATAACTTCTCGAAATTAAACAGTTTATCTTTCAATAGCTGTTTTAAGTAAATATTGTCCCACATAATTATTGGTTCTACATTCTGCATTTAAAAATTCGGCTTCAAATGTAAAGCTGGGAAAATATTTTTGTGTGTGTGTGTCTGGGGGGAGGGGGAGCTAAAAAGGGCCTGCCAAAGCAAAAGTTCTTATCTACAGAATAACACAATCAATAACAGTTAAAAAATTCATTTACACTTGTTTTGACTGAAAATACCAAAAATATCATATGCAATATTTTGAAAATGTGTGTCAAATATATGAAAATATCGAAAATATCAAACTAAGAAAACAACATTTAAGATGTTTTAACATAATTTTAAATTAATTATAAATATTAGAACAGATTTTGACTGCCCATGAAACAACAGCAAAGTCATTACTCTTTATGCACATCATAATTACTTTTATAAATATAAATTGATCATTATGTGTCTTGGGCCACATATAAAAGGTCTTGGGGTCTGAAGTTGAATATGGCTGATATAAACCATCATGGTATTGACGGCTAGGACTTTAAGGGATATGAAAAATTGCACACAGAAAAGTAAAAATAAAATTTTTTCAAATGATACAGAGTTATCAACCTTACTATTTTCACTAATTGATATTATTCAAAAAAGTTTGCATATGAATTTTTACTTTAAAGAGATAAATAGTATTTAATTATCTTACAGACTAGCCGCCCTTGGCGACTAGTTTGGTCTCCCTTAAATGTATTGCTAAGCATTGTATCATCTTACTTTTATTCATAATTTAATTTACTTGTTTAATCCTTTGCCAACTCGGAAGATTCTGATAGAGAAACCAAGAACTCGGTATATTTATGTTAGCCAGACGCAGGGGATAAATCGCCAAACATTGCTTTTATCACATTTTTTCGTATTTTATTAATTTTATTTAAAATATAATCCTTTCACTCATTTTATTTAAAATACACAACTTTAATTTAAAGCTGAAACATTTAAAATTCATGAATTTTACTTATTTCTTTAAAAAAGAAAGAAAAGAAAAGAAAAAGAATAAATGATACCAATAAATATATCCCGCACTCAACAAAGCAAAATTTCCTGACACACCCATGCTGCCATTTTTGTACATAAAAACATAAAATTTGGAGCATGACTATTGAAGTGATTTCGAATTAAATAATGTTATTATTTTTACAATTTAAGTATTAGAGTTTGAGTTGTAATCCAGGGTGTCTACAGAAATTGTAAAAAAAAGTTCCCTGATTTTTCCATTATTTCCCTGACCAGGGTTCCTACACAATTCTGGTAAAAAAATTCCCTGACTTTTCCAGGTTTTCCCTGACTTTTCCAGGTTTTCCCTGATTTTATTTTAAAATTTCCCTGACCTTTCTCGGTAAAAATTAGGCTTATATATTGTTGTAAAACCCTCCATAATGGACTTTAATTAGATAAATGCTATAAAAAGTAAGTGCTGAATGAATTTCCAACTTTTTAATTATTTTTCATATTGTTATATAGTTTGCATAAATTTTATATAAAATTTTTAGATTGGATAAATAATTAATTCAAAATTTTTTCATTTACGACGATAATAGAAATTCTAATGGAAGTAGTATATAAAAAATTCCATGACTTTTCCCTGACCTTTTCAAATATTTAAAAAATTCCCTGACATTTCCCTGACTTTTTGCCTAAATTTTCAAATTCCCTGACTTTTCCTTGTTTTCCAGGTTTTCCCTGACCGGTAGGAACTCTGCTGACTATCTTTATCAGACTTCCCTGATATCTATTATTAACAATACACATACGGTATTTTTTCATGTATGTCAATTCCTCGTATAACACTTATCCAGCTTGCTAATATCTCACTTGGGAGAAAAAAACAAGAGAAAAACATAAAAATTGCCAAGTATTCATTAAGTATTGGTTGACAGTTTTATAAATCCGAACTCAAAATTTAGTCCAACAACTTCATACAGTGGCCAATGGATATAAGATGACCAGAAAATTTCCTCATTTTCTGAAAAATATTCAATTATAAGACGTATCTACATCTGATGGGATAGCTAATTGGATTAAGCTGGCCACCTAGTCAGGTTATGCTAATGTATCCAGGGTTCGTAAATATCATGATATTTTCGAAAATATCAAAAATATCCGATATTTTGATATATCAGATATTTTCGATATATATCCATACAGGGATGCCGCGGACGCGCTATAGCGCGTAAATTACGCGAAAAATCGAAGACGGGACGCAAAAAATAGCTCTTACGCGTCCCGTGGGACGCAAAATCGCGGAAAAAAGCCGATTTTCGTCAAAGAATCGTGAAAAAAGCAACAAATCCCATCAAAATATCGCGCAAAAAAAGAGAATTTCGTCAAAAAATCGCGGAAATAAGCGCAAATTTCATCAAAATATCGCGGAAATAAGTGCAAATTTCAACAAAATATCGCGGAAATAAGCACAAATCTCATCAAAATATCACGAAAAAAACGCAATTTTCGTAAAAGGGCTACGACAAATTAGCGTATTTCGTCATAAAATCGCGAAAAAATAGCAAGTTTCGTCAAAAAAGCGCGGAAAAAAGCCGATTTTTTGTCAAAGAATCGCGAAAAAAGCGCAAATCTCGCCAAAATATCGAGCAAAAAACGCGATTTTCGTAAAAGGGCCGCGTAAAAATAGCGTATTTCGTCAAAGGATCGCGGAAATAAGCGCAAATTTCAACAAAATATCGCGGAAATAAGCGCAAATTTCATCAAAATATCGCGAAAAAAGCGTGATTTTCGTAAAAGGGACTCGACAAGTTAGCGTATTTCATCAAAAATAGCAAATTTCGTCAAAAAAAACACAGAAAAAAGCCTATTTTTGTCAAAAGATCGCGAAAAAATAGCGTATTTCGTCAGAGGATTGCCAAAAAATAGCGAATGTCGTAAAAAATCGTGTAAAAAAGCCGATTTTCGTCAAAGAATCGCGAAAAAAAGCACAAATTTCATCAAAATATCACGGAAAAACGCGATTTTCGTAAAAGGGCGGCGACAAAATAGCGTATTTCGTCAAAAAATCGCGGAATAAAGCCGAATTTTGTTAAAGTATCGCGAAAAAAAAAAACGATTTTCGTGACAGGCTCTTAAAAAAATAGCGAATTTCGACAAAAGGATCGCGGAAAAAACGCGAATTTCGTCAAAGCACCAAAAAAGATGTGCAAACTAAACTTATAGGTATAGAAAATTCATAAAATGGGATTTATTTATTTTTTTTTTTTATGAGATTCTTAAAAATACAGCATGATTTCAGTGTACTTTGATAATGTATTCAGGGGGTGGACCAGTGAAAAATCCCCTCCCCTCCTTACTGCATTGAAATATCTCCCGCCTTCAGAACATTTTGGATTTGATACTTATTAATGATTTAGATGTAAATTTCCCTTCCAAGGAAAATGTCTGATTCCAACACAGATCTATGCTGACAAATAATTCATTGGGAAGTATAATGAAAGCACCCATTCATTCAACAAAAAGTACACCTTTACTTAACCATAAGTAAACTCAAAAATATCTTTTTCAACCCGTCTTGCCCCTTTTTAAAAGAAAGCGAACATTATCGATACTTGTTAGTGGAACTTGGTATCTTCTACTCTCAAATAAGCATTATTTTACAATTAAAATTATATCTTGCATTTTTACTTTTAAAAAAGTAAAGAAAATTTCTCTTAATATTTAAAAAATATATATTTTATTTGAGTGCAAATAATACTGGTTTTAATTCATTAGTTAATTATTATTAAAGCAATAATTAATGCATTTATTTTATATTTTCCAAATAACCAAGTTTCATTTATTCCTTTAAAATATGAATTATTATTGATGGGGACCCGCTTTTGTAAAAAAGGGACCCAGATTTTTGGAAATCCTGGGTCCCGGGGACCCAGGTTTTTTCAAGTACAGCGACATCACTGGATATTTTCAAAGCAGCCAACTTACCGCTGATAATAAATGTTTTCGAGGATAATATAGATTAGAAACTAAAATATATTGCACTTAACATGAAAACTTAATCAAACAATGTTCTAAAAATGCATTTATTTATTTTTTTCTGTTTTTTTTTTTTTTTTTTACTTGGAACAAAATTGAAGATGAACTAATTGAAAACAATAACAATTCGCTTTATACACTTATAAAAAAATTAAGTATATGATTCAGTATCAAGATCAAATATAAAAAAATCAGATATTTTTAAAACAGATACAAAAAGTTTTTTTAATTGAAAAATTTTAACATAAATGTAAGTATAAAATGTCTTATTCCGTATTTCCTAACATGTTGTAGTTTAAACTCAACTGAGCCAAACTTGAGAAAATATTATTTTCTAATGAAGCTGCATATAACTGCTGATTTAAATTAGTCAGTTTATCTTTCAATGGTTGTTCTGAATTAATTATGTCCCACATAACTATTAGTTCAACATTTAAAAATAAAAGCTTCAAATCCAAAGCTTGAAAATTTTATGTTTTCTTTTTTGGCTAAAAAAGTCACATCCAAAAGAGACAAAAGTTCTTTATCAGATTCACACAGTCAATAACAGTTGAAAATTTATTTAATTTACACTGACATATTACAAACTACGACTGAAAATATCAAAAATATCTTGCACAACTTCATATTTTGAAAATAAATATAAAAAATCTTGATATTTTGAAAATAAATATCGGTTATATGTCATAATATATATCCACTGATATATATCAACGAACCCTGGCTGTATATAAACGATTATTTAAATTACATTTTATCTTTCAATGGCTGTTCTGAATTAACTGTCTCACATAATTATTAGTTCAGTTTCAAACATAAAGTTTGGAAAAGATTTCTTTTCTTTTCCTAAAAAAGTCATTGCCAGAGGCAAAAGTTCATTATCTACACCTACAGAATGACGCAGTCAATAACAGGTAGAAATTTCATTTACACTTGCTTTGAATGTAGAAAATATAAAAAATATCTTGCTCAGTGATATTTTGAAAATAAATATAAAATATACAAAATACCAAACATGTTGATATTTTGAAAATAAATATCAAGAATTTGAAAATATCGAAAATATCAAAAATCTTGATATTTTAAAAATAAATATCGGATATATATCAAGATATATATCATGATATATATCCATCGATATATATCAATGAACCCTGAATGTATCATTTAAATTTTTTAAAAATGGGTAAATTGCTTTCAATAATAAGCACTATCTACAGAAAATGAGGACACCTGATCACCTTACTTTGCATTAAATATCATAAACTCATACCCTAAACATCTTTTTTAAAATATTGGGAAAAACTAATCAGCATGTGAAAAAATAGAGTATATATAAAATAAACGAATCAGTCTCATTGACAAGGTGAAAATGCAAGCATATAGACAAATTTCCCTGCTTTTAGAGTATTTTTACAAAGTTCCCTGACTTATTCCTGACTTTTCCAGATTGATAAACCTCCCTGATTTTTCCATGATTCCCTGGTTTCCAAATTCTTGTAGGCACCCTGTAATCAATTGCTGTCTCATGATGACTTTTGTCAGGCTTCCACTTCCTATAAATTGGTTTAAAATGGCAACTTTGATGGCATCTTCTGAAAACTCTTTTGCTTTTATTACGAAATGGAAAACGCTATTCCATTTCTTAGCTTCTGTATAAGAGCACCCACAACATTTGTACATTTAAGAATAAAAATGACTTTTTAACTGTGTCAGAAACTATCCAGTTTGGATGTCGGACTGCATGAAGCTTCTCAGAATATTAATATCTTTTATTTCCGTTTTCTGTGCACTCTTCTTAAAGGATGTGTCTTTTTTCCTTAGTTCTCAAAATATTTCTAAAATCTATGCTTAATTTAATATTTTATGTCTTAAAAACAGACGAAGTGGGAGTAAAATTTTTACACTTCATATAAAATTAAGCATAGATTTTAGAAATATTTTGAGAACTAAGAAAAAAAGAGACCTTTAAGAAGAGTACACAGAAGAAAAAAGTTTAAAATATTAATTTCCCCGAGGAGATATTTTAACCTTTTATCTACTGACGGTACTTATAAGTATCATTAAAATAACTTGCTATAAAATTCATTTAATACACCGATTAGTAGCAATACAGTTTAGAATGAGTCATAGATACTTTATTTTGTTCCAAAAGCATTACGGGTTATACAAAACAAAAATATTTTTAAAAGGATGATTTCTTTTGCCTTTGCATCTTTTCAGTGTTGGGCAGACTTGTATAAAACCAAAAACTTTACTCACACATAAATATTGGGTCAAAAATTTTCTGCAAATTAATTTAATGTTTAATAAAATTGCGTGTTATATTATTTTGACGATATGAATTAAAAACCACAATTTAAAGTAATTGCTATTTAAATTCAAAATTAATTAATATCAATTAATGAATAATTTTTTAATTAAAAAATAATAAAGCAAAAATCCATGACAGGAAGGGATGAATTCTTTTCAATTATTTTGTCAATGCATTTAGAAACAGCCCAATCCTTAATATTGTGATCTCTTTGCACAAAATGCCAGTCACTCTTATAACAGTACGAAATTATTTGATTTAACTGCCGTCGCCGGGCTAAAATGTCACTGCAGCCGCCGTTGGAAAAGCGATCGGGGTGTGCGGGAAATAGAAATAAAAGGGTCTTTAATGTCACAACGATGTTTTGAGTCCTTAAACTTTGAATTGTGGACAAACAATATATAAATAGTACATAAAATTGGGGAATATTTTATATTTTCGGTATTAAAAAAAAGTTACAAAAACAAAAAAATAGTTTTTCTTTTCTTAACTTTTTTCCGCAAAGTTCCAAATTTTTCGGAAAATTTTCCGCGCACGGCGTTCGCATGTGCGTCTATATTATACAGCTCTGGTGTTGGGGAGGGGAGGGGGGGGGGGGGATTTTTCAATTTGGAAATATTTCTATATTTCTATTGTAAGAACATTATATTTGTACATTTCCTAATTCTACAAAATACTAAGAAAAATATTTAAAATAAAAGATTTGAGTGGGGTCATAAATATTGCACAAAATCCTTATAAATTCAAATTTAATTAATCCTTCTAAATCCATCAATCTTTCTAAAATCTTTTTACAATTTATTAAATGATTATGTAAATCTTCTAATGTAGTTTCAAAAATTCACGAAAAATGCTTTAGAAGATAAAATTTTCATTGATTCATAATTCAGTGCATAAAGGGTTAAATATAAGAATACATCAAATGCTCATAGACTTAACATTACCGAGAAGAATTCAGAAACTGGGTGACGAGTAGCCTTAAGCGAAAACTGAGGATTTTTCAAATCTTTTTGTATTTTATGATATTGATAGCTGCACATAAAGCCTTTAAAATAATATTAATAAAAATAATATGTTATGAGAGTGAAAAAACATTTCATTAAAAACTTGAAGTACGTTTAACAATAACATTATATTTTTCCTTTCCCTTCTTCATTTATTATGTTTGAAAATTTTTTAAATATAAAATTATACATTTATGATTATTTAAGCTATTTTATACAAAAGTTTTTTAAAGTGAAATACATATAACCGTGTAACTCAAGTAATAACACTCTTCCCTATCCAACTAACTTTTACTCCTAAAACCTGTGAAAAGAATAAAAATTTTCAAACAATGATGTATATTAAAAGCAATTAAGTTTTTAATTTTCTCATTTTAAAATTTAGTTTATATAACTTAATTACTATAAAAAATTGACATTCGAAACATTCCTTGCTATTGAGATTCTTTGAGACACTGATGCAACAAATTTTTATCATTTATAACAGTGCAATAAAAGGTGTCAAAGAATGTTTCTGACATAAGTAGAACCCCTTCCCCAAAGCAAACAAGTGAAGTTAACAATAAAAAAAAAAAAAAAAAACACATTCTTGTAAAAGATCATAGGACATTGGAGTCGGGCCCATTTTTGAGCAAAAGAGTCAGAGTCACTAAAAAAAAAGTCGACTCTGACTCCAGATTTTTTTGTTAGACATTTTAAAGTGTAATTAAAACTTTACTTAATTTTAAATCTATAAAATGAATTATTATTGTTATTTATGGACTACATCAGGCTACTCAAGTTAAAGATGACTGATTTACTGTGATGTACAAAGTAGATAAGTGGTAGGTACAGAATAAGTACAGGCCCATATAAAGAGTAGATGAAAAAATTGTTTTAATTCATAACTATAGTAGATATTTTAGATTTAATATATAAATACTTCTGCCCATATTTTTGGGGTTTATTGATAGATACAAAGGTCAGCAAGGACCCAAGGCCTGGAAAATGAAGGCAATTTTTCAAACAGGCCATGTAAATAGGATTAAGACAATTTATATTAGTAGGCCAGATGAGACTGATAAAAAAATTGAGCAGGCTGACAAGCCCAATATAACTAATTAGAATGAATCAAACTATGCCGATAAAATAGGAACAATTTACAGTGGTCATCATTGGGGTGAGAATTAATACAAAAGCACGGCCAAACTTTTTAGGGAACAGGCCTTAAAATTTTGGCTCATGCAGATCTCTTACCAGAGGAAATGCTAAAATTATAAATTTGTACTATTTTTGGAGGCAAAAGAACTAAGAAATGTGTATAGCACTGTAATAGAAGTATTTTTCCCTTTTATCCCCTCAAATTTTTCCAGTCTGTATGACCAAAAGTCAAAATTCTAAAATACTCTTTCTTTCTTTAGTTTAGTGCACAGGAGTCAAAATAAGATGAAATTGTAACTCTTTTTTTCTGAATCGGCGGTACCCAAAATAACGATAAAATAGTGAAATTATGTTATCGTTCACCTTTTGAATTTCGGATTTTTGAAGTCTTCAGAACCCGAAATAAAGCCAAAATTGTAAAATTCAACAAATGTCACTTTTTAATTTTTTCATTAGAATCTACAGAATCCAAATTATTTCCAAAATAATAAAAATTTCATTTTTTTCCCCTCCTTTCCATAGAAATTTTTCGAGTCTGGAGGTCACAGCAAAATAATAACTAAATTATAACAATTTCGCTTTTTCTTCTCAGTCTGCAGATCCAAAATTGTAAAATTTACACTTTGTGTTCTTTAGATTTCGACAGCTGGACTTTTCAGGTTTGCGGGTGCAAAATTGTAAAATTAATAAAGCGGAAAATATAATTTTCTTTATTCTTTACTTGGAAGCCCTAAAAAGATTATCAGTGCTGAAATAGTGAGATTTTAGCTTTATTTTTCTTATATTCTATCATCATTTTAACCAATAGGCAACACTAGTATCCCAACCCGGGTACTAGTGAAGGCAAGGCAGCCTGGGGTCGGAGTCGTTAAAATATTCTGGAGTCAGAGTTGACCATTTTTCCTACCGACTCCGTAGCCTTGGTTGATGGTTTCATGGAAATAGTCAAGATCATGAATAAGCAGCATACTATCATGTCACAACAAATTCAAATAATGTAAGCAATAAAACAATAATGTAGGCAGTTTCATTCTGATTTCAAAATCCTCTGGTTTCAACATCTCCTGCTTACAACAAATTTTGTGTTGTGACGATTGTACAAAGAAAAATAACTGCAAGGACATTAGATAATCATTTTTAGTCATTGATAAATCGGTAGAGATAATTTCTATAAAACAACAAAGTGAATAATGCACCACATGCAGACCTGCCAACTTTTGAAAATGTGAAATCGTAGCACAGAATATTAAAATTAATCTAGAGGTTGGTTGGTTTTTCGTGTTTCGGAGCCATCTTTTGACATTCGTAAAAGGAATAAAGGTTTCAGTCTTTCAACTCAATATAGTAAATTTTTTCCTCTGAAATTTTTTATACGATATTTAAAGTTTCTTCTCGTTTTGCAGCATTTTTTTTACATTTGTAAAAGAAGCCTGGTTCCAAATTTTTAGCCCAGTGCAGTAAATTTTGACGAAATTCTCGAATTTTTTTTCCCGTGACCATTTCAGGATATTCACAATTTTTTCCCCACAATCGTAATTCACATTCTTCTATCACGATTCTTTGTTGAAATCTGCACTTTTTACCATGAACTTTGACGAATTTTGTGTTTTTTACCACACAAAATTGAAATGTTTAATAATAATTCATAAATTGACATGTTTAATAATAAATAGTACAAATCGAGCGATTTTGCACACTATTTCAAATCTTGCCCTTCAAAGATTCCCGTCCCCCGCCTCCAGAAATTCTTAAAATGGCATCCGTTTCTAAGGAAGGGAATTCCTGTATAAATATTTACAGAAACACGATTCACTTGTGTTTGATATACATAAAGAGGGTTTTATGTTAAGAAGTTTGTTTTGCAGTACAGATTTTTTTTTCCCCCATGAGCATTTTTTAATGTCCGAATTTTCGGACTAATGACAAATTTTTTAAAACTTTCGGAAATGAATACTTTGAAATTTTGGAACAGAATCATTCCTGAAAAATATGCTGCGTGGGATAAAAATTGGAATTAGAAACAAAAAATGCGTTTTTTTGTTTTATGCAAAAAATCGTAGTTTAAGACCGATTTTCGTAGCATCGTAGTTTATAGGTCCAAATCGTAGCAACTACGATTTTTTCGTAGCAGTTGGCAGGTCTGCACATGCGATCTGGTCTAGTAGCAAGAGAAGAGGAAGCTTTACAAATGAAAATTTTGCAATTTTTCCTTCCACTACAAAAACTGATTTGAGTGGTAGGGTTACAGTGATAGAAATTGAGAAATGAATGGCATCAAATGATGCCTACTATCTTGGGCGTCAAATTAATATCTCTGGTTTCAATTCCTAAAATTCATTTTTAATGTCACTGTAATGTTATATACTACTTTATAGAAAAGCACGAATATTTTGATTTTATTTAAAATTATTAGAGCTTTTTGTCTACAAGATTATAATAATTGATCCAACTGCAAAACTGATATAAAGTATTTTTAATTAATACAATATTTAGAAATTAACAGAAAAATGCACATAATCATGTAAAAAAAAATTAAAACTGGATAACTTCCAAGCCAGTCAAAAAAAAATTATGTTTAAAGCAATTTTAGAGTTACTGACAAAACAAAAATATGATCTTAAAGCTGAAACCTTCTTCTAATCAATGGTGCAATCGGTTTTTTAAAATATGTATTTTAACTTTTTAACCCTTTCAAATACACCAGTGAATGCAGGTCACTTCGCACCTCAGGAAGAAGATATTTTTTCTGTGCTAAAAGTAACTAAACGTCCATATTTTAACACAATCTTTTTAGAGCACCTCAATAGACCAGATTTACATCACCTATAAAAATTTTGAAATATTCAGATGGGTAGAAATATTTTTTTACAAAATAAAATGTGTGAAAATGTCGACAAAATCAGTAAAAACCTGAGTGTTTCATCATGATTTCGCTTGCTTTTGATATGCACAGACTTCAAAAATCAAATTACGCAGAAAATAAAATACCAAATAGCATAAATTTTCAATTCAATATTTTTTCGCGATTTTTCATTTAAAAATATTAATTCTGACAAAATGGAGTTAAAGATGCAGTTAAAGTTTTATCATACAAATTTGAGGTTCATTTAAGGGTTATTCACCATGGGTTCGGGTAACTCCGGCCGGGTCAGCTAGTATGTATATAACAGAAAAAATAAACTATTTTAAACCAAGCAGTAATACTTTTAATAATAGTATTATCAATGGTAGAAGCCCAGTGGTTTAGTGGTCAACACGTCTTGCTACTACGCTAAAGGTCCAGCTGCAGAGTTCGGCTCCGGGCTACACATGATTCACTCAGCCTTTCATCCCTTTGTGGTAGATAACAGGCATGAAAGTGGGAAATAAGAAAAAAGGTGAAGTTTTTTTCCATGTATACAATAAGGCCAAACTCGTATAATTTAGACACATTTTAACAGTTATTCATACAATAAAATGAATTATAACAGTGCATATGATTGCTTTTTTCTTTTTGTAACTTAGAAAGTATTAAAAGAAAAAATAACAATAAATGTATAAATTCATTAAATCAAAAAAGAAAATTGGAAATAGTTTGCTAAGAGTATAAATTCATCTGGATGTATCTGATGAACTTATGTGAAGTACAGAGATTAATTTTTCAAAATAAATGTATTATTTTGAATGATTTGACTAACAAAAATCTCGATGCTAAATATACTTGTATGCATCCCAAATTGTTCTTTACTCCATAAATACATTTGCAAAAATGCATCACTGAAATTACTCAGAAGTGTTTTATAAATAGAATAAAATATTCTATTCCAAAAAGAACCTTAAGGAAACTTCCTTTCCCTAGTTAAAGAACTTAATTTACATGACTTTCAAATGCTTATAATAAAAGCTCGCCTTTCATTTGTTAGTACAGTAATTCAGAAACAAATTCCAAGGATTTGAGTAGACAAAATGTCTAATTATTAGTTTTCTAGGACCCCACCACCCCATATGCTTCTAATATATATTTTCTTTGCAGTTTTGCATCAATCCAGAGAATCCCCAAATTTTTCTTTTAAAAGGTGGAATTCCTCCTTTAGGAGGAACTCTTTCATGCCTAAGATAAAAATGAGTATCAAGCTTGCTTGGGAACTAAAAACTGAGGGTTCTGTGTTACGCTATCGACCAGATTGGGAAATATGCTGTACTGAACCTAGGAGCTCAGGGTCAAGAAAACAGGGTTGGGCACCATAGGATTCTTAATGAATCATAAAACCGCAGGTTTAGTTTTTTAGTATCAATCAAGGCCGTAGCCAACAGGGTTGGACGGTATTTACCATCTGATGCTTTTTACCGTCTTTGAAAAAACATGTTTTTACCATGGTTTTTACCACCTTTGAAAAACTTATGGGTTTGACTGTTTTTTGTCACTTTTATGAAAATTTATTTTTTAATTTTTCATTCCAGTGGTGAAAGTTTTCCGGGTATTTTATACCACTATTTCCATTCAGCAATATTCACCTAATTTAGTTTCTGATTAGGTAATTAAAAGAATGTTATACGAAAATAGCGATTTTTAAGGAATATAAAAAGCCTGGAAGACAATGTTTACCAGCTACAAGAATTCAAAATTTTAAAGATATTATTGAACATTTATCATTATTAAAACCTAATACTTTTTATAACTATCATTCTGAGAATGCCATTACAATATTTATCTTAATGGAAACTAGTTTACTAATTTTTACTGAAAGGAAATGGAAAATTATAAGTACACTTTTATCACATTTAAAAACCTTAATCATTTTAATAAAAACCAAATGCTTACAATATTAATTATCACATAATATAGTTTGTACAAATGTTAATACAGTTTAACAGTCTATATCCTTGAAACCTTTTAGCATTTTATAAAAAGCTTTGTAGCTTTCTGTACACCCTAGTCTATTTCTTAATTTACTGTGGATATGTGAAAAGTTTGAAAAAATTAGCTCTATGGATGAAGAACTATAAGGTATGCAGTGGAGATTCATCATTAAATGTATGAATTCAGGATTCATTTCTTTGTTATTTAGTGCTTTCCACCAAACTTTTCCTTTTACATCTTTTGTTTTAAAGAAGCTTCTTGGAAATGGTTGCCCTTCAACTTCATATGCAAAGAGGAGTGAAAGAGAATTTGGTATGAAATCTATGAGCCATTCCTTTTTGTGTTTCACTTAATAGATCTTGATTTTTGTGCATTGGATCTGTCATACATGCTAAAAGGTGAAAGGGCTCTAAAGCCAAATCAATTTGTTTTTTAACAAGATCTTTATATGGAATTAATTCAGAACAATGCACTAATTTCAGCCATTCAGAAAAAGCATCTGCACTGACGAATATTTAAGGCTTTGGCTTCTTGTAGCTGTTAAAATAGATCCTTCACTTGTTTAAATTAGTCATTCACTAATCTTTGAATTCTAATATCAATATCTTTTTCATGATTTTTGCAAATGTCAAGCAATGCAGGACTATTCTTATAAATGCAGAGATATAGTCTATACGGTTATTCCATCATACTTCGCTTGGCAACAGGTGTTTCACTTATCAGATGATGATTTCGGAAATACTTCTGTATATCAACATGTTTAGCAATGGATATTGGTTATTGGAGCTTTATTTTCTGGCAGTAAGTTCATCCAATGTACTGTACATCCATAAACAATCGTATTAGAGTACAAGTAAAATGGAAACCCTGCTTTGCGAAACCGATACTGAACATCTGTTGTTCTATTTATAGATGGGGAAAATATGGTAAAATTTATATGATTAATGTACTATATCAGCAGCTTTAGAGAATTAATTCCTTATTTCCCATCTCTTTATCTCTCTCTCTCTATATATATATATAACCATTAATTAAACATAACCTACCACCATCTACAGCTTCAATCAATAGTATTTAAATGCAGTTTAATGACTAGTAGAGTTTATTGTATCCTTGGGTTTTTACCGGTAAAAACCTAGTTTTTACCATGTCCTGGTAAAAACCAGTTTTTACCGGTTAAAAGCCAACCCTGGTAGCCAATGGGGGGATCATCAGGGTTTCATCCCCCTCCGAAGTTTTTGCCTGGATAAGTATGCATAGGATATTAAGTATCAGTCAAATTTAAAAATTAAATGCAGGTAAAAATCAAAGTTCTGCACTAATATCTTTTAATGATGCTAGATAATAATTCTCTTTGTTGCTAAAATGATTACAATTTGTAGGATTTTTTAAAATTTATCAATTTTTTCGGAATTATAGGCAAGGTCATTGTCACATTGTCAAACAAAATGTCCTGATATAGATCGTGCAACCTGCTTAAATGAAATTCTTGAAGAATTTAGTTAAGACATTTATTTCGAAATTATCACAATCTTTTAAAAATTTTGGCTAACTTGACTGTTTCAACTTATATTCCCGTTAAAACATATTTAACAGTGAAACATTCAAGAAAAACTCCTTGAAACATTAATTTGTCAACACCAATGTCAATACATCTGTGGAGCAACATCAACACAAATAATATAAATTTATTTTCAACGAAGAAGGCTCAAACATTAAATTTTCTTTTGGAATAGAGCTACATTATTAAATTATTCTTCGCAATAAAACTTAATAAGTCTTTTAATTTCATTCACCTCTATTAAAAATTATTTCTTAAAAATGTCTCTTAAATAAATAAAATAAAAATAAAATTTAAATTTTGACCCAAAATCTCCCTCCGAAACATTTTTCGGGCTACGGCCTTGGTATCAACGGTAAGTAGATCAATTTAAAAACTTGAATAATCTGCCTTTAACTTATAAAATGTTTTATCAATCACTAAATCTTTACACACTCTTTAATTATTAGTTAAATTAAAGCAAACTAAACTTAACTAGAATAATTAGCGTTCAGCAAATTTATTTATTCTTAGTCCTTTTTACACTCCCAATTTGACACTAATATTTCAAATCCATATGTCTCTGCAAATACCACATCAAGAAAAAAACTGAAGGAGGCAAATAAATAAATAAACGTAGGCAGTAAAAAACTGACTTAAATTAATATAAAATCAAAATATCACATCAAATAACTATAACATCGTCAGAATATAAACTATAACTTATTATTCAATTTAAAGAATACTGAAAGATTTTTCAAACATGAAAAGTGTAATAAAGATATCAATGAAATAAAATATAAAAGTATTACAATGTCCTCCAACTTAGATTTCATTGAACTAATTTTATAAAGATCCAGAAACTACTTACATAATTATGGTCATAATCCCCACAGCCACAGATTTCAGCACAATCATAAAACTCTTCAATATCTTCGTTTAGGTCCATATCAGCTATAAATTCTTTCTTTCAATATCATGCAATACAAAGGCATAACCTAAAAATAAAATCACAACTAAATAAATTTCATATGTTTAGTTTCATCAGTATAATTTTCAAAAGTACACTCTTATAAAAGTAAATCTTGCTACTTATCACTAATAATCATATGATGTACTCCATGTAAAATGGGGGAAAAAAAAAAAAAAAAAAAAAAATTGCAAGAAAATTATAAATATTTCCATTAAAAAGCATAAACTACAGTCGAACCCGGTTAAGACGCTCACGGTTAATACGCGATCCCGCTTAATACGCGGATTTTTTCCGATCCCTTGAACATCGCCTATAAGGCTAATGCAAAAATATCACGTTTAACCCCCTCACTGACAAGCCCGTGTTAATACGTTCACTAAGCTCCAGTTTTCACTGCAATACAAGCAATATTTAAAGTAATATAATTCTATTGATTTAATGTATTTTTAATACATTGAACAATGATTAATACTTCCAAGGATTGCATTCATATTCGTTATTAAGTTTTTTTTATAAAATGTTCAAAAAATCATTTTTTTTTTAGCATTTAAAACAAAATGCAGGAAAAATAACATTACAATTTTGCCCTTTTCCAAGACAGTCAGAGGGTTAATACGAGAACGGTTATTACGCGATCCCGCTTAATACGCGATAAATTTTCGGTCCTTGAAAATTTATGAAGAGTAAAAAATCACGCTTAAGACGCGAATTCAGTGGTCAAGATACAAATTCCATCTCTCTTCTTGAGTTTTGCAAATTTAGTGGATTTTTTTTTTTTTTATTCAGAAAAAAGCACTGTTTCCGAATAATATTATTTACTTTATTTAACAACAAATTAATTAAGTAGAAAATTACTAATCGTAAATAGTGGAAGATATTTCAATAAAACAAAAACCTGCTAAATTAGAAAAACTGCAATACTTCTTTGATTCCGCCTCCTCACATTTTTTGTCTCTAGCTTCGTGCATGTTTTTACAGTAGTAGAGAGATTCAGGAGATGAATTCAGCCTACGCAGTTACGTCATAAAAATTATTATGGTTAGAGATGACCATGCATGTTGTTAGTGAGGTTTTAAACGTACGTTATATTAGTACTATGTTTTATAATACATATTATGGGCAACAAAAATGAATCTCGTAAAGATTAAACTCATACGACTGCGGTTGGATAATTTTTTTATGTTTTCTTTACTGTTTGCTATGCTAACAATATTTTTTTACACAAAAATTAATAAGGATTGTCTTTCCTATATTAAAAAGATGGATAGATTATAATGGTACTCATTATTACAACTACTAAATATGATTTAAAAAACTGATAATTTTAAAAAGTGAAAAAAAATTGAACATTCCTATCTTTGTTTTTAAAATACTCTAGTAGAAAAATTATCGCTGTTGTTTAATTTTTGGTTGCAATGTATTAATCAAAAATAAAGCCACGTTGGGATCCATATTTATTTTCCATTATGATTTCAGTCGGTCCTATAAAAACAAACAATGAGTTAAAGTGGAATACAATTAAATTTTAATTTAAATGTACATAAAAGACACAATGATTGACCATTAACATTTATATGAAAGCTCTAAAGTTTACTTAGACTATTAGATATGTAAATAAGTTCAGTTCCTGCAACATTATACAAATCATGTTTAATATGCGATCCTGCTTAATACGCGAATTTTGTCCACTCCCTTGAAATGCATCTTAACCGGGTTCCACTGTATTAAGAAACAAGTTTTAACTGAAAACATGGGCTCAGGTGGGGCAGCTGCCCAGGTGCTGGATTTGGAAGGGTGCAAAAATAAGGAATAATATGGACGAAATTTGTTTAACCTGGAGCAAGTCAGCTGTTAGCCACCCCCCCCCCCCCCACACACACACACACACCACCTCTTTGTAATTGCTCAATGTGCACACAAGACCTGCCCACCTCTATACTAGGTTTGCCAGCTTAAACTTCTACCAAATTGGGTTATTTAACTTTTAAGATTGTTAATAAATACAGTATAACTTCAAAAATCCGGCATCATCGGGACCAAGACTATGCCGGATTTTTGAAGGAATATCAAAAGTAGTAACTTGGAATATCAAAAACTAGTACTATATTCTCAATGGTGACTTTAACCATAATTTAATTCATTATTAAGTGATAATTATGCAAGAAAAAGAGAAATGAAATTTAAAAAAAAAAATGATATTTTCTATGTTACAGAAAAAAAAAATCTTATAAAGTGTGAAATTATTTCTTCTCTTGTAATTTCGGAAACATCAATGTCATTTTTTGTTTGCTTCAGTTTTTTTTTTTTGGCCGTTCTTTAACAAGTTTTTCTTGTATTTTATACAAATGAAGGATGCCTATTTCAGAAATACAATCTTGTTTCTCTGAAGCAGATATTTAATTGTCCAGTCAAATTTATCCTATTTTTTAGTGACATCTTTTCTTCTGCCGAGTGTTCATCCTAGTCTTCTAAACTGCTTCTAGTGTTATCGGCGGTTCAATTTAGCACAGCGTCAGCAATATCGCTGTCCATTAAATTGTTCGTTGCTGGTGCATTTTCGTCAATGCTTAGCCAATCATCTATATCAAAATAATCGCTTCTGACAAATAAAACAAAAAGTCAAATATCCTTTTTTCGTATTTTTACTTTCGATTCTGAAGTTTTTAATTCATAAACAATTGCTATTTTTCTTCTCCCATAACTTGAAAGTGTAAAAGAAAAAGGATGTTAAAAGATCATTTTGATGCCAGATTTTTGAAGTTATACTGTATTTTTGTTTGCAGTAATTTTGAGTTACCAAGTATTGCAGGTTGTGACTTTTGGATTTATTTTGTATTACTTGAACTATTCCCCATCCCCCTTTTTTTTAACCCTCCACGTGTCTTGAGGGCATTCCTGGCTTTTCATAAAAATGCTTATAAAAATAATCTTAATTGAAATTTTGTTTCCCTGTTTGTTCCTAAAATACACTTCATGTCCCTTTATTTGACATACATTTTAAAATACAATTCTGCTTAAAATATTTTTTTCTACAGCAGATTTAAGTTGTTTTGGGGAAACAGAAAAATACTGCCAAACCGCTCAGAGGGTTAAAAAGTCTCCAGAACAAATGCTTACATTTCTAACAAGGGAACCACTTTTGATGCTGCTCGCACCTGCCATCGAGACGGGGTGCATTTTGTAGTCCTATACACAACAGTCAGAGAACCAATAAAATTTTTCAAAAATTTTATATATTTCTTATACTTTGAATTTTTTATTATTGAATTTTTATTTGTTTATTGCACAGCAAAAGTGAGTTCAGTCATCAAACATGGCGCTACAAATTTTTTGCATGCCTTATCCCAGGAGTATATGTACGGTACACAGGGCTTAATTTGCACCGGAGCCCACCGGAGCCTGGCTCCGGTACTTCTCAGTTTTTAGTAAATATTTAAATATTGGTCGGAATTCACCGGAGCTCATAAATACAGGGCTCCAGAGCCCAGTGCAGTAGCGCTTCCGAAAAACTGAAGCCTAAATTACCTTTTTCTTTCCATTCCATTCCAAGCTTTTGCATTCTTTTTACCATAACCTATACGTTGAATACTATACGTCACTATTTCCTAATCATAATCCTTATCATATTTAACTGCAGAATAGACAATTAATCAACTTTAAAATTAGGCAAAGATTACTATTCAAAAGGAGTGATAACTAAAAAGTGGAATAGTTGGCAGCTAAGTATATGCTGATAGATATATTCAAAATTTTTATTTTGCTAAAGAAAAAAATTTGCTTTAAATTTTGCAATTAATGTACGAAATATAAATATGCAAATTGGAGTGGCAGGGGGGAGGGGGAACGATCGGTTGTTGTACCGGTACCGCAGAATATTAGGGCTCTGGTACTTTTTTTGTTAGAAATTAAGCCCTGACAGTACATATTAGAATTAAATCAGATTGCGAATTGTTTGATAATTGATAGCATAAGAGACAAGAATTGGGTTTTCTTTCTATGCAGACAAATGTATATATATATTTCTGTTAAAAGTTTTCAAGATCATTCAAAAGTATTTTTTTAAACAAAATAACCAAATTACTTTCTTTTGAAGTCTGGTGGAATAAAGTTTAGAATGTTTAAAATGAAATGTTGTGTCTTTTGGTAAAAGTAATCAAAGTAAATTAATATTTTTACACAATTTAGAAAATTTACTATGTCTAATTAGGTCGGACATTACAATTTCTACTGAAGTCCGAAAAACTGCTTATACACGAGACATGACAAGCAGCTATGAGACATTCAGCTAGGGTTGCCAAAAAGCTCTACTTTGAAAAAACGCCAACTTTTATCCGCCAAAAATGTGAATATAATGTTGTAATTTTTCAAAATCAAATTTGTAGGTTCTTGAAGGAGTTCTTAAACTTTTTTCAATATTTTATATACTTATTGACTAATTTGTATTTTTAAATACTTTTCTTAAAAAATTCCAAGTTAAAATTGCATTTTTAGTAAGTTATGCTGCTGCAAAATAAAAAAATATGATTTTAAGGGCATATTCCAATCCCAACTCCTTATTTTCTAATTCATTTTTGCTCTCAAACGCATCAAACTGGGAAATTCTCTTATTTAGAAACTACATAATGTGCCATGCTTCTTGATTTTTTGATAAATGAGGAAAATATTGTAAAAAAATGCTGTCAAAATTGGCGTTTTGAACCGAATTTTCCAAGGCAGGAGACCTGGGAATGAAAAAAATGGTCATACTGAGAAAATAATTGTTTAAAAATCAAATTCTAATTAATTGAGCAAAAAATTAAATCACACGGCTTCTTACACATATCTCTTCAAAAATCACCTCAGCAAGTTTCATGCTTTTACTTTTAAAAATGAGTCTGAAAATGTCTCAGAAAATTTCGAGCTGTTGAGGGTGGGAAAATATTTTTTCGAATACACCCTTAATAGAAAAATTTTATCGATTCTCAAACTTCGTAATATAGGGCTTTAAATGCACCAAAACAAGGTTCCCTTGTAAGATTAAAAATGCAGTTACAATTTTTTTGTACTAACAGGCCATCCAGATTCACTGTCACCAAATCCAGGACCACTCTATTGTCACCAAAGTAGTTTCACTTTAAAAAAGTGGACTTTTCACATCTGAGTTATGCAAGGACTAATGTGATTTTTTTTTTTACTATTATTCAATTTAGCAGGTTGTTTCTTCAATACCTGCGATGCACAAAAATTTGCGCCGAGAAGAGAATAATTTTGGGTGCCACTCATTAAATTTGTAGATCTGGGATTATTCATATCTTCTTACAGGTAGACACTAGACATCGGCATGCGATTCTTCTACAAATTAACAGAATTCCTCAAATTATAAGTATTTATTCTTTAGCAGATTTCTCCAAAATCAATTCATCAATCACTTATAAAAAGAATTCGAAAATTTCCTCAATTGGTTGCGAACCTCATGAAAACCGTCATGGAAAAATCCTGCATATCTCATCAATCGCTCTCCAAATAAAACTACGAAAATCATCAATCACTCAAAAAATAAAAGCACAAATTTCAATAATCAGTTATGGAATAAAACCACGATTTTTGCCAATTGATCGAGAGAAAAAAATGCGAATTTCGCCAATCAGTTGAGGAAAAAACCTGCAAACTTCATCAATTGGCTGAGGAAAAAAGCACGTAAACTTCATCAATTGCTCATGAAAAAAAAAAAAAAGACTGGGAATCTCATCAAGCGGTACAGAAAAAAATTCGGAATTTTGTCGATCGGCCACAGGGAAAAATGGAATGTCATCAATTGGTTGCAGAAAAAAAATTCACATTTTGTCAAACGATCACAAAATAAAGTGTGAATTTTGTCAATCACTCTTGGATTAAAACTGTAAATCTCATCAAGTGGTTGCAAAAAAAAAACACAAATTTCATTAATCGATCCCATGAAAAATTGGGAATTTCGACAAATGATTACAGAAAAAAAAAATCCCAAATTTTGTTAACCAATCACGGGAAAAATAACGAATTTCACCAATTAGTCGAAGAAAAAACCGTGAATTTCGTCAATCAGTTGTGGGAAAAAAAATCGAGAATTTCGTCAATTAGCCGCAGAAAAAAAATCACAAATTTCGTCACACGATAGCGAAAAAATCACGACTTTCGTTAAGGAGTCACAGTAAAACATGAAAATCGTGATCAGAAAAAAAAAAAAATCCATAATAAATCCTTTAAAAAATACCCCCCTTGTCAACAAAAATTGCAACATGGCTTATAATGTTCAATATTTCTCTATTAAACTACACTCAAAATAATCCCTGAAATTGCTAAATTTATTTTATTAAAATTTAAAACCTAAAAGAAATTAAATATTCTCCATATTTTCATATATCTTTCTATTTTTATTGACACTTTTTTTTATGCAAATGCCCATGTTCAGCTTTTATTTCCAGCTATGAAAAATACTTTGTGGGGAAGGGGAGGGGAGTTTATCTATGGAATAAAAAATTGTAGAGAATCCTTTATTAATAAAATGTTTAGGCCTTACATTAAAAACATTTACTCCTACAAACTGTACATAATTATGCTGAAAAAGTTGTCTAAAGTCCCACCACACAAATTTAATGAAGAAAAAATAAGTTATTATATTATTTAAGTTTTGCATAAATTTAATGTATTTAATTTTCAGATTAAATACATTAAATTTTAATTTACTATTTATTACTTTTAGTTTTTTGTAGCAGACAATATTACTGATAAATTATAACATTTTAAGGGATTGAATTCTTAATTCAACATAATTCTGCATAATAGTAATTTTTTTGAAGAACAATCTGTTTCAACTATCTACAAAACCAATACCTACACTTTTGTAAAACATACTCCTGAAAGAAAGATTAACACCAAAACACATAATAAACTTTATTATTATTATTTAATAACATTTCAGAATGATCTGTTTAACCAGGGCTCGAAAATTCTAAAAATTTCAAGGTTCCCAGCTGGGAACCTACATGAAAATTGTAGGTTCTCAGAAGCATTTATGTGTTCACAGTTTTTTAATAAATTCTGAGCTTAATGAATGAAGATATTGTGTCACATAGACACAGTTTAGTGATTCCTTATTGATTTCAAACGAATATTGCACTTGTAGTTACACCAGATTCTGATATGAAAGCACTATTTGGATTTGCGATCTTAGGATGTTTTTTACAGATAGTACACGACATAGAACTTCTATCATCATTCATCTCCAGTCAAGGAAATTGTTGAATCCAACTGCACTGAACGGGACAAATTCTTTTTTTTTTTTTTTTTTTGTCATAATTTTCAGTTGGATTCCGTTTTGTTTTAGTGTCTATTTTATTTTCTGGTTCGCATCTTTTTCTTCCATAGTATCAACACCCTTTTCATTGCTACAGCTAGCTATGGCATCATCTTGAACTTTCTTCTCCATTTCTTTTTTATTTGCATTCTTTCAGAATAATGTTGCAATATCCATCTCTAGTATGGAAAAATAACCTTTTAAATTTCAACAAAATTCTAAACAAACGAACCGTTTAGATTCAATAAAAACCATGTGCGCTAAAGTGAATGAGAAAACAAACCTGAAGCATGACATCAATTCACTCAAAGCCCACAGTGCTAGTGTCACGGTGAACGAGAGTGCAGCTAGTTCAGGCACAATTAAAGCAGAGAGGAGAAACAAGAGAAATGCCAGAACCAGAAATTCCCTCCTCCACATACAGAGGCATAGAAATGCAACTCCCGTGTGTGCTCGGTGCTCCACACGTTCTTTGTCCCACTTCCCTCTTCCAAAAATCCACACGGACCATAGAATAAAAATTCATCGATGATGGCGGTGGCCCCGGCAACTTGTGAGTGCTCCCATTTAGGTTGCCGGTTAGGAACCTGAGTGGAAAAAATTCGTTCCCAGAAACGATTTCTGTGTTCCCTGGGATTGCTATTTTTTTAGCCCTGGTTTAACAGATGAAACTATTGTTTTAAATCCCGGTAGCAGAAAGTTCGAGACGGGAGACAGGCGTCGCAGATTTTCTTTTCTCTTTTGCAGATCCTTTTTCATCGAATCTTTATTTTGCTTCATATTATGTTTAGCTCTTTATTACTTAATACAAAAAGTTATGATTATTATTAATAAAAATTTATAACATGCCTAAAAAACGCTACAGGTGAGTGATTGTTTGCTTAATTAACGCTTCAGTTGTAAAAATATCTTACCGGCAGATTATTTTTTGCCCATGAAGTATCTGTCGCAGACACTTGGAGAAATTTCTGCTACTGGGTTTTAAATATGTTCGAGTAGCAGTGTTCTTTGTAAAAGTTTGAGTTTTTATAATTTTACTGAATAGTCTGGTGATAAGAATTTTTTTCTAAGATCATTTTTCTTATTGAAAATATTAATGTTTGAAGTGTATTTTCACTTTTTATAGGGTAAAATAATCTCACACATTCTCAATATTTTTTCACATCTACTCTAGTATGACAAAATCAAAATAAGAAATATTGTTTTTTTAATATTACCCACTACCATATGATTGCTTAGCTTATACAAATTTTTTTTAAACTAGGTTTTGCCCAACTTTATCTTCTAACGGTACATAGTTTAAGATTTATACTACGCTTAATTTATATCAAAATTAAAAGAATTGTATGATTAAATTAACTGTACATATCTGATGTAATTATGTCTGTGTTTTGTGTAAATGTGTATACATTAAATAAATTATTTTTCACTAATTATAATTACTTATTGTATTCACATTAAAAATGTTATGTGAAGTCTTTTACTTCAATTACCTTTGCCAATGATTTACTCATATTTTCTTTGTAAAATATTAATTGAAGAGGAGGGGGTGACAATTCCAGGTGAAATTCAGTATAAGTTTCATCGTCGACTGAAAATACTTATTGAATATAACTCTCGATAGTATTAACCCCTTCGGGACGGGAGCTTTTTACGAAATTTTTAATCTTTTGTCACCGTTTTTTAAAAACAGAAATTTGTGTCTTCTTGAATCGAGAAAATGTGTTGATTAAATAAGGCAAATTTTTCAGTAAAATTTTACTGGTGAGGAAAAACAAGGATTGTGAGAGCTTCATACGGCACGTATACAGGTCGCTCGTCCCCAAGGGGTTAAACAGGGTTGGCACGGTTTAAACCAAGTGGTTTTAACTAGGGATTGACCGAATATCGGATTCGGTGGTTCGGCATGTAAACCGAATATTCGGCTTTGGCCGAATACTTGCAGATAAGTGTTTTCTTAGAAGTAGAAAAATTCTCATTTATTTAGCAGAAAAATAGGCTAAACAATGAATTTCAATATTATGTGCATGAGTTCAGAGTTCAGCTGCACTACAAAAAAAACAAGTCAAAGGCCATTTTTTATTTAAAAAAATACTTTTTCCTTCCTAAAATAGCCTACATAAGTGTGAAATCAAAACAAGTCTACAACAGAGAAAAAAAAAAAGTGAGGAAGATGTGCATCTTTCCCTTATCATTTAATTTTATTTACTCCTACATTAGTTTTTTTTTTAATTTAAATTTATTTAATGTGTGTATTTTCTTTAA
This sequence comes from Maratus speciosus, assembly GCA_963932465.1. Lineage (NCBI taxonomy): Eukaryota > Metazoa > Arthropoda > Arachnida > Araneae > Salticidae > Maratus > Maratus speciosus. The sequence goes on from OZ010792.1 coordinate 555,521,255, forward strand.
TATACACATACATTAAGTATATCAGAGTTCATCTTTGTATATTAAGATGCATATTAAAGAAAATGCACGCATCAAATAACTATACCCCCTATGCCTATCCTATAGCTTTTATAATCATTATATCGAAATCGCTCAAATTTCTTTTCTTCATCACCACAATGTTAAAATATTAATCAAAATATAAATATTCTATCAATAATTTGACAGAAAATAGTTAAATGTACAAACTGATATGATACCTTTTGTATTTTGAGAACATTCCTATTCAATATGTTTATTTATTAGACTTAGACAATCAGTAAATCAGCTTAATGACAACATTGTTTCTTTGTATTTGAATGAACTTTTGTTTTTCTGACAATCCTTACCCTTAATAATAATACCCTGTATAGTTTAATACTTTCATAGGTTAGTTTTGGGTATTGACTAGTGATAAAATAATAAAAAATAAGTGATGGGTTAATGAATTTGTGAGTGGAAAGAAGTCATAAAAATTTTTTTGTGTAACTAGATTAAGAATAACAATGTAACTGAATTAAATTATTGAGAATTTAATTTCAATTAAAGCTTATTAAAAACGCTAATGTATGCAAAAATGCGTATTAAAAAGCTTCAAGTATTCAGTTGCCGAATACCGAAGCTTCGGCCATAAACTTCGGTATTCGGCAAAATTGCTGCTTCGGTCAATCCCTAGTTTTAACCATGGTTTAAATTAATTGGTTTTTTTGTCAAAAAAAACCCATTTGGTTTTTTTAGAACAAATCTAATATAACATTTTCTCTATTTTGTAATTTAATTGTTTTAAATTATAGATAGAAGCAGACTTGTATAAAAACAAAAACTTTCCCCGCACATAAATATTAGGTCAAAAATTTTCTGCAAATTAATTTAATATTTAATAAAATTACGTGTTATATTATTTTGACGATATGAACTAAAAATCATAGTTTAAAATAATTGTTATTTAAATTAAAATATAATTAATACTAATTAAAGAATAATTGTTTTAATTTAAAAATAATAAAGTAAAAATCAATGATAGGAAGGTGAATTCTTTTCAATTATTTTGTCAATGCATTTGGAAACAACCCAATCCTTAATATTGTGATCTCTTGGCACAAAATCCCAGTCACTCTTATAACACTACGAAAGTATTCGATTTAACAGCCATTGCCAGGCTAAATTTTCACTGCAGTCGCCAACGGAAAACCGATCGGCGACAAGTCCTAGTCTGCAGAAAATAGAAACAAAAGGGTCTGTGATGTCACAACAATGTTTTTAGTCTTTAAACTTTGAATTGTGGACAAACATTATAAAAATCTTATATAAAATTGGGGAATATTTTAAATTTTTGGTATTAAAAAAGTTACAAAAACAAAACATACGTTTTTCTTTTCGTAACTTTTTTCCGCAAAGTCCTGAATTTTTCGGAAAATTTTCCGCACACGGCGTTCGCGTGCGTCTATATTATACAACTCTGGATAGAAGTAATTTCTACTTTTCACACTTCATTTCAGCAGTCAACATGAGGCATAATGAGCCTGGGTCATGTTTCTATGCATATAGATGTAGAATGAAAATTAGCATGTGCTGATGAACATATCAGGTACCCTAAAGATTTTTCTTGTGACATGTGAAATTAGAAAACATAAAATAGATAAATAATATTCAATATTTAACATAAAATATTTTCATTAGAAAATGCAGATTATTTACAGCAGTTTATAACAAAATACAATGATCTTTAAGATTTTGGTTAAGTTGTAAACGAAAATTTTCTGGATTGGGAAAGATATCCTTAAAGAATTTAAAAGAGTAACTTAAGATATCAAATTGAATAACACAGCTTGCAAAAATTGAGTGCTAGTTATAGCATTTCAATAATACCAATCAATCTTTTCTGTTAGTTGCTGAATCTAATGGCCAAAAATGTCGACTTGAACACTTGGAGTTATCACTCGGAAAACAAAATAACCAGAAGCATTTGGATATTAAAAAAATAATAATAATAACAACCACAGAATAATATATTATATATTCATGAAACTGCATCAAATGTTTATTGATTGATTATTATATTATTAATCAAAGGATTCTTCATACGATTTTCAAGGTATCAATGTTTCACTGTGTAGAGCAGTTTACTTTGAACATACATAAGACATAGCTGTTACTAATAATGTTTAAATTAGAAATGATTTTAATTTTCCATATAATTGACTGTAATTATTTAATTTAAATATTTTCAAAAGTTATATTACTTATGTAATATCCAAAAATGTTTATTTTATCAACAGATATGCATCTGTATGCAATAGGAAATTATATTTTTAAAAACCCAGTTTAAACCAAATAAACTTTTTCTTTTTAAAAAACGGTTTTTTTTCCAACCCTGGTATTAAACAAATAAAATATTGGCTTTATAATCATATTGTTCATCAACATAACCAGAACCTAAATATTGTTATAAGAGGATCTTATTTTGAACTGACACAGTAACCACGAAGAAATTATTTAAGGTAACTGTGCATTTAATTTGTACTATACAGTGCTAAGTTAAAAAGCAGTTACATTACATTTGAATAGAATTGTAAAAAAGAAATAAAGATAATAATAATAACACAAAATTTCGTATTAACAATTGTTTTTTAATAGAGATTATTTAATTATTTTTACTATAAAATTACACTACACTACACATCTATTTTACACTTATGAATAATACAGTAGGAAAAATATTTTAAGAACTAAATATAGCACATTGCAGGTAAAATATATTGCTTTTATTTTGTAAAGTTTACAGTAAATTAAAATTAGCATTAAAAACTTTTATTTTTCACTCCGTTACATATATAGATCTACCGATGATTTTGTTATGTTTATATTTAACTAAAACTCTCTCTTTTCCCCTATTTTTTTTCTTTTAAGTGCGAATTTACGTACCAAAATACATTTCAACAAAATGTTATTACACCTAATTTGCATAAAAATTAATAAAAGTAAATGATAAACAAAACAGTAATAATGGTTCGACTCATTTTTTGAGAATTTATTCCATTGGTAACACCAAAATGAATAAAAATAGCAATACTCTCATCACCTACACACTTTCTGTTTTTCTTTGACATAATGCTTCCTTTCAAAACCGTTAGCCGCCCACTACCAAATAACGGATGTACTATATTTATGAAATAAAATATTCTATCAGACCCTTCGCAAATAATGGACAAAATTAAAATTTCACCGGCGATTTCGCATCCGAAATATGCAAGAAAAACTAAATAAACTAATAAAAGCATTTTAATAAATTTCCAAAATAAATAGATAATAAATATTTATTTTACACATAGTATAATAATTGTGGTTGAGATAAAAGAGTAAAAAGTGTGTTCTATTTCTAGAAGTTTAGATTGAATATCAATGATAAAGAATTAAAATATATAAATATTGTTACCGTCAATACTATTTATTTTTATCAACAAGAAACCTCATTCATTCTCCAGCCATAAAACCGTAATACATGATGCCATACATTATCAGAAATATTTCGTTTCGTTATCTAATATGTAAGTTAATGCAGCCCGAGAGTTACGATACTAAGGGAATGAGCGAATTCGCCATTTTTGCGAAACATGTCGATTTGTCAAATATTTTGATTGAAGAGCCATGAAATGTGGAAGTTTCTAGTGGATTTCAATATTTTCCTCGATGTTTTCAAAACAAGAAACCAGAAAGAAGAATGCTGTCCATTTTAGTTAAGTTATCCATCGCCATGGTTATGAACTCTCACTTAGTTTCCAAATAACCAATCAACCAACGTAACAGTCACAGTTAGGAGGTTTGTTTGTGTTCGTGTTGAACGTATTTGTTTACTCCACGACTTGTTTTCTTCGCGATTATTTGATTTGAAGTCTTGCATTTAAGCTAAGTAAGTGTCAAGATGACTAGACATGCAAGAAATTGCACTGCTGGAGCAGTGTATACCTATCATGAGAAGAAAAAAGATAATAAAGCCTGCGGGTATGGTACTCAAAAAGCTCGTATTGGAAAAGATTCCGTTAAAGATTTTGATTGCTGTTGTTTGACTTTGCAACCATGCCGAAACCCCGTCATTACTCCTGATGGTTTTTTATATGATAAGGAAGCTATATTGGAATACATTATTCATCAGAAGAAAGAAATTGCTAGAAGAATGAAAGAGTATGAAAAACAAAAGAAAAAAGACGTACAGGAACTGGCAGAGCTTGCTAAAGCTGAAGAAGAATCCCAAGCCCAAAAGTTTGTGGAGATGGAAAAAAGTATTGTTAGTCAACCATCCACTTCATCTGCTTCGGATGAACCTAGTATCTCTAACGTCAGCAATGGTAAGGAAAAAATTTTGCCCAGCTTCTGGATTCCTTCTCTAACACCCAGTTCTGAAAAAGTCAAAATAAAAAAGCCAGAGAAGCACGTGTTATGTCCTATGAGCGGGAAGCCAATAAAGGCTAAGGACCTGTTGCCTATTAAATTCACCGAAGTGCATGATCCCGACGACAAAAGATCATTAATAACAAAGAAAGACCGATATATGTGTGCTGTCACTCATGATATACTAGGTAATTCAGTACCTTGTGCAGTGTTGCGTACCTCTGGAAACGTCGTTACGATGGAATGCGTAGAAAAGTTGATTAAAAAAGATATGCTGGATCCAACTAACGGCATGAAGTTAAAAGAAGAAGATATTATTCCACTTCAGAGAGGTGGCACTGGTTATGCAAGTACAAATGAAAAGCTTGATGCTAAAGTCAAAAAGCCAGTTATGATGGCTTGAAGTATTTTGAAGTTATATTTTATCCTGGTTAGGTAAAATTTCAAATATTTATAATTTATTTAAAGAACTGTGCTGTTTTTTTAACAAAACTGTAAACGAAGTGGTTTGTTACAAGTTTAAAAACATCTTAGTGGATTTTAAAACCTTGAATACTGCACCTTATGATAAGAAAATTCGTATCTTTAGAACCTCAGGCCTTTCAGAATGATTGCAAATATGGATTATATTTTCATTGTATCATTAAATCACTGTAACTTATCTGAATATAAGACAAAAGATATTGTTTGGTGCATAATAATATTTTATCTGAACATATTCAACTATTGCTTTAGAAAGTTTAATTTATCATATTGATATTGCTTAAAATTCACTATGTTGTTAAGCAGTAGTTTGTTTTTCTACACAATTTAAAGTACAGTAGTACATGGTACATGTCTTTGAAAAGTTTTTTATAGTTAATATGTAGTTATAATAGTTTGTTTTTATTATATTTGTTGAAAGTTTGGGTACTTTTCTGTTTGATGAACACCAGTTGTAATTTTATGAAAAATGTGATAAACTGCTTATTTCCCATTGACAAGTACTATATTAAATCTGATTATTAAACCCAAGTGGAATTTTGTTTTCTTTCAAGGTTTGCTTTTTTGTCTTTTTATTTTTTAAAAAAAGTTATGGCTTATTTAATTTGGCGATGCCAAATAACGAATGTGGTTTTTCCAAGATATTACTCATATTGTGTGATTTGTTCAAAAAAATATATGATAAATTAATATATTCTTGATTTTGGAGCACTAAAATAGTGCTGTTATCAAAGAATGAATTACACACTGAAACTTGATTTCAAGATTCACCATTCACACATTCCTTTAACATCTGTTGTGATGTATATATTTCTGGTATGCATAGCGATGTAAAATTCAGAACAATTTTGAAGTAAAGGAAATAAATTTAATAGGTTTTTTCTGTCTGGAAAAAAGAAAAAACTAGATTTTTAACAATCTAGAATATTTCCTTGAATGATTTTTTATTTATTTATTTTTTTTTTTTTTTTTAGGAAATGCAAAAGAAACCTTTTTTTAGACTTATGCACACTGAAATTGTTTGTTGTTTTACATCATGTCTACAAAATAAACAAATTATAATTTTTACTAGGTATATTAAAAATTTAGTCTGCCAATCTCATAATTTCCACAAAAGTTTTTCTTGCTTAATTAAACACTATTTTTTGTAATACGTGATTCAATTGTTTAAGTAATAATTTTAGTTACATTTTCTAGAGTTTAAATTGCAATTGAAATAAATTCTCCCAAATTTCTGATTTTTTTTTTTTCTGAGCATTCCCATCTCTAGGTGTGCTTATATAGATTTCTTAGTAAAATTACACTTAATTGAATTTACATAGCAACAGTGATGGAAATTGGACAATAAAAGGTAGGCGTCAAATGACAACTCTGTAAAAATCTTAGGCGTCAAATTAAAATATTTAGTTGCAATTTCTAAAGTTCATTTTTAACATGATTGTAATATTGCATGTTACTTTTTAGAAAAGTACAAATAATTGTTTTTATTTAAAATTATTGAAGTTTTCTCCAAGATTATAATTAAAGCAATTAGCATTTTTAATTATTACTATATAAATTAATAGAAAAATGCACTTAATCACATAAAACAAAATGAAAACTTGATAACTTCTTAGTAAAAAAAAATATATATATTATCCGGTGTTGATAATAATAATTAAAATTGAATTTGTTAAAAATAAAAAACTATGCATCTAAATTTGAATCTCTTAACATGAAATGAAAAGGGCCGTAATTTTTATTTGTGTGTGTGTTAACCGTTACAAAAAGCTAATAAATATTTTTTTAAAGCTAGGCATCAGATTTGATGACTGAGAATAAATAATTTAGTAGTCGTCAAATGCAATAATTTAGTTGTATTTGATGACTAACGACTGCTAATTTCGAACACTGTGTAGCAATTCTCTTATAAAAAGAAAATATCAGATATGATATATGCTAAATGAAATCTGCAACTTTATCTGCCGTGTAGTGAAATTATTATTTTTATTCTTTGGAAAATTTCTCAGTATTTCGTATCAATAAAATTGTTATAATTTTAATGGACTTTTTGCATGCGACCTTAGGTCAAGGATAAAATTTGTCTGCTGGTGATATTTACTTCTGAATATTAGCATAATGCTCTAATGGAGTAGGGGAGACCGGGATACAGTGGACCACTTTTGCAGTTAACTTTTTTTTTTCTCTTTAACGGAGAGACCAATCTACCTGAAAATATTTTTGAATATTCTTTAAACCTTTCTAGATGCATCATAATTTTCGCAGAACATAGTTCGCAATACATTTAAAAAAAAAATATATATATATATATATATATATACACTGGGGCACAGTTGTCCACCATTAGTTATTGTCTAAAATACAATATAAATCTATTTATAATTAATCAATTCTTTTTTATTTCCCCTTTACCCTCAAAATAATATAATAATATAAATTTGCAAGTAGCATTTTGAAACATAAAACTAAAGAATTATCAAAAAATTTATTATATTTTGAAAATAACAATATAAGATACAGGAATGATTTCAAATAAGTTATTAATTAAGTGCAAATAAATCAGCAAACATTAAGACAAATATGATGATAAAAAATTTATTAGAAGCTCAAAAGGGTCAGGATAAAATAGTTCATTATGAGCTAACCATGTGCTCTAAAGCTATAAATAACCAATAGGCAATTCTCCCAAAAGTGAACTATACCCTCAAAAAATAAACTATAAAATTTTTCATTTTTATTCATGGCTAATTAAAGTACATAGTCTGAAGTATTTAATTCATTTATTTTTTTATTTTTACATGGTTTGTTTCTATATGTTCATGAAAGTCAAAATTGATGTTTATAATATTGAAAAATGCATGCATTCATCACGGGTTATTCTGTTCCGAATTTTCCAAAAAATTAAAGCAGTCATTTCCCCCCCCCCCCCCCCCCCCCCCCCCCAAAAAAAAAAAATTGGTCATAAATCCGAAAATTTGGACATAAACTATATCGCGAATTTCGACAAATGTTCGCCGAAAAAAACCAATTTCGTCAAAGGATCGTGGGGAAAACGCCAATTTCGTCAGAGAATCGCGAAAAATGGCAAATTTTCCCAAAAGATCACGAAAAAAAATGGCAAATTTCGTCAGAAGATCACGAAAAGATGACAAATTTCCCCCAAAAGATTGTGAAAAAAAGACAAATTTCCCCCAAAAGATTGCGAAAAAAGACAAATTTCCCCAAAAGAATGCGGAAAAACAGCAAATTTCATCAAAAGATAGCAGAAAAACAGCAAATTTCGTCAAAAGATCTCAGAAAAACGGCAAATTTCGTCAAAAAATCGCAGAAAAACGGCAAAATTCGTCAAAAGATAGCGAAAAAACGCCAAATTTCCTCTAAAGAACGCAAAAAATGGGCAATTTCGTTAAAAGATCGTAAATATCGGCAAATTTTGTCAAAAAGATCGTGAAAAAACTGCAAATTTCATCAAAGGGGTGCCCCCTCCCTTCCCCGCTGTGTTTCTGAAAATGTAATGTGAATTTCCGAAAATTTTTTTTCATTCAGAATTACCCCTGGCATTCATATACCTATACTTCGTTAATCTCTATATACAAATATACTGCAGTTTTATTCAATTTTCTGTTTGTCAAAGTAGCTGCAGGTATATTTCCATTTAATTTAATAAAAAATTACTTTTATTTTAATGTTTTCAAATTGTAGTTTGTGATTTAAGATACTTTAAAGTGATGTCCCGTGCATCACATTAAAACTGCATTAAGTTTTACTAGAAGTAGTAATATTTATTTTAGATGGAAAACATTTCTGATTTACTTTATACTTTTAAAAAGAAAAAGATATAGATATATATTGTTAAAATAAATTCATGCTAATAATTTTTCAAATTATAAGCATTTTAAATTTGTCCTGTGCATCACACACCCTTGTCCTGTGCATCATTTATGTTAAATTTTGTTTAAAAAAAAAAAAAAAAAAAAAAAAGGAGTCTAATTTAGAATTTTTAAAGCTTGACATATTTTTATGCTAAATAATAAAAAAAAATGGTTTGAAAAAATACAAAAATGATGGTTTCGATAAAAAAAGAAATCATGCATCATCATGTTCTTTAACATAAATCCGCAAAACTGTAATTGAGAGATGATCCATTATTTATCATACATTTCATTCCATGGAATATTTCTCTCTTCAACTAATAAAACCTTTATTAATTGTTGGTATTAAAATCTTTACAAGGTTGTAAAAATCAGAAGCAGAATGTACAATTTGAGAAATTTGCTTGCTCATAACTTTTTGACCAAAAAAGGATTTTGCTCTTCCACCTCTTCTATCCAGTGATAGAAATTGGGAAAAAAAGGTATCGTCAAATGATCACTGCTGTAAAAATCTTAGGCGCCAAATTAAAATTTTTAGTTGCAGTTTCTAAAATTCATTTTTTGCATTACTGTAGATACTCTATGCTACATTTTAGAAAAGTACCAATACTTGTGTTTATTTCAAATTATTGAAGTTCTTAATTTCCAAGATTATAATAATTGAAGAAACTTAAAAGTGATGAAAAGCTTTTTTAATTATTGCTATAATTAGAAATTAATAGAAAAGTGCACTTAATCATGTTAAATAAATCTAAAACTTGATAACTTCTTAGCAAAACAAAGACAAATTTTATACAGTGTTGATAATTACAATTGAATCTAGTAAAAATTAAAAAAACATGTAATGCATCTACATTTAAATATTGTAACATGAAATCAAAAGGTACACTAATTATTTTCACTGTTAATAAATACAATAAATATTTTTTTAGAAAGCTAGGCGTCAAATTTGATGACGAAGAATAATTTTGTAGTCGCAATGCAATAATTTGGTTGCATTTGATGACTAACGACTGCTAATTTCGAACACTGATTCTATCTACGACACTTTCCCATGTGAAGTAGCAAAGTATTTCCAGGTAAAAGTTTCCTAATATTTCCAGCTAAGTTCTTGTGGGAAAAGAGCCATACATTTATTATTAAATTCAGATGATTGGTTGTCTGTCCAAATCACTTCAATTTTTGTTTTCATCTGAAAAGGGGTTCCAGATCAAAGTAAAATAACTCAGTAAAAGTTCTGACTGTATTTTTTTCCTTTTCTTTTGCATCTGAACAAATTAAAAATGTTGAACAAATGCCCTGAGAGAACACAGCTGCTGTGAATAAAGCCACACTTCTTCTAGAACACTATGAATTTCATTTTGATATTCACAGTTATAATTCATAGCAAATTCTTTCTGAAGAACTTTTACTTTGGGGTCTCTGTTATCATTCTGAAATTCTTAATTTTGAATTTGTTTAATATTTAAGTGGCAACTGATTACATAAAAGGTTTCTTTTAAGCTTGATAAAACTTTGCCAATGCAGCCTTCTTTCTCATTACATCTTAACTTGCCTCCTCTGTCTTTTGCCCATTGTGTCCATATGACTGTATTTTCATCCGGATCATCATTTTGAATCTTTTCTCCTTGAGAACAATCACTACAAACCAGGGTTGGAAAAAAACCGGGTTTTTTTGTAAAAAACCAAAGAAACCAGTTTATTTGGTTTAAACCAGGTTTTTTTGGTTTAAACCGGGTTTTTTTAAATATAATTTCCTACTGCATACAGATGCATATCTGTTGATAAAATAAACATTTTTTGATATTATATAAGTAATATAACTTTTGAAAATATTTAAATTAAATAATTACAGTCAATTATATAGAAAATTGAAATCATTTCTAATTTAAACATTATAAGTAACAGCTATGTCTTATGTTCAAAGTAAACTGCTCTACACAGTGAAACATTGACACCTTGAAAATCGTATGAAGAATCCTTTGATTAATAATATAATAAACAATAAACATTTGATGCTGTTTTATGAATATAATATATTATTCTGTGGTTGTTATTATTTTATTATTATTTTTTTAATATCCAAATACTTCTGGTTATTTTGTTTTCTGAGTGATAACTAGTAATGCAACGAATAGTGATTTGGCCGAATAACCGAATACTCGGCCAAGTTACAGCCGAATATTCGGCCGCCGAATAATGAACTTATTTTTGCCTAAAAACAAAATATAGTATGCACTATTCTTGTATATTTCACAATTAAAATGTATTGTTTTCTTTTAAAAAATTATTTATATACAAATTTTTAATTTTTGAAAGCATTATTTTACTCTGAAAAAAATATTCGGCTATGTTCGGCCTAAAAATTACCTCAATAATATAATTCAGCCAAAAAAAGAAATTCTTAGCAGAAGTTCATCATCAGGTACTGTCTAGTTACATTTTAATAGATATTATGTGTGTTGTTGTTACATTTTAAAATAATGACAAAATTTGAAAAGTACTAGGAAACATAAGTTTCAGCTTTCAGGTGAAATAAAATACAAAATAAGAAATCTTAATATCTTAAGAAAAACCACTGATAGAAAGGATGAAAGGAATATCCTCTAAAATGGTGGAAAGAGATCATTGTAGACTTTATAAAGCTCATAATTAACAATTTTTTTTTTTTTTTTTGCTGTCAGCAGATAGCACTATTAAGTGTATAGTGAATGTTTTCAGATTCAGAGGAAAGAAATATCTGTAAGGAAAAGTAAATTACATTCATTGCATTTAACAGTATCTGATGCTCTAACATACCACAGATCAATAAATGATTTCATTGTTGCAGGTAAAAAAATCGTTTACACATTTTAATCATTCGCCGTTAGCGTGTTCAAGATTAACTGATATACAAATTAATGAGTTAAAAATTCCTAAGAAGAAATTATTTCAACGTGTGTAGTTCAAACTACTTAAAAGGTGACATAAACATATAAAAAACAGTATTTAATGCAACACTGAGATCTAAGAGATATGTTTCTGTCACCTTTTAAGTAGTTATAACTATGTTTGTATGTCATAAAGTTTATTATTAACAAGGTGAAAATTTCCTTCACGACACTAGTGTTTAATACAGTGTTTTGACTCTATTGATTAATTTTGAATTTAACAAATTATGTTAGCTTATTACAGATACTTTTTGTACTTACTGATACAGCATAAAAATTTTTTAACATGATTCCTAAATTAGCCTCTTATATAAAAATGGGTAGATAAAACCCATTCGAGGTATGAAAGTTAATGGAAAAAAAAAGTGTTTGTTAATTTCAAATAAAGTTTTCATTTACATAATGAATATAAATTGTCAAATTAAAAAGTTATACTGTGTAAATATAAAAACATTTATTACAGTATTAGTATTCGGCCAAGGCCGAATAATGAACTTGATATTCGGCCGAATATTCGTTGCATCTCTAGTGATAACTCCAAGTGTCCAAGCCAACATTTTTGGCAATTAGATTCAACAACTAACAGAAAAGATTGATTAGTATTATTGAAATGCTATAACTAGCACTCAATTTTTGCAAGCCGTGTTACTTAATTTGATATCTTTAGTTACTCTTTTAAATTCTTTAAGGATAATCTTCCCCAATCCCAATCCAGAAAATTTTCTTTTACAACTTAACCAAATCTTAAAGATCATTGTATTTTATTATTAACTGCTGTAAATAATCTGCATTTTTTAAATGAAAATATTTTATGCTAAATATTGAATATTATTTAGCTATTTTATCTTTTCTAATTTCACATGTTTTAAGAAAAACCTTTAGGGTGCCAGATATGTTCATCAGCACATGCTAATTTTCATTCTACATGCATAGAAACATGACCTAGGCGCATTATGTCTCATGTTGACTGTTGAGATGAAGTGTTAAAAGTAGAAATTACTTCTATCTATAATTTAAAACAATTAAATTACAAAAAAGAGAAAATATTATATTAGATTTTTTTCTAAAAAAACCAAATGGTTTTTTTGACAAAAAAACCAATTGGTTTAAACCATGGTTAAAACCACTTGGTTTAAACCGTGCCAACCCTGCTACTAACACCTTCTCAACAGTGAGAATTCTTAGTATTATTATGTAATGCTTCATCCTGAAACGTTTCAGAATTATGCGTTATCTTAAGACATCTTACCTTTAGAAAGAAAGTCTCACAAATCATACATTTGCATTGATCGATACACATCAAAATAAAACATATTTTTAAACACATTTAAAAAAGTCTCAAATTATGAGTGCATTGGTGCCATCTACTGGCATTTATTTAAAGTAATTAATATCTGCATCAAGTGGAATACATGATTGGTATTTTTTTATCATACATTCTCATAATTTAACATCCTAAATAAGTTGAGAAATGTCATAAATCTCAGGTGGTATGCAAGCAAGTCAGATTTGTCCCATGCATCACATCCACAAAATCTACATAATCTATTAATTAATTTTTAAAATGAACTTAAAATTGTACCAATACAATCTAATAAATGTTCTTTCAACACAAAAAAAAGTATAGTCAATAATTCTATGAAATATCACAGAAATTAACGTTAATACCATATGCGGTATGCATTTTGATTTTTTGCGAGTCCTGTGCATCACGCATACATTTTAAATTCTTATTTATTCAATTTTTAATGTGGGAAAAAAAACCAGGTTACTTTTCGGTTAGCCAGGCACCAGTGTTATATATACGTATTTACATACATACATATATGTAAATATATATATACATGTATGTATACACATGTAATGATTCTAGTGGGCTTGTCATAGATGGTAGCCAAGAAAGTGACTCGGGAACCTTTATGCGAATCGAACTCATTTATTAGGCCGCTCATCACACATCTGATTCGCGAGTCGATCGCCGGTCCCAGAGCCAACAGCGTAGATTTTTGGGAGGTTACATTGGTGTAAGTTTAGCAGGCATCTCAAATTTGCAAAAATCCCAGTTTTTCGTGCGTGTTCAGGGCAATATGGTGAAGATTCTAATATTTTCCAGTAGAGGGCAGAATTGTTAATTTGGGAGGAGCATTTAATTTAATTGGTTCATTAAGTTTTGATTGATCTGTGGTCAAGGCCTGCACAATTCCCAGGGACTGTGACCTATCAGCCCTACCCACAAAAATTTTACTTTTAGGAGCTCAAAACACCCAGTCAGGATAAAAGTGTTCATTCTGAGCTAATGATGTGTTCTGAAGGCTATAAGTAATCAATCCAGTGCTGTTATCAATTAGCCAAAAAGAAAAGCTTTAAAAATAAGTAAAATATATGAGGTGGTCCACTGTACCCTACTCTCCCCTATTTGTTATGAATGTTTATTTGTTAAAAATTCGGCAAAAAAAAATTCATTTATGTGGCAGTAGGTAATATAATATAAATTCAAAATGTTGTTCTGTATCCATGAACATTCGCTAAATTTGCAAAATTTCAGTTAAACATTTGCACACAACTTGGGTCAAGGCTAAAAGTCCTCTGCTGGCGGTATTTGCAGGTGTGCATGCTGGTATTCTTGCGTTACAGTGTAGCTCTAGAATAATGGATCAAAATACCACCAGCTCTGGGGTGTGATGTCACAACAGCGGTCAATCCAGGGTTGTTTTGGTGGGGGGGGGGGGGGGGGGGGGGGCATTTTGTGAAAAGTAAAAGTTATTTTTGTGAAATTTATTATATTTTTGCAAAAAATAACATTTTGTAATAAAAGAGGAAATTCTGTTATTCGAATTCAAACCAAGCATTTATTAATAATAACTTCGTTAAGTCCTCCTGTTAAAGTTTTCCTTTTAGGTGAACTTGTTTTGGTTGCAAATTACACATAGTTTAAAATGTAACAAAATAAAAATAATTAATGAAGATTATGTTTTTATGGAATGAAATTTTGTGAAGGGGCCTGTTTTATGAAAAGGAATTTTGTGAAAGGGCCTGTTTTATGAAAAAGAATTTTCTGAAGGGGCCTGTTTTATGAAAAGGAATTTTGTGGAAGGGCGTGTTTTATTAAAAGGAATTTTGTGAAGGGGTTGTTTTATTATTAAATGGATTTTTGTGAAGGGGCCCTTAGTCTTAGTAGGTCCCAAATTTTGCTTGGATCGACCCCTGCACAAGCATAAGTCCATTAAACCATACTTACGTCATGAAGATTAACATTATTCCTATCTGCTACTTAATTTAGTTTCTGCATCAGGGTTGCAAAAAAGCTGGCTAAAATTTAAAAAAAGCCAAGCCGGTGGCTTTTATTGGTTTTAACCGGCTTTTTTTGGCCAAAATTGGCCTTTTTTGGCCATAATTGGCTTTTATACAATGAAGCATTGTAATTATAAACTACACATTTTAAAGTGTTTTTAATTAGTTTTAATGACATTTAATTGATTTAGAGTTTAATAAGTAACCCAATTTCCCAATAATGAGGACATTAATACTGGAATAAAACTTAGATGGTTTTGCTAGTGACTTGTAGTCAGAATTGCAAATATGTCAGCTAAATTTTAAAAGGGCCGTACCAACTGCCAATTTTTTCAGTTTTACTGCTTTATAAAATTAAAGAGGACAATGGTTACTTAGTTACATGTTTTATTACTTAATTTTAAGAGCTATTAATATACAAGTCTTATTTTATTTCTAGTAAACATTTAAAATTATACATAGTCATATTAATACAAACATTGCGAACAACAGCATGTGCATGAATATGCTTAACAACAAGCTTTTCAAAATTTTATTTAGAGAATTTTTTCTTCCTGTTTAAATGCTATATTTTTTATACACTTATGTACCACTCTCCTCAAATATTATATCCTTTCTAATTTCTCTTTTAACATTTATAACTTAATCTCTCCATATGGACACACAAGAATGTTTCCATTTTGATGTGCTACATTTTGTCATTAATTAAATATAATTTTTAAAATGTGTATGTGGAGCTATGTAATATAGAATTTCAAAATGCCAGTTTAGAGCCTAACTTATATTATTTTCAATTTTTATATATATATATTTTTTTCAGACATAATGCCTTCACATTTGCCTTCTAGAAGTTATAGACTTATTTATTTGACAAAATGCAGTAGGAATCTATAATTTTTTAAGTAGAAAATATTTATAAGTGTATTAAAAATTAATTGATCCAAATTTAAAACAAATTAACTGTAAACCAACTTTAAAAAATAAAAGCCGGCTTTTTTTAAGTGGTTAAAACAAAAAAAAGCCGGCCGGCATTCTTTGGCCTGGCTAAAAGCCGGAACACTGTTCTGCGTACACTTTTTGTAATTATTTGTGAATGATGCGATTGTTAGTCTTCATGACAATTTTTGTATTTGGCACAAAGTGGTGTTCATGTAATGGGAAACTAACGAAGTTTGTCTCTGGGCTGCCGGATTTCAGCCAGGTCAATTTTAACCAGCTGACTTTAATTGAAAAGGTCAGCTTTTTAAAAATATAAATAAAAAGGTGTGGTTAATTAAAAAGTAGAAAGTAATGTAATACTGTAAGTACAATTGAAATATGTTTATAAGTACAATTGAGTCAAAAGAACTATAATTTCTTGCAACTTATTGAGCATTATATAATTGTACTTACCTTAATAAAATGTTTGTTTTCTTGCAATGCTTTTGCACATTATTGTTATTACAGTCATAATTTTTTTGATGGAGATTACAGTCATAGGGTTTTTATTAATATTTCAAGGTATATTCAGAAATTCTGTGTAAAATAGAAATTTGTCTAACTCGGAAAGGTTTTCGAGTCTTAGCGAATCCATTGACATAAAATGTGCTTCATGTAAAGCGAAAAATTATCTATGGTGGAAAATTTTCTTAGTGTACTTATTGATTATGCCTATGACTGAGTTTACTGTATATAGATCAAACAATGTTCCCTTTATCATAAGCTGGTATGTGACTTTAATTAAATAAACATGCTCTTAAGAACAATTAAAAAATGTATAGGTTGCAATTTATATATTTTTCAAATAATTTGCAAAAAAAAATATGCCATATTTACTCATTAGTCCAGGCATTAGAGACCGTATAGAGACTCTACCTAGCAAAATTAATGGTAGTACTGGAAATCGGCTTTCTAGATGTTTTTTGGGTCGCTGAATCTGAATTTGTTACTTCCCACCAAAATTTCCCCCGGCAACACCCCAAAATTTTGGTAAAAAGCCCTCCAAAAAAGATTTTTATTAAAAAAATCAATTTTTTATTGTTTTAGAGAAAAAGTATCTAGAAATTCAGAAAGTAGACAAAATTTCCAACAAATTAGATATATGACATTATGACT
Organism: Maratus speciosus; assembly: GCA_963932465.1. Taxonomy (NCBI): domain Eukaryota; kingdom Metazoa; phylum Arthropoda; class Arachnida; order Araneae; family Salticidae; genus Maratus; species Maratus speciosus. Next base: position 555,538,332 of record OZ010792.1, read on the forward strand.
TAGGATTAGGGATGCACCGGATATTGATTTTGCCGGATATCGGATACCGGATATCCGAAGCTCCTTTGCCTGCCGGATTCGGATATCCGATTGGATATCCGGCACTAGATATGTTTTTAGTTATATGGTGAATTATTTCCTTATATAACGCCATCTCAGAACAATAAATTACAAGCATCACACATCATTAAAACATTTTAAATGTATTGAAATATAATTTACAAAAATTTATATCTCTTTGAATATCAGGGCTTGAAATTCAAGTTTTCCCCAGGAGGGGAGTTTCCCACCCAACATTTAAAAATGCAGGGGAGTTGAACTGTTATAAGGGAAAAAAAAAATCTTTAAACCCGTTATTTTTTATGTGCCACTTAAAGAATTACATTTATACAGACATGACAAAATACCATTGAAATAATTTAAATTAACAACTCAAGATAATTATCCAAAATGTTTATTTTAATTAAAACAAAGGAACAGAATCAAGTTTTATATATATACCATGTCTATCTTTCACAACTTTCACCTAATGTTATGGGCAATTAACAATTGGGTTCCTAAATGAATTTCTTAATTTAGATTTTATTCCACTTTGCGTGATTTAGCCTCTATCACAAGTTACACTTTTGACAAACAGCACAGACCAACTTTTATAACTTTAGAAATTATCGGAAACGCATGGTTATGCTCTGTTAAAAAAATTTAGAAAACTTTGCAAAATCTGATGTGCATTAATTTTTAACAGTAAGTTAAAAATGCATGAATAATGCATATCGGTGATTCTATTGTCAATATCCTACGGTGATTGTATGTCATTTCCGAACAAACTTGTTTTATTATATCCTTAATGGAATTATAGTCAAAACTGTAGTCCCTGGTATTTTTGTTAATTGAACTATGTTCTATCCATCGGAATTTTAAATCCATATCCAAAGTTTGAAAAGGAAATAGTCAGATTTTTTCTATTACACGATAAAAGGTTGATTTCAAAAAGTCATGTCCTAATCTGTGAATTGCAAGAATCAACTAGTTTGTTATTTCTAAACATGTTTTTTTTTTAAGTTCAACCAAATTTTTTTTCTTCATGTGCACCACAAGTGTAATCTCATTTTGTTGAGTGCTGACTATTGGCCAATTTGGTAGGGCTCGGTCTCCGGTGGCCATTACTGCCCTTTTAGTTATTTGCTATTTTGGGCATAGGGAAAAAACATCGCAAAATACATAAATCGGTCATAAAAAAAATATATATATATCACCGATTTCGTCAATCATGGTCAAAATAAATAAAAAAAATTGTCGACCGGTCGCAAGAAGAAAACTGAAGTGCAGGGGAAATCGGCAGCGGGAAAATTTCACAAAATTCGTCAATCGATCTGTCATGAGCAAATATCGTGAAATTCCTCAGCCGGTCACAGAGAAAAAACGCAAAAATTTTCAGTCGGATGCAGAAAAACAATCGTTACTTTCATCAGTATGTCGCTAGAACAAACAGGGAAATTAGCCAATTGGTCACAGAATAAAATTGCTATATTTATCAATTGATCTCAAGGAAAAAAAAAATTATGGAATTCATCGATCGGTCTCTAGAAAAAGTTGTGAAATTCGCCAGTCGGTCGTGGAGAAAAAGCGCAAAATTTTTCAGTCAGATGCAGAAAAACAACCATGAATTTTGTCAATCTGTCGTAAGAAGAAACTGTGAAATCTGCCCATCGATAGTAGAAAATATCACGAAATTTGTCAGTCGGTGCTGAGACTTGCTCGTCGTTTTACAAAGAAATATTTTCAGAAAATGATTTTTTGGAAACAGGAGCCGCCCACTCACAATAGGGCATAATAAACAGGGCACAAATCCTGCCATCCCGCTTCGAAATTCAAGCCCTGTAATGTATATTAATATATTGCATAAAAAATGTAATTTAAACAGTAAAGTATTCTGTTTATTTGTACAATGAAATGCTGATAATTGCTACTGGATTTGAATATAGGATTGTCTATATCGATAATTGCTAATAATTAATTTGTACAATGAAATGCTGATAATTTGTACAACAAATTTTAACCAATTAATATGTGTATAATTGTAGAGTATTTTCACAAAGAAATACTACATACTTTCTTCTTATAATTTAAACATAAAATATCTACTAATATACCCATGATTAAAGAGTTATTTTCTCCAAACATAGGTTTAGTTGATGCCCTTTTTCTGTTTTAATTATTTAATATTGTTTTTGCTCTAAGTCATGTTTAGTTTTATTTTAAGTTAAATTATTTTTATATTTAAAAGTAAAAAGAAAATTACTTTTAATTTTAAATATTTATAATGAAGTTACAAAAACAACTAGTTGGATTTGCCAATCACAAAACTTTCTTCTATCTCATACATCTTAATATTTCAAAAAGTAGTTTCAAATATTAATACAGTCGAACCTCTATTTGCGAATTTCTCTATTTTACGAACTTTTCCTTGGGACCAAGAACATTTCGCGAATTGGACAAGGAATCCAATTTCTTCTAAAAATCCTATTTAATTGTTTGTTTAGTTGCCTGTTTAATTGTTAAACTTAAAAGAAAGAAAGAAAATTAAAGTCATACTTTAATAAACAACTTCAAATTTTGTTTTACACTCTGAAAGTAAAGGTACAATTTTCTAAACGAAGTAAACGTAAATTCTTAAATTTATTATAAAGAGTTCAAATATCAATGTTAGGAAAGCTGGCAATTCTTTAAACTTTTGAGAATTACCTTTTACTCATGAATAGTGAACTTACTTTCATATTTTACATTATAAACAAAATTGTTCGGCATTGTTTGGGGTCAAACGATTTCTGTTACCCTTATATATTCGCTTTGCTGCACTCTACCGGATATCCGGCAGAGAAGTCGGATATCCGGTGATTGTGATTCGGATATCCGACGGTATTTCGGATATTGAAAAATCAGCCGGATATGCCGGATATCGGATATTTGCCGGATATCCGTTGCATCCCTACTTAGGATGAAGGGGAAGGGGGGATCTGCCTCGGAACATGCGCCGCAGTGCTGCGTGGACTAAGTTGCGTAATTCCACTTAACCACTCACACGTTTACATTAGCCCTCCCATCTTCCCTCCGAACTTTCTCTATAAGGTTTACTTTAAGTTTTTTGGGTCGCTGAATCCGAATTTTTAACTTACCCCCAAAATCCCCCCCCCGAAACCCCCCTCAAAAATAGTTGTTTTTAACTTAAATTTCTTATTGTTTTAGGGGAAAAGCATTACGAAATTCAGAAACTAGACAAATTTTGCAACAAATAGGATATATGACATTATGACGTAGGATAAACGGGGAGAGAGGGGGCTGTCTCGGAACATTCCCCGCGCGCTTTTCTCAAAAACCAAATTTTTTCAAAAAATCAATTTTTGGGGGGGTTGTCGGGTGAAATTTTGGTAGGAAGTTACAAATTCGGATTCAGCGACCCAAAAAACATAAAGTGAGTCGAAATCCAGAACTAGTATTAATTTTGCCAGATAAAATCCCCTATTGCCTGGACTTCATAATTTAGTGCACGTAGCGCCGCAGTGCATGTTCAGAGGCAGCCCTCATCCTCCCCGTTCATCCTAATTCATAATGTCATATATCGTATTTGTTGCAAATTTTGTCTAGTTTCTGAATTTCGTAATGCTTTTCCCCTAAAACAATAAGAAATTTAGGTTAAAAACAACTATTTGGGGGGGGGGGGGGATTTTTGAGGAAAGTTAAAAATTCGGATTCAGCGACCCAAAAATCTTAAAGTAAACGTTATAGAGAAAGTTCGGAGGGGAGATGGGAGGGCGAATGTAAACGTGTGAGTGGTTAAGTGGAATTGCGCAACTTAGTTTACGCAGCACCGCGCGCATGTTCCGAGGCAGATCCCCCCTTCCCCTTCATCCTAAGTCATAATGTCATATATCTAATTTGTTGGAAATTTTATCTACTTTCTGAATTTCTAGATATTTTTCCTCTAAAACAATAAAAAAATTGATTTTTTTTTAATAAAAACCTTTTTGGGGGGCTTTTTACCAAAAGTTGGGGGGGGGGGTTGCCGGGGAAATTTTGGTGGGAAGTTACAAAATTCGGATTCAGCGACCCAAAAAACGTCTACAAAGCCAATTTCCAGTACTACCATTAATTTTGCTAGGTAAAATTACCTATTGCCTGGACTACATGTAATTTACGCTCTCACATATTTTTTGCACCCATTTCTTTTGAAAGAAAATTTTGAAAAAACAAAACAAAGATTCTCATAATTTTCACATGTATAATATGAGCTAATTTAAATTGACATTTTAAATCTCACTGCATGCATCCTAACAACTTTCATTTTACAATATTTCTGTTTTGTAAAAAACCAAACGAGAATAGAGAATTTGTTTTTAAGAGACACTTAAAAACAAATTCTCTATTCTCGTTTGATTTTTTTTTTTTTTTTTTCGATTCAAGCACAACCTCCATCTTGTGTCGCATTATAACTAATATGCTTTCATCAGTCTTGTGATACATTTATGCTGATTTATTTACACATTTGCAATGTTTAGAAAAATAACAATTGCGCATAAGATTTTATATTTATAACATTCTGCTCTGTTTACATAAATAAGACAAGGAATTGCACAGACAATTTTATATTTATAATGTTCTGTTCTGTTAACATAAATAGGAACAAGGAGCTGGAGAATAATTCAGCATGTGCTAACATGTTTTGGTCCTGAATCTGTGAAATATATAAGAGGAAAGAGGTGCTAAAATATTTTCATTCTTAAAACAATAAGATATATTTACAATTAAATGTTTCTATCAAACCCATTAAATTTTTCCCATTATATTCTTTTGCTAACTTGGGACTTTTTTTTATATTCTAGAGTGCTCCAAGGATTGTATTCTCCCCATTCAAGAACTATTTATATAAACTGTTGAAACTCTTATACACTTTTTTAATCTTATTCATTCATTAAAAGGTTATATTATATTTATATATATTATAGAATATATAGTAATGTCTTTTTACTTTGTTTTTTTTTTCTTTTGAGAAAATTGAATAATGTAAAAAAAAAAAGCATATTTTTCATATCTCCTATTGCCATTTTTAACACCCATAGGATGGCACTAAATGTGGTATATTTTCGAAAAAATTTTAGCATAATTTTTTTAATAGAAATCAATTTCTGGAAGCTTGAAATATGTGAATTAAAAGTTACATCTCCTTCTGCCAAGTAGTTCTTCAGTTATGCTTAAAACACTAACCCATATTGCGATCTGTTTTGCAACGATTCCAAATGAACTTAATATTAGAAATTCCAAAATTCAAATCTTAATAATTTCTAAACTACTTGACCAAATGACTGGTTAGTATTTTAGGTAAAATTGACCCCAAAAAGCCAAATATGATGTCAAAATTAGATGTTCATATTGAAAATTTCAGAGTTTGATATAATTTCAGTATGAAGATGACACCATAAGGTTATTTTTTAAACATAAATTGAAAGAAAATAACATTACCAGTCGAATGGTTTTACTTTTTTTTTTCTGGGTCAATTTTGATGATTAAAATGTATGGGACGTTCTGTTTTATTTCTTTTGGCTGACTGGACATGATTTTAATTTTATTGCACTTTTTACTCAACTGAAAAGAAGTGTTATGTGTTTCACGCGTATCTGGGTATGTGGATTTCTTTATACCCTCGAAACATCCCAACGTCTGGATGAATTTTAATGAATGAGGTCTCTATCGATTCGTCTTAACGGCCCGATGGTTATAGGCTAGGTTTTATTTTTATAAATTCAAAATGGCGGTAGAGACGAAAAAAAAATTACGCACCCTATTGAGTGGCATGTCATTGGATAGGTCTTTCAAAATGAAGACGATGTTTCATTGACTATTTTACAGTCGGAAGCTCCGTTAAAATATTATACAACCTGGAAGTTGTGTATGTATTGTGGATCTCTAGCTTTACTGCAACTCTAACCACCATAGACCTCATCAAAGCAGGGTTTAACTGTTAGTTCCTATCTATAAACACTGTTTTGATGAGGTTTATAGATGTCTATGATGGTTAGAGCTGCAGTAAAGCTAGGAATGGAATCCACAATACATACACAACTTCCAGGTTGTATAATATTTTAACGGAGCTTCCGACTGTAAAATAGTTAATGAAACATCGTCTTCATTTTGAAAGACCTATCCAATGACATGCCAATCAATAGGGTGCGGTTAATACAGTTAAACACAACTTAAAAGTCATCAATACAAGTAAATAAAAAAAATAGGTAAGTAATATAAACAAGTAATATAAAAAAAATATTTTAAGTCAATTCCTACTTAGATCAATAAGAGAATTTTTTTCTCCCATTCTTCTTTCCTTTTGAGTGGCGCTTAAAATGCCTTGATCAAGAACAGGGCTCTCTCGGTCTTAAAATACCTTGATCAAGAAGATTATTGAAAATTAATTAATTTAATTTAATTAATGAATTAATATTTGAAAAAACTGCATTAACATCAAGTGTCATCCACTACAAGTTTAAAAAAAATTATTTGAGCTTGATTGGATGAATAATAAGTATTTTATTAACGATTGAAAATTTGAACAAGATATATATATAGCGAGAGTGTGAGCTAATAGTAGGAATTAAAAAAAAAAAAAAAAAAAAAAAACAGTTTCACATTGATGAGAAATAATTAATTAGTTCGCTTTTTACGCAGTCGGGTTTTTTGATTTGTAGGTAGATTTCGTAAGAAATACTACCTATTGCAGTCGTTACCATGGTGCGACTTTTGAAAAATTCCTTCATAATTTTTCATTATAGGACCCCAGGAACCCAAAACCACCCCACCTAAAAAGTTTATATATATATATGTATGTATGTATGTACTAAATTTTGTCCGTACGATAAAAGTCGCAATAATTCACGGATCGTCTTCAAACTCGCCAACAACTTTAAGATGGCTAATATCTCGGCGGGGATTGAAAATGAGCAAAATCGGCCCAAGGGAATGGAAACGGGGACGGTTCAAAAATTTTAATACCGTCTTAACATGATTCTGATAAAACTAGCTGTTACACAACAATGACAGGAAAAAATAAATATTTTTCGTTATAGCAGTTGCCAACAATTAAAAGAAAGCAATAAAATTCCCACCACAACAATTGCTTTCAATTGCAAGAATTTCACGTGAAAAATTAAATTAAATAAATAGTTTTACGAATTGAAAACAAATTGAATATTACGTCATAAGTTTTCTAGAGCAAGATTTCCGCATGAAAACTCAAAATGAAATAAATAATTTGACGAATTAAAAAAAAAAATATTGCGTCATATTGGAAATAAAATGGACCTCAGCAGGTGAATATGCAACGTCATGTAAGTTTGAAGAAACGTATTAAAACATGATAAAAACCCGACTATAGAAATATTATTTTATTTTAACACTTTGAGGTTCTATGAATTTGCTTTAGCTATTTTTTAAACATATTCCATATACATGCGTGTGTGTATTCGTGTATATTAAAATTTTCACAAAATGTTTAGCTCCCTACAGGGTTGGCAAGTTTCTGCCACAGTGGTTAAAACCAGCGGTTGTAACCGGTTAAAACCGGCATGGCAGAAACTAGTTTCTGCCAATAAGTGGCAAAAACTGGCAGAAACTAAGAAATAATATTAATAAGAACTTTAATGTGTAATGATTCATAATTCACACAATCGTGATATGTAAAAAATTAAGTTAAAATTTAAAATTAAAGATTTTGAATGTTATTCAAAGTTGCAAAAAAGTTTCAAAATGATCATATAAATATACTTTGTTTATATAATACTAATTTTCTTTCAGTTGAAAAACAGAAATTTTCATAATGGTAGTCTGATATGTACAAGTTCAACTATTAATAGTATTGTTTAGAGTTGAATTTCTATTTAAAAGTAAAAAAAAAGAAATTTACAAAAAATTCAGTAATATTTAAACAAATGTGTTTTTCAGAGTATTTTTAAATAAATAATGCAATGCAATAACTTAAAGATTATGATTCTTGTGAAAACATATAAGTAAATAATTGAAGCACAATAAATAACAGAAAAAAATTTCGATGGTTAAAAAATTAGCCGGTTATGAACTATCTAGTACAATTCTTTTACAATATTGAAAGAACAAAATTGCTATTCAAATATACTATTATTACTTTTTCCACAGAACATTCCATAGCACAGGACAAATTTTTCTAATCTTTCTGAACACAGACTGTTTCTTATTTTGTTCTGAATAAAAGGAAAGTTCGAAAACATTCTTTCAAGACTATCATTACTTGCTGGCAATGTCATTATTGAGGATGCAAAATTTGAAAAATCCTCATTTTCATCAGTATTCGTTTTTAAAGACGACCACTACACAGAAGGCAAGACATTTTCTAGGGCTTCCTTCGAGAAATGTGGACAGGAGTCGATTTTGCTTCAAAGGATATTATATATGGCACAAAATTAGGATTAATATCAGAAAGCAATTTCCTTGCCTTTTCTTTATGCTCATATGTCAATTTTGATCCCCATATACTTAGGATGAAGTAAATAAGCTAGCATATGGTAGTTGGTTATTACTGTATTAAATCTTCTTTGAACCTTTGTATTTGTTTGTTTTGTACGTGCAAAATGTGGTTGGAATATTTTCAACTACCAGTCTTAAATTGAAAAAAAAAAAAAAAAATAAATAAAAAGTCAGATTTGTTCCTTTGAATACTGTATTTAAATGAAATGTTTTTAAATCCATGGAATTACAAGATCCACATATAACTGTAACATTTTTATGAGAGATATTTTTTACTGTTATTATTAAATTATGTTAAATTATTGAAAGGTATTCTGAGTAAGTATTGATTATTTTTCTTTTCTTTTGATTGTTTAATTTAAAATAAGTATTGGATATAGTTTTCTATTTGATTTTTAAACTGAAATTTTAAAATACTCTAATAATTGTTTACATATAAAATTATACAATCATATTATAACAAAAATTTTATGTGTTACATAACTCATTTTTTCTAATACAAATCTATTTATTTTTTAATTAAAACTACCCACAATATTTCATTTGTTATTTATACTGAAAAAAAATGTACTTAAGGAATTTAATACTACTAAAAAAATCTCAGATTATGTATGAAATGTGTTTATGCCAGTTGTTGCCAATTTCTGCCGGTTAAAACCGGTTATAACCACTTTCTGCCACTGGCATGGCAGAAACCCTTTTCTGCCGGCAAAAAGCCAGCCCTGGCTCCCTAGAGCTCATTCTTAGTGAAGGAACTGGGTTTATTTCTAATCTTGATTTAAGTTTTGTTGGTGAATTTAGTACTTAACTTCGAAATCTACCTCCGCCTGTAGGCCCGAACCGGCAGGGATTTTTTCAAATTTAATTGTTTATTTATATAGTTGCTTTATAAGGGCGTTTAACTGCTTACCAGTTTTACAAGGATTTCTCACCAATTTTCTTTTTTCATGTCGGGTTCGCTCTAAAATGTTTCTTGCTGATCAGATTTAGGTTTTTGCAAGTTGGTTTGCTCAGATTTTCACAAGCAGAACTATGTTTCAGATTAAAATATTTTACATATTTGAATATGAATCAGGGTTGCAAAAAAGCCGGCTAAAATTTAAAAAAGCCACGCCGGTGGCTTTTATTGGTTTTAACCGGCTTTTTTTGGCCGAAATTGGCCTTTTTTGGCCATAATTGGCTTTTATACAATGAAGTATTGTAATTATAAACTACACATTTTAAAGTATTTTTAATTAGATTTAATGACATTTAATTGATATAGAGTTTAATAAGTAACCCAATTTCTCAATAATGAAGACATTAATACTGGAATAAAACTTAGATGGTTTTGCTAGTGATTTGTAGTCTGAATTGCAAATATGTCAGCTAAATTTTAAAAGGACCATACCAACAGCTTTATCTGGTTTATACTGACCTTCAACACCCCCCCCCCCCCCACACACACACACACATCCCCAATTTATTTCATTTTTACTGCTTTATAAAATTAAAGAGGACAATGGTTACTTAGTTACATATTTTATTACTTAATTAATTTTAAGAGCTATTAATATACAAGTCTTATTTGTAGTAAACATTTAAAATTATAGATAGTCATATAATAAAAACATCATGAATAGCATATGCATGAATATGCTTAGCAACAAGCTTTTCAAAATTTTATTTAGAGAATTTTTATTTATTTATTTATTTTTTTTTTCTTGTTTAAATGCTCTATTTTTATACACTTATGTACCAACTCTCTTCAAATAATATATCCTTTCTAATTTATATTTTAACATTTATTACTTAATCTCTCCATATGGACACATAAAAATGTTTCCATTTAGATGTGCTACATTTTGTCATTGTTTAATTAAATATAATCTTTAAAATGTGTAGTATATGTGGAGCTATGCAATTTCAAAACACCAGCTTGGAGTCTAACTTATATTCTTTTCAATATTTATAATTTTTTTTTTTCAGACATAATAGCCTTCACAGTTGCCTTCTAGAAGTTATAAAGATTTATTTATTTGACAAAATTTAATAGAAATTTATAATTTTTTTAGTAGAAAATATTTGTAAGTGTATTAAAAATTAAATGATCCAAATTTAAAACGAATTAGCTGTAAAACAACTTTTAAAAATAAAAACCGGCTTTTTTCAATAAAAGCCGGCTTTTTTAAAGTGGTTAAAACCAAAAAAAGCCGGCCGGCTTTTTTTGGCCTGGCTAAAAGCCGGCAAACCTGATATGAATGAATGAATACAATTTACTGCATGAGAAATAAAATGTATACAGTAAAACCTCCCTAAAGCGATCACGTTCCATTCCAATAAAAAAGTGGTCGCTCCGAGAGGTGATCTCTTAATGGAGGTCAAGTTTAAATCTAGATTTTAATTGTTGAAAAAAGGTAACAATTAATGTTACTGAAATTTATTTTTCACATTTGGAAAAAATATAAAAATTTAAGTATCAAAACAAAAATTAATTACATAAGTTAATTATTACAAAGTTTAAAAAATGAATACATTGACGGTTGCTTTGATTTTACAGTTTTATCTTTTATAACTTTTATTTCCAAATCCTCTTTCAAAGTTCAGTAAATAAATGCTTTTTTTTTTTTTTTTTTTTTGGACGGGAACAAATATTGACGATTTCATTAATTTATTTATTTCTTTGAGAGTTTCCTGATAGAATAGGGCAGAGAAGTTTATTGACTGTCATTCTTAATTTGTCTTCAGAGTTAAATTCATTGCCTAAAAAGGCACAAAGGGGTTTAAACACTTAAAAGTTACCGGAACAAAAAATTCTAAACTTAGTTTAGAAGTTTGATGAATAATGCGCTCCCCAGAATTATTTTTCTAATAAAATCTTCTTCAAGCGACCAGGAAAAAACGGAATTTGTTTCCTTTTCGTCAAAGAAATGGGTCACTCGTGGAGGGAGTTCAACTGGGATGGTCTCTGAATGGCGATAAAATTAGTATTGAGCCTATGGGAATAAATTTCGTTCCATGAAAAAAATGGTCGTTCAGGGAGGTGGTCGCACAGGGAGGTTTCACTGTATAAAAAATATAATCATATATTATTGTTTGTTTATGGTACTATTAACAACCCTGTTTTTCTTCCCATGGAATATGAAAAAAATATCAACATTTCTTTTTTGATTCACACAAAAACATGTATTTGTGTTAGTTTATGTGCTCACACATGTCACGTGGGTAGATTCAGAGGTGTCCACTATTCAGAGGTAAAAGCGTACAAATATATACATGTTAGGAACTGAAAAGGCGTTTACTAAATAGAGTTATGGAAGTTTTATTGTATATAGATTTTTCATCTGAAAAAATATTTTGGGCATTCTTTTGAAAAAATGGGTCAACCGAGCCCAATTTGAATGAGTCAAAACCTAACCTGAAACTAAAACAATGAAAGTTATAGTCCAAGAGCCGACAGCATGAAAACCTATGTTATCAAGCACAAGAAAAAAAAAACCTTTATTTTATGGGAGAGTAGAAGTAGGGGAATCTAATGTTCCATGTCTGCCGGAAGTGAAGTGGCGCATAATCCAAAATTTAATACCACCAGTCGTTGACTCATAGGTTTATCATTGTGTTTGCCGTACAACTGTCCTCCATGTTTTCATACCTTTGTTTGTACGGCAAACACAATGATAAACCTACGAGCCAACCACTGATGGTATTAATTTTTGGCTTATGCACCACTTCACTTCTGGCAGGCATGGATCATTAGATTCCCCAACTTATACTCTCTCATAAAATAAAGATTTTTTTCTTGTGCTTGATAACATAGGTTTTTGTGCTGTCGGCTCTTCGACTATTAATCTGACCCGAACCAAACCGCAGCAAAAAGGCAGAGATGAGTCCGACCCGATGCAAGTAATGCCCATTAATGCATACTTTTTTATGGCAGAATAATTTTGATGATACTTCACTGGATCCTGTTTTGTGATCAAATCTTTATCATTTTTCCCAAAATGCTAAAGAAAAAGAAATAGTAGTTATAGACTTCATTATAAAATTTAAACTGACTTATTCCCAAAATAATGAAAGTAGAATATGTATTGTGGGAAATAGAATATGGATCGTAGCAATTGACACAACAAACTGCTTATGCATTATTGGCATTAAATTACATTGTTTGGTGAAAGATTTTGCTTACTTTAAATAATTGACAGGGAGGTAAACGGTACCTTTATAGTTTTTGACAATCTCATTTTATCCTCTTCAGACCTGAAGCTAAAATAATACTATAAATACTCATTCATTGGTTTTTCACAAGCAAAATGACATCATATATGACAGGAAATTGAACTTTCCTGAAATTGATACTTTAGGGGACTAGTCATTTAGGTTCACAAATAAGGATCTAGAATTACAAATGCAATTGAAATATCAATTTAATTATCACCAACAGGTTTTGTTAATTTCTAACAAAAGAAGTACCGGTGCCCTAATATTCTGTAGTACTAAACTCTCCCCCCCCCCCCCCGATTCCGTCACTCCAATCCGCATATTTATGTTTCATACATTATTTGCAAAATTTAAAGCATCTTTTTTTTCTTTAGTAAAATAAAAAATTTAAATATACGTATCTACCTGCATATACTTAACCGTTAACTGTTCCACTTTTTAATTTATCACTCCTTCCGAATAGAAAACTTTGCCTAATTTTAATGTTAATTACTCGCAGAATTCTGCAATGAAATAAAATAAGGATTATGATTCGGAAATAGTGTTAACACATAAAAGAAAATTCGGCGCTTTTATAGAAAACGGCGAAACACTGCTCGATTGCTTTCTATCAGAATAACAAAACAGTATATGACAATTATATCTACTTACAAATGAAAGTGACTTCGTAAATATGCAGAGTAGAGACTTGTTATGAGCAGCGTTCATGGTGAGAAATAAATAGTACTCGTGCATCCTACTCGTGCACAATAGAAGACTAAAAACCTCAAACTGTTGCTCGTTGAATAAAAACAAAAGAAAATATTCCTTTCAGGTTAGATATCTAAATACAGAAAAAATACTACTGTCACCAAAGAAAATCGAACTGAAAGCAAATTCATTGTTAGCTCTCTTGAGTAACACCATATCAACACGTCGCAGCCATCAATGCCAGACATACCTAAATCTGCAAATATCACTAGAATATAAAAACACGATTTCTGTCTCCCCTTCATTCTGATCAAAATAGCATTAAAATGATTTGAAATGGAATAGGTAAATTTTAAGTGAAAAATGTTTTTGTTTTTTTTCTATACATGAATAAATAAAATTTTGAATGTAAGACAGATTGAGCTTGACCCCGCCTAAGCCTAAAGACTGATATAAAAATTGAGACCGTCTTATCTATATTTACTACCTATGTGACGCATTACGTCACATATGAGTGTTTTGACAGAAAAGAAAGTAAAAACTTGGAGATGAAAGGGAAAGGAAAAGGTAAATTAGGCTTCGGTTTTTCGGAAGCGCTATTGCGCTGGGCTCCGGAGCCCTATATTTATGAGCTCCGGTGAATTCTGACAAATATTTAAATATTAACTAAAAACAGAGAAGTACCGGAGCCGAGCTCCGGTGGGCTCCGGCGCAAAGCAAATTAAGCCCTGATCACCAACCTAAGTTCACACAATCACAAATCTAAGGCCTTTAAACAAGTGATATAGTGTTCACATTTCTTTTTAAAAGGGCAGGACAGATTTGCTGGAAAGGGCATTTTTGTCCGGTAAAAGGACGCTTATATCGAGTAAAGGGCCACATTTTGTTGAGTGAAAGGACACTCTCATTGGATTATCCTCTGTCAGTTCTGAGGAGTGGGAATTTCAACTCTAAACCTTTAATTAGTACTAAGTCGTAAATTTCCTGAGGGCATTTCGAGGAGGGGGGGGGGGGGGGGGGAGAGGAGGAAACAAACTCTGGATTCACTGGCATACATTATCAAGGTAAACTGAAATCTTGCTGTATTTTTAAGAATATCATAAAATAATCTAATTAAAATAACTCCATTTTTTGAATATTCTACTTATGGGAATATGTGCCGTTCTGGAATGATTTTGAAATGGCAAATGCATTATGATTTAAAAACAGAATACAATATGCAGCTGCTGCTTGTTTTTTTAGACTGATTTAGAGCTTACAACACATGAGTCAATCACAGCAGCAGAACTTCTGTTTTCAAAAGTCGGGGAGGGGCAGAAACGAGGAAAAAGCCAAATATTTTGAAAAAAAAAAATAGAGGAGACAAAGAAGCTATTGTAAAACAAGACAGGGCGCAACGCCCTTTGAAAAGCATCAAATGGGAACACTAGAAGTGAATCATCTACAAATTCTCAAAACATTTCATTGCAAAGGATTTTAAGTTAAATAATTATGAAATTTTCTCAATTTCTTGGCCTATATTTCTATTAAAAAATGAAGTCAAAATTAAAAAAAAAATCAAATAGTTTAGTTTTTATGGGGAAAAGAATAGAGGTCCACATATGTGGACCCAGATAGTGAAGAGATTATACAATTTAGTTTTTTTTTTTTTTTCTGTGTGTAGATGGCATTACCTTACCATGAAAACAAGTTTGTAGATTTTTTTTTTATATATATGTTACCGCCAATTCCGATTTTAGGCCTAGTGTATCCTAACGCGCATGGGATAAACTAGTTTTTCCTAGGCCAAACTAGTTTATCCTAACGCCCATAGGATAAACTAGTTTGGTACAGATGTCATATTCGCCCCATATTGGCGCGATTTTTTTCGGTTGCCAATTTGGCGAAAACGTCAACAGCATAAACACCATAATCCGGGTTACCACATCAAGCAAAATAACGACACTTTGGCGCAAGTTAAGTACCTGTTGCCGTTGCCTATATGATATTGGCGACAGAAAAAAATCGCGCCAATATGGGGCGAATATGACATCTGTTCCACTAGTTTTTCCTAGGCCAAACTAGTTTTTCCTAGGCTAAACTAGTTTGGCCTAACGTTCATAGGATAAACTAGTTTAGCCTGCTATTCATTGGCCCGAACTAGTTTATCCTAGGCCGATCTCGTTTTATCATAGGTCAATTCAATTTGGCGTGATTTTATTTATCCCGAAGACCGCCCCGGAGCCAACCTTCCAGTTTATCTTAGGCCAATGTAATTTGACGTGCTTTTATTGATCCCAACTACCGCTCCGGCGGCAACCTTGTGCAAAGTAGTATTGCCGTCACCCCTGTATAATATATTTTATTCGATGGGGAGTGGGATACTGTCCCCTATCTTCCCATTTTACCGCCGTCGGCACTTACAAAACAAAGTATGTTCCATATGGCAAATTGTGTGCTGGAGGACCAAAGAATGGGATGAGAGGTTATCATAAAATTTAGGAGCGAAAGAATTTAAAGATATCCATTTTTTATCACATAAATATAACTCGGATTTGAATAATTTATGAATAAATGCACCGTTAAGAATATCAGAAGAACATTTGATACTCTTTCAGCAATTTAGAATTTTCAAAAATCCGGCGAAGTCCCGGTCCCAGTTTGTCCTAAAATACCTATATTTTTAAGCTACCATTATTTCACAATTAAAATTCTCTTTAAAGAATATTACATATATATTTTTACGGATGGGGATACAATACTGTAAAACCTGTTAGAAGAATCTGTGTATGACGAAATCCTGTTTTAAACGGAAAATGTTTCTTAATAGGTGCAAATTGGATATAATAATCCGTTTGAAAAAAAATAATAATACATTTTCTAGAAACGACGGACCTGCTAAAAACGGAAATTAACTATAACGCAGTTTTTCTCTCCTATGTGATGCCGTCTTAGAAGGTTTTTCTATATAATTTTTTCAGTTTTTCAAGCCGTGTAAAAAAATTAGCGGTCTTAGTAATTATTCAGATATTTACATACAAATAGAAATTCATTAAAAAACCAATATAGTTTACAATAAAATCATTAAAATCGCTAATCTACAGTCTATGGCTTGGAGATTTAAAAATTAAAAAAATTTGCAATAAAATCCTCTAAGACGGAATAGCATAAGAAAGAAGAAAAATCATTATAGGCATGTTCCCTTATCAGAAGGTTCATCATGTATTGTAAATGCATTATCATGGAAGACGGTAGTATTCCGAGTGACGCAGCCTTAAGCCTGAAATCGTATCGTATCGTATCGTTAAAATCGTATCGTATCGTATCATAGAATTCGTAGATGGCGGAACTCATATATACAGCTAACTCGACATCAAAGAAAACGCGAAAAGCCGCCTTTTAATAACTCAGCAGATATATGTCTTATTGTTCTGAATTTTCTAGAACAGTCTTATATCTGCAGTCTAATCGTATACTGAAATTTTTGCATTTCTACGTGCAGTATATTTTGAGATCTAAATAGCCATTTTTAAAGTGAAAACGTTGGTATGATATCGAGGAAGTTCCTAATTTGAAAATCTCGAAAACGGTTCTAACGATTATTTTTAAATTGATACATAATATAAATGTGATTAAGGCGAGGTGAATAACACTTTTCTTTTTTCTGGGAAAACTCTCGTTCGTTAAATAATTCGATTTCTTTTTTCTCAAAAATGACACGGGCGATTTTTTAAAAATCAAATAAATATGTTTCAGATGAACCAAATAACAATTTACTTGTTTCCAGCAAGACTCTTGTTCGTTTTATAATGCGCATGAAAAATCGGACTATATTTCTTCGCCATTCTATGGAAATTTCACCGAAAATGCATGACACTGTATTCATACACATGCTTTCTTTTTAACCACTTTTGGGGAAAAAATTTTTGTCTTCCCACTGGCTGAGTAGTTAAGGGCCATCGTCTACTGATCTTAAGATAGGCAGTTCAATACTCCCTGGTACGTGTTTTCACATGTGAATGTGATTTTTTTTTTAAAGTCTGTTAGTTGACCATTATTCTCAGTTCCTTTGTAATTTTTTAATTGCTATTAAGTTAAATAAAATTACAATTATAATGACGCCAATTTGATGATGATTATTTCTTGGCAATTTTTCAACAATAAAAATATTACCACAAATTTTATAAATATATTTAATCTCAATCACTTTACAGAAAATATACATTAATAATTATTATTTGAATATAAATCACACGATCAGAAACGTAAAAAAATAATCCATTTCAGCTCTTCTTTTTATAATATCATTCTTTATTATTATGACGGTCAATCAATATATAATCACTGACATCCATAATATTATTATTATTATTATTATTATTTTCCTTGCATAAAAACTGTTGTGATGTAATAATTCTTTTATAATAAATAATTTAGTTGAAATGTTTTATTTATAAATATCAATGAAGTTTGATAACCCCGAGACAATTGTTTTTATTTAACTTTGCAATATTTACAGTTTACATAATAAGCATATCAGAATTCTGGTGTCGCCATCTTTTGACGCAATTGCGTACTACATTTTGTCTCTTATTCGGAAAAAAAAAAAAAAAAACTAGCACTCTTCGCCGCTTTGAAAGAATCTCTTGTGACTAGAGGTCTATTTCGCAAATATTAAGAAAATTACTGCATACAAAAATATTAAAATGGGTAGTATTATAGAGAAATGTTTGATAAAAACGTTGAAGTAGACAGTTTTTAAATCGAAGAATTATTTTAAGAGATATTTAATGTTAAATCTGGATAAAATTGTCTCATTAAAAGTCTCATAGGAAAAAAAATATACATGGGAATTTAATCATTTTCATTCAATTTAATCATTCAATAGAAACTCGAAGTTTGCAGAGTGCATTTATTATTTTTAACTTGCCTAATATTTTGACGGTTTATTTCAATTTTAAATTGAAATTTTCAGAATTTCCAGAGATATTTTTTACATATTTTAGAAAAGGTTATTTTAAATTGTTGCCAATTGTTAAAACAGCGCAAAGAATAATATATCCTTTAAATTAAAAATTTATTCACACGTGACTATTATAAACAGAAAAAAATCCTTTTAAATTAGAATTAAATGATAACGTGTTAAAAGCAGGAAAATATTAAACATTACGTCATAAAAATTGTTTTTACACATGCTTACTTAAAATGAAAGAAAATTATAAAATAA